>JAVGWX010000004.1:21665453-22352953 GCA_036924085.1 Ariolimax columbianus | reverse complement strand
GGGACTAAATATGAGACTGTCTTTTTTGTGTTTTCTAATCTGCTTCCGAAATGCATGTCCAAATGATTTACGTCATATTCGCAAACGATTACTTATCAAATATTTCACAAATTATTAATTATCAAATATTTCACAATTTTTTATTTTATTTTATTTTTTTTTGCGTTCGCCTTATTTCTCTGATCCCAAAGGCGGTGTGCGTTGCACTGTAGTTTCTATTTCGCGCCTGTCGGCCCAGTGCATCCGACTTCAGCATAAATTTTATGTAAGGGTCTGCTTCCTCCTGCATTTTCTAAGGGTTTGCTTCCCCTGGGTAACGGCCGGTGCTGTGGTGGGGATCGAACCCAGCACCTTCGGAGTGTGAGCCGTGCAACATAACCACTAGGCTACGCCGTCCCCTTATTTCACAAATGATTACTTATCAAATATTTCACAAATGATTACTTATCACATATTTCACAAATGATTACATATCAAATATTTCACAAATGATTACTTATCAAATATTTCACAAATGATTACGTATCAAATATTTCACAAATGATTACTTATCAAATATTTCACAAATGATTACTTATCAAATATTTCACAAATGATTACTTATCAAATATTTCACAAATGATTACTTATCAAATATTTCACAAATGATTACTTATCAAATATTTCACAAATGATTATTTATCAAATATTTCACAAATGATTACGTATCAAGTATTTCACAAATGATTGCTTGTAAAATAATTCACAAATTATTGTTTACAAAATAATTCACAAATAAATGCTTTTAGAAAAATATACATTTTAAAATGATTTGTTCCCGTTTTTTGACCAGGTCATGTCACGTCCAAATGTGTATGTTGATAACAAGTTTGTTTGAATTTTCTTGTACTGTGAGCCAATTCTTGTAGCGTGCATTGTTGTGACTTGTGGTCTTGTAGTAACGTTTCTTGTTGTCTCTCTACTCCTGATAAGCACTTTTATCCCTGGGTAAGATCGGCTGTAGCCCTCCTAAGGATTTGACATCCTTGGTGCGACAGTGGTTTTGACACTTGTTTCTCCGTTGTTTGTTTGTCCGTTACCTTGTTCTATGATCCCTGAGAAAAACGTGTTTATCTCTGTGCGGCAAATTTATGGACTTTGATGTATCTTGTACCTGTTAAACTTGAAACTCCTGGTTGAAATGGTAGTGTTTGAGGGGATGTTAGCTCTTATAATTACCGTTATTGTCCGTGTCATATCGTGTGGCTGTTAGGCCTAAACTATTCTGCCTAGCTTGTTTCTGTTTCCCAAATCTTCTTAGTATTGCATGCCACAATCATTGTCCGTATATCTTAGACTTGTACTGACACAATTATACATACAACTCACAAACTGCTACTTATAGACTACATTGTCTACTATTACTGCTAGGACTGCAGTCCTGCTACATCGCGCTTATTCTAGATCAATGCAGGTCAGAGCCAAGCTCTTTAAATTTGTATCTGGGTTTTTTTTTGTAGCTACGTGTAATAGTTATGCACCTGTGCGGATTTTGAAACCCCTTACGGCGGAGACAAGAACACTACCACTGTTATCCCCGTGTATGTCATGGAATGCGTAAACTGGGGGCTGTGCATGGGACTAGCAACCTCATCATGTGAAATATTGCTAGCGCTTTGGCACATACTTCGAGTAAGGAATCATCTTCAATAGTGAACATATGCTTATTCAGAAGCTAAGCGAAGATGATCAAGAAGAAGACGAAGAAGAAGAAGAAGAAGAAGAAGAAGAAGAAGAAGAAGAAGAAGAAGAAGAAGAAGAAGTGATGTACGCTTAGTTCAAGTTCTTATGTTCCTATGTGGTTTTAGAGAAAAGTCTATTTTTCTCTTAGTGGATGGTTTTGACCTTGTTCTGCATAATTTCATGGTTGTCTATCATTGATTATGTTGTCCTGGGAGCAAGCAACGTTTGTTTATTATTTATTTGGGAAATTAGTCGTATTTGAGTTGTTCAACCTTGAAACTGGTCACACTTAAATTGTCCAACCTTGAAACTGGTCGTACTCGAGTTGTCCAACCTTGAAACTGGCCGTACTCGAGTTGTCCAACCTTGAAACTGGCCGTACGCGAGTTGTTCAATCTTGACCATAGTTTTGCAGTGACGATTCTGTTATTCCTGGGGGTACATACGAATTTCGACCTAGGTGCATCTGACTGTAGTGACAAGGATTCTCATCAGGTATATCCCTACGGAGATCACCGTGCCCATCCCCACCTCGTTGGCCATTCTACTGTGAAACAGTCTGTCTCCATGTGCAAGGGCGTGGATGTGAGGTGGGAGTCTTAGTATATTGTAGTCTTGGCTCCCAGCAAGCAATAGTCGAAGAATGGATTTTCATTAACGTGTGTGTTAAGCCACAGTTTCGCAAACCACTGTCCAAATGATCTCAGATAGAGCTCGGTCTGTGACAGACGAGAATAGGGCAACTGTAATGATAAAACGCGGTGTGTAATCCCTCTAGGGTAGAGACCTCTCCAACTCATGACTTCTCACATTGAGCTATTCACACAGATCAAAAACCTACTTAGTGTTGAATAGCATTCTTGGTTTCAACAAAAAAAAAATCTCTGGAAACAATACCCTGTATTTGATATGTGACTAAAAGAGAACTAGCTATCTTTGGCACCACTAAACGAAAAAGAAGAATTACCCAGGCAGGCCTGTTCAACCAAAAACTATAGACTTTTACCCATGTAATCTATTAAACTACGATGATCAGTAGAACACATGGGCCATTCAATATAAGTGTCAATGATATTGCTCTTCAATGCGCCCATGAGTTCAAGCATGTGGACAGTATTTTTCGGCTGGCGCCAGGATCGACAGAGAAATTGAGACTAGGTGTCAGAAAGCATCTACGGTGACTTGTGAGCTGTAACCACCGCTTAGGCACCCGAGCATTAGTTTGGCAGCAAAGCAACAGTATATGTATGCCAACTATGTGGCACCAGTGCCAAAAATGGCCTTTGTCCAAGAATGTACCTTTACCAAACTCTACTGATGGCTTATAACGCTGCTAGATCTGGCTACATAGTAAGGGGGCGGCAGCGAGGCAGGTGGATAGATGACATTAGTTCACATTGACCGACGCAACGCACTTGTCGCAGGACAGACGACTTAAGCTCCCCACCCAGCTCAACGGCATAAGTGGAAAGAAAATGAACTAACTAATCTATTAAAAACATTCCACGTAAATACATGCAAGCGAACGCAAAGTTCAACTGAAAAAACGGTAGGCCTTGTTCGACCACAGGCATGGCGTATATCATATTCATCCTCATTTGCCGACAGCTCTCAGCATCAAGGACTAACACATGCAGTAGACATCTTAAGGTCACTCTTCTAAAAATTCAATTACAAATAATGGAGGCTGTGGCAGTAAAAATAATTGAAGTACAGATCCCGTTTCAGGTCATGAGGCGTATGGGAACTATCGTTTTATTTGATGACCCACGGCACATAATGGGTGACGTGGTTAGTATCACGTCGGTCGTACTTCCCAGATTGCTCTGGTATTCAATGTCTGAGAATGGGTCCACCACAAGAGTCGATATGCGATCTAAAAAAATCATGCACCAGCTGGGGATTTAACCCTTGGGTTGGAGGTCAGTGAACTAACCACTGCGCCATCGCGCGTAACTACAGTATTATGGATTAAAATAAGGTGTTTCAAAATAATATGCATATGCATGACAAAGATATTGCATTCGAACAAAATCTCCGTTACGACCAAAAGGCCTTTTTCAGTGACGCCGGCTAACACATATGAGTTTACACGTGGAAGATGAGATGAATTGATCAAAAAGAGAGATGAGCACATAAATAAGATATTTGTTAAAACCACTTAGCGAATGCCCCTGTGTGGAATGTTCAACTATACAACAGACCTCACCCTTTCTCCCAACGTGGTATCCTATTATAGCTACACATGTTTTTGTTACACCGTATATATTTTTCTAAACAGTTGTTGGTAGCGATCACGTGACTCTCCTTTCTGTATTGAATTTTGGGTAGGCCTGCAAAAAGCGTTCAGCTGACAGGAACTTATCAGCCCATTTCAGTAACCAAAAAGTCGTAGTACATAACGAATATATGCAAACACTTCAATGGAATGTTAACATTTTTTGTTTAATACACATATTTTGTACGCTCCAATTTACATTCAAAACTTTTGTTAAGCTGCTTTCCTGCAACTTCTGAGCCCAGAAAGATATCACACTGTTTCCACCTGCACAGCTCTCAGCGTTACCTTCAAGTCCAATTAGTGGCAGTCTGGTATTTACCTGAAAATCTTTCATTAGCTCAATTTTCATATATTGTATTACTAAGTATTATCTTTATAGTTCAATGTTGTTTTTTTACACTATTTTTCCTTCTTTAATCTTTTCTAACTAATTTATTAAAATAATTCCGAGTTATTCAACACCAATTTGTAAAGAGCTTCTCTATGGGCCCAAAAGGGATCAGTTTACCTATGAATGGGTATCTGACTTATGGTTGCGAGAGGTGTGTGTACACACACACATATATATATATATATATATATATATATATATATATATATATATATATATTAATATATGCTGCCGAAGACGGATGTATCGGACCGAAAGGTGCAGATATCGCAGTCAAGCTGCAAACTAGTAACACAACGCATTCTGTTTTCCGGACTACATCCTGCTACTTGCAAAGTCCTGTTCATGGCTTGGTAGCGGGAGATTGAGAACGAACGCAGAAGAAGAGACATATATTTATATATATATATATATATATATATATATATATATATATATATATATATATGTACGACTTTCACTTTGAATGGGGAAATTAACAATTTCTATTTAACTATTTGTCTTTAGCTGTCTATGTTCTTAATTGTGAGCACTCAATTCTCTTGTTGACCAGCTTACCACTCAATTCTCTTGTTGGCCAGCTGACCATTCAATTTTCTTGTTGACCAGCTGACCACTCAATTCTCTTGTTGACCAGCTGACCACTCAATTCTCTTGTTGACCAGCTGACCACTCAATTCTCTTTTTGACCAGCTGACCACTCAATTCTCTTGTTGATCAGCTGACCACTCAATTCTCTTGTTGACCAGCTGACCACTCAATTCTCTTGTTGACCAGCTGACCACTCAATTCTATTGTTGACCAGCTTACCATCTAACACATGCTACTATTACGAGTTCCTGATATTTTCTGAACTCATTCACTACGTAATAGTGTGGGAGGGAGTCTGGTTACATTGATATATATGCTGTCAAACTCCAGCACCACTCACATACTTGAAACCAATTATCTCCAGTAACGTTTCACTGACATGCCACACACTATATGCCAGGATGCTCAGAATTTCATGAAGAATACAATGGAATAATGGCATTGAATATACGAGGATGTCAATTTGTATAATGGTGATTATATTGAGTTGAGTTGGGCCTTTTTTTTATTATTCTCACTGGCATGTCAGTTATTCAGCTATGTACATACATGAAGGCCTGGTTTGTGTTGTGATAGAGCACTGGGTGTGTATGGCAGAAGTACGAAGTTTGACTCAGCTACTGGTACGCTGTAATAGACCCAGCTGTAAAGATGGTTCATTTGTTAATGCGTACCTGACCTACGGTTACGGAAAGAAAGGCAGCTAGGAAGGAAACTGGCCACCCCACATAATGTAATATGTGCCTTAGTACAATGAAGTCTATAACACTAAATCCGCAACGGCAGTTTCTGCTATGGGACGTATTTGTATATGCCTACATAAAGACTGAATGAGTTCAGGCAACTGCTTTAATAGAGACTTTCTGTAACAGGGTACAGGTTCCAGCCTAAGTTTTCGCACGATGGCCAAATGTTGACGTGGATGAGATAAGAACAGAATAAATAAATAAAGTTATCGCTTTCCTCTTTAGCAGAGTGGTATACCAGGAAATGAGACAGCAGTCAGGCTGCCAAATGAGGGAGCAACACAAGAACAAAACGAACAAACAATCTCCTCCCAAGAAAAGAAGACACTTATCCAGGCAATGAGAAAAGTTGACCAAACGAAAGACAACTATCACTGTCTTGATCGAGTAGTACAAGTGATCCTGTTCCACTTGAGAATGGGACGCAACAGATTGAATAACCATTTACACATGCTAAAGTTGGCTCCATCGCCAATGTGCATGCGTGGACCGGCAGCACAGACATCCGGACATATCCTGCAAGAATGTTATATGCTTAGCCAACTGCGTACTGAGCACTGGCCCACGGAGACGAATATCCCCCACAAAGCTGTTTGGAAACCCTGAAGAACTCTCCACTACAGCAGCCTTTATCCAGATACCTGGACTTCATGTAACAAGAAAAAGCATGGCGAACGAGAAAAAGACAAATCAAAGTTATCCCGGTTGAAAATTGGGTACTGTTTGGAAAAGCAAAGATATTAGTACGGAAACTGGTGGAACCTACTGTTATCTCTGACGGCAGTATTTGCTATGGGGCTGTTTTGACATATTTCAGATCAGTAATTATTTTTTTACAGTCAACCCCTAAGTTAAAAACTTATTTCTAGTGAGTAATTATTTCTTGCACATAGCCATCCCCTAAGTTAAACTTATTTCTAGTGAGTAATTATGTCTATAACACAGTCAACCCCGACGTAAAACTTATGCATGTTGAGCAATTATTTCTTGCAGACACAATCCCGAAATTAAACTTATTTCAGATGAGTAATTATTTCTTGCAGACACAATCCCGAAATTAAACTTATTTCAGATGAGTAATTATTTCTTGCAGACACAATCCCGAAGTTAAACTTATTTCAGATGAGTAATTATTTCTTGCAGACACAATCCCGAAATTAAACTTATTTCAGATGAGTAATTATTTCTTGCAGACACAATCCCGAAGTTAAACTTATTTCAGATGAGTAATTATTTTTTGCAGACACAACCCCGAAGTTAAACTTATTTCAGATGAGTAATTATTTCTTGCAGACACAACCCCGAAGTTAAACTTATTTCAGATGAGTAATTATTTCTTGCAGACACAACCCCGAAGTTAAACTTATTTCAGATGAGTAACTATTTCTTGCAGACACAACCCCGAAGTTAAACTTATTTCAGATGAGTAATTATTTCTTGCAGACACAACCCCGAAGTTAAACTTATTTCAGATGAGTAACTATTTCTTGCAGACATTCTCTTTTTCTTCTTCGATCAACTGATGCTATTCTTCTAGACCGATTGGGTTCACGAAGGAAACTGGGTTTCGGGTCGTCGAAAGTCCTCCACGACTTTTCAAGCATGGTCGTTACCCCGGGCCAGACTGCCTCTCATTGGTCTGTATAAGTAGGACAGTCCTGCAGGACATGTTGTGATGTTTGCTTGGGTGCTCTACAATCACGCGTGACGGTGTCTCTGAGAGCCATTCTGTGGAGGTGGACTTGAGTCTGTAATGTCCCGTTTTCATTTTTAAAGGAACACAAAATACAATATTTTCCTGCGAAATATTCCTCTCCCACGGCAAACCTTCATGGCCAGACAACCGGCGTCGTGAAATCAGCAGAGGCACAGCACAAATTAGGAATAGCAAAAATACGAAGGTAAGCGTTACTGTTAAGGAAAAAGAACACTTACATTTCTACATTTAGAATTCATATTTTCCGGAACAATTCAGCCATACCCTCCGGCATGCTGCACAATCCTGCGAGCAACTTTTAATCCACCATTAAACATGGCTCCTACATTGTTTACCTGGCTCCTAGATACTAAACAAATGTGTCATCCGTGTGCTACTGCATATAAGGAAAGGAAAGGTAAAGAGAATACCATAGCAGAAACTGTCGTCGGGGATAAAGTGTTAGAGACTACATTGTACCCTGAGATTGTATGAGACTGTGATCTATTACCTTCCTCGCAGTACTGGCAAGTAATGAAACCTGTATTTCAGACAATGAGATTCCTATCGTTTTACGTGACGGCTGTGTATCATCAGCTACTCCCAATTGACTTCCTAGTCGAGAGGTTCACGAGTTGATTGACACGGCAGTTTGTCGTGGGGGATCGACTGGTGTGCCGGGACTCTTTAACTGATTATAAGTTCTCTTTTTCTTTATAACGCGCGGAACAATAATGTTATGACTTGTGGAATACTAATATGACATTTGACTATTTGTGAGTAGCAAAGCGGTTGTGGCAGGTGTCTTCAACCTTTTTTCTTCTTTTTTTTTTTGTGTGTGCCAAATGTACACTTTTAACCACACCAGAATACATGCCCAATCTTTTCAAGATTGTCCGACTCAAAGTGTGTGCTTCAAATAATATGCATATAATATTGAAAATCGTAAATTGTGTCTATATTAGATTACATACTAACAAACTTGGATTACTGTTAATATTTTACAAATTTAATAGCTTTAGAAAATGTTTATTAATTTTACAACTTGAATAAAAGTGAGCGAGTGTGTGTGTGTGTGTGAGAGAGAGAGAGAGAGAGAGAGAGAGAGAGAGAGAGTGAGTGAGTGAGTGAGTGAGTGAGTGAGTGAGTGAGTGAGTGAGTGAGTGAGTGAGTGAGTGAGTGAGTGATTTTTAAAAAATATATATATATTCATACCAAATTACTTAACAAGCTAAAGTAACGCATAATTCCCCTTGCTGAAATGTTAACATTCGTGACTGGCTGAGAACCGCTGTGTTAGAGGGATTGTGTATGTTATTGCAAAGGAACCGGTTGTTCGCTACATCTTTCAGTATACTCCATTGTAAATGGGTACCTGGCTTACTATCAGGGCTGGCAACATAGTGATGGTCACCACACATCACAATAAGATGCTGAAATCTTGTATAATAATCTCTAACACATCATCCCTGACAGCAGTGGGACTACATTTAATTTTTCTTACTATCCCTGGGAGCCAGTGCTAGAAATGAGGTCAAAATCCTACAACAATGAATTGAAATGGTTGACGTTACAGGACCCGAGATGTCTAGGCGGTTAGAGTATTGTTCTCATCTGAAGCTCTGTCTCCAGTTTGGGTGTTTGCCTCCTTCCTCTAAGGCTAGCCTGTCGGTATCTTCGTTTCCTTGAACGTTGTGTGTCGTGCCTTTTCTAATAACCACAGGGAAATCTCACAGTGTGTGAGTGAGTCTGGCCTCTCTCCCCAGCTGTGTTCAGTTCATTATAGTAGTGTCTAAATTTCTCACAAGCCAATTTAGTGAAGTTCAGCCGTGTGAACTAGGCTGTAAAATACGACACAGGTTTAAGGGTAGTGCCATTCATATAGCCGATGTACAGACCAGGATAATTAGACGGAAGAAATCACACAAAAAACGAACGAATTAACCAGTCCAAACGGAAAACAACACTACGTTTCCGTGAATACAAGTGTAAGTCATCAACTAGTGTGAATTCCAGGCAAATCCGTGGTCTGGCGGCATCCATAATGAACTAAAACAGTAGAGCAATGTAGACCCGCAGCCAGTTACGACGCCATCTTTGTTGCGTACTCCATAGATGATAAGCCTCTGTCGGCAAATGGCTTGTCTAGCTCATTGGTTGCTCCTATTCCTGCTCCATCCTTTCATGCACTTCACTCCTCTCCAACCTCGTTTGATTTAAAAGCCCTGCAGTCTGTGAATCGCCGATTTCCATCTATTGCGGTGTCATTATCCAACATCAGGTCATGGACAGACTTCAAATGGTTCTTGTGATGCCACGATATCAGCTCTTTCTTGGTCCTGAACTCCAGTATGGCCAGATCTACTCCATACCCTGGAGATTTGAGGCCGATACAGATATACACTCATGTCTTAGCCATCCGCTCTGTACCTAACGAAGGAATGTCAGTCTGATACGTTGACTTTCAATGTTAACGAGGTCTCAGATAGCAATCTCAGAGCTTAGATGCTTCGTTCTATATCCATTCTCACAATGAAGGAAGCTGTCTGTTATGCCCAGCTTAGCAACAACCTGACCTCTTTCACAAGTATAGAAGTCCCAACCTGACCTCTCACACAAGCATAGAAGCCCCAACCTGACCTCTCCCACAAGTATAGAAGCCCCAACCTGATCTCTCACACACAAGTATAGAAGCCCCAACCTCATATATCATTGTATAGCCCAGATTCATCAATGTATATGCCGCCTTCACTACAGTAAGATCACGTATACGCTGGTTAGCCTAGAGCAGCTGGCACTATCTCCTGCACTCTCTTCCTTTCACCGTAAAGTTGATCACATGTCCAATAGCTCTCTCTCTCTCTCTCTCTCACTCTCTTTCTCTCTCTCTCTCTCTCTATATATATATATATATATATATATATATATATTATATATGTCTGTCTACCTGTCTGTCTCTGTCTCTGTCTCTGTCTCTCTCTCTCTCTCTCTCTCTCTCTCTCTCTCTCTCTCTACCTGTGCCATTCACGACATCCCTCTCTTGATTATTGATCCCCTGATGTCTGAGGTGTTTTTGTACAGCGATTGCTGAATGTTCGTAACCACCATTTAGACTTTGGCCTGTGCCAATCTATATCTGGATGTCCCAGACAGAAGTACCAACATGTAGCGCATGTTCAAGATCATGGTATCTCTAGTGCAACTCAGAATCAATCGCATACCTTCACTTTGTGAGATTGCCTACGATGTATCTGACCATCTCACGCCTATCTAAATCAATCATATACGCCAGGATGCAATCATCAAATGTTAATGTCCGCCCTGGCCCTGTGGGTTGAATGTTGGTCCCTCTTATTGTATAAATGATGAACCCCACTGGTGGAAGCAGCCGTTCGCCAGTCATGTGTTGGTAAATATTGGTTCTTATGTGCAATATCCCAAATGAAGTGCACATGTTCTCTCCATCACGTCAGCTTACACACAGCCCACTAGCCATGGATTGTTGCAATGCTGTTTCATACAGCGCATCAAGGTCCTACAGTCGACCCAGCAATATTCATCTTTGAGGCCGAGAGCCACGGCGACTGTTTCTTGTCCGAGTTGGTAGCCCTCGTGCACATCACATATAAATGGCTCAACATTAACTCATATAAATGGCCCAGCATTACCTCATATGTCCTTCGTTGCTCTGTAACTGCAACCTTCGTGATGGGCAACTAGTATTATGGCTGCCCAGCATACAGATTAGAATGTGTGCACATTCTAGATAGGATATTATTTTTCTGTTCACTAACAATTTCTCCATAGGCATTATTTTATGTGATTATTTGATTAGTTACAGAAGAGTATGGACTACTTTACCATGTAGAGGGTGTAGTGTTTCCTAACAAACAGTGCACATGATATTCTGAAACTGAGTAGCGTATCCTAACAAACAGTGCACATTATGTTCTTAAACTGAGTAGCGTATCCTAACAAACATTGCACATGATATCCTTAAACTGAGTAGTGTATCCTAACAAACATTGCACATGATATCCTTAAACTGAGTAGTGTATCCTAACAAACATTGCACATGATATCCTTAAACTGAGTAGTGTATCCTAACAAACATTGCAAATGATATTCTGAAACTCAAGTGTATCTTGGCCACGTGCATGTTCTTACAATGAATATACAGTGCACAACTAACTGGGGTTATTTTGCTCTCCGTCTGGGCTATTTCTCCTGGCAAATAAAGGCATTCTAAGCTGGACCCGATTTGCATACCTATTTATATCTGACTATTTACAATCTCGAGTTAAGCTCAATCCAACCTAGACAGTCGCGTGTGACCACGTTTGTGGACAAAGAACGTTCATTGAAGGTTGAAAAGAATGAAAGAAAAAATGAATTTTAAAAAGTAAGAAAGAAAGAAAAAAGGATAAAAGAAAGAAAGAAGCATGCACATGAAAGAAAGGAAATGAAGAAAAGAAGAAGTGAAGAAAGAAAGAAAGAAAGAAAATTAAAAAGGAAGGAAAATAAGAACAAAAGAAAGAAAAAAAGAAAGAAAGAAAGAAAAAGAGGGAAACAGAAAGAAAGAAAAAGTTAACAGAACAAACAAAGAAGAGAGATCACAAGGCAGACGATAAATACAAAAGGTGACGAATGTAGAAAAGCAAAGAAAACAAGACATGTCAAGCAGGAAAAAATATAGACACGCAGAAAGAAGGACTTGACTTAAATGTCTATTGTACGTAACGACATTTTCAATCAACTCAGAGCACCATATTCTTTAGGACCTGAAATATTCGATGCTTTACATGAATGTGTCCTTTGTTTTGTTTGTTGTTGTTGCTAAAACAAATGGCATATCTCGACTCGTCCACTTCAGTACTTATTCTCTCCCGACTGTCAATCATAAACGTTTATTTCTACAATGCCTCGTGAACCCAGATGAAAGATTGTCTGCGACCTATATATTTATTTATCCAGAAATCGGTACAACCAAACTGATGTCAGAGCCGTGCTTGGAAGCCACAAGTATATAGTATCGATTGATGTTCGATCTTCATAGCTTGTACTGTATACGGACGTCTTACAGAAGCGAGACGGTGGTAGGGAACAGAGAATCATCGAAGGTAAGTTGAGCGATGCGTAAACAATAATGGATAAGTGAACTAGAGGAAGCGTAGACAACCTTGCCATTAATTCGTTTGTATGAAAAAACTGACAAAGTCCACATGTGCATCACGTGATTGAGACTTGAAAGAAGGGAAAGAGAGACGCAGAGAGCGAGAAAATCCGCAGTAACACAACACTTTCCTTCATGACAAAGAAGAATATATGCGATGAGACGATAGAACGATCTTCAAATGACTAAATGAATAATCTAAAGTAATGACAGATCTGAGTTCATAAATGATCTGGAGAAATACAAAATCTAAGTACCAGAATATGCACTGCAATGAAAGGAACTGAAAAATCTAGATATTACAGAATGGTAAGAAAAGGTTTTACTAAAAGGTAAGCTACGTATTCTCTTGAACTTCAGTTTGATCAATCCTTATGTGTGGTTTTTGTTTTCTTTAACACCAGCTGCTGCGCTGGTCGCTTGTGATCATATCTGGTATTAGTATGGGATACCTTCCTTCACTCCAGCGCCGCCGACAGTCGGTACACGGAACTTTCATTGTCACAAAGTCTGTCACGTTTCATGTGATTTACTTCAGTCAGATGATCCTCTACGACATAGATCTTCCACACAATCAGACACCATCAACTTCGCTGTGCCAAATGAGCTGCCCATTGTGGTATTTCTAAATATTATAACGAGTCAGTCGGATATTTATATCTCATTATTTTTATACCCGTCTTCGGACATTGCCAGTTCCAAAAGTCCAGATATCCGTCTTCACACATTGCCAGAACCAAATGATCGGATTTCTATCTTTGAATATTGTCAGTTCCAAAAGTCCAGATATCCGTCTTCACACATTGCCAGCACCAAATGATCGGATTTCTATCTTTGAATATTGCCAGTTCCAAAAGTCCAGATATCCGTATTCGGACATTGCTAGAGCCCACAAGAGTGTCAAACGTCCGCAGGGACCACGTGTGTTAGTTTCCAGTAAAGACGATACGCCCCTGCTGGCACGACTCTCGATAATCAAATAGAATTGACTACTACAGCCTACGTACTGTTCAACAATGCGAACAAAGCAAAGAGAATAGTTAACCCATTGCGTGATACATCTGTGTCATGGTATGAACAACAATAATACTCTCGTGTCTCTACAACCAAACGTCGCCATCATGATATGACTAAACATCAAAGACTCGTGTCTCCACAACCAAACATCACCACCATGATATGACTAAACATCAAAGACTCGTGTCTCCACAACCAACCATCACCACCATGATATGACTAAACATCAAAGACTCGTGTCTCCACAACCAAACATAACCACCATATGACTAGACATCAAGGACTCGTGTCTTTACAACCAACCATCACCACCATGATATGACTAGACATCAAAGACTCGTATCTCCACAACCAAGCATCACCACCATGATATGAGTAAACATCAAAGACTCGTGTCTCTACAATCAAAACATCACGACCATGATATGACTAGACATTAAAGACTCGTGTCTCTACAACCAAAGATCACCACCATGATATGACTATACACCAAAGACTCGTGTCTCTACAACCAAAGATCACCACCATGATATGACTAGACATCAAAGACTCTCGTGTCCCTACAACCAAAGATCCCCACCATGCAATGGTTAAGCAACACAGACTCGCTTGTCTGTACAGCTAAATTCGTGTAGTTCTCAGATGGATGCATATTGCAAGAACACAACTGGCTTTGTTACCGGAAGTACGAGTGCGCCATGAGTTTGCAAATGAACTGAACTCTGTCAAGACACTACAAGAGATCAGTGACTTCAATCTTCATCTCGACCTGAGCCATGCTTTCTAACATTCGTGCACGCCCAAAATATCTACGACCCACCTACTGTTGCAGTGTGACACGTTTATAATACCAATGCAAATCTCCACTTAGTTATGAAACAAATTGCTCACAAATCAAAACTTATAATTATTCATATAAACATTACAAAATTCATAAATTAAATATTCACAAGCCTAGATATATGTATAGTTATTAATTCCTCGCCGAACCCTCTCCCTAAACACCCTTCACGTTAAAGCCAATATATTAAACACCTGTATCTACTAAACAGTTTGGTTATGCAACATGTGGCCGCTGATTCGAATCTCTGCCCTGTATTTCTTTTCCATCTAAACTGTTTACATTTTTTCAGATAAAAACCGAAGAATCCGGTCTCTGAAATTGGCTATTTCTTCACGTCGCCTGTGCTTACTACCTTGAACTACTTCATGACTTCTTATTTCGTAAATGTTATAGCAGTACATAGAAGAGACTGTTGTCGTTAATGCTAGTCTCTCCGGAACCGGTACACTCCAGTCAACCCAGATTTAAATGAATAACTGACTTACAGTTTTGGGAAGACTAAGCAGCGAGGAAGGGAACTCCACCCTAGAACAGACAAGACCTTAAACAATGTAGTCTGCTACACTGTATCTGCCAGGGGTAGTGTTCATCGTGCGATAACCATTATCTACTATGCATGTTCTGTAGACTAAATCAGGGCATGATCAATTTGTGTTCCACATCCAAATTATATCATCCATTTCCCTATTCGTAAAAGGCATTCCCCGATTTGAGGCGCCTCGCCTTATGACCTTTTTATTTGCATTCATGCCTCGATCTTGGGGTGTTTGCTTCGTAGTTACCGCCCTTTATCGACACGAGGCTACGGCTTGTAGATAAATGAAATTCCTGTCAGTGATGATTTCGCGGTGGTCAGGGTGTTCCATGCAAGTAAGCTGTTCACTATTCATATT
The DNA here is from genome assembly GCA_036924085.1 of Ariolimax columbianus. Lineage (NCBI taxonomy): Eukaryota > Metazoa > Mollusca > Gastropoda > Stylommatophora > Arionidae > Ariolimax > Ariolimax columbianus. Next base: position 22,337,599 of record JAVGWX010000004.1, on the reverse strand, counting down.
GATTGCAGTGTACTACTTGCATAGTTAAAAGAAAATGTTACTGTTTCGAGTTACAACGAAGTTCGAATTACTACTGTGGTCTGATACCTTAACATGTCGTATGTAAGAGGAATGTCTGCAAAAGGAAATTTATTAATTGAACTTGAAACTTTCCATAATAACAATTTGTGGTTCAATTAGAATTGTTTCATTCAACACAAGAATATGAGAATAACAATTGTGTGTATCCTTGTTTATTCATTATTATACCTGGTTGCGTACAGAATGTTCCCTGTGTACCGGATCTGTCATTTTTAAATTTGCCAAATTTAAGGTGCGGAATTTCCGGGGGGTAAACTCAACGTTTGGCCGCCTTCCCGAAGGCTAGTCACCAAAACACTGCACAGCGGGCGATACGCTGCCAGCACACATCGAACTCGTTGTGTTTCTACATTCATACAAACATGCACAGACACAGCCTTGTTGCACTCCGACAGGTAGGTAGATTATGTGTAAACAAGGTTCCCACTCTCTCAGTGCAACCTTGGAACTACGAGGCGTGTTCAAATAAAACCGGACCGAACTTCAACAAAAGAACATACGTACGATGCGCATGATGATGTCACTTCTGGTGTATACAGCACATACCAACCGCCAAGTTTGCAAAATTGCATTATCCTTCGACTCATAGTTTCATCAGCAGACCGTTTAAAACATGGCGGGTGTGATACGGAATCCGTTTAGAGTTGATCAGCGAGGGGTGATTCGGTTTCTGGCAGCGGAAGGATGTCTAATAGTTGACATTCATCGCAGAATGCAGGCAGTGTAAGGTGACAAAAGTGTGTCGAAGGCAACAGTGAAGAACTGGCCAACGATCTTTAAAGAAGGACGTGAGTTAACGAATGATCTCCAGAGACCATGTCAGGCGCATATTGTTGCGTCAGAAGATGTCATCGCCAAAATTGATGCAGCAATTTGGGTGGACCGTCGCCGGAGCTTACGTTCGCTAGCAGAGGAATTCACTGTGTCGCTAGGGACAGTTTAAATGGGGTATCGGAAGGTGTATTCACAATGGGTACTTCTGTTGCTGACCAACCACCATAAGGAAGAACGCATCGGTTGGAGTTTGAACTACTTGCTGCGATACGAAGAGGATGGTCGTTCGTTTCTTTTGCACATAGTGGTGCCATAACTTTGAACCGAGCAGCAAAACTACATGCATGCAATGGAAGCATCCCAGATCACCGAAACCAAATAAAATTCAAGTCACACATTTCCGCTGGTAAGGTTATGCTGTCAGCGTTTTTTAACCATGAAGGACTTTTGTTGGTAGACTTTAAAGAGCCTGTCGTGAACATCAATGCCATCAACTGCAATGACACACTAGACAAGCTGCATACAGCAAACAAGAATAAACGACCCGGCATGCTTTCGCGTGGTGTGATTCTGTAGCACGCCAATGTGCGTCCACATGTCGCGAACATTGTTCAGAAAACATTAGCACAGAAAAGGTGGGAAATACTGTCCCACCCATCATATAGCCCGGATATGTCCCCTTGTGACTTCCATTTGTTTGGACCCTTAAAAAATGTTATGAAAGGACAAAGATTCGACTCTGATGCAGACGTCATGATCTAGGTAACCAAGCGGTTCAAAGAGTAACCAAAGTCCTGTTGTTGTTTTGTTTTTTTTGGACGGCATCCGCCGCCTACCCAAGCAGTGGGATGCCTGTCTGAATGCATATGGCAATTTTTTCTAACTAACCCCGTGACATGTTTGCTTCATAACAATTGCTACATTTAATTCTGTCACACCAAATGATGTAACTTTCATGTTTGTAATAAAGCCACTGGGTCCGGTTTAATTTGAACACGCCTCGTATTTCAGCCAGATTGCTTACCTCCTCCCCCAATGAGGCTGTTTCCGTTTTCTCCTTTGTTTACCAAAACGGATACTCGCTAACTTTCGTAACTAAGCATTTCAAAACATGCATCTCAAGTTAAGACTAAACATGTGTGCACAAATAATAACAAGAAGAAGAAGCGAAGTTGTGGTGATAGGCATGCAACAGTAGTAGTATAGTTAGTGGTGGTAGTAGTATCAGTAGTAGTTGTAGTAGCACGAGCAGCAGCAGTAGTAGTAGTAGTAGTAGTAGTAGTTGTAGTAGCAGCAGCAGTAGTAGTTGTAGTAGCACGAGCAGTAGCAGCAGTAGTAGTAGTTGTAGTTGTAGTAGCACGAGCAGCAGCAGTAGTAGTAGTATTGTTTGCTAATTTAGTCGTCCTAGTTCTTCTTGCAACACAAAGTCACAACAGACATCAACCGATCAAAATCTGCCAGCTCTCTGTGAAGCACAGGTCCTCAACAAATTCATGCATGTTCTCATGTGGTGTGCACATCCGCTTCAGTTCTGTTCACGTTTCCTGGTTACCTTTATGTCTGTCTTATCCGTGTGTACATTTGTCTGCCTCTACGTCTTTTGCCTTGGGGATTCCAGAACAGAGACTGCCTTGTAATAATATTAACTGGTTTGATAAATGTGTGCTCTATGCAACACCAACGCCTCCTTCGAATGTCGTGTTTCACTGAGATCTGCCTGATTCTTTCCAACAATTCCCCATTAGTGATCGTGCGATTCAATTTTAATGTCTCTATTCTACGCAAGCATTCATTTCTGAAAGTTGCTTTTTTTCGTTATTGCTGTTCTCCGTGTTTCAGTGACACACAAAGGAGCCACCGGACATTATCGTGATGTAATTTCTTTTCATTTCCGTAAGTCTCCCAATGTCTTTTGTATTGTTTATCTGTACCGCCTACGTTGTCGATATTGCTACCAAGATATATGAATGATTCAACATCCTTGAAAAATGTATCTCCAAACTTAGTATAGTGGGACATCGAGTCAAGCCAATGAGGCCGTGGTTATTCTAGCTTCTTTACAATTACTTCTTCGTCTTCTGACTTGTCTCATCCCTTGCGAATCCCGGTCAAGGATATATCTCGCTATATTGTAATGTTATTTGCTTTGGTTGTTAAGTTCTATTTGTCTCGATTTCCACTCCTCAATCCATGGAACACGCCATGCACATCTGTAGAGCACGGAAAAAGTACATATGGATACGGCATCAAACGAAACTAGTAACATGACACTATAGTCAAGCATCTCCTTCATCGAAACTAACATGAAAATAGAAAAGTGGGAAGCCGGAGAACATGTGACGGATATACGTGTTTGTAATGCCAGCTAAGCGGCTGATAATCATTGTGGTAGAACACTGGCTTTTCATAACAAAGTTCAACTCCTGCTGCCGGCAGCTCCAGTCAACCAAACTGTAAATTGGTACCTGGCTGCCGGCTAGGGAAGGAAATAAGACAGCGAGGAAGGGAACTGACCAACCCCACTTCCCAAAACTGTGGCTTAGCACAATGAAGACTAACACTTCCTCCCCGACGGCAGTGTCTGCGACTATTTACCTAACGAGACCTACCATCTGGTAAAGAATGCGACAAAGTCATTTCAAACAGCACACACAAATAAGTATTCGTATATATGACATGACAAATCATGTTAGTGTGTACACATGTCTAAGTGATTGTTATGACAGGACAGCACATTCCACACTCACAGACACGGACATCCACACACATGAGTTAGCTCAAACGGGTCTTTACACGAAAACGGTTGCAAACTGAACAAAAACTACATATTGATTAAATCACGACTAGCGGAATGCCCCCAATCTCATTACATATTAAATACATCCTAGGTTAGAGTAACCGCCACAATATGTGTCCAAACAAGGCAAGCACCCACCATGTTTGGCCGTCTGACTAGACGGTACATCCCCTTCGTGTTGTCACCGTGCCCTAGCCTCGTACAAGTCAATCCATAGAAAGACAGCACGCCATTAATGCTCAAACTAGACAGCCGTATGTGGCAACGTCAGTGGCGTATTTCTGGCTTGGCAGTTATGGCACGTGGTGTCATGGGCGCCACTTGAACGCGGCACCACCTGAAAGGAGGGACTGCATAAACGTTCTTGCGCTTCATAACCTTGTGTTGTGAAGGACACAATAAGTCTCTTCAGACAGACGATGACTCCAATGTTGGAATTTTCTTTGGCTGATTGAAACACCTGTCAACCTGCTGTTCAGGCACGAAAGAACGCCACACTCGCGTGGACAGTAATCTTGTATCACCGTCTTATCTCCCTCCGTGTGTCCAGAACGAATTCATTAACATGACGGAATCCGATGCTCGCTGGGTATTCGTGAAAGTATCCGCACAGTCAAGTTTTTTTGGTCCACCCACTTGGGAAAATCTTTGAATGTCAGTCATAAAAACACGCGTGACAGAAAATGCGGCCATAAAGGAGACTACACATATCCTGAAGATATGTGCCTTGGAGACAATCTCTAGCTACCCAAAATCGGCAGTCCTGGTATATACGAATGTATCAGCATTCAAATCTACCTTTCGAATCCATATCCATATGAAATACCCGAATGGGTCCATTTAGGAGTTTTCTCTCTCCTCCTTCTTAAACTCTACTGAAACAAGCCAACCACAAACCGTCTAATAAAAAAGATGTCATCACCAAGACCGGTGGCTCCCAAACTTTTTCGGTCCACGGCACCCTTAGTGTACCATACTTTTTCCACGGCACCCTTAGTGTACCATACTTTTTCCACGGCACCCGTAGTGTACCATACTTTTTCCCCGGCACCCTTAGTGTACCATACGTTTTCCCCGGCATCCTTAGTGTACCATACTTTTTCCCCGGCACCCTTAGTGTACCATACTTTTTCCACGGCACCCTTAGTGTACCATACTTTTTCCACGGCACCCTTAGTGTACCATACTTTTTCCACGCACCCTTAGTGTACCATACTTTTTCTACGCACCCTTAGTGTACCATACTTTTTCCACGGCACCCTTAGTGTACCATACTTTTTCCACGCACCCTTAGTGTACCATACTTTTTCTACGCACCCTTAGTGTACCATACTTTTTCCCCGGCACCCTTAGTGTACCATACTTTTTCCACGCACCCTTAGTGTACCATACTTTTTCTACGCACCCTTAGTGTACCATACTTTTTCCACGGCATCCTTAGTGTACCATACTTTTTCTACGCACCCTTAGTGTACCATACTTTTTCCACGGCACCCTTAGTGTACCATACTTTTTCCACGCACCCTTAGTGTACCATACTTTTTCTACGCACCCTTAGTGTACCATACTTTTTCCACGCACCCTTAGTGTACCATACTTTTTCTACGCACCGGTAGTGTACCATACTTTTTCCACGGCACTCTTAGTGTACCATACTTTTTCCACGGCACCCTTAGTATACCATACTTTTTCTACGGCACACCAAGTCAGAAAAAAAAGCCAACTTAAACAGTTGCAGTGGGCAGTTGATGGAAATATTGGAAGGTTTCGCGGCCCCCGTGTTAACGAGCTTCGGAACTGAGGGTGCCGCGGCACACATGTTGGGAACCACTGGCCTAGACAATCAGTTGATAATACTCAAATAACGTCAACATGTACTCAAAGTAATGCAACTCAGATGAAGGATAACCTACATGACAAGCAGAGAAACACGGTTTCTGGTGGAATTGCCTGTGCGTATGTTTGAGAGTAAACAGCCAAGAAGCCGGCTTCTCTATATCATTCTCTTTGCTTATATTGCCTTGTAGTTGTACTATCTCGGAGCGCCACATGAAGTCGAACGAGGTTTCCACTGGCTAAGTATATTATACAAGCACCAATTATGGGTTCACTAGATATGTAAAGGAGTGACATTTTGAAGTTTATCTTTGACCGCCTGTTTGATAATGACAGATAAATAGATTAATCAGTAATTTACAGACTGCAGAGCTTTGAAATAGACTAGGTTCGAGCGGCAGGGGGTGTAAGATAGGACGGAGAAAACGTACGTACAACCAACGAGATGCAGGAACCATCAGTATCCACACCCTTCAACATTTACTGAGAGATACCGGGCAGCCATGGCCCCTGACGGCAGTGAAGTTTGCTTATTATGAACAGTATCTCAGAAGTACGTGTTCACAACATAACTTGTCAAAGACCACTGCTGTATCTTATTGTCTTTGTCTATGTACAATACGCAGCATCCCGCCAACATATAATTGATGTAGCCAGTATTAGAAACTATAATTTTTGAAAAAAGGAAACAAAACCGTTCGTCATATAAGTGTTAGTATTGATCTAGTTATTGGTCAGTGTAATACGTGAGTGAACCACTTAGTTGTTGCCCAATCTAAATGACAAGACATTTCAGTTATCTGTTCTGGACCATTCTTTTTTTTTTAATTTTAAACCAAACATCATCATCATGTCATGTGTCCACTCACGTCGTTCGCGGCAGATGCAATCTGCTATAGTGTGTCTTCATTGCGACCGATGACATTTTCCCTCCGTTTTTTACAGCGTTTCTTCAACACCGTCAATGCATGTTTCTTGCTCTTCGTCTTGTTTTCAAGTCTATTGATATAGACTCTAGAGCCTATAAAGTTTAGAGATATGTTTGTCATATTATCGAAACGGGATCAAGACGCTGAGCAGCGCATGAACTGCAACGGTCAGCGACCCATAGCTGACTGCTAGCGTCAGGACCAGCGAACCAGAGCTGAGCAGCGCATGAGCTGCAACGGTCAGCGACCCATAGCTGACTGCTAGCGTCAGGACCAGCGAACCAGGCCTTCCAACACCCTTCTACACCTCCACGCGGTGATCCTGGATAACAGGCTGCAACAGAACAGACTGGCTAAGGAGAAGGGACCAAATAGGGAATGCAGATGCTGTACTAAAAATATGATTGCTGTAGTCGGATGTGTTGGACCGAAAAGTGCAAATATCGCAGTCAATCTATAAACTACGACCAACGCACTCCGTTCTCTGGACTACATGCTGCTACTTAAAGCCCTTTTCATTGTTTTGTAGCGGCAGATTGAGAACGAACGAAGCCATTCCATATGAACTGCCTGCCTATATATGAATGTGTTCACAATATCTGTTGAATTTCTTCAATTCTTGCTTTGCTACAATTAGCGACGATGAAAGCTGTTCGTTTCACATGTTTAGGTATTCCGTACTTTTGCCTTGGTCAGGGTCCATGTTTGTCCCTGATAAGAGAGATTCGGTATCAATATATTGTTGATCATTTGTTTTCTTTTTATCAATTGCAACGTTTGAATGGCTTAGTATAGATGACAGAGTACATGTCAATATATTTGCATTATGAATTCTTGCTTCGATCTGTCATTGATGACGTTATTTGTGAAGTTACTTTCCAGGTACCTGAATTATCTACCGTGAGGAAGTTCTGTGTTTCTAATCTGAATAGGGCGTAGCTTGTCTGTTCTGCTGATTCCTGTTTTCCCTAAGCTTATTTTTATATTACACTTTTCAGGTGCGTCCTTCAAGGCATTGGAATGCTTTTGAAGGGCGTTTTTTTACTCTAGATGCATCCATCTGCAAAAAGGAGTTCTATCGATGGGATAGTTCCTGGCATGTCTCGGGGGCTATTATGTCTAAATAAATGACGGACAACAGAAAATACAGCACATGTCTCTACTATACAGCGGTTGTAACCTCTTATATAAATGGCGAACACATATTAGATAGCACATGTCTCTATCATACAGCAGTTGTAACCTCTTATATAAATGGCGAACACATAGTAGATAGCACATGTCTCTACTATACAGCGGTTGTAACCTCTTATATAAATGGCGAACACATATTAGATAGCACATGTCTCTATCATACAGCAGTTGTAACCTCTTATATAAATGGCGAACACATATTAGATAGCACATGTCTCTATCATACAGCAGTTGTAACCTCTTACACAAATGGATAATACATGGGAGATAGTACATGTCTCTATCATACAGCGGTTGTAGCCTCTTACACAAATGGATAATACATGGGAGATAGTACATGTCTCTATCATACAGCGGTTGTAGCCTCTTACACAAATGGCTAATACATGGGAGATAGTACATGTCTCTATGACACAACAGTGGTAACCACAAACTACTTGTTAAGTCTTAATCTGTTCTTATAGCGCTGTGATTATCCTTAAACATTTCACTAATGTTGTAGAAAAATCTTGTCTTCTGGATTTCTCCATAGCTTCTTGTTATTGGCTCCACGAAAAGCTTTCTCTCGGTCAACAAAAACAATGTTCTGTTCTGTATCGTATACAATGGCTCAGAAATATGTCGCCACTTTCTAAACCCGTACACTGCATCATTGTGCTGAAACTATATTATAAGCCGTCTTCTGTTTTCCCCTAGGATCTAGGCCATGATCTGTCTTCCTATATAACTCAATCAATCAATCCTATGTAACTAAAAAGAGAGATAACCTTTATAAGTTTCACTGTCTCTCTTAATTTCCATTTTTCTTTTAAGTGAAGTATCGCTTTTTGCCAGTCTCCTTGAACTTTTCTTTCCGTCCAAGCCCCATTGAATATTCTTGTCAATAACTGTACTCTTAGATCGCCCATGTTGTGCAGCATTTACTGTCATGACTTCCAGGAAACCGTTTCATGGACTAATTTTAATCACTTAGTTGGCTTCCACTGCAGTAATCAGTGTTTCTTCTTATATCTCCCTGTATCTAGGGGGCGAATATTCTCATTTCAAATGTTTCGAAATTTCTTCAAGTATTCTTTCCATCGCATCCTTATCTTATTTCGAATACATATGCCTATCTCCTATACTGGTGGCTTACCATTTATATCATTTATAGTTGGTGTTGGATTAAAATATTTATAGTTGTTGTTGTTGGATTAAAACATAATTTATAATTGTTGCATTAAAACATCATTTATAATTGTTGTAGGATTAAAACAATCTCTTACTCATGTTGTTAGTACACTAGTACAATTCTCTTGAAGACTAAAGATTCGCTAGATTGTTCACCATAACACTTCCAATAATCCTCCGTCCTTTTGGAATACTCTTCTGTATCTGTTCAGGCTATTTTATTTTTTATCTTATTTTTCCACATTTTTTTTTTTGGTGCATTCTCCCTTATTCTACCAAGCTATTTTATTTTTATTGTTATTTTACACCTGTGGTTTTCAAATCCGTATTAATTTGTTAGTGCATTAGTAAATACGTCTTCAAATCCTTCCTGTGTGTCTGTCAGTTCTGCTAGGATGTGTTCATAACTTTTATTGATCCCCTACACATTTCCACTCTGACGTGATCTAGATTTAAACATTTCATTTTTATTACACCTGCCCTGTCTGTGTTATGGCAAAGCTGTTTACGTTCTGGCAGACTGGCAGGAGATCTCTGCCAATGTCAATGTTTGGTACATCTCTTGAGATCCATAATGACTTTTTTAAATATCTCTCTCTGGTTAGTATGCTTGTAACAGGCTTCCCAACACTACATCTCTGGTAACCTGTGCTTGTAGATTCTAAGTCATGGATCCATTAAAACTATATATGATGTAGTAGACTTGATCACAACAACCTTTCACCTAACTTAATATCTTGGTCACTGTGGTCATAAACACATCAGAACTGGTAACTAGGACCATAAATGCATCAGGTGTAGTAGACCTGATCTCTGAGACCATAAATACATCAGGTGTAGTAGAACTGATCACCATAAATACATCAGGTGTAGTAGAACTGATCACCATTAATACATCAGGTTTAGTAGAACTGATCACCATAAATACATCAGGTGTAGTAGAACTGATCTGTGAGACCATAAATACATCAGGTGTAGTGGAACTGATCACCATAAATACATCAGGTGTAGTGGAACTGATCACCATAAATACATCAGGTGTAGTAGAACTGATCTCTGAGACCATAAATACATCAGGTGTAGTAGAACTGATCACCATAAATACATCAGGTTTAGTAGAACTGATCACCATAAATACATCAGGTGTAGTAGAACTGATCCGTGAGACCATAAATACATCATGTGTAGTAAAACTGATCTCTGATACCATAAATACACCAGGTATAGTAGACCTGGTCTCATGGACCATAAATACATCAGGTGTAGTAGACCTGGTCTCTGATACCATAAATACATCAGCAGATGTAGTAGACCTGGTAACTGTGACAATAAATACATCAGGTGTAGGTAGACCTGGTCTCTGAGACCATAAATACATCAGGTGTAGGTAGACCTGGTCTCTGATACCATAAATACATCAGGTGTAACTTAACTTAACGTCTTTATACTGGTTTAGAAGACCCTGCAGAGTCTGTATACAACCAGTTACATTTACATCACCTTGCTCTAAAAGCTATGCACATCCAGTTTATTCTTAAATGCATTAACTGTCCCTGCCTCCACTACCTCCCCTGGCAATGCATTCCAAGCAGACACCACTCTCTGACTAAAAAAATATTTCCTAATATCTAACCTGGACCTCTCTTTAGTCAGCTTGTAGCTATGCCCTCGTGTTATTGTAGGTGGCTGTATTTTAAAAAACTTATTATAGTCTAATTTATCGATTCCTCTGATCATCTTATAAACCTGTATTAAGTCACCACGAATTCTTCTCTCTTCGAGACACTGTAGGCCGGTTTTTCTGAGTCGTTCCTCATAACTGTAATTCTGGAATCCCACTATCATCTTTGTCGCTCTTTTTTGTATTCTTTCTAGCATGTTTATGTCTCCTCTATGATAAGGACTCCACACCTGTACACAGTACTCCAATCTAGGTCTAACTAAAGCTTTATACAGTTTGACGATCACTTCCTTGCTCCTATGTTTAATATTTCTTTTTATCATACCTAACATTGCATTTGCCTTTTTCACTGCTACCTTAACTTGCTCACTCACCTTTCCTGTATGATCTATTATAACCCCTAGGTCCCTTTCCTTATCTATCTTTCTAATATTGTTTTCTCCCATTCTGTAATTATGTTCCATATTGGATCTACCCATGTGGATGACTGTACATTTATCTACATTAAACTCCATTTGCCAGATTACAGACCATTCTCGAATTTTATCTAAATCCGACATCAATATATCCACTTCCGCTTTAGATGAGACACTACTGCATAGTTTTGTGTCATCAGTAAATTTTGCAATCATGGATCTCATATCGATGTCCAAATCATTTATATATATCAAGAACAAAATTGGTCCCAAAACCGAGCCCTGTGGCACACCACTTTTCACTTCACTCCACTCAGAGTACTCCTTATTTATGCCCACCCTCTGCCTTCTTCCCGTTAACCAATTTTCAATCCATTTGGCAACTTCCCCACCTATTCCATGTGATTTTAACTTTCGAAATAATCTTTGATGAGGTACTCTATCAAAGGCCTTTGCAAAGTCTAGATAAATAACATCCACTGGCTCCCCTTCATCTATGATTTTAGTAACCTCCTCCATGAATTCTAATAGATTTGTTAAGCATGTAGGTAGACCTGGTCTCTGAGTGATACCATAAATACATCAGGTGTAGGTAGACCTGGTCTCTGAGTGATACCATAAATACATCAGGTGTAGGTAGACCTGGTCTCTTGGACCATAAATATATCAGGTGTAGGTAGACATGGTCTCTGAGTGATACCATAAATACATCAGGTGTAGGTAGACCTGGTCTCTGAGTGATACCATAAATACATCAGGTGTAGGTAGACCTGGTCTCTTGGACCATAAATATATCAGGTGTAGGTAGACCTGGTCTCTTGGACCATGAATACATCAGATGTAGACCTGATCTCTTGGACCATAAATACAAATCGTGTAGTAGACCTAGTCTCTTGGACCATAAATACATATCGTGTAGTAGACCTAGTCTCTTGGACCATAAATACATCTCGTGTAGTAGACCTGGTCTCTTGGACCATAAATACATCAGATGTAGACCTGATCTCTTGGACCATAAATACATCAGGTTTAATAGACCTGGTCTCTAGAACCATAAATGCATCAGGTTTAATAGACCTGGTCTCTAGAACCATAAATACATCAGGTTTAATAGACCTGGTCTCTAGGACCATAAATGCATCAGGTTTAATAGACCTGGTCTCTAGAACCATAAATACATAAGGTTTAATAGACCTGGTCTCTAGGACCATAAATACATCAGGTGTCATAGACATGATAACAATACACCTTTTGTATCATTCCCTTCTGACAATCTGCTCTTGTTGTTTGCCGATCCAGCCACGGAACCACTGATAATATCATGTGTAGTAGAGCTTTCCTGTCGCTACCAATATATATTTCTAACTCACTGTCTTCACATTATGAGACTGTTCTGGTCACTATTGATGTTTTCGCCACTGCCAACACTACTGAATATAATAGGATGATAGAGCTCACACTCAACTGTCAACACTACTGAATATAATAGGATGATAGAGCTCACACTCAACTGTCAACACTACTGAATATAATAGGATGATAGAGCTCACACTCAACTGTCAACACTACTATAATAGGATGATAGAGCTCACACTCAACTGTCAACACTACTGAATATAATAGGATGATAGAGCTCACACTCAACTGTCAACACTACTGAATATAATAGGATGATAGAGCTCACACTCAACTGTCAACACTACTGAATATAATAGGATGATAGAGCTCACACTCAACTGTCAACACTACTGAATATAATAGGATGATAGAGCTCACACTCAACTGTCAACACTACTGAATATAATAGAATGATAGAGCTCACACTCAACTGTCAACACTACTGAATATAATAGGATGATAGAGCTCACACTCGACTGTCAACACTACTGAATATAATAGAATGATAGAGCTCACACTCGACTGTCAACACTTGATATCTATATTTCTGCTACATTGCTCTTCTGTTTTAGCTCATTATGAATCATGAATTTGCCGGGAATTCACACTAGTCGACGACTTACACTTCACGGAAACATGTTATTGTTTTCCATTTGGACTAGTTAATTCGTTTGTTTTGTGCGTTTTCTTCCTTCCGATTATCCTAGAATGGACATCGGCTATACGAATAGCACTACGCTTAACACATGTGTCATATTTCACGGTCTAGTTCACACGGCTAAATTTCACGATCTCTTCGCTCTAGCTGAAGACAGCGTCAGCTTTGTTGTATGAAAATTAGACACAACTATAATGAGCTGCCACCTGGAGAGAGATGGGCTCCGTCAGGTGTGTAGCGGACCAAGACACCCATTGTTGTATGGCGGAACTGGTACGCCATTCTAGGTTATGGGACTGATGATGATGAAACTGAGTCCCACACAACACCTGATATATAGATCTCCTGTTAGATCACTCAGTCCTACACAACACCTGATATATAGATCTCCTGTTAGATCACTCAGTCCTACACAACACCTGATATATACATCTCCTGTTAGATCACTCAGTCCTACACAACACCTGATATATAGATCTCCTGTTAGATCACTCAGTCCTACACAACACCTGATATATAGATCTCCTGTTAGATCACTCAGTCCTACACAACCATGTGGCACAATTACAGAACCACAGCTTGATATGATATTGAAATGGTAAACACACTTTTATTGAATCCTTCACACTCTCCATATCATTTATCCAGCAACTCATCCACATATGTCAACTCATCCACATATGCCAACTCATTCACATTTGCCAACTCATTCACATATTATAACTCATTCACATATGCCAACTCATCCACATATGCCAACTCATCCACATATGCCAACTCATCCACATATGCCAACTCATCCACATATGCCAACTCATCCACATATGCCAACTCATTCACATTTGCCAACTCATTCACATATTCCAACTCATTCACATATGCCAACTCATTCACATATGCAGAGTTCTAACGCTATCCTTAAGATTACTGCCCCCTACCTAGATGTATGGTTCAAATGTATGTAATGTTGATCTTGATACATAACAACCCAGTGTTGGATCCCGTGGTCTAGATGAAAGAACAATGATCGATCATCACATATTGATTTCATACTATTGGTTACAAAACATATTGAGGCGGGGGGGGGGGGGCGACAAATTAAGAGAGCATTGTTTGTGCATGACAATAAGCGTATTTGGATACCCTCAATTTGACACAAGTTCAGTGCTTAATCCTCACATACACGACGACGACGAAGAGCAGGAGGAGAAGAACTTTCTCTAGCATGACTTCTAAGGCACAGTTTACGGATTAGCTAATAGCCTCAACGCAACCTTTGAGAAACTCTAGTCTTTCATGCTGCCAGCATTGTAGGAAAGTAGGGCCAGAGTATTCAATGTTTGCTGGTCATGCAAAAATCACGCCAAGAATGAAGTTACCTCACAAACAATGCTGGTTCCTGTCATCAGGACACTTAGGCCTGGTGATATGAATATGATCTGTCCTCACTCACACAATAAATACCACAGAACATCAATCTTGTCAACGGGCAGGTCTACGCTAATGTGGCTTGTATACATAACATTGCTATGGCATAGTTTCTACCTTCACCATATTATTATAAACTGTTTACATATTTCTGAGCTGTACCTGTCCATCTCATGTTATTAGCGTGTCTAGGCATTTAGCCGGTAAGCGATTGCATCATTCTGTAATCACGGTCGCATTCAAAATATGGATTGCTGCAACAATTTTAGCCGTAGGCATATTATCTTCGAATTTTTTTAGGACGGACATTTGAAGGGAGCCGTGGGGCTTCTTCGCACTTTTGCAGGACGGACATTTGAAGGGAGCCGTGGGGCTTCTTCGCACTTTTGCAGGACGGACATTTGAAGTGAACCGCTGGGCCAGTTCGCACTTTTGCAGGACGGACATTTGAAATGAACCGCTGGGCCACTTCGCACTTTTGCAGGACGGACATTTGAAATGAACCGCTGGGCCTCTTCGCACTTTTGTAGGACGGACATTTGAAATGAACCGCTGGGCCACTTCGCACTTTTGCAGGATGGACAATTGATAGAAGCCGTGGGGCCACTTCGCACTTTTGCAGGACGGACATTTGATAGAAGCCGCGGGGCAGCAGTGAATTGAGTTGACAGTAGCTAGCGACTCACTGCTGGCTGCTTGCATTATGGTTAGTGGCTCACTGACCAAGATCCTATTCCACTTCCATATGACGGCCATAGAAACACACTGTACCCATGCAGCCTGGCTAGGAAGTTAGATATCGGAAAGGGAAGGCAAACTCGGTCCTAAAAATCAGTTGTTGAAATTGTTTAATGTGGACGGTGGAGGCGGGGGGGGGGGGGGGGGGTGTCCCGAAAGCGTAGATATTGTAGCCTCGCTGTAAACTATGACAGCGTCTCAAACGTCCTTTCTAGGACGAATGTTGAAAAGAAGAAGAAAGAAAGAAAGAAAGAAAAATAGAAATAAAGAAAGAAAAGAAGATAAAGAAGAAGAAGAAAGTCGCGGTAGCCTGTGGTTAATGTATTGGCTGTCTACCTGAGCAATTTTTGTTCAATCCCCAGTCAAAAATATCTCTATTTTTCTTTTTCTTTCTCTCTCCCTCCCTCCCTCTCTCCCCCTCTCTCTCCCTCCCTATCTCTCTCTCCATCTATGTGTGTGTATATGACGGCGGAATATAGGTCTGCATTTGTGTGTGTGTGTCTGCCTGCCTGCCTGCGCGCGTGTGTGGTGGTTGACCGCTGCTTCACTCAGAGCGAAAATTAGCTTGAAGATAACTTTTTAATGGATGCTCATTTATCCTGCTGGGAGATGGGGAGAGGGGAGTTGGTGTTTAAGGGTAACGTGAAATGTATTCCCGACACGTTACATTAGGACGTGTGTTGTTGCCAAGAACACGTTACAATAGGACGTGTGTTGTTGCCAAGAACACGTTACAATAGGACGTGTGTTGTTGACAAGAACACGTTACAATAGGACGTGTGTTGTTGCAAAGGACACATTACAATAGGACGTGTGTTGTTGCCAAGAACACGTTACAATAGGACGTGTGTTGTTGCCAAGAACACGTTACAATAGGACGTGTGTTGTTGCCAAGAACACGTTACAATAGGACGTGTGTTGTTGCCAAGAACACGTTACAATAGGACGTGTGTTGTCGCCAAGAACACGTTACAATAGGACGTGTGTTGTTGCCAAGAACACGTTACAATAGGACATGTGTTGTTGCCAAGAACACGTTACAATAGGACGTGTGTTGTTGCCAAGGATACGTTACAATAGGACGTGTGTTGTTGCCAAGAACACGTTACAATAGGACGTATGTTGTTGCCAAGAGCACGGATCAAATCGGCAATTAGGCAGACAGTTAATATAACAACTTAAATGGTACTTTAAAACTGAAAAAAAACAATGTACGACATGCCATACCGTGGCACTGAAACATTGCATTTAATCAACACAACCAAACAAGACCTTCATCAGCAAATCATAACATCATATCAGATGGCCAGACTTGTGGAACAGAACGAAAACACCAACAAAATTCACAGTGGATTAAGGCGAGAAATTAGAGATGTAGATGATACGCCTCCTGAAAGCAAATGAACAATATAACCAGATGGATGTATTCGAACCCGCATGTGGATGAAAGCGAGGAAAGACGTAAGAACATATTATCCAGAATGGTACAAGACAAAGCAAGCAGAACTAAACAATTATGGTCATTAATCACGAAGACGACCCAAAACAAATATCGAATGTGGGTGACTGCTGAAGTCTGCGTGTGTTCCTCAAGAAGAAAAAAGTACGTGGGTGAAAGTCAGTTATGAAGGAAGCTGGAAGAAAAGAGAGAAAGAAGACAACACATTATGACAGAGTGTGCTTGAGTGAGTGAGTGAGTGAATGAGTGAATGAGTGAGTGAGTGAGTGAGTGAGTGAGTGAGTGAGTGAGTGAGTGAGTGAGTGAGTGAGTGAGTGAGTGAGTGAGTGAGTGAGTGAGGTTGTTTTTTTAATTTGCAAAAATCGAGAGTATATATGAGTCGGATACTATGTCATCATCAGAAAGAATGACAGACGAGATGTGAGATGACAAAGGCTATGTGCGGTGTAGAGTGTTAGACAGATCATAGATTCTTTGTGCCAAAGTTTAACCTCCACATAGAACCCAGACGATGTCACCAGGATCGAAAACCTGAGAAGAGACTTAACATCTCCAAACTACAAAGTGGGCCCCAAGCGAAAGACTTTTCCAGGGCTCTAGACAGCCAGCTGATGGACACACAATCATGTACGGAACCAGTCGAGGACAAATGGGCTTTTCTGAAGGAGGCTGTCTACTCTTCCGCTTCTGAGTATATGGGTCAGAAGGCTCGCAGAAACAAAAACTGTTTGATGATAATGATGAGACTATTAATACTCTAATGGATGAAAAACATGGTTTATTAAGTCTACGCTAAGAATGTCCCGCCTTATCTTCCAAAAAGTCCGTGTTCCCAAATATTCGCAAGATTGTCTAGAACCAGCCCAGGATTATGCATGATGCCTGACTCAACAGCAAAGATGATGAAATCCAGCGGTTCACGCAGACACAAATGACTCAAAGCGGTTTTACGATGCTCTGAAGGCGGTCTATGGTCCCAGGCACTATCATTCATCTCCTTTCCTTAATGCTGATGGCATGGCACTGATGACCGACAAAGTCGACATTCTGGAGCGATGTTCAGAGCACTTTAGTTCTATTCCAAACTGTCCATCAACTACAAGTGAGTTAGCCATACCACGCATGCCTCAAGTTTCAATCAATGACAGGCTTGGTGTCCCGACAAGTACATAGGAGGTCGAGAAATCAATCAGTTTACGTCCATTGACAAAGCACTCGAGTTAGATGTGATTCACCTGATCTCCACAAAGCAGGAGGCCATGTGCTGCTACACAAACTAACATACCTCTTTCTGTCAATTTGTCTTCTTTTTCTTCTTCTTCTTCTGCGTTCATTCTCAATCTCCCGCTACCAAACCCTGAAAGGGCTTCAGTAGCAGAATGTAGTCCAGAGAACGGAATGAGTTGTGTCGTAGTTTACATCTTGACTGCGATATTTGCACCTTTACAACACATCCGACTTCAGCAAGCATTTTTTGAGTACCGGGTTAGCATTCTCTCTTCGATCCCTTCTCCTTAGCCAGTCTGCCCTGCTGCAGCCTGTTATCCAAGATCACCGCGTGGAGGCGTAGAAGAGTCTTGGCAGCTCTGGTTCGCAGGCGCTGACGCTAGCAGTCAGCTATTGGTCGCTGACCACTGCAGCTCATACGCTGCTCAGCGTCTTGATTCCTGTCAATTTGTCTAACTTGTCATATGCCGCGGGAACTGAAAGATACCACTATTGTTCACATGTACAACCACAGGGGCAATCGTCAAATCTCCCTCTTGTCGATCGCTTGCAAAATTCTAGCTCGTCTTGCTCAACCGCTTAACAACTCATCTCGAGCAGAAGTTACTGACGAACTCTGGAAAATCATGGCGAAATTCGGTTGTCCGAAAAATGCATAACAGTTGTTCGCCAGTTTCATGATGGCATGTCAGCCTGTGTACTGAATGATGGTGAACTCTCTGTAGCATTCCAAGTCATAAATGGAGTCAAACAGGGTTGTATGCTGGCCAACACTTTTTAGCATGGTATTTGCAGCTATGCTTTCTGATACAACACGTGGCTGTGACACTGGCGTACATATAAGATACCGGATGGATAGGGAGATGTTCGCTCCGAGGAGCCTAAAGTCCACCACAAAGGTGAAAGAATCAACTATCTTAGACGACTGCGCCATTAACGTGTGCTCCGAACAAGATATGCAGGCAACCAAGAATGCGTTTTCAACTGCCTGCACTAAATTTGGTATTACGGTCAACACCAAGAAAACAGAGGCTATATTTTTACCTGCGCCCAGGGAACCCTAACACGAACAAAGCATCACTGTACCAGGTAATCGCATACAAGTTGTTGATTACTTTCCTTGCGTTAGTAATACCCTCAAGGGAGATGGACATTTTGACTTTGAGGTCCACAACAGGATTTCCAAGACTACTTTACTTGGCAGGATTTGGAAGTCTACGAACAAACGTGTGGGACCAGCAAGGAATCGGTGTTGCCATCAAGTTAAATGTCTATCGTTCTATTGTGCTAATCACGCTTCTGTACGCATGCGAAACATGGACATAGACATATAGCAGGCATGCCAGGAAACTTAGTCATGTCCATGTAAATAGTCTACGCAGACTGCTCCGAATCGGTTGGCCAAACTCTGCAGTCCTTGCCAGGGGAAGACTCTCTGGCATCCATACGCTGCTGCAGAGAGCCCAGCTCAGATGGACTGAGCATGTTCGCATGTCAGATGAGCACCTCCCTAGACAACTGTTGTGCGGTAAGCACAGGACAGGACAGCGCTTGCCGGGAGGACAGAAGAAACGATGCAAAGACACTCTAGAAGTTTCTTTTAATAGTTTCTCCATTGATATCGTTGCCTGGAAGCTGCTTGCCCCGAACCGCTCAGCCTGGCGCACTGTCACCACATCTGGTGCATGCAACGCTGAGCAGAGAACCATTACGGAGGCGCAGGAAATGCGACCTGCACGAAAGGACAAAATGCAAGTCGACCAAATTAAAATGACTAACGATGTTAACATTTTCCCTACGTGCGGCAGAGTATGTCGCACTCAGGTCGGACTGTACAGTCATATGCGATCACATCTGAATAAACATGTCTGACGCTGTCGCCATCTACGCTTACTGGCATAGAGTGAGACAGACAGAAAGTGTGGCAGAGAATGGGAGAGACAGACAAGTGTGACAGAGAGGCAGAGCCAGAGAAAGACAGATCCAAAGTGTGACATAAAGTGAGACATACACAGAGTGAGGCAGACATAAAGTATGGCAGAGAATGAGATAGTGAGAGAGACAGAGAGTGAGATATACAAAGGATGAGAAAAACAGTCAGACACAAAGGCCATCAGACATATACAAAGAAACAGTGAGAAAGTCTGATAGAGAGAAAGATAAAGATTGGTAGAGAGAAAGAAAGTCAGTGAGATAGACAGACATACACAAGCAAGCAGGAAACGATGCAAAGAGCAAGAAACAGCTCTAATGGATCGATAACATTAGAGTGGAAATGTGAAAGGTCATCTCACAAGAAGTTCCTCCATAGCTCTTCCCTCCCCTCTAGCTTCTCTCCCTCCCCCTCCTCCACCCCCCCCCCCCCCCCCCACCCAAATCCTCCAAGCAGAGAAAAACGCGGTCAGGAAAGTTGAGGCTAACATAAAACAGAATCCTCCTATAATAGATTAACTTTCCAACATGTACAGGAAAATAGAAAAGCCACTGACTTTACTCATTCGTCAAATAAAAGCAGAGAATGAATCAATCAGTTCACAATAATCACAAAAGACATGTGGTAGAATGATTAGTCAAAGACGGTTCCAATTCACTTGAGAAATTAACTTTCAGAAATCAAATTCTGGTTATGTTATAAATGCTAATTGTGTTTAACGTATCTGGTGGTGAGAGACCAGCAATGAAACACACCTTCCCCAACCCTTTCCCCACAACAGCTGAAATATGTGTATGTGTATACATCTGTTTTGTGACAAACGTGTCTGTGCGTACATTAATGACAAAGAAAGTCAGTTTGATAACAAGCACGCCGACAGACGCTTCATGCCAATATTAGGTGGGCGTACACATGCATTGTTCCAGTACTGTAGTTTACCGGGCATGACGCAAACACTCCAAATCAGGGGTTCTAAAACTTCTGCCCTGGCACTCACCAGGAACGTGTGTATATTCTTCGCGTACTTTATTAAATCAATACGCGAATCTGAGAGATAGCTGTTGTGATAATAAATGGTGTGAAGTCATATCACGCTTCATATGTACCTTCACTACACCTTCACTTGTTTCTTCATCTTAAAATAAATTCGTTCATTTTCAACGGTAATGGTTGGCCCCATCTCAGAGACAGCACAATGACAATCGTCAATTTTGTGATAACTACAGAGGGATCTCTCTCCTGTCGATCGCTGGAAATATGTTAGCTCGAGTTTTGCTCAACCGCTTAACAACTCATCTCGAGCAGAAGCTACTTCCAGAGAGTCAATGTGGTTTCTGAGCTGGTCGTGGGGCGGTTGACATGATTTTTTTGTAGCTCGTCAAATCTAAGAGAAATGTCAGGAACAGCATCGTGATCTGCACATGACTTTTGTTGACCTGACAAACGCCTTTGACACCGTGAACAAGGACGGACTCTGGAAAATCATGGAGAAATTCGGCGGTCACGAATAATTCTTTACCGTTGTCTGCCAGTCGCATAATGGCATGTCAGTCCGCATAATGGCATGTCAGTCCGCATAATGGCATGTCAGTCCGTGTACTGGCATGTCAGTCCGTGTACTGGCATGTCAGTCCGCATAATGGCATGTCAGTCCGTGTACTGGCATGTCAGTCCGCATAATGGCATGTCAGTCCGCATAATGGCATGTCAGACCGCATAATGGCATGTCAGTCCACATAATGGTATGTCAGTCCGCATAATGGCATGTCAGTCCGCATAATGGCATGTCAGTCTGTGCACTGGATGATGGTGAACTGTCTACAGCATTCCCAGTCATAAGTGGAGTGAAACAGGGATGTGTACTGGCCTCAATGATGGTGAACTCTCTGCAGCATTCCAAGTCATAAATGGTGTTAAACAGGGCTGTGTACTGGCCTCAATGATGGTGAACTCTCTGCAGCATTCCAAGTCATAAATGGTGTTAAACAGGGCTGTGTACTGGCCTCAATGATGGTGAACTCTCTGCAGCATTCCAAGTCATAAATGGTGTTAAACAGGGCTGTGTACTGGCCTCAATGACGGTGAACTCTCTGCAGCATTCCAAGTCATAAATGGAGTTAAAACAGGGCTGTGTACTGGCTCCAACACCTTTTAGCCTGATATTCGCAGCCATGCTTTCTGATGCAACACGTGACTGTGACACTGGCATACAGATAAGATAGATGTGCAGCTGTTCATTCTGAGACGCCTAAAGGCCCTCACAGAGGTCAAAGAAGCAACTATCCTAGATTTCCTCTTTGCCTCAGTTCAGGGTCGGTAGGCAGGACAGAGTGTCCAAGTCCTTAGCAGGGCGAGACTCTTTGGCATCTATACGCTGCTACAGACAGTCCAGATCAGATGGACAAGGCATGTTGTTCGCATGTCAGATAAGCGCCTCCCTAAACAACTGCTCATGACAGGACAATGCTCGAGTGGAGTATGGGGTGGATGAGGGGGGGGGGGGGTGTTTCAAAAGAAACTATACAAAGACACTCTAGAAGAAGTTTCTTTTAAAAGTGTTTCTATTGATGTTTCCTGCTTGCTCCGAACCGCTCAGTCTGTCGCAGTGCCGCCACATATTGTGCTTGTACCGCTGAGCAGAGGACCATCACGTGGGCGCAGGAAAGGCGAGTTGCACGAAAGGAAAGAATGCAAGACTGCCAACCTACAAATGCTGTTCACGTGTGTCCTACTTGGGGTAAAGTTTGTCACGCTCAGAACGGACTGTACAGTCATATGCGATCACATCTGAATAAATATGTCTGATATTGTCGCCATCTTCACTTGCGATGGGCAACCAACTAACTACTACAAGACAGACACAAATATGAAGACAGACAGCCTAGTACTAGCCAGATAGAGGGAAAACAAACACCAAAGCGAGAAAAAACAACATTAAGACAAGTAAAACAAAGTACAAAAAACAGCAACACAGAAAAATGGCATAGAGAGCACCCATAATATCTTTTTCTTCTTCTTCGTACGCTGTCAGGCGTCAACTTGAATGTGTTCGAAGAAAGCAGCTGTCATCCTGAGGCTGTCGACACTGCCATAGAGCTTGTCTAGCATTGGCACTGGTAATGGCCACATGTGCTTTCTCTGGTCCTCGTACGTTGCACCCATAATATGAGCCCTTATCAATCATTCAATACCTCATTAGCTCACTGTGGAGTACATACAACAAATACATGCCAAGATTTCTTCTACTTCGATCAACTGTTGCTGCGCTTCTAGCTCGATGAGGTTCACGAAGGAGACTACGTTTGCGGTCTTTGTAGGTCCCCCGCAGCTTTACCTACCTCTCTTCGGTCTGTAAAAGTAAGGCAGTCATGCAGGATATGTTCTGGTGTTTGCTTGGGTGCTCCACATTTGCACATGGTGGTGTCTCTGAGACCCATTCTGTAGAGGTGTGCCTTGAGTCTGCAATGTTCAAAGATCTTCGTCTGCCCATCTCTGCGAAGTTTGTCTATGCAGTGATTTTCTGGCTTGTATTCTTTGTGCTGGCCTCTCAATTCCGTCCTCATGGATGGTTTCAGAGTGTCTTTAGTTCTTTATAGTTCTGTGAATGGCAAACCTGTGTTCCACCATTTCCGGCTTTTGCTATCTCATCTTCCTTCTCGTTTCCAAGGATCCCTAAGTGGGCGGGAATCCACTGTTGGACTAGATCTATTATTTGGTACAGCAACCTTTTGTTTTATTTTAGCCAAGGAATCAAATGTTTACCTGACTATACATTTTGTGGCTTAAAATGTGTACAGGATATGGCAGCCAGTCATGTGCCCAACCCTGCTTAGCCGCCTCCTACGACATGTCTGGCAAGTTACAGTGCTACTATTACTGACTACCCATTTGGGTCCCGCCAAGAGCCGACTTACAAAGGCAAGCTACTACTTGACAATACGAACAACCTCCAGTCAGTGGACCGACAAACATCTCTTCAACTAATCAATAATCGGACACACAGTTGAAAGTGATCTCTACACATGTCGGCTTCACGCGAGGAGCAAAGTGATAACATGATCATCTGCAGCATAAATGAGGAATTGCGAAGGCGTATCCTCCAGGTTATGACCCCCTGCTGTTACCAATAATGAAAAATGTACAACTCTGGAACAACCGATTACTATAACAGACAACAGACTATAGAGACACACGAACAAAGCATCAATAATAACAAATACAAAGACACTCATGCTGTTGTTCGTTAATGTTTGAACCTTCTTGTGATGAATGTACACCTCCTGGACCAAGTACGGAGCCATGTTTATACGAGGGGCGATCAGAAAGTGTAAGGCTGGAAGAGACGCAGTTGACCTATTTAGTTCGAAACCTAATCCCCTTCAAATTAGAGCGAGGTCATATTTGTATGAAACGAAATGTGTTTCTGTCTGCATTTGTTGTAAAAGCAAACCAACACTAAATTTTTTCTTTGCGAAACGTTATTGTCAGACGGAACGGTGGTTTAGAAGTGTTTGCATCCTCACCTATACTGCTAGAGGTCCGTGGTTCAAATCCTAGACGGATCTTACGATTTAAACGTTATGTTTACAATCTGATATCAATAGTACTGTTGCACTAACGGACAGGTGTTCTACCCGTATCTGCTAGTATCATATGATAAGACAGGTAATTCCCGTATCACCGCACGTAACACGCATGTGATCTAACACATCGTGAAATGACTAAGCACTTTGAAAGACTACACGACAATTGTACGGAATACGTAACAGGCAAAGTGACGTCACAAAATGTGAAGGGCGTCGAGTTATAGTCCGTGAGGAACCAGAAAAATTAAGTCAGTGTAACACCTCTAGGGGCTGTGTGGTACCCGGGATGAAAGGAATAAGTGTCCTGTAACCTTCCAAAGCTATCGCCAAAGGAAACTAAAGAGGGTTGTGATTGGGGGGCTGGCAATCTCGTATGTTAAGAAAACATTCATTATAGCGACTATAGAAGGTTGTGATTGGCGGCTGGCAACCTCATATGTTAAGAAAACATTCATTATAGCGACTAAAGAAGGTTGTGATTGGCGGCTGGCAACCTCTTATGTTAAGAAAACATTCATTATAGCCACTAAAGAAGGTTGTGATTGGCGGCTGGCAACCTCTTATGTTAAGAAAACATTCATTATAGCGACTATAGAAGGTTGTGATTGGCGGCTGGCAACCTCTTATGTTAAGAAAACATTCATTATAGCGACTATAGAAGGTTGTGATTGGTGGCTGACAATCCATCATGTTAAAAAACAGCCAATATAGTCAAGCACTGCAAAGATATGATACAGGCTCCTGGAAAGGGACGAGATGTAGTTAGAACATTTGCTTCCCATTGGAATGAAAAGTTGAATTGAAGCAAGCTACAACGGCGGCCTGTGCTCCACATATAACGGACCAGGTCAATAAACCACCATATGGCAGAAGACTCTCTAAATCGTAGTTTTACACAACCTTTCAAACAGATCGTCAAAGGCCAATAAAAATGGTTGTGTATGGCGATAGTAATTTGATCTGGGTTGTGTTTTGTTTGGTTTTTGTTTGTTTTTTTTTGTATTTTTTGCGTTCGCCTTATTTCTCTATTCCCCAAGGTGGTGTGCATTGCACTACGGTTTTTATTTTGCGCTTGTCAGTCTAGTGCATCCGACTTCGGCATGCATTTCATGTAAGGGTGTGCTTCCTCCTGCATTTCCTAAGTGTTTGCTTCCCCGGGGTAACGGCCGGTGTTGTGATGGTGAGCGAATCCAGCACCTTGGGGTTGTGAGCCGTGTGAATTGACCACTAGTGAAACAAATGGCGTCAGAAACCCACCTATGCAAGCGTACACAGCGTGCGCTTATTCAAGCCTCCTGTAAGGGGCTAGCTGCACTAGTAGCCCTATACTTCGCAGGGAGAGAAACAGGGGACAACAGAAGAGCACATTGACAACAAGGGATGGCATTACGATGTCGCGTTGTTTCAATTCGATTACCAGATTTAGAAACAGACATTGTTGTACCAGATCCCCTCAACCCAACTAGCTATCCTGAACACTGTGACCAACTGTTATTGTGATGTACAGCAGACGTATCTCTATTAGACTTAATTACTCCACCTTCACATAACAACGTCAATCGAAAAACGTATTATTTCACCAAGACATAATGGAATCATGTATTGAAATATAACTTGATAGGATCACACGAATAAAGCCTACGTTATCACTATATAAGCTCTTCTATCAGGGAGTGTTGGTATCTCAGGGTGTGTTGGCATCTCAGGGTGTGTTGGTATCTCAGGGTGTGTTGGTATCTCAGGGTGTGTTGGTATCTCAGGGTGTGTTAACATCCAGCCTAGTGGTGGTTCCCACTGCGCTTTAAACCAGTTCTATTTCAGGTCAATTCTAGCTTTTTATATCCTTAAAAACATAATCTAATATCTAACTAAATTCCTGGTTCTTGTCATTCGTCTCACGTAGCGTGTCTGACGTTCTGGCCACTTAAATCTTTCCAGTTTTCACTCAACAAATAATCAGTTTAAAATTGTACTCACTCAACAAATAATCAATGTTTAAAATTGTACTCACTCAACAAATAATCATAGTTTAAAATTGTACTCACTCAACAAATAATCATAGTTTAAAAATGTACTCTCTCAACAAATAATCAGTTTAAAATTGCACTCACTCAACAAATAATCATTGTTTAAAATTATACTCACTCAACGAATGAACAGTTTAAAATTGTACTCTCTCAACAAATAATCAGTTTAAAATTGCACTCACTCAACAAATAATCATTGTTTAAAATTGTACTCACTCAACAAATAATCATAGTTTAAAATTGTACTCACTCAACAAATAATCATAGTTTAAAATTGTACTCACTCAACAAATAATCATAGTTTAAAATTGTACTCACTCAACAAATAATCATAGTTTAAAATTGTACTCACTCAACAAATAATCATAGTTTAAAATTGTACTCACTCAACAAATAATCAGTTTAAAATTGCACTCACTCAACAAATGATCATAGTTTAAAATTATACTCACTCAACAAATGATCATAGTTTAAAATTATACTCACTCAACAAATGAACAGTTTAAAATTGTACTCTCTCAACAAATAATCAGTTTAAAATTGTACTCTCTCAACAAATGATCATAGTTTAAAATTATACTCACTCAACAAATGAACAGTTTCACAATGTACTCACTCAACAAATGAACATTTTCACAATGTACTCACTCAACAAATGAACAGTTTCACAATGTACTCACTCAACAAATGAACATTTTCACAATGTACTCACTCAACAAATGAACATTTTCACAATGTACTCACTCAACAAATGAACAGTTTCACAATGTACTCACTCAACAAATGAACATTTTCACAATGTACTCACTCAACAAATGAACATTTTCACAATGTACTCACTCAACAAATGAACATTTTCACAATGTACTCACTCAACAAATGAACATTTTTACAATGTACTCACTCAACAAATGAACATTTTCACAATGTACTCACTCAACAAATGAACAGTTTCACAATGTACTCACTCAACAAATGAACATTTTCACAATGTACTCACTCAACAAATGAACATTTTCACAATGTACTCACTCAACAAATGAACAGTTTCACAATGTACTCACTCAACAAATGAACATTTTCACAATGTACTCACTCAACAAATGAACATTTTCACAATGTACTCACTCAACAAATGAACATTTTCACAATGTACTCACTCAACAAATGAACATTTTCACAATGTACTCACTCAACAAATGAACATGTTTACAATGTACTCACTCAACAAATGAACATTTTCACAATGTACTCACTCAACAAATGAACATTTTCACAATGTACTCACTCAACAAATGAACAGTTTCACAATGTACTCACTCAACAAATGAACATTTTTACAATGTACTCACTCAACAAATGAACATTTTCACAATGTACTCACTCAACAAATGAACATTTTCACAATGTACTCACTCAACAAATGAACAGTTTCACAATGTACTCACTCAACAAATGAACATTTTTACAATGTACTCACTCAACAAATGAACATTTTCACAATGTACTCACTCAACAAATGAACATTTTCACAATGTACTCACTCAACAAATGAACAGTTTCACAATGTACTCACTCAACAAATGAACATTTTCACAATGTACTCACTCAACAAATGAACATTTTCACAATGTACTCACTCAACAAATGAACATTTTCACAATGTACTCACTCAACAAATGAACATTTTCACAATGTACTCACTCAACAAATGAACATTTTCACAATGTACTCACTCAACAAATGAACAGTTTCACAATGTACTCACTCAACAAATGAACATTTTTACAATGTACTCACTCAACAAATGAACATTTTCACAATGTACTCACTCAACAAATGAACAGTTTCACAATGTACTCACTCAACAAATGAACATTTTCACAATGTACTCACTCAACAAATGAACATTTTCACAATGTACTCACTCAACAAATGAACATTTTCACAATGTACTCACTCAACAAATGAACATTTTCACAATGTACTCACTCAACAAATGAACAGTTTCACAATGTACTCACTCAACAAATGAACATTTTCACAATGTACTCACTCAACAAATGAACATTTTCACAATGTACTCACTCAACAAATGAACATTTTTACAATGTACTCACTCAACAAATGAACAGTTTCACAATGTACTCACTCAACAATTACTGAAAAGGATTCTTGTTCGGGAACTGCTTAGATGACATCGACATGGTTGTATTCGGGAAGGTGATGCACAAGATGAATCCAAATGACTGCTGATGCACAACAAGGAGGTGTCAGTGGCCTGCTGCCTATGTCTTATCCCAGAACAGGTTGTAGTGGTTAAGGAGGTACTCACGAAAGGTCAGCATCTGTAACAGATGTATATGATATAGATCTGATATTACTACAGTGTATTATCATTCGTCTCCGCCTGGCTCCTTATGAAGCATGGAGATATCGCTGTAGAAGGCTCTGTAAAGGAAGTCTGCACTAAATCATGCCATGTGTTCTTGTTTAATTTGTTTTACATGGTAAGATTGCTAGAGCTTAACATAAATCATCTTTAGACACCTTGTTTGAGGAATAAGTGGGCATATTATTTCCTCTCCATTAAGGAGTGCCAAACTCCTCCAGGGGGGGGGGGGGTGGGTGGGGGTGGAGGGTGGTGTATTCTATTACGTGTTTTTCTCCGCGACTCGAATGGTCCATATGAAAGGATGATGTGTACTATGATTGTTGCATGTAAGCACGTTCGGTTGGTCCATATGGGAGTGGGTGTGTACTATGATTGTTGTATGTAAGCACGTTCGATTGGTCCATATGGAGGTGGGTCTGTACTATGATTGTTGTATGTAATCACGTTCGATTGGTCCACATGGAGGTGGGTGTGTACTATGATTGTTGTATGTAAGCTGGCTCGATTGGTCCATATGGGGGTAGTGGTGTACTATGAATGGTGTATGTAAGCACGTCCGATTGGTCCATATGGGGGTGGGTGTGTACTATGATTGTTGCATGTAAGCACGACTGATTGGTCCATATGGAAGTGGGTGTGTACTATGATTGTTGTCTGTAAACACGCTCGATCAGTCCATATAGTGGGGGGGGGGGGGGAGGGGGTGGGTGTGTACTATGATTGCTGTATGTAAACACGCTCGATTGGTCCATATGGGGGTGGGGGTGTACTATGATTGTTGTATGTAAGCACATCCGATTGGTCCATATGGAGGTGGGTGTGTACTATGATTGCTGTATGTAAACACACTCGATCGGTCCATATGGGGGTGTGCTATGATTGTTGTATGTAAGCACGTCCGATTGGTCCATATGGGGGTGTGCTATGATTGTTGTATGTAAGCACGCTCAATTAGTCCATATGGGGTGGGGGTGTACTATGATTGGCGTATGTAAGCACGTCCGATTGGTCCATATGGGGGTGTGCTATGATTGTTGTATGTAAGCACGCTCAATTAGTCCATATGGGGTGGGGGTGTACTATGATTGGCGTATGTAAGCACGTCCGATTGGTCCATACGGGGGTGGGTGAGTACTATGATCGTTGTATGTAAGCACGCTCGATTGGTCCATATGGGGGTGTGTACTATGATTGTTGTATTCAAGCACGCTCGATTGGTCTATATGGGGGTGGGTGTGTACTATGATTGTTGTATGTAAGCACGCTCGATTGGTCCATATGGGGGTGGGTGGATACTTTGATTGTTGTATGTAAGCACGCTCAAGTGTGCCATATGGGAGTCAGTGCGTACTATGATTGGTGTTTGTACGCGCACTCGATTGGTCAATATGGGAGTCAGTGCGTACTATGATTGGTGTCTGTACGCGCACTCGATTGGTCAATGTGGGAGTCAGTGCATACTATGATTGGTGTTTGTACGCGCACTCGATTAGTTCAATTGGGGGGTTGGTGTGTACTTTGATTGTTGTATGTAAGCATGCATGCTCGATTGGTCCAAATGGGGGGGGGGGGGTGTACTTTGATTGTAGCATGTAAGTTGGCTCAATTGGTCCATATGAGGGTGGTGGTATACTATCATTGTTGTATGTAAGCACGTCCGATTGGTCCATATGGAGGTGGGTGTGTACTATGATTGTTGTATGTAAGCACGACTGATTGGTCCATATGGAGGTGGGTGTGTACTGTGATTGTTGTATGTAAACACGCTCGATCGGTCCATATGGGAGTGGGGGTGTTCTATGATTGTTGTATGTAAGCACATCCGATTGGTCCATATGGGGGGGGGGGTGCTATGATTGTTGTATGTAAGCACGCTCAATTAGTCCATATGGGGGTGGGGGTGTACTATGATTGGCGTATGTAAGCACGTCCGATTGGTCCATACGGGGGTGGGTGAGTACTATGATCGTTGTATGTAAGCACGCTCGATTGGTCCATATGGGGGTGGGTGTGTACTATGATTGTTGTATGTAAGCACGCTCGAGTGTGCCATATGGGAGTCAGTGCGTACTATGATTGGTGTTTGTACGCGCACTCGATTGGTCCATATAGGAGTCAGTGCGTACTATGATTGGTGTCTGTACGCGCACTCGATTGATCAATATGGGAGTCAGTGCGTACTATGATTGATTTCTGTATGCGCACTCGATTGATCAATATGGGAGTCAGTGCGTACTATGATTGGTGTCTGTACGCGCACTCAATTGATCAATATGGGAGCCAGTGCGTACTATGATTGGTGTCTGTACGCGCACTCGATTGATCCATATGGGAGTCAGTGCGTACTATGATTGGTGTTTGTACGCGCACTCGATTGGTCCATATGGGGGTGGGTGTGTACTATGATTGGTGTTTGTACGCGCACTCGATTGGTCCATATGGGGGTGGGTGTGTACTATGATTGGTGTTTGTACGCGCACTCGATTGGTCCATATGGGGGTGGGTGTGTACTATGATTTGGTGTTTGTACATGCACTTTACTGCATGTACGGACTTCTCCACTCCCCACCCTGAAGGGATATCAGACCAGTGGCGACATGTGACAATGATCTATTTATAAATGTGCTTGACTGACAAACCACTGAACAGAGAGCTGTACATAACAAGGATTACTTGACAAGAACGGGCGTGTTCATCAATAAGGGGTCCGAACGAATGTCGGACAAAATAAAAGGAGCGTTGAAAAGGCCAGTTAAATTATCATTAAGATGGGTTTCTTTTCTAACGATTGCACTTGTCCGTGAAGAGAGCCACTTAGCACCCCGCTTGGCCGTTAGTGCTCTTATATAATATTGCCAGGTGCATGAGTTGCTCGCGTCAGGTGCACGATTCTGATCAAGACTCAACATCATGTGGACGCCGTATTCCTGACAACAAGCTATGTTACATCAACCTGACCACCAAGGCGGGGATTATCACTGTGACCTCCGTAGTGGTGATCGCGTTGATAAGATTAGCTTTGCACTACAGTCAGAAGGGCTCATGTCCACATTCTTCAGTACATCCCGGGATATAAGAACAGCTATTCCTCCAATTATTGGATTATTCCGGTTGTAGTGGGGATAGCAACATCATTTGCGCAAAATTCATTGTCAATAATTCAAACAAGTGTATCCATGATTCATTATAAACTCGATAACAAACACTTTCTTCAAATACAGAGACTCACAAATTTATAAATGGTATAAATGGAACAACCTAACAATCGAAAGCCAAATAGATTTCATACTCACGAAGACAGCGGAGAAAAGGAAAATTAGAGACTCGAGAGCGATTCCAAACCTATGTGTCGACACAGATCACAGGGCGCTGGTATCAGTAATAACCACATGTTACAAAAGACACCCAACAAGACTAGTAAAAACAACAAAGAAAATAATCAACATAAATAAACTAAAAACAGAGGTTGTTCAAAAAGCATTTGAAGCACTAATCACAGAGGACTTTTCAAAACTAGCCGCAGAAAGGCAAACGGTTGAAAAAGAATGGACCTTATTCAAAGACAGTATTATCAAGGCAGGCGGAGAATCAGCATAGACAGCCCAACAAATTACACAATGGTGGACTAACGAAGTTAAGACAGCCATTAAAAAAAAAGAAAAATGGATTTAGAGCATGGGTTAAGAGTAGAACAGATATAAAATTATGCGAATATACTGCCCAAAAAAAACAGACAAAGGAGGTAATCGCATCTGCTAAAACCAAAACATGGGAAGATTATGGAGAGAGTTTAAATTCTGACTACTCAAGATCAATTAGAAAATTTTATCAGAAGATCCGAGCCACGAGAAATAGAGAAGAGTGTTACGACCCAAAGATCCGAGCCACGAGAAATAGAGAAGAGTGTTACGACCCAAAGATCCGAGCCACGAGAAATAGAGAAGAGTGTTACGACCCAACGGAATTCATAAATGACAGCTCAGGCAGAGAACTTAATGACCCTAAGTCAATTATGAAAAGATGGCAGGAATACTTCAGCTAACTCCTCATTACACCACCAGCAGAAGACATTATACCACCAGCAGATGCATTATACCACCAGTAGAAGACATTACACCACCATCAGAAGACATTATACCACCAGCAGAAGACATTACACCACCATCAGAAGACATTATACCACCAGCAGAAGACATTATACCACCAGCAGAAGACATTACACCACCATCAGAAGACATTATACCACCAGCAGAAGACATTACACCACCATCAGAAAACATTATACCACCATCAGAAGACATTATACTACCAGCAGAAGACATTATACCACCAGCAGAAGACATTATACCACCAGCAGAAGACATTATACCACCAGCAGAAGACATTATACCACCAGCAGAAGACCATAGAATTCTAAGCGAAGCGCAAATATGATTCAGACAAAAACGCAGATGCCATCTTTGCCTTGCGGCATCTAGCAGAAAAAGCCATCGAATATGATGAAACTCTTTATTTGGCATTCATAGATCAAGAAAAAACTTTTGACAGGATTAACCGACAACAGCCGTGGACAACACTGAAGAACTATGGGGTTAGTCAGCACTTGATAAGCATATGTGAATGTTTGTATAAAAATAGCCAATGCACGGTACGGACAAGTGCCAGTGAGTCGGAACGGTTTCTTGTCAAACAGGGGTGTGTGGCTTTCTCCCCTGTTGTTCATCACCTACATGGACCAAATCAGCAAAAAAGCCCAATCTAACGATGACAACAGCTGTAGCGAACTCCTCTTTGCCAACGACCAAGCAAAACACTGAAGAACAGCTGCAACAACGCTTAAACAACCTTAACTTAGCTGCAGAAGGACACAACATGAGAATCAACGTGAGTAAAACTGAAACAATGACAATAGCAAGGACAGAAACAACCAGATCTACATAAAACAGCAACAACCGCTAAGATCTACATAGAGCAGCAACAACCGCTAAGATCTACATAGAACAGCAACAACTCAAGCAAGTGGTGAATTTCAAATATTTGGGAAGCATAGTATCATCTAATGGATGAATGCAAGAAAAAATCGATCACAGATGCACTAAAGCAAACGAAATCATTGGCCAGATGTCAACAATACTGAAGAACAAGCACGTAAAGATTGGTACAAAAAGAGCCCTGTTCAACACAGTTTTCATGCCTACACTGTGCTACCAGTGTCAAACTTGAACAATAACAGCAACTGATAAGAGAAAAATAGAAACAACAGAAATGAAATGCCTGAGGCGAATGCTAAATGTGACAAGATGGGACAGAATTAGAAACGATGAGATCAGGAAACAGATATGCACTAAGACAGTGCTATACTTCATAAGAAAACAAGAAATTCAGTAGTTTGGCCACATATCGCGACAGTAACACAGCAGATTCCCACAATTGACTCTATCACTTAAACACAGTGGTGGCAGGGATAAAGGTCATCCCGCAAAGATGAATTGACAAAAAATACTGATTAAACTATGTTAGTCAGGGTCATGTGACACATACTGATCAGACTATTTTAGTCAGGGTCAGGTAAAACATACTGATCAGACCGTATTAGTCAGGGTCAGGAGAAACATACTGATCAGACCGTATTAGGCAGGGTCAGGAGAAACATACTAATCAGACCATATTAGGCAGGGTCAGGAGAAAAATACTGATCAGACCGTATTAGGCAGGGTCAGGAGAAACATACTGATCAGACCGTATTAGGCAGGGTCAGGAGAAACATACGGATCAGACCGTATTAGGCAGGGTCAGGAGAAACACACTGATCAGACCGTATTAGGCAGGGTCAGGAGAAACATACTGATCAGACTAAATTAGTCAGGGTCGGGTGAAACATACTGACCAGACTATATTAGTCAGGGTCGGGTGAAATATACTGACCAGACTATATTAGGCAGGGTCAGGAGAAACATACTGATCAGACCGTATTAGGCAGGGTCAGGAGAACATACTGATCAGACTAATTAGTCATGGTCGGGTGAAACATACTGATCAGACCATATTAGGCAGGGTCAGGAGAAACATACTGATCAGACTAATTAGTCAGGGTCAGGAGAAACATACTGATCAGACCGTATTAGGCAGGGTCAGGAGAAACATACTTATCAGACTAATTAGTCAAGGTCAGGAGAACATACTGATCAGACTAATTAGTCATGGTCGGGTGAAACATACTGACCAGACTATATTAGTCAGGATCAGGTGAAAGATCCACCTGACTTCCAAGCTGTTTCATGCAAGACCGGCTAACGAGGCGGGGATCGACAATGTGATTCCCACAGTCGTGAGTTTACTGAAGAGCCACGCATTGCACTACAGCCACAAGAACCCTAGTCCACCTCAAGTACACTTCGGGATGTCAGGGGAGCCACTGTAACCTGCCCCCAAATAGTGTCGTTAAGAGCACCTAACTCAAGCAACAACAAACGTAGTACTGTACCTCTGCTCCGCCAAATGGAGCGACGGATTTTAGCATTTAATAATAATAATAACTACAACTTGCAAGCAGAAAAAACTCATCAAGCTAATCAACTCGGTGCACGTAGTGCTGAACATCAATAGGTAATACTGCCTTATAACCATTTGTTTGAGTTACCGCTTGTATCCTGTTGGACTCTCGCGTTGCTTGGGTGACGTTTATAAACAGGTTGTGGTGCTCGTGTGTATGTAAGGGAAAGACCGGTATGCCGCTCAGTGTTAATGTGAGCGCCCAGAGCAGTTAACGTTATACTGAACCGCACCCGCAAGTAGAGGCAACAAACACACAGAGAGAGTGTTAGTGGGAGAAATAGAGAGAAAGAGAGAGAGAGAGAGAGAGAGAGAGAGCTGATTGCGCAATGCAAATAAACATAAGATACTAATAATAAACATAAGAGTACTAATAATATATATAAGAGTATTAATGATACTCATTCTTGAAAGAATGATTTTGAACCGTACTCGCTTTTTCTTTCTCTTCTCTCCAATAACTAACCAACCAAGATCCCACCCCACGGCCTGGCACATGGAATGGTCCTAGTATTTATGTTGCATAACTTATATACCAACGATCACCCTTATAGATACAGAAGATTCCAGAACAGCGACTGTCTTGTAATGATATCAGCTGCTTTTCGTAATGCGTCCTATCCATTGGCAGTGTCGTTTCTTCACGTCAAATTCCAGTGGCATCTGTCTGGTTCTTTCCCACAGTTCCATATTAGAGAATTTTATCAGTTATATTCCCTCAATTCTGTGTAAGCATCCATTGATGAAAGTTGGAACCGTTTCAGATGCACTTTCCGTTTTTTGTCTCCACGTCATAAGAGCCATACAAAAGGACGGACGACATTGGAGTTGAAAAATCTGTATTTTTGTGGTAGACTTCAATT
Source organism: Ariolimax columbianus (assembly GCA_036924085.1). Taxonomy (NCBI): domain Eukaryota; kingdom Metazoa; phylum Mollusca; class Gastropoda; order Stylommatophora; family Arionidae; genus Ariolimax; species Ariolimax columbianus. The sequence continues at coordinate 22,301,457 of JAVGWX010000004.1, read as the reverse complement.
CTTTCGATTTCCACAAATTCCCTAAAGGAATGAAAACCCTATCTTTTGTATTCTTAATGTGATATATTTAAGAGTATTTCCGACCTTGTCTTCACTGCTGCCAAGAGATATCAATAATTCTACCTCTTCTAGTTGGAATATCGTGTCTCTAAGTACACTCGGGTTGTCGCTAGAAACTTTTATTATCATCTGTGGAGTTTTTCAGTAACCATTCAATAATTATGTTTATTTTAAATTGCAGCTGGCTGTGGTTATGAGACAGAAGAGCCAAGTCATCAGCCAAGTCCAGATCGTCAAGTCTTTTTGTCAAAAGTCCATGAATTCCATTTTCATATGTAGAAGTATTCTTCGTAATCCAGCAAATATTCAGCAGAAAGAGAAATGGTGATAACAGACAGACCTTTCGGACACCAGTTCTTATCTCAATGGTCTCCGAAGGTTCTCCATCATGTAGAACTCTACACTTCATATTTTCGTACGTTTTCTTAATTATGTGAGTGAACTTCAGGTGAAGAGGTAGTGGCGGAAGGCCTGACACACATCTGCAACAAAATATGGGTTACAGGAAACTGGCCGGACTTATGGACGAAATCAATAGTTTTACCGTTACATAAGTCTGGAAACCTAAAGCTGTACCAAAATTACAGAACAATAAGCCTCATTAGCCACCCTAGCAAGGTCATGCTTAGATTAATCCTAGACCGATTGAAACCCCAAGCAGAGAACATTATTGCCGAGGAGCAAGCAGGGTTCAGACAGGGAAGAAGCACTACAGAACAGATATTTAATTTAAGGCTGCTAAGCGAGAAATATCTAGAACAGCAGCAAACACTGTATTACGTGTTTGTGGATTTTAAGAAGGCGTTTGATAGGGTATGGCATTAAGCGCTTTGGGTAACCATGAGGATATATAATATCAACGGAAATATTATAACTGTCCTTGAACATCTGTATAACAAGGCGTCTAGCGCGGTTCTTGTGAATGGGAGGCGAGGGGACTGGTTTCGCACATCAGTTGGTGTGAGACAGGGGTGTACACTCTCTCCCTTTTCAATATATTCCTTGAAGGAATTATCAGTGAGGCACTTGGAGGTCACGTTGGTACTGTCAAGATAGGGGGCCGAACGATTACCAACCTTCGTTTTGCAGATGATATCGACGGGTTGGCGGGTTCAGAAGCAGAACTCCAGGAATGGGTCAGAAGGCTCGATGAAACAGCTCTTGACTATGGTATGGAGATAAACGCTGGAAAGACAAAATTAATGACCAACAACGCTACGGGCTTCAACAACAAGATAAAAGCTAACGGTCAGGAACTCGAAGTGGTTGACCGTTTTAAATATCTTGGGTCGATTGTCAGTGATGAAGGATCAAAATGTGAGGTGTTGGCCAGAATAGCACAGACAATAGCGGCGCTTGCACGGCTTAACAAAATCTGGCAAGATAAACGGTTAGCACTAAGCACGAAAATCAGATTAATGCGTACACTGGTCCTGTCAATATTCCTCTATGCGTGTGAGACATGGACAGTTACAGCTGACCTTCAACGAAGGATACAGGCCTTGGAGATGAGATGTTTCCGAAAACTTTTAAACGTCACGTACAAAGATCTAGTTACAAACGAGGAAATACGAGATAGAATTACAACAGCAATAGGGCCTTTCGAAGATCTCTTGGCAACCGTCAAAAGAAGGAAACTCACTTGGTACGGTCACATATCGAGATCAGGTGGTCTTGCAAACACAATCCTCCACGGGAAGGTGCATGGCAGACGACGAAGAGGCCGGCCCAAAAAGAGATGGGAGGACAAAATAAAAGAATGAACCAGTCTCCCCTACCAGAAGAGTCACAGGCAGCGGCATCTGACAAAGAGGGATGGCGTGGAGTTGTGAGGATGTCTTCATGTGTGTCCCAACGACCTCACCGGTTACGGGATGACCTGACCTGACCTGATCTGAACTTCAGGGACACACAGTAGTGCCTGGGCAATTTCTAGAGTGATGTCCCTGTCCAAACTGTCAAAGGCCGTTAAGGAATCCTATATAAAGTGATTAGTTCCAGCCTACACATTGTTCAACAATTACCCGAGTGTGGCTACCTCATTTACATATGATCTGTCTTGTCGGAAACTGTTTATCTATGGTCTCTTTCAATCTCTCTAACATGATCCTGCTAAATATCGCTTCGATAATAAGAATATGCCCCTATAGTATGCACACTTTTACAGCGCCCCCGTCCTCCACCTCCCCCCTTTTCTTTTGTAACTTAACTGCGTGGCCTTCCTTCTAGTAAACATATATTTTTTCTGTATCCCAAATTTGAAAAAGGAATGTCCTTAATATCTCCATTGAAGTGTGGATGCCTACTTTCACTACCACCGCTGAAATTTCATAACGGTCAACTGGTTAGACATCTCCCAGCGTTAATTGCTTTTTTAAATTATTTTTTTTAGTGGGGAGATATCGTGAGGATATTGCCACATGTAGTAAAATGATGTGGGTCGGTTTGAGGGGTGAGGTATCAGTGGATGGGACAAGAACACATAGAGTAAATTTATGTGGGTGGGTTTGAGGGGTGGGGTATCAGGGGATGGGGCAAGAACACATAGAGTAAATTTATGTGGGTGGGTTTGAGCGGTGGGGTATCAGGGGAAGGGACAATAACGCATGGAGTAAATTTATGTGGGTGGGTTTGAGGGGTGGGGTATCAGGGGATGGGGCAAGAACACATAGAGTAAATTTATGTGGGTGAGTTTGAGGGGTGGGGTATCAGGGGATGGGACAATAACACATAGAGTAAATTTATGTGGGTGGGTTTGAGCGGTGGGGTATCAGGGGAAGGGACAATAACACATGGAGTAAATTTATGTGGGTGGGTTTGAGGGGTGGGGTATCAGGGGAAGGGACAATAACACATAGAGTAAATTTATGTGGGTGGGTTTGAGGGGTGGGGTATCAGGGGATGGGGCAAGAACACATAGAGTAAATTTATGTGGGTGAGTTTGAGGGGTGGGGTATCAGGGGATGGGACAATAACACATAGAGTAAATTTATGTGGGTGGGTTTGAGGGGTGGGGTATCAGGGGATGGGGCAAGAACACATAGAGTAAATTTATGTGGGTGAGTTTGAGGGGTGGGGTATCAGGGGATGGGACAATAACACATAGAGTAAATTTATGTGGGTGGGTTTGAGCGGTGGGGTATCAGGGGAAGGGACAATAACACATAGAGTAAATTTATGTGGGTGAGTTTGAGGGGTGGGGTATCAGGGGAAGGGACAATAACACATGGAGTAAATTTATGTGGGTGGGTTTGAGGGGTGGGGTATCAGGGGATGGGGCAAGAACACATAGAGTAAATTTATGTGGGTGAGTTTGAGGGGTGGGGTATCAGGGGATGGGACAATAACACATAGAGTAAATTTATGTGGGTGGGTTTGAGCGGTGGGGTATCAGGGGAAGGGACAATAACACATAGAGTAAATTTATGTGGGTGGGTTTGAGGGGTGGGGTATCAGGGGAAGGGACAATAACACATGGAGTAAATTTATGTGGGTGAGTTTGAGGGGTGGGGTATCAGGGAATGAGACAAGAACACATAGAGGAAACTGATGTGGGTCGAAAGGAGCTGGATCGAGTTGCTGGGGGGGGGGGGGAGTAAGATGTCATGGGGTGGGACAAAAACACATAGCGTAAACTGATGTGGGTGGGGTGGGGCGGGGTAAGGTATCTGGGGATGGGACAATAACACATAGCGTAAACTGATGTGGGTGGGGGCGAGGTAATGGGTGCGGTATCATGGCATGGAACAATAACACATAGAGTAAACTGATGTGGGTGGGGGCGAGGTAATGGGTGCGGTATCATGGCATGGAACAGTAACACATAGAGTAAACTGATGTGGGTGGGGGCGAGGTAATGGGTGCGGTATCATGGCATGGAACAATAACACATAGAGTAAACTGATGTGGGTGGGGGCGAGGTAATGGGTGCGGTATCATGGCATGGAACAATAACACATAGAGTAAACTGATGTGGGTGGGGGCGAGGTAATGGGTGCGGTATCATGGCATGGAACAATAACACATAGAGTAAACTGATGTGGGTGGGGGCGAGGTAATGGGTGCGGTATCATGGCATGGAACAATAACACATAGAGTAAACTGATGTGGGTGGGGGCGAGGTAATGGGTGCGGTATCATGGCATGGAACAATAACACATAGAGTAAACTGATATTCTAAGGGATCTGAAGACAAAACAGAAGAACAACTTCAGACCTTAGTACATGGATACTGATGACGAGATGTTATATAGAAAACTTAGATGGTGAATGTAATCGTTGAGCGAAAGGCGATTGATCAGTTACAAAAAAGAGCGACAAAGATGATAGTGGGATTCCAGAATTACAGTTATGAGGAACGACTCAGAAAAACCGGCCTACAGTGTCTCGAAGAGAGAAGAATTCGTGGTGACTTAATACAGGTTTATAAGATGATCAGAGGAATCGATAAATTAGACTATAACAAGTTTTTTTAAAATACAGCCACCTACAATAACACGAGGACATAGCTACAAGCTGACTAAAGAGAGGTCCAGGTTAGATATTAGGAAATATTTTTTTAGTCAGAGAGTGGTGTCTGCTTGGAATGCATTGCCAGGGAAGGTAGTGGAGGCAGGGACAGTTAATGCATTTAAGAATAAACTGGATGCGCATAGCTTTTAGAGCAAGGTGATGTAAATGTAACTGGTTGTATACAGACTCTGCAGGGTCTTCTAAACCAGTATAAAGACGTTAAGTTAAGTTAAGGTACATAATATAAGATGTACAGGTATGTTGAGTTAGAACAGAGCAATTCTCTAATACACATTGATTACACGTCAGCAATGAGTGTTTTTGTTGGAACAAGTTATACACAGAATAGTTATCTCACACTTAGAGACTAAACACCAATAATATAGCATATCAGATATAAAAGTGGCATGCTGTTAAAAGGTAAGAAACTTCAACAGCAGCAAAAAATGGCCGTAGTCAGCATTCATCAATAAGGGTTCATAACTTTCAGAGAAAAACTACACAAAAAACAACATTATTATGCCAATAAACGGAACATTCTCACAATTAATATTACATCTGCAGAAGAGATGACTGTAGAACAAGTAACGGGGTCCATATGGCATTTATCTATTGTAACGACCGTCGGCAGTTTCAGTTCTAAAATAATTTTTTTTTATATTCTTATGAACGAAATTACGAATCGGCGTAATTTGAGCTGGTGCAAATTGAACCAGCGTAAATTGATGACTACTTGTAATAAATGTAATAGACCTTTAAGATTTGCCAATTGAAAAAAAATTAAGAGTAAGAAATTCACTTAGCCATATTCAAAGTATTAATGGGCTCTGTTTGCGTCACCTAAACAAGATGTATGAAATATGGTGAAACTAAGACATTAAAAAGAAACCATTAAAAAAACAATAATCAGCACCAGAAGCTGCCTTGAAAGGACGAGCTGTCACAAGAATGATATTTGAACAATCGATGATCCATTTCTTCGAAAGGTAAAGTCATTGATTATTTTCAAATAAACAAATCCGTTAAAGCGAATTACAATTGGCGCTTCTGTTCCAGATGTTTAATAAAGGCTGTAGGTGCGATCGAGAAACCAACGATGCATATAATGGATGCAATGTCTACTTGTTGAGTACAACAATACGGACAGCCCCCTGGATACATTGTTGTGCTGGTGTAGACTATGTCTGGAGGGCGTAAAGTGCTGAAGAGAACAGTGGCGGGTAGGCCTATAGTAATGTTGAATAGCAATATCAGCAAGGGACAAGTTCAAGACGATCGTAAAACAGACACAGCCGTCATGGGTGATTGTGTTAAGAACATGATTGCACCGATTAATAGCAGACAATGGATAATCGGTTATGTCGTCCATTTTGCCGATTAATCGGTATCGACTTTTTGGAATGTTAATAGGTTTTTATAATCGGTCTTTCTAATTGTTGTATTATTGTTACTAGGCCTGATCACTTATTAGTACAAGTATCTAAATAACACAGTTAGGCGCGTGAGGAACAGATGTTAACAAGCACACTACTATATTGTATCCATCTGAAATGTCGATACGATCGACACAGCCCTCCAACAATTCATACTTCTAGGAAGGTACTAAGAAGACTGCTAGCGTGGGGCCCGCGACACAGAGCTGCCAAAACCCTTCTCCGCCTTCATTGGGTGATCCTGGATAGCAAATACTGCAAGAGGACAGACTGGCTAAGGAGAAGGGATCAAAAGCGGAAGGCTAACCCGGTACCCAATAATGCAATGCTGAAGTCGGAGGTGTGGGACCGAAAAGTGCAAATATAGAAGTCAAGCTGTAAACTACGACACAGCGCATTCCGTCCTACGGAATGCATCCTGCTACTTGCAAAGCCCTTTTCGAAGATTGGCAGCGGGAGTTTGAGAACCTAGAAGAAGAAGAAGAAGAAGAAGAAGAAGAAGAACAAGAAGAAGAAAAGAAAGGAAGATACTGAGCACGAGGATGTTTCAAATTTAAAAAATAACATAATGTAAATGTAATTAAAACCACTGGATGACAACCCCGTGCCTACTCCAAGTCTAAGTAGTACTACATGTTGCTTACAGTGTTGTGATTACTAAGGATTATATTAGTTGGCTGTTGCTTTTTTAAGTGAGACGTGGTGCTATTTCAATCTCTGTCACTCAACACCCACACGTAGGCTCAGAAAATGTTCATATTTCTTTACTTAGCTCATCTGTTACACAATATAGGACAATAGTGATTAGAGCATTGGATTAAGCAGTGAGTATAGAGCTATTAGACAATTTTCTAAACTTGATAAGGTAAACAAAACAAAGTAGTTACGGGCGAGTATACACCAGATAATAACATTTGATGATGTTCAACCTTTAGCACACTGCAGACCGTCTGACACAGCCAAACTTGTCACACTGTCCAACAAAAAAAATTTGTTTTGGGTTTTTTTTTTTTTTTTGTTTAAGTACGGAGACCCTACCAATAGCCATTTTTTTACTGCTGGATTCGTCACGTCCATCTACACAGGCTTTTTACCGGTAAAAGTATCGTATGTTAGATTAACAATGGCTTTTGAACGATTTATTTTCTAATTTCGCCGATTGGAGCAGGCCAACTGTTTGGGGAAAGGTAAAGTAGGTTATTGGGAAGGATCTTTATCTGGTAGGTATGTTTATTTTATTTGTTTAGATGAAAGAACTACGCTTCAATTGGAAACTAACAGTTGTGTCGATATTATAAACACAATATCGATACTTTGTTATGGTTTCCATGGATTTCTATCAGAGCGACTTGGCCTAGCCGGAAAAGTTCAAATATTTTTATTTTTTTCACACAATTTCCTATTCATCTTCTTGTATCTCAGAAACTAACAAACACATAACAAAAACAATAACATCAACAACAACTTTATTCATTTATGTCTATACACACAAGAAAATCATATTTATTGACCAACAAACAGAGCAGTTAAAATTTTTGAAAGTTGCAAAATTGAAAAATGCGAAAAAAATTTCAAAAAACTATTGAAGCGTGCTGAAGGTCAATTTATACCACTTTTTTTTTTTACCTTTTATCGTGGAGCATGCTGCATAGTCGACAGTAAGCTGGCTTACTAGACTGGGTATACAGCATGCCAGGGTTCGATTTAACAGATAGACAGAACAAAAATTTGCGGTTGTGGGCCGTACCTGGTACGATCGCTCCTCCAGTCAACCATACTGTAAATCGGTACCTGACGTATGAGTTGGGGTAAGTAAAAACAGCAAGTAAGGGAACTACCTACCACGCCTCACATAGACTGCGGCTTAGTACATGAAGAGTTATCTTCAGCATTTGTCATGGGACCAACCTTCTACTTATTATCGATACCAGCTTGTGAGTAAATTGTCATGAATTATGAAATATTACCTACAATTAAATACAATCCGCGTTTTATATCACAATACATAATGACATTATAAATAATCGGTGGTCGATTAATCGGTATCGACCGGAAAGACGAAGTTGATTAATCGGTATCGACCGGAAAGACGAAGTTGATTAATCGGTTATCGTCCAATAACCCTACTTAAGTGGCGCAGTGCACTACCGGCAGAGCCGTGTTAAACATCTGCCCGTCAATCGAATTGTACAATATGAAAGCAACAACAGCATTTCAACAATCCAGCATCCATCCACTGCCCATCTTTTCACCCATCCACTGCCCATCTTTTCACCCATCTATCCAACCAACCTCTTTCACCCCACATGTTTCTTACACCTTCAATCAGCCCACATTCTTCCACCCGATAATCCCCCCTCCCCAACCCCTCCATCCATTGATCCGTTTTTTCTTGTTCTACACCCTGATCACGGTTGACCAATTCTCTTCTAGTAGACCTGTCCTGTGCTACTTTGTCCAGTTCTTTCCAGCTTCTTTTGGTTTGTCTCCTTTTAACCGGCCTGGAGGTCTATTCTCCACGAGTTCTTAAGCCTCGTTTTGTCTCATTTTCCCTAGGGATTTAACCTCACAGATCGATTGATAGTATCGTACTAGGACTTTGCAGTCTACGACATATTCCATGTCACCTTCTTCCTAGAATGATCATTGCCTTGTCCTGTTCTTTCTAATAAGACAAACTATTGAGAGCCAATGATCTTTCTCTAGGATTTGTTGACGAGTCTTTGTAATCTCTTAATATTGCGTTTGGTCAGCCGTCGTATTACAGATCCAAACAAAGGGACTGACATCACTTTCGAGATGCTCTGATACACAAAAATATGTTCTATTTTGTTTACACCTGACAAAGGCCACTCTTGCTTTTTGTATTCATATTTTTTTTTTATTTCGTCAGCGCCGAGTCATAGTTTGCAACTTGACTGCGCTATTTGCACCTTTCGGTCCGACACATCCGACTTCAGCATTGCATTTTTTATACCGGTTTAGTCTTCCCTCTTCGATCCCTTTTCCTTAGTGCATCTGGCCTGTTGTTGACCGCTAGTGCGCATGCACTGTTCAAGTTCTTGATCCCAGACTGATTATGAAGAAGTCGATGTATGTCCTGGAAAATCTCGGAAAGGAAATAGCACACGATCGAATATCGAACTTCTACATAACCTGCGTGTGTGGCCATTATGGTTTAGAAAGACACAACAAAATCAGTTAAATTATGGAAGATGTGTTGACAAGAAGACGGTTCTAGTCTGTGCCCTTCCTTTGAATAATTCATAGTAGTGCTACTGCTTCTGTTGCTGTCGCCGCTGAATTATTTAAAAAGTAAGTATACTTAACGTGACAACTAAAAAGTATACTTAACGTGACAACTAAAAAGTATACTTAAAGTGACAACTAAAAAGTATACTTAAAGTGATAACTAAACAGCATACTTATAGTGAAAACTAAAAAGTAAGCTTAAAGTGACAACTAAAAAGTATGCTTAAAGTGACAACCAAAAAGGTAAGCTTAAAGTGACAACTAAAAAGTATGCTTATAGTGACAACTAAAAAGTATGCTTACAGTGACGACTATCAGAAATACAAGTATTGTTCTGTATTCGAAAAACATATAACGACGTACAAAGATAAGGAAAGTGATAGTCAACTCGGACTCGAATCACAGACCTCTAAGTGACGGATGAGTTGCTACTTAAGGGAGATAGTGGGAGGTACATTAAGGAACCGGGGAGGGAGGGTGGGTGGGGAGAGGGAGGGAGAGAGAGAGAGAATCAGTGATCAAAAAAATCCTAAACTCATTTCTCTCTCTCATTATTACTCTCTCTCTCTCTCTCTCTCTCTCTCTCTCTCTCTCTCTCTCTCTCTCTCTCTCTCCCTAATGCTCTATCGTCTCCTAGTGGTCCGTAATTCGAGTCCGCGTTGCCCAACGCTTCCCTTACTTTCCTGTTGTTCCCTATATCTGTATTTCGAGTGCAGAAAAACACTTGTCGTTGTGATAGATTAGAATACTTTGCTCACAACCCACTGCCTCCAACTTTCTCCGTTTTCTTTACTTAATTATTACTACCTGTGCGTTTCCAAATTGACACACTTTTTAGGATCTGCTAAGCTACCTGTACCTAATGATATGTTCACACACACACACACAAATGATTCGAGGCTCGTAGATAACATAATGAGCGTGGTAAAGCACAAAACACAAGCACACCAACCAAAAGAGGGAACAACTTATTAGAATTAGTTGCAGACTCCAATAGAAAGAAACAATATACTCTATCTCTCTCTCTCTATATATATATATATATGTACATATATATAAATATTATGTATTTGCGAAGTATAACGAGGTGGGGGTGGTGGGGGGGGGGGGGTGTTGGAGCAGCAGTGATGCGCAATCCATGTATCGCAACCCAATTTGGCGTCCTAGTTGATTATGAATTGGTCACCAACATATTGGTATTATGGATCAAGATGGTGCAGTGGTCAGCGACTCATAGCTGACTGCTAGCGTCAGGGCCAGCGAACCATAACTGCCAAGACCCTTCTACACCTCCACGTAGTGATCCTGGATAACAGGCTGCAGCAGGGCAGACTGGCTAAGGAGAAGGGATCAAAGAGGGAATGTTAACCCGGTACTCAAAAAATGATTACTGAAGTCGGATGTGTTGGACCGAAAGGTGCAAATATCGCAATCAAGCTGTAAACTACGACACAGCGCATTCCGTTCTCTGGACTACTTTCTTCTACTTAAGCCCTTTCAGTGTTTGGTAGTGGGAGATTGAGAACGAACGAAGAAGAAGATATTGGTAAAAAAGCATAAATGTAAGTAGCATGTCCTCTACAGAACGTCGCTTCTTACAATGGCCAACCTCTTTGGCTGTTATATGTTTCTTGACAAGTGTGCATTAAGGAAGGTTGGCATTACTTTGCGTACGCGGAGGAGCGAAAGAAAAACATTTCTGTCAAACTGGACATGACCGTGATTCGAATCGGGTGCGCTGGGATTATGAAATGGACGCTTCACCCGTAGGCCACGCTGCCTCCTGGTATAACGCATAGTGAAATATAATATGACCATTGATCGTTGGTCTTATATCGGCAAGAAGTCTTCCAACTCAAATATTATTCGGTCGAGGTCGGACACATGAAAAGGTTGGTCACAAATGAAGGAAAGCACACATCGTGACCGTTAGATAGACGTGAATGGGGGCCATAGGAGACGACACTTGATAGTGACAAGGGAAGGGTTAAAAACAATTAACATGATATTGTAGAGATCGATAATCGCATTCGACATGACACATGATGGACAACCTGCAATCACTAGTGTCAATCCGTCATTTGTGTAAACACAACCAAACAATAAACAATTATTGTTGTTGTAACCAGAAGTAGTACTGAAACATGTAGTACCATTTATACACCAATCATACAGATCCTCTATTATATTCGATGTCCTTCTTCTCCTGTCCTCTATAGCATCTCCATCTGGTTTAAACATGCACTGAGGTATGTGGGACGAGTAGAATTTGTCACTAGAAAACAGTCAAACTTTACTGATCTAATCAAGGATAAATGACAACCACGGAACAAGTAAATAATATCTAATAGGGAAGGAAATATAAAATTGCCCTTCCAATACAAACACACTCGCCATCTTTTTATATAGCCATCCATTTAGCATAAACAAAGAACAGTAAGGAAAGGTGGCGCAACGTCTTCCCTATTCAGTGGCGTGTCCATCTATGTAGTTTATTATATACGTAACGATCAATCGCTCTTATCCCTGACAGGCGTGAACAACTATACGCCACGGCCTAAGTATTAACAGCCGTAAACAAAAGGCTCTGTGTGTGTGAGTGTGCGTGAGTGTGTTTTTTGTTTTTTTTCTTTAGCGCCCCTACCTATACCGTGTGTCGCTATTTGAGCGTACATAATCATAGGCCTCAATACGGCAGAACAAATTTCCTGACGTCAAGTATTATGCTGTGCCACTGATCTATAAAAGCAGCAACACATTAAACAATAGCAGCAACGTTGGAGCACCTATTAACACAAGCTTAGTCCAACAATCTGAGAATTCTCTGGGGGCTTAGAGAGAACAGAGCTAGCAGGTAGCCAGCAGAGAACAGAGCTAGCAGGTAGCCAGCAGAGACCAGAGCTAGCAGGTAGCCAGCAGAGAACAGAGCTAGCAGGTAGCCAGCAGAGAACAGAGCTAGCAGGTAGCCAGCAGAGAACAGAGCTAGCAGGTAGCCAGCAGAGAACCGAGCTAGCAGGTAGCCAGCAGAGAACAGAGCTAGCAGGTAGCCAGCAGAGAACAGAGCTAGCAGGTAGCCAGCAGAGAACACATCACATAGTTTACGTTCTACACGTATATATAACGTTCTTATTGTTGTTGATGAACTATATTTGATCTTGTTGTCTATGTATTATGTTTACGTTGTTGTTAATGTGCTATGTATGATGCTAATGTTCTTGTTGGTGTACTATATGATGCTGGTGTTCTTGTTGGTGTACTGTATAATGCTGGTGTTCTTGTTGGTGTACTATATGATGCTGGTGTTCTTGTTGGTGTACTATATGATGCTGTTGGTGTACTATATGGTGCTGGTGTTCTTGTTGGTGTACAATATGATGCTGGTGTTCTTGTTGGTGTACTATATGATGCTGGTGTTCGTGTTGGTGTACTATATGATGCTGGTGTTCTTGTTGGTGTACTATATGATGCTGGTGTTCTTGTTGGTGTACTATATGATGCTGGTGTTCTTGTTGGTGTACTATATGATGCTGGTGTTCTTGTTGGTGTACTATATGATGCTGTTGGTGTACTATATGATGCTGTTGGTGTACTATATGATGCTGGTGTTCTTGTTGGTGTACTATATGATACTGTTGGTGTACTATATATGATTTTGGTGTTATTGATTATACTACTATATATGATACTATTACTATATATGATACTATTATTATATATGATACTATTACTATATATGATACTATTTCTATATGTGATACTATTACTATATATGATACTATTACTATATATGATAATATTACTACATATGATTTTAATGCCATGGTACTTTAGGTGCTCTTTGCGACTTTCTTTGAAGGCTGGTCATACTGGCTCTCCTCACATCCCGATGCTTACGTGAGATGGACCAAAGTCCTCGTGGCTGTAGTGCGATGCGAGTCCCCCCTGCCCCCCCCCCCCCCCCAGTAAACTAATCAATATGAGAATCATTGTGCCGATACCAACTGCAATGAAGCAGCCTGTTTATTGTGAGAACTGTTTTGAAGTAAGGAGGGGTGTTGATCAGTGTGTCTCACCTGGCCTGACGTGAGGTGGGTGTTGATCAGTGTGTCTCACCTGGCCTGACGTGAGGTGTCGATCAGTGTGTCTCACCTGGCCCTGACGTGAGGTGGGTGTTGATCAGTGTGTCTCACCTGGCCCTGACGTGAGATGGGTGTTGATCAGTGTGTCTCACCTGACCTTGACGTGAGGTGGGTGTTGATCAGTGTGTCTCACCTGGCCTGACGTGAGGTGGGTGTTGATCAGTGTGTCTCACCTGGCCTGACGTGAGGTGTCGATCAGTGTGTCTCACCTGGCCCTGACGTGAGGTGGGTGTTGATCAGTGTGTCTCACCTGGCCCTGACGTGAGATGGGTGTTGATCAGTGTGTCTCACCTGACCTTGACGTGAGGTGGGTGTTGATCAGTGTGTTTCACCTGGCCTGACGTGACGTGTCGATCAGTGTGTCTCACCTGGCCCTGACGTGAGGTGGATCTTGATCAGTGTGTCTCACCTTGCCCTGACGTGAGGTGGGTGTTGATCAGTGTGTCTCACCTGGTCTGACGTCAGGTGTCGATCAGTGTGTCTCACCTGGCCCTGACGTGAGGTGGGTGTCAATCAGTTTGTCTCACCTGGCCCTGACGTGAGATGTCAATCAGTGTGTCTCACCTGGCCCTGACGTGAGGTGGATCTTGATCAGTGTGTCTCACCTGGCCCTGACGTGAGGTGGGTGTTGATCAGTGTGTCTCACCTGGTCTGACGTGAGGTGTCGATCAGTGTGTCTCACCTGGCCCTAACGTGAGGTGGGTGTTGATCAGTGTGTCTCACCTGGCCTGACGTGAGGTGCCGATCAGTGTGTCTCACCTGGCCCTGACGTGAGATGGGTGTCGATCAGTGTGTCTCACCTGGCCTGACGTGATGTGTTGATCAGTGTGTCTCACCTGGCCTGACGTGAGGTGACGATCAGTGTGTCTCACCTGGCCTGACGTGAGGTGTCGATCAGTGTGTCTCACCTGGCCTGACGTGAGGTGGGTGTTGATCAGTGTCTCACCTGGCCTGACGTGAGGTGTCCATCAGTGTGTCTCACCTGGCTCTGACGTGAGGTGGGTGTCGATCAGTGTGTCTCACCTGGCCCTGACGTGAGGTGGGTGTTGATCAGTGTATCTCACCTGGCCCTGACGTGAGGTGGGTGTTGATCGGTCTCACCTGGCCCTGACGTAAGGTGGGTGTCGATCAGTGTGTCTCACCTGGCCCTGACGTGAGGTGGGTGTCGATCAGTGTGTCTCACCTGGCCCTGACGTGAGGTGGGTGTTGATCAGTGTGTCTCACCTGGCCTGACGTGAGGTGTCGATCAGTGTGTCTCACCTGGCCCTGACGTGAGGTGTCGATCAGTGTGTCTCACCTGGCCCTGACGTGAGGTGTCGATCAGTGTGTCTCATCTGGCCCTGACGTGAAGTGGGTGTCGATCAGTATGTCTCACCTAGCCCTGACGTGAGGTGGGGTGTCGATCAGTGTGTCACCTGGCCCTGACGTGAGGCGGGGTGTCGATCAGTGTCTCACCTGACCTGACGTGAGGTGGGTGTTGATCAATGTGTCTCACGTGGCCTGACGTGAGGTGGGTGTTTATAAGTGTGTCTCACCTGGCCCTGACGTGAGGTGGGTGTTGATCAGTGTGTCTCACCTGGCCCTGACGTGAAGTGGGTGTCGATCAGTATGTCTCACCTACCCTGACGTGAGGTGGGTGTCGATCAATGTGTCTCACCTGGCCCTGACGTGAGGTGGGTGTTGATCAGTGTGTCTCACCTGGCCCTGACGTGAGGTGGGTGTTGATCAGTGTGTCTCACCTGGCCCTGACGTGAGGTGGGTGTTGATCAGTGTCTCACCTGACCCTGACGTGAGGTATGTGTCGATCAGTGTGTCTCACCTAGCTCTGACGTGAGGTGGGTATCGATCAGTGTGTCTCACCTGGCCCTGACGTGAGGTGGGTGTTGATCAGTGTGTCTCACCTGGCCCTGACGTGAGGTGGGTGTTGATCAGTGTCTCACCTGGCCATGACGTGAGGTGGGTGTTGATCAGTGTGTCTCACCTGGCCCTGACCTGACGTGGGTGTTGATCAGTGTGTCTTACCTGGCCATGACGTGAGGTGTCGATCAGTGTGTCTCACCTGGCCCTGACGTGAGGTGGGTGTTGATCAGTGTATCTCACCTGGCCCTGACGTGAGGTGGGTGTTGATCAGTCTCACCTGACCCTGACGTGAGGTGGGGTGTCGATCAGTGTGTCTCACCTGGCCTGACGTGAGGTGGGTGTTGATCAGTGTATCTCACCTGGCCTTGACGTGAGGCGGAGTGTCGATCAGTGTCTCACCTGGCCTGACGGGAGGTGGGTGTTGATCAGTGTGTCTCACCTGGCCTTGACGTGAGGCGGGGTGTCGATCAGTGTCTCACCTGGCCTGACGTGAGGTGGGTGTTGATCAGTGTGTCTCACGTGGCCTGACGTGAGGTGGGTGTTGATCAGTGTGTCTCGCCTGGCCCTGACGTGAGGTGAGTGTTGATCAGTGTGTCTCACCTGGCCCTGACGTGAGGTGGGTGTCGATCAGTATGTCTCACCTAGCCCTGACGTGAGGTGGGTGTCGATCAGTGTGTCTCACCTGGCCCTGACGTGAGGTGGGTGTTGATCAGTGTGTCTCACCTGGCCCTGACGTGAGGTGGGTGTTGATCAGTGTGTCTCACCTGGCCATGACTTGAGATGGGTGTTGATCAGTGTGTCTCACATGGCCCTGACCTGAGTTGAGTATTGATCAGTGTGTCTCACCTGGCCCTGACGTGAGGTGTCGATCAGTGTGTCTCACCTGGCCCTGACGTGAGATGGGTGTTGATCAGTGTGTCTCACCTGGCCCTGACGTGAGATGGGTGTTGATCAGTGTGTCTCACCTGGCCCTGACGTGAGGTGGGTATTGATCAGTGTGTCTCACCTGGCCCTGACGTGAGGTGCGTGTTGATCAGTGTGTCTCACCTGGCCCTGACGTGAGGCGGGGTGTCGATCAGTATGTCTCACCTAGCCCTGACGTGAGGTGGGTGTCGATCAGTGTGTCTCACCTGGCCCTGACGTGAGGTGGGTGTTGATCAGTGTGTCTCACCTGGCCATGACGTGAGATGGGTGTTGATCAGTGTGTCTCACCTGGCCCTGACCTGAGGTGGGTGTTGATCAGTGTGTCTCACCTGGCCCTGACGTGAGGTGTCGATCAGTGTGTCTCACCTGGCCCTGACGTGAGATGGGTGTTGATCAGTGTGTCTCACCTGGCCCTGACGTGAGGTGGATGTTGATCAGTGTGTCTCACTTGGCCCTGACGTGAGGTGGGTGTTGATTAGTGTGTCTCACCTGGCCCTGATCTGAGGTGGGTGTTGATCAGCGTGTCTCACATGGCCCTGGCGTGAGGTGGCTGTTGATCAGTGTGTATCACCTGACTCTGATGTGAGGTGGATGTCGATCAGTCTGTCTCACCTGGCCCTGACGTGAGGTGGGTGTTGATCAGTGTATCTCACCTGGCCCTGACGTGAGGTGGCTGTTGATCAGTGTGTCTCACCTGGCCATGACGTGAGGTGGGTGTTGATCAGTGTGTCTCACCTGACCCTGACGTGAGGTGGGTGTTGATCAGTGTGTCTCACCTGGCCCTGACGTGAAGTGGGTGTTGATCAGTGTGTCTCACCTGGCCCTGACGTGAGGTGTCGATCAGTGTGTCTCACCTGCTCCTGACGTGAGATGGGTGTTGATCAGTATCTCACCTGGCCCTGGCGTGAGGTGGGTGTTGATCAGTGTGTCTCACCTGGCCCTGACGTGAGGTGGGTGTTGATCAGTGTTGATCAGTGTGTCTCACCTGGCCCTGACGTGAGGTTTGTGTTTATCAGTGTCTCTCACGTGGCCCTGACGTGAGGTGGGTGTTGATCAGTGTGTCTCACCTGAACCTAACGTGAGGTGGGTGTTGATCAGAGTGTCTCACCTGGCCCGACGTGAGGAGTCGATCAGTGTGTCTCACCTGGCCCTGACGTGAGATGGGTGTTGATCAGTGTGTATCACCTGGCCCTGGCGTGAGGTGGGTGTTGATCAGTGAGTCTCACCTGGCCCTGGCATGAGGTGGGTGTTGATCAGTGTGTCTCACCTGGCCCTGACGTGAGGTGGGTGTTGATCCGTGTGTCTCACCTGGCCCTGACGTGAGGTGGGTGTTGATCAGTGTGTATCACCTGGCCCTGACGTGAGGTTTGTGTTTATCAGTGTGTCTCACCTGGCCCTGACGTGAGGTGTTGATCAGTGTGTCTCACCTGGCCCTGATGTGAGGTGGGTGTTGATCAGTGTGTCTCACCTGGTCCTAACGTGAGGTGGGTGTCGATCAGTGTGTCTCACCTGGCCCTGACGTGAGGTGTCAATCAGTGTGTCTCACCTGACCCTGACGTGAGGTGGGTGTTGATTAGTATGTTTCACCTGCCCTGACGTGAGGTGGGTATTGATCAATATTTTTCACCTGACGATGACTAACATAGTCTGATCAGTATGTTTCACCTGACGATGACTAACATAGTCTGATCAGTATGTTTCACCTGACGATGACTAACATAGTATGATCAGTATGTTTCACCTGACGCTGACTAACATAGTCTGATCAGTATGTTTCACCTGACGCTGACTAACATAGTCTGATCAGTATGTTTCACCTGACCCTGATTAACAATGCCTGATCAGTATGTTTCACCAAACCCTGACTAAAATTGTCTGATCAGTATGTTTCAACTGCCCCTGACTAACATTGTCTAATCAGTATGTTTCACCTAACCCAGACTAACATTGTCTGATCAGTATATTTCACCTAACCGTGACTAACGTAGTCTGATCAGTATGTTTCACCTAACCATGACTAACGTAGTCTGATCAGTATGTTTCACCTAACGCTGGCTAACGTAGTCTGATCAGTATGTTTCACCTGACCCTGACTAACATTGCCTGATCAGTATGTTTCACCTAACGCTGGCTAACGTAGTCTGATCAGTATGTTTCACCTGACCCTGACTAACATTGCCTGATCAGTATGTTTCACCTGCCCCTGACTAACATTGTCTGATCAGTATGTTTCACCTGACCCTGACTAACATTGCGCGATCAGTATGTTTCACCTGACCCTGACTAAAAGTGTCTGATCAGTATGTTTCACCTGCCCCTGACTAACATTGTCTGATCAATATGTTTCACCTAACCGTGACTAATGTAGTCTGATCAGTATGTTTCACCTAACCGTGACTAACGTAGTCTGATCAGTATGTTTCACCTAACGCTGGCTAACGTAGTCTGATCAGTATGTTTCACCTAACGCTGGCTAAAGTGGTCTGATCAGTATGTATCACCTGCCCCTGACTGACATAGTCTGATCTTCAAGCGCCGCCACCCAACCTCACCCGATATTTATTATCAAACTCTTCTCCGCCAGTACAGAACCAAATAGACTGTACCAGTTGACCGTTTATTGAATGGGGAAAATGGAACAATTTTGTTGAGCACTTAGAAGGCTGAGGTTGTTACAATGAAGGAGTGTGTCTGATTTTCAGGATAGACAGGAAAATCAAAAGGCATTCAAACAACCAAACAAAATCAGAAAGGAAACTAACTAGAACAGTGAGTACAGAATCAGACAAGAAACTAACCAGAATAGAAAGGACAGAATCAGACAAGAAAATAACCAGAACAGAGAGGACAGAATCAGACAAGAAACTAACCAGAACAGAGAGGACAGAATCAGACAAGAAACTAACCAGAACAGTGAGTACAGAATCAGACAAGAAACTAACCAGAATAGAAAGGACAGAATCAGACAAGAAACTAACCAGAACAGAGAGGACAGAATCAGACAAGAAACTAACCAGAACAGAGAGAACAGAATCAAACAAGACACTAACCAGAATAGGGAGGACAGAATCAGACAAGAAACTAACCAGAACAGAGAGGACAGAATCAGACAAGAAACTAACCAGAACAGAGAGGACATAGTCAGACAAGAAACTAACCAGAACAGAGAGAACAGAATCAAACAAGACACTAACCAGAATAGGGAGGACAGAATCAGACAAGAAACTAACCAGAATAGAGAGGACATAATCAGACAAGAAACTGTGAAACTAACCAGAACAGAGAGGACAGAATCAGTCAAGAAACTAACGAAAACACAGAGAGGAATCAGACAGGATACTAACCAGAACACAGAGATGTTGCATACATTTGGATGAGTAAACAGACATAAATTGAGATTAATCTAGTTAGATATAATAAATCAAAATGCACGTCTAAACAGACATTAAATGTACATAAATGTGTATATAACTGACATATAAGGAGATTAGTCCATCTAAAACAAGACACAAATAGTGATGTCCATCTAAAACTGACATACAAATGGACATATCCATCTAAACCAGATACAAATTGAGATGTCCATCTAAAACAGACAAATAGAGATAATTCAATCAAAAATAAACAAATGGAATTGTCCATCTAAAACAGAAACAAATTAAGATAATTCAATCAAAAACAGATACAAATGAAGATATCCCTTTAAAACAGACAAATGGAGATGTCCATCTAAAACAGACACAAATGGAGATAATTCAATCTAATACAGACAAATGGAGATGTCCATCTAAAACAGACATAAATTAAGATAATTCAATCTAAAGCAGACACAAACAGAGACAGTCCATCTAAAACAGACACATGGTAGAACTGCTCTTGCTAGCAGGAGACAAAGCTAGGGGATAGTCTCAGTCGACCTAACCCCAGACTTGTCTATGTAGATAAGCCATATGCAATAATTGATCTAGAGGATGAATACAGATTCCCAAACCCCAGCAGCTAAGGAGTTATATCCAGTGAAAAGACTTGCGGGAACGCTGTGTGGAAAATGCAGATATCGCAGGGCATCTAGACAAGTGCGGCACATGCTACAGCAATACCTTGACTTAGCCGCCCCTCCCTTCTACCGTGAGGTGTAGAGGTGCCTACAGCAATACTTTGACTTAGTCGCTCCGCTTCTACCGTGAGGTGTAGAGGTGCCAACAGCAATACCTTGACTTAGCCGCCCCTCCCTTCTACCGTGAGGTGTAGAGGTGTCTACGGCAATACCTTGACTTAACCGCCCCTCTTCTGTCGTGAGATTTAGAGGTTCCTACAGCAATACCTTGACTTAGCCGACCCTGCCTTCTACCGTGAGGTGTAGAGGTGCCTTCATCAATACCTTGACTTAGCCGACCCTGCCTTCTACCGTGAGGTGTAGAGGTGCCTTCAGAAATACCTTGACTTAGCCGCCCCTCCCTTCTACCGTGAGGTGTAGAGGTGCCTACAGCAATACCTTGACTTAGCCGCCCCTCCCTTCTACCGTGAGGTGTAGAGGTGCCTACAGCAATACCTTGACTTAGCCGCCCCTCCCTTCTACCGTGAGGTGTAGAGGTGCCTACAGCAATACCTTGACTTAGCCGCCCCTCCCTTCTACCGTGAGGTGTAGAGGTGCCTACAGCAATACCTTGACTTAGCCGCCCCTCCCTTCTACCGTGAGGTGTAGAGGTGCCTACAGCAATACCTTGACTTAGCCGCCCCTCCCTTCTACCGTGAGGTGTAGAGGTGCCTACAGCAATACCTTGACTTAGCCGCCCCTCCCTTCTACCGTGAGGTGTAGAGGTGCCTACAGCAATACCTTGACTTAGCCGCCCCTCCCTTCTACCGTGAGGTGTAGAGGTGCCTACAGCAATACCTTGACTTAGCCGACCCTGCCTTCTACCGTGAGGTGTAGAGGTGCCTTCAGCAATACCTTGACTTAGCCGACCCTGCCTTCTACCGTGAGGTGTAGAGGTGCCTTCAGAAATACCTTGACTTAGCCGCCCCTCCCTTCTACCGTGAGGTGTAGAGGTGCCTACAGCAATACCTTGACTTAGCCGCCCTTCCCTTCTACCGTTAGGTGTAGAGGTGCCTACAGCAATACCTTGACTTAGCCGCCCCTCCCTTCTACCGTGAGGTGTAGAGGTGCCTACAGCAATACCTTGACTTAGCCGCCCCTCCCTTCTACCGTGAGGTGTAGAGGTGCCTACAGCAATACCTTGACTTAGCCGCCCCTCCCTTCTACCGTGAGGTGTAGAGGTGTCTACAGCAATACCTTGACTTAGCCGCTCCTCCCTTCTACCGTGAGGTGTAGAGGTGTCTACAGCAATACCTTGACTTAGCCGACCCTGCCTTCTACCGTGAGGTGTAGAGGTGCCTTCAGCAATACCTTGACTTAGCCGACCCTGCCTTCTACCGTGAGGTGTAGAGGTGCCTTCAGAAATACCTTGACTTAGCCGCCCCTCCCTTCTACCGTGAGGTGTAGAGGTGCCTTCAGAAATTCCTTGACTTAGCCGCCCCTCCCTTCTACCGTGAGGTGTAGAGGTGCCTACAGCAATACCTTGACTTAGCCGCCCCTCCCTTCTACCGTGAGGTGTAGAGGTGCCTACAGCAATACCTTGACTTAGCCGCCCCTCCCTTCTACCGTGAGGTGTAGAGGTGCCTACAGCAATACCTTGACTTAGCCGCCCCTCCCTTCTACCGTGAGGTGTAGAGGTGTCTACAGCAATACCTTGACTTAGCCGACCCTGCCTTCTACCGTGAGGTGTAGAGGTGCCTACAGCAATACCTTGACTTAGCCGACCCTGCCTTCTACCGTGAGGTGTAGAGGTGCCTTCAGAAATACCTTGACTTAGCCGACCCTGCCTTCTACCGTGAGGTGTAGAGGTGCCTTCAGAAATACCTTGACTTAGCCGCCCCTCCCTTCTACCGTGAGGTGTAGAGGTGCCTACAGCAATACCTTGACTTAGCCGCCCCTCCCTTCTACCGTGAGGTGTAGAGGTGCCTACAGCAATACCTTGACTTAGCCGACCCTCCCTTCTACCGTGAGGTGTAGAGGTGTCTACAGCAATACCTTGACTTAACCGCCCCTCTTCTGTCGTGAGATTTAGAGGTTCCTACAGCAATACCTTGACTTAGCCGACCCTGCCTTCTACCGTGAGGTGTAGAGGTGCCTTCAGCAATACCTTGACTTAGCCGACCCTGCCTTCTACCGTGAGGTGTAGAGGTGCCTTCAGAAATACCTTGACTTAGCCGCCCCTCCCTTCTACCGTGAGGTGTAGAGGTGCCTACAGCAATACCTTGACTTAGCCGCCCCTCCCTTCTACCGTGAGGTGTAGAGGTGCCTACAGCAATACCTTGACTTAGCCGCCCCTCCCTTCTACCGTGAGGTGTAGAGGTGCCTACAGCAATACCTTGACTTAGCCGCCCCTCCCTTCTACCGTGAGGTGTAGAGGTGCCTACAGCAATACCTTGACTTAGCCGCCCCTCCCTTCTACCGTGAGGTGTAGAGGTGCCTACAGCAATACCTTGACTTAGCCGCCCCTCCCTTCTACCGTGAGGTGTAGAGGTGCCTACAGCAATACCTTGACTTAGCCGCCCCTCCCTTCTACCGTGAGGTGTAGAGGTGCCTACAGCAATACCTTGACTTAGCCGCCCCTCTCTTCTACCGTGAGGTGTAGAGGTGCCTACAGCAATACCTTGACTTAGCCGACCCTGCCTTCTACCGTGAGGTGTAGAGGTGCCTTCAGCAATACCTTGACTTAGCCGACCCTGCCTTCTACCGTGAGGTGTAGAGGTGCCTTCAGAAATACCTTGACTTAGCCGCCCCTCCCTTCTACCGTGAGGTGTAGAGGTGCCTACAGCAATACCTTGACTTAGCCGCCCTTCCCTTCTACCGTTAGGTGTAGAGGTGCCTACAGCAATACCTTGACTTAGCCGCCCCTCCCTTCTACCGTGAGGTGTAGAGGTGCCTACAGCAATACCTTGACTTAGCCGCCCCTCCCTTCTACCGTGAGGTGTAGAGGTGCCTACAGCAATACCTTGACTTAGCCGCCCCTCCCTTCTACCGTGAGGTGTAGAGGTGTCTACAGCAATACCTTGACTTAGCCGCTCCTCCCTTCTACCGTGAGGTGTAGAGGTGTCTACAGCAATACCTTGACTTAGCCGACCCTGCCTTCTACCGTGAGGTGTAGAGGTGCCTTCAGCAATACCTTGACTTAGCCGACCCTGCCTTCTACCGTGAGGTGTAGAGGTGCCTTCAGAAATACCCTGACTTAGCCGCCCCTCCCTTCTACCGTGAGGTGTAGAGGTGCCTTCAGAAATACCTTGACTTAGCCGCCCCTCCCTTCTACCGTGAGGTGTAGAGGTGCCTACAGCAATACCTTGACTTAGCCGCCCCTCCCTTCTACCGTGAGGTGTAGAGGTGCCTACAGCAATACCTTGACTTAGCCGCCCCTCCCTTCTACCGTGAGGTGTAGAGGTGCCTACAGCAATACCTTGACTTAGCCGCCCCTCTCTTCTACCGTGAGGTGTAGAGGTGTCTACAGCAATACCTTGACTTAGCCGACCCTGCCTTCTACCGTGAGGTGTAGAGGTGCCTACAGCAATACCTTGACTTAGCCGACCCTGCCTTCTACCGTGAGGTGTAGAGGTGCCTTCAGAAATACCTTGACTTAGCCGCCCCTCCCTTCTACCGTGAGGTGTAGAGGTGCCTACAGCAATACCTTGACTTAGCCGCCCTTCCCTTCTACCGTTAGGTGTAGAGGTGCCTACAGCAATACCTTGACTTAGCCGCCCCTCCCTTCTACCGTGAGGTGTAGAGGTGCCTACAGCAATACCTTGACTTAGCCGCCCCTCCCTTCTACCGTGAGGTGTAGAGGTGCCTACAGCAATACCTTGACTTAGCCGCCCCTCCCTTCTACCGTGAGGTGTAGAGGTGTCTACAGCAATACCTTGACTTAGCCGCTCCTCCCTTCTACCGTGAGGTGTAGAGGTGTCTACAGCAATACCTTGACTTAGCCGACCCTGCCTTCTACCGTGAGGTGTAGAGGTGCCTTCAGCAATACCTTGACTTAGCCGACCCTGCCTTCTACCGTGAGGTGTAGAGGTGCCTTCAGAAATACCTTGACTTAGCCGCCCCTCCCTTCTACCGTGAGGTGTAGAGGTGCCTTCAGCAATACCTTGACTTAGCCGCCCCTCCCTTCTACCGTGAGGTGTAGAGGTGCCTACAGCAATACCTTGACTTAGCCACCCCTCCCTTCTACCGTGAGGTGTAGAGGTGCCTACAGCAATACCTTGACTTAGCCGCCCCTCCCTTCTACCGTGAGGTGTAGAGGTGCCTACAGCAATACCTTGACTTAGCCGCCCCTCCCTTCTACCGTGAGGTGTAGAGGTGTCTACAGTAATACCTTGACTTAGCCGACCCTGCCTTCTACCGTGAGGTGTAGAGGTGCCTTCAGCAATACCTTGACTTAGCCGACCCTGCCTTCTACCGTGAGGTGTAGAGGTGCCTTCAGAAATACCTTGACTTAGCCGACCCTGCCTTCTACCGTGAGGTGTAGAGGTGCCTTCAGAAATACCTTGACTTAGCCGCCGATCCCTTCTACCGTGAGGTGTAGAGGTGCCTTCAGAAATACCTTGACTTAGCCGCTCCTCCCTTCTACCGTGAGGTGTAGAGGTGCCTACAGCAATACCTTGACTTAGCCGCCCCTCCCTTCTACCGTGAGGTGTAGAGGTGCCTTCAGAAATACCGTGACTTAGCCGCCCCTCCCTTCTACCGTGAGGTGTAGAGGTGCCTACAGCAATACCTTGACTTAGCCGCCCCTCCCTTCTACCGTGAGGTGTAGAGGTGCCTACAGCAATACCTTGACTTAGCCGCCCCTCCCTTCTACCGTGAGGTGTAGAGGTGCCTACAGCAATACCTTGACTTAGCCGCCCCTCCCTTCTACCGTGAGGTGTAGAGGTGCCTACAGCAATACCTTGACTTAGCCGCCCCTCCCTTCTACCGTGAGGTGTAGAGGTGCCTACAGCAATACCTTGACTTAGCCGCCGATCCCTTCTACCGTGAGGTGTAGAGGTGCCTTCAGAAATACCTTGACTTAGCCGCCCCTCCCTTCTACCGTGAGGTGTAGAGGTGCCTACAGCAATACCTTGACTTAGCCGCCCCTCCCTTCTACCGTGAGGTGTAGAGGTGCCTACAGCAATACCTTGACTTAGCCGCCCCTCCCTTCTACCGTGAGGTGTAGAGGTGCCTACAGCAATACCTTGACTTAGCCGCCCCTCCCTTCTACCGTGAGGTGTAGAGGTGTCTACAGCAATACCTTGACTTAGCCGACCCTGCCTTCTACCGTGAGGTGTAGAGGTGCATTCAGCAATACCTTGACTTAGCCGACCCTGCCTTCTACCGTGAGGTGTAGAGGTGCCTTCAGAAATACCTTGACTTAGCCGCCCCTCCCTTCTACCGTGAGGTGTAGAGGTGCCTACAGCAATACCTTGACTTAGCCGCCCCTCCCTTCTACCGTGCGGTGTAGAGGTGCCTACAGCAATACCTTGACTTAGCCGCCCCTCCCTTCTACCGTGAGGTGTAGAGGTGCCTACAGCAATACCTTGACTTAGCCGCCCCTCCCTTCTACCGTGAGGTGTAGAGGTGCCTACAGCAATACCTTGACTAAGCCGCCGATCCCTTCTACCGTGAGGTGTAGAGGTGCCTTCAGAAATACCTTGACTTAGCCGCCCCTCCCTTCTACCGTGAGGTGTAGAGGTGCCTACAGCAATACCTTGACTTAGCCGCCCCTCCCTTCTACCGTGAGGTGTAGAGGTGCCTACAGCAATACCTTGACTTAGCCGCCCCTCCCTTCTACCGTGAGGTGTAGAGGTGCCTACAGCAATACCTTGACTTAGCCGCCCCTCCCTTCTACCGTGAGGTGTAGAGGTGCCTTCAGCAATACCTTGACTTAGCCGCCCCTCCCTTCTACCGTGAGGTGTAGAGGTGCCTACAGCAATACCTTGACTTAGCCGCCCCACCCTTCTACCGTGAGGTGTAGAGGTGCCTACAGCAATACCTTGACTTAGCCGCCCCTCCCTTCTACCGTGAGGTGTAGAGGTGCCTACAGCAATACCTTGACTTAGCCGCCCCTCCCTTCTACCGTGAGGTGTAGAGGTGCCTACAGCAATACCTTGACTTAGCCGCCCCTCCCTTCTACCGTGAGGTGTAGAGGTGCCTACAGCAATACCTTGACTTAGCCGCCCCTCCCTTCTATCGTGAGGTGTAGAGGTGCCTACAGCAATACCTTGACTTAGCCGCCCCTCCCTTCTACCGTGAGGTGTAGAGGTGCCTACAGCAATACCTTGACTTATATTAAAATGCAACTACAGCTCCTTTTCCATTTATGTCCACAGGTACCTCGCTTACGCCCGGCAACGTCCGAGTCCGATTGCACACTTCGACTCAGAACGCGCGCCATCTCTTTTGTTCAGTCCTTCAACATAAGTTGTTCAGTGTGCGTATTTCTTATATACAAATTGTCTGCATTGAATCCAATATGTGTGCTACTTGTGCCTTTACTGGTTTTTCCACTCCTCAAACGAGTTTCCAAGCAAATTTATACTTTGACTTTCGCCCATTTTTTACTTATGCCCGAACTCTGGTACCTAACCAGACGTAGGATCAAGGTATTGATGTAACCAAAGTGTGCCTGTTAGTGACAACTGTCCCATGACAATGATTTTTCGAACTTAGAAAACATTCAACAAACAGCATAAATGACCAGTGAAGTAATAGATAGTCAAGATTGGAAACACGGACCAGTAGTTGACTAAAGATCCGTGTCACGAGAGGGAGAGGTAGAGAGAGAGAGAGAGAGAGAGAGCGAGAGCGAGAGCGAGAGAGAGAGAGAGCGAGAGCGAGAGATAGAGAGCGAGAGAGATCTCGTGGGAGAGCGAGAGAGAGAGAGAGAGAGAGAGGTGTGTTAAGCGACTCAGCCAGCCGAACACCCCAAATAAAGTATTCAAACCGTTCTTCATTCATTACATGCGACTTTTCAATACAAGCCGAGTTCGATTCAGATATATTTATAGACTATTATTTCCCAACTTGCCTATCGCCTAACGTAGACCATAAACAGGCCTGGCCGCTTGTGTTGTGCATAGACAGAATCTAACGACCAATAATAACATATGGAAATTAAGGATACCAATAAAAAAAAAGGTGGATATGAATGAGATCAATAAGAAAGTGTGGGTATTAATGAGATCAAGAGAAAATGGTGGATATTAATGAGATCAATAAGAAAGGGTGGGTATTAATGAGATCAATAAGAAAGGGTGGGTATTAATGAAATCAATAAGAAAGGGTGGATATTAGGGAGATCAATAGAAAAGGGTGGATATTAATGAGATCAATAAGAAAAGGTGGATATTAAGGAGATCAATATGAACAGATGATATTAAGGAGATCAATATGAACAGATGGATGTTATGAAGATCTTCTTCTTCTTCCGCGTACGCAGTCAGACAGTAACCATTATTTTTTCGAAAAAAGCGGCGGTCATCCTGAGGCTGTCGCCACTGCCATAGAGCTTGTCTTGCAGTTCCACTGGTGATGGCCACATCTGCTCTCTCTGATCCTCGTATGTCGGGCAGTTCTGCAGCAGATGTTCAGCGGTCATTTTACCAGTACCGCACGGGCATTCGTCGGTACACCCTATCTTCAATTTGTTGAATATGTGGTACCTCAGTCTATTGTGGCCAGTGCGAAGTCTGAAGACAACGACCTGCTCTCTTCGGTTCAACTGGTAATAGGCATCGTTTTTGGTGTAACCAGTATGTTCGGTTTCCCATTTGGTCATGTATCTGGCTTTGATAAGCCGTTTTGACTCTTCGTACGTCATACTGGTATCTGTTTGTGGTAGTCTTGCACCTTCTTTTGCCAGTCTGTCTGCCTCCTCGTTGCCTTGGATGTTGCAGTGTGATGGGACCCACTGTACCACTACCCTTTTTGGTGCGGACTGCTGGCACAGTTTGCAGAGTGCTGCTCTTAAGTCATTAAGCTCAGTGTTTTTCTGGCTTGTTAGCGCTGTGACTACGGCGAGAGCATCTGTAAGCAGGAATGTATGGCTTTCATTTTCACTGTGTGTCACCATTTCTTCCACTGCCGCCCTCAGTGCCTCTGCCTCCGCTCTGAAATTGCTTGTGTGCTTACCAGTAGCGAATGACAGTGTTATTTTTCTGCCATTTGGTAGGTTCAGGAATGCTCCTGCCCCTCCGTTCTGTGTTGTGTTTGTTACAGAACCGTCGGTGTATGCGTGGGTCCAGTCCATGCTTGGGTAGCTTTTCGTTATGAAGCTTAGGGTAGTATCTCTCCTTTCTTTTTCAGTCTGGCAGTTTTTGTTTGCAATACCTGGTATATTTTCTACCACCTCTGGAAATATATCCTGCCTCCAGGTAGGTTTTCGTACAGTAGTGATGGGTTTTGGTGTTGTTAGTGCGTTTATGGGATCTTCGTGCATCTTTGCTTTGTTAAGGAGATCAATATGAACAAATGATATTAAGGAGAACAATTTGAACAGATGCATATTGACGAAATAAAAAGGAACAGGTGGATATCAAAGAGACCAATAAGAACAAATATGTATGAATGACCTGAATAATTACAATTAGGTATGAAGGAGATCATTCAAATAATGAGACCAATAAGAACAAATATGTATGAATGACCTGAATAATTACAATTAGGTATGAAGGAGATCATTCAAATAATGAGACCAATAAGAACAAATATGTATGAATGACCTGAATAATTACAATTAGGTATGAAGGAGATCATTCAAATAATGAGACCAATAAGAACAAATATGTATGAATGACCTGAATAATTACAATTAGGTATGAAGGAGATCATTCAAATAATGAGACCAATAAGAACAAATATGTATGAATGACCTGAATAATTACAATTAGGTATGAAGGAGATCATTCAAATAATGAGACCAATAAGAACAAATATGTATGAATGACCTGAATAATTACAATTAGGTATGAAGGAGATCATTCAAATAATGAGACCAATAAGAACAAATATGTATGAATGACCTGAATAATTACAATTAGGTATGAAGGAGATCATTCAAATAATGAGACCAATAAGAACAAATATGTATGAATGACCTGAATAATTACAATTAGGTATGAAGGAGATCATTCAAATAATGAGACCAATAAGAACAAATATGTATGAATGACCTGAATAATTACAATTAGGTATGAAGGAGATCATTCAAATAATGAGACCAATAAGAACAAATATGTATGAATGACCTGAATAATTACAATTAGGTATGAAGGAGATCATTCAAATAATGAGACCAATAAGAACAAATATGTATGAATGACCTGAATAATTACAATTAGGTATGAAGGAGATCATTCAAATAATGAGACCAATAAGAACAAATATGTATGAATGACCTGAATAATTACAATTAGGTATGAAGGAGATCATTCAAATAATGAGACCAATAAGAACAAATATGTATGAATGACCTGAATAATTACAATTAGGTATGAAGGAGATCATTCAAATAATGAGATCAATATGAACAAATAAATATTAGGGACATTAAATAGGAGCAGATAATTGTATCTTAAACTAATCATAATAAATATATTTTAAGAAGCCAAATAATGATATAAAAAGATTTACAACAGAACAACAATTCCTGTTAGTTTTGTTTTGTTCTGAACCCTGGAAAATGAGTCTGCTCTATCATATATGCAGTTTTATTTCTAGAGCTTGGGAGAGAAGACTAACGTCTGGTCAGGCAAAATATACTGATTAGACACGTTAGTCAGGTTCTGGCAAAATATACTGATTAGACACGTTAGTCAGGTTCAGGCAAAATATACTGATCAGACATGCTAGTCAGGATCAGGCAAAATATACTGATCAGACATGCTTGTCAGGATCAGACAAAATATACTGATCAGACATGCTAGTCGGGATCAGACAAAATATACTGATCAGACATGCTAGTCAGGATCAGACAAAATATACTGATCAGACACGTTAGTCAGGGTCAAGCAAAACATACTGGGCAAAACCCTCACCTTGGCTTTCTCGTAGCCCTTCCTAGAAATGCGCTTTTTCATAGCAGCCTGGCTAACAAGGTGAGGGATCGACATTATCCCCGTAGTAGTGAGCGACATGCAGATGAAGCCAAGCATAGCACGCCCGCCTGGAGGATCCCTGTCCACCTTGATCAGCACGCTCGGGATGTGAAGAAATCTACGACAATCCACCACTTGACGTCCTTTTTAGGGCGCCTAAAATAGTAATCCTACTCATTGCGTGCATTCAAAAACAACAACAACAACAAAACAACAACAACAACAACAACAACAACAATTCCTAGAACTTTGACTCAAACTAATTAAGCAAATTGTGTCCCGTGGGAATAACCGAGTGCGCAATTCCTTAATCTGTACAATCAAATATGGTCTCAGTGTGGCAGTGTTCTCATTCTCGTCTCTGTCACACTCCCAGAAACAGCACAGAAAATGAGAATACCAAAGACAGCATGTTGTTGGACAAATATAACAGATAAGACCAGATGAACATAGTGAAACGTAAGTAATCAATGAAGACACTTACTTCCAATGTACCCGATCATTGTGTACAAACATCGACAACACGCCACATCGTTATGTCCTATGAAAACCCTCAACAACAAGCTCGACAGTTAAACTTTCGATAACACGGGCTACTATAGCCATAGTGTTCGCAACTATCACCAACACGCTCCAGAAATCTACACATATCTTTGATGCATTAATCTCCCTTCCAGCATTTGGCCAAGTGAAGTACCAATACCTGGTTACGGTTCCCGTTTCTCTAGTCCTCCAATTGACCCCACACATTCGAGCATAAACCGCTCTTGTATACAGGTTGGCGATAAAGGTCGCGGCCGTACACAGTTAAAAGGGCAACAAGTGTGGACACGCCCGACGTCTTGGCGCGTGGCCACGCCCGACGTCTTGGCGCGTGGCCACTTGACACAACCACTGAATCCAAACACCGCGAACACGTAGTGTCGAGGAGAGTATGTACTCTACGTTCTTACTAAAGCGAGTGAGATATGGGTTGAAGTTCGGCTCCTAGCAAACCCTGCCGCCATCGATATGGTCTAATATACAATATTATGCGTGTTCTTATGGGCAGAGCTGGTGCCAGACTAGCTTGCGCCCCAGGCAAGGTTAAGTACTTGTATTCCTCTTACCAATCCCGGGCTAATAACAATATCAACATGGCTCCACCAAGGGCAGAACAACCCTCGCCACAACATTCAAATCTGTTTTGGGTTGCAGTTGCATCTCGAGCGTGCTGATGACGGTAGACCGGGGTCC
The DNA here is from genome assembly GCA_036924085.1 of Ariolimax columbianus. Lineage (NCBI taxonomy): Eukaryota > Metazoa > Mollusca > Gastropoda > Stylommatophora > Arionidae > Ariolimax > Ariolimax columbianus. The sequence continues at coordinate 22,269,860 of JAVGWX010000004.1, read as the reverse complement.
TCCAGGTGGTTGTGCTATGCTTGGCATCATCTGCGTGTTGCTCATTACTACGGAGATCACGTCGAACCTCACCTTATCAGCCAGGCTACCATGAAAACAACCCGTTTATAGAAAGGGCTACGGGGAGGTCGACGTGTGGGTCTTGAACAGTACATTTTGCCTGACCCTGACTGACGAGGAGGTCAGGTGAGAGTCTTGGCCTGTATATTTCTCCCGACCCTGGCTAACATTCTCTGATCAGTGTGTTTTGCCTGACCAAACGTTAGCCTTATCGTTCAATAGAGAAGCTAAGCGACGTAAACTGTATCGGAGTATTTCAAACCCTCAAAAGAAAACTATTCACGCATTTGGTTAAAGTAAATGGTCATTTGATCGATTGCCCCAAGACTATATAAGTTCGTGTCCCATCAAGACTAGTACCCAAGGAAGAAAGAAAATGGCAGATAGTTTTCACAGGGATGTGATTGGAAGACAGATTTATAGAATGTTTGATTCCAAGAAAACAGTGACACTAAGAAAACTGAAGTCTCCTCTGAGAACACACAATTATATTGATGTGTCGGAATCTACGTTGTTGAAAAATGTACGGCACTTAGGCTTTGCCTGCAGCAAGTCTGATAGCAGAAGAAAAGTCATCTGCGAGAAGCTGATTATCCATGAGATGCAAGTATTTAAGTGAAGTATATGCGTAAACAATGTTTGATATTATGTATGTTGATGAAACTTGGATAAATGCTCACCACACACGTGAAAAGTATTGGCAGCGGATAGAACGATTAAACTATTGGTACCAAGTGGCAAATGATAGCGCTTGATAATAGCACATGCAGGTAGCAGAAATAATGGGTTGGCGAAGAATGCAGAAATTGTGCTTGCTTCCTGTAGATTGTGCGGACAATCGAGACTATCATACCTAGATGAAAGAGAACATATTTACAGAGTGGATTGAAAAAAAACGTCTTCCATCCTTAGATAGACCCATTTGTCTGATAATGGGCAATGCATCACACCACAACGCAGTTACACAAGAAAACATAAATCCTGATATCATCCAGTACAAACCTTTCGCTCACAAAAGTACACATACCATTTAAAGAAACGTATCTAACACCTGAATTGCTTTTCCTTGTCAAGCAGGCATGTCAGGAAAACATATTTCACATAGACAAGTTGATCCAAGAGCATGGTCATATGTGTTTGAGACTGCCAACTTACCATTCACACTTAAATCCAATTGAACTCGTTTGGGCAAAAGTTAAAGGACAAGTAGCAGCTGAAAATAAAACTTTCAAATTATGCCATATGACAGTATTAACACATGCAGCCCTCCGAAATATAGTAACAGTTCCCGCCGGAGCAAGGGGAGTTTAGGATGCCTGAACATGTTAAAGCTTAAAGCTACCTGAATGCATGTCAAGGTCACTCACCGTCTCAGCAAAGGAGAACAGAGTTGAGTTGAGGAATGTGGACAGGTAGAAACTGACCACTGGCCTTCCGATTTTGGTAGGGGGAGATTGATTGACAGACGAAATTGGCAGCGGGGCTTGCTGCGAGAGAATGAATGACAGGTGGGCAAAGTGTTTCGATCCAATTGGGATTGAAGATGACCATACCTGAGATCGATTGGTCAAGCTCTGGCCTTGCTTGAGGATATATAACTCGAGACAAAGTTTAGCTCGAGGGGGCTGGAGAGAGAGTGAGGCTGTATGGAGAGTGAGAGAGAGAGAGACTGAATGTGGATAGTATGTTTAACTCACCGACTTAGATAGAGGAGCGATTGATTGACGGTTGGACGAATGTTTAGTGATAGAACAGGATCGCTCAAATAGGTGTGTGAGTTTTGCATTAATAGATAATGTGAAAGTGTGTTTGTAAGCAAGGACACATTGTGAACGAGTTATGTCGAGATCGCCCGCCTGAGGGGATTTCAGTGAGGAAGAGTATTTGATAAGGTGTGTTGAAGACGCAGTTAAGGCGATGTGTGTGTGATGTAATTGCAAGGCAATAGAACTGGGTTTTTTAGATAGTTGGGAATTCCATCAATAGCTAATGCTTACAATTCCCGTTTTAGTTGAATGTTTTAGTTAAGATATGTATTATATTGTGTTTGTAATTTCTCTACTCATTGTATGATATGAGTATGATATAATAAATATGCCACCTGCTGTTTGATATGTCATTTACTGAGTATGGTCATGATGATGTGGATGAGTGTGAGAATGTTCTAAGTTAGATCACGGCCAGGGCAAAGAAATAGAGGATCTGCTACAATATAGACAAAGATCATTAAGCTAAATATGAGGACCATGTCTTGAAAGAGGAAGAGGGCTATTGTGAAAAAGACTGTCGTTCGTTCTTCTGAGAGCAGTCATCAATGTGTTGGAATCGTCCGACTATGATTTAAGTGAGATATTAATTTATATGTTTGTTTTCCCAGAAATATAAGTTTCCATCACCGTGGCAAAACGGTCCTTTTCAGGGTCACCGCAATCAGCTAGAAGATGGATCTCAGAACTGAATTATAACAATTTATTGGTTTGCTCTAGCATATATTTATAAAACTGGACCAATCCATCTGAAGTATGTACTTTCTATGTTCTATATATCATGTGTTTGTACATCCTCATTTATTTATCTTCGAAATGCGCAGTTACTTCTTACAGTTTATAAAACACATGACTACATTAAAAACTGCATTATGTGGTAGCTAATATAGAAAATCTCATTCGAATTGGAAAGACGCCTATGCTTAAAGAAAGACTTTCTTTTTGAATTTACTGTAAATTATGTTCCTTTGCTAACAAAGATCAAAGGAACTAGTCACTAAGAAAATGGCACTACCGGACAAAATGTAAATTATAAAGTCATTGGGACATTGAAAAGATAAGTCTACGTGCAAAAAATCTCATTTATCGGTAAAAGGGTTATTGTTATATTAGACGGCAACCATTGTGAAACAGACAATACACATGAACACATGACAATTTCGTCATTTAGTCGGCGGTGGAATGTGACATGTCAATTGGGCTTCTCCATGAGACGTATCTACAGTAGGCTATGGTTAAATCACCTGTAATACATTGATTCTCCGACGAAACTATAGATGACATGCTGCTAACTGTCTCGGTAGATGAGTTCGGTTTGACCTTGTTGCCGGCTGTGACGCCAATACATAATTCGTCAATTTCAAAACTGGCTTGAGGATAAGCGGCAGTCCCGTGGGGCAGTAAATAAGATCGACCGACAGCAGCGAATAATGACGGTAATCGAGCACTAGTTAAGTTGAGTTCAGTCAAACGACCAACTCTGATTACAGGTAAGAGATGTGCTGGAGGTTAAAGAAATAACTCTCAACTAGAAATGCGGGGTGAGTGGAGAGGAGAAGAGAGAGAGATAGATAGGAGGGGAGATAGATAGGAGGGGAAAGAGATGGGGGGGGGAGAAGAAACGAGACCAGAAGAGAAGAGATTGAGAGAGAAAGAGAGTGAGAGAGAACAAATGAAAGAGAGGAAGAGAAGAGATTGAGAGAAACAGAGAGAGATAGAGAAATATAAAAAGAGAGAAGATGAGAGAAAGAGAGATGAGGAGAAGAAAAGAGAATGAGAGAAGAAAAGAGTGAGAGAGATGAAAAAATAGACTGAGGGAGAAGAAAGAGAGAGAGAGAAGAAGAAAAGAGAGTGAGGGAGAAGAAATAAGAGAGAGAGAGAGAAGAAAAGAGAGAGAGGGAGAATAAAAGAGTGAAAGAGAAGACACGAGAGTAAAGGAGAAGAAACGAGAGTGAGGGAGAAGAAACGAGAATGAGGAAGAAGAAACGAGATAGAGGGAGAAGAAAAGAGAGAGAGAGGGAGAGGAAAATAGAGAGATGAAGAAGAATAGAGTAAGGGAGAAGAAACGAGAGTGAGTGAGAAGAAACAAGAATAAGGGAGAAGAAAAGAGTGAAGGAGAAGACACGAGAGGGAGAAAAAAACCAAAGTGGGGGAGAAGACGAGAGTGAGGGAGAAGACGAGAGTGAGGGAGAAGAAAAGAGTGAGCGAGAAGACACGAGAATCAGGGAGAAGAAACGAGAGTGAGGGAGAAGAAACGAGAGAGAGAGAGAGAGAGAGAGAGAGATATAGTAGGAGGAAAGAAATGAGGAGATAATGCCAAATTCTGGCTGAAGCCAACTGCCGGAAGCACATAGAAACAGCCATTTGTAAACTAGTCAATCTATGGTATAACCTACTGGTATCATGTGACGGATGTACTAGGACACGAACTTGACTAGGCTCATTATTGTCAATGAGGTAAGTACAAATAGTTCACGGTAACAGTGGTACCCCATTGCCGTCGATGATGAAGTGTTGGAGATTTCTTATGTTTGGCTCTGATCAATTTAGGGTGATTATGCCGTCAACGGGCCTTCTCCGTGTAGACGAGTGATGTTCAATTTTTTCCAATCCTTTCTATTTTCTCCCTATTGTCCTTGTATCGCTTCTGTGTATCTTTTCCGAGTGTACTTTAGCCTTTCTTTGCCTATTTTTCCTGCAGAGATTGCCTGGTGATACTAGCTTGGGGTGGCCTATCCAAGGCCATGTCTTCATGTCCCATCTGTCATTATCATGTTCTCTCTTATAAGCTTTAGTTTGTAACCTTGTCGGTCCCCTGCAGGCCCAGAATCCTTCTAGTGGATTTACTGATAAATCTATGCAATCTTTTAATAACGAATTTGGTCATCCGCCATCTTTTTGCGCCACATATAAGTAAAATAAACTGGTTGTATATAGACTCTGCACAGTCGTCTACTCAAATTTAAAGACGTGAAGTGAAGTGGAGTATACAAAAAGATTTAAGTCACATCGAAGTTGAAGATCCCTAGCTTGGTATGTACTATCGTCATTTTAGAGTCCCATAAGGTTTTCAGCATGACAAAGACTACTCTTGACTTTTCTATCCTGGCTTTTACATCTGCACCAGTTGTCTTTTTTATGATGCCTCCTATATGTGAAGCTCGCAACCTCCCCCAATGGCGTTTCTCTAATTTGATAGAAGCCATGTTGTTGGTTACATTTAATTTTACAAGTTGTGTCTTTTCTGCATGGATCGTTAGACTTTGCTTGTTGAGAGATTATGTCTAGTGCGTATGTCTTCTTCTGCATTTTGAGTTGGCTGTGAGATAGAAGAGCTAACTTCCAAAAGATAAATACAACCCAAAAGCAAGGTATGGGTATCATCACTAGAGCTATGAGAACAACACAAATAAATACAATGGAGAACATCACACGAATCGAAAGTATGGAAACGATCAGAAATTTAAAAAAATACACTCCAGCAGCGGGAGAAGTTCAAACAAACTCCTGATCACCCAATGTATGACAGGATAAATCGTATGGGAAGAGGGAGATTAAAGAGAAACCAATTCATATCAAAAACAAAAGAAATTGCAAGAGCAGAACAAAGTCACCTACAAAGTTCAGGTTTTCTAGTTTTGTTTTACAAAAAGATCCACGGCATTGCATGTCTCTCATAGGCTGTAGTTTCTTTCACAATCCAATCAATTGCCACTAAGAATAGAAAAGGTGATGAAAGACGAACCGTCACAATCCAGATTGCATGTTAAATTATTAAATGGTTCGATACTTCAATGCACTATATATGGGCATTGTGTTGTCCATAACAGTAAGTCAAGTCTCCATTTACAACTAGGTAGATATCAGTGTTGATAGCGTGAATATAGCCCCATACACTTCCAGTTTCGAGCAAGCCTACTTGTATTACGCCCCCGCTCAAGAGAAATGACGAGAATGGACATCGCTAGTTCACGAATGTCAAAAACCAACGGATGCAGGCATAACGTTTATTGTCAGTTATTTGCAAACACTACTGTACAACAATACTGTACAACGATGCGGTACAACAATTCGGTACAACATATATATATTATATATATTTTAGTCACACGCATGTATTTCATTTCACTAATTCAGGCACACACAAAAAACAGTTCAGGAAAACATAAAACATATAGGTAAGCACAAAGCAGTAACTGTCGTCGGAGATGAAGTGTTCATTGTAAGAGGCCACATCTGTTCGTGGAGATAACAATTCCTCTCCACGATGTCGATTGTCCCTAACGACTTGTTAAGATACACATTTTCAGCGGAGTAAATTGAAACGTGACACGATGTGGGCGGATACCCGATCTCTGAAATTCAAGCGATCTAACTACCGCGCCACTCGAAAACTTATACAATCCCACATATATATTGGAACAAAAAACAAGACCGCCATATTTGCATAAAAAATGCTATAACATGTGTGTGTGCATATATGTATGTATTATACATGCAAGTTATTTACACATAAAGCATACACAATCAGACAAACATAAAAATGTATTCATACGTACATAACTAATGCATGCACTTATACAGAAACTGCTATACATTATCGTGAAACAAGATTCCATACATGATTGACAAAAACATTTGTGTGTACACAATACAGACTGACACATTCAATTAAATACGTCCTAGTGGAAATAGTACACACTGTGGGTTTAATGTCGTTGTGTGCATCTCTTATCTGTGCAGCAAAGAACCACACCACGGAGGTCCAACAAACAAGTCGATGAAAGCGATTAGTGCCGATTGCGATACAACTTTTCCAATTGTTTATTTTATTTTTTGACGACGAAAATCATCTTGGTGTCGCTTCAACTCCATTAGGCCAATACTCCAAAAGGTGAAAGACACACACATTTTCAATTTCATGGTCATCCCATCAACTATTTTCAGGTGCGAAGTGTTGAAATTAGTCAGAAAGTAATGAAACAACGTGTACTTAAAAATGTCGATAAGGATAAGATCCGAAACGAAAAAGGTCGACATCAAACTCTGTTTCAGGAAGTTGTGGAAGCAGTGATATCAAACATCGTTGAGTCGGACATGTGGTATGCGTGCCTAGCAACAGATGGACACGTATAACAACGTTTTGGTGGCCCAATGCCTGTACTCGTCCACGGGGCCACCAACATATACTATGAGAGATAGACTGGCCTAGGTCATCAGTGGTACAGCATTGTAAAAGATGGGGAATATTGTTGGCTTCCTCGCATATGACATACTTGTCGGACTGACGCCGAGGATAATGCGATGTGATGTGGTAATGCGATGTGATGTGATAATGCGATGTAATCATGCCATGTAATGTGATAATGCAATGGGATGTGATCATGCCATGTAATGTGATAATGCTATGTGATGTGTCACACGATGGGTCGACTTTTTAGCAACGGTAACTACATAACATAAATTCCGTTCTAAGGAGACGATACCGAAACAAAACAATTATAGGTCGTCAGCGTTCCTACACTAACATCCAGCTTTTCAGCATGGGCGTATACAAATGTATATCGGCCAACTAATGCATACATCGGAACGTGCTGTTCATTATTAAATACCAGCATGTAGAAAGTCTAGAACGGGAAATTCGCTATATCAATATAACCACAACACCGTATCCATGCAATAATCAAGGTAGATGCATCCGAGTCGAATGTATTACATAATCTAATAATAGATAGGCGATTTGTATAAGCAACTTTTGCTTATGTCATGAACGCAACTATTTACTACTTTCTGACTAGCAAGCCAACAATAGCTATAGTAGGCTTATGGCATGGCCATCTGTAGTTTATTACAGTTGGCCAGATGATTTTAGTGTATTAACACAATTTTATATAGCTTTATTAAATACAAGGTTCCCGTTGTATCAAAGTTATATAGCAATCATTTGTGTCACATGGATACATGAATTAATCGGCTGTGGATACAGTTGTGGACCCTAGTTCAAATCCTTGTTATTACATAATTGGTTTTATATCTTCTTACGTGTTTACTATTAAACGTTGTTTTAATGTTATCAGGAAAGACTTATTGGTCTGGAGGTAAGGGGTCCGAATCACGGTGGAGATCGGGATTTTTTCACGTGGATCTTCTGGTAAACATTCCCCTGATCTCTTGGTAGTGAGATCAGACTCCGGTGTTCAGTGTCGAGCGCATTACAAATTTCTTGGCAGTCAGAAATCGAAAAGAGTAGGCTTATCGGATGGCGACCGGACACACTTCAAAAATGTTAGTTAAAAATCTACCCAAATTATTTATACCCTCCCCCAGACGTAGTAAGCCGCAGGAAGTTCCAAAATACCTACTACGGATATCCTTTGACTACCTCGAAAGACATTTACAACATGCCTGTTTGAATAGCACGATTCCAAGATACGACTTAACTGTGACCTAGTTCACTAGTTCAGGCATCTCTACAACAACATTATACCAAATAGAGTCAAACAGTGGGCCACTTTAAGGAATCCAATGTGTGAAATTAATCGTATGGCCAAACTGAGCCATATCAGTGGAAATATGGAAGTAAGAATTGTGGGGTTTGAAATGAGAAAATGGCACTGACAAGTAAGCGATCTAATGATGTCAGGGTCATCCCTAAGACAAGCAGCACTCTGATCGGCATGACACGGGGAAATGAACAAACTGACAGCCCAAAAACACCATAGTGCAACATTCAAAAATGCATGCAAAGAAGTAGAGGTATGTCCAGGAAACACAATTGTGATTGACTACAGTAAAACTACATATCAATGTTCTAGGGAAGACAAAGAAGACAGTGTCAACGCGTCATATAAATCCAGTAGACAGTGGCCTAGATAAATCACGTGACTTTGTTTCGTTATCATTCTTAAGCTCATTATCCTAGCTAGCTCTTTTCTGTTCTCCAGTTTACGTTTCTCTAATCACCGACAAAGACCCTTTGATCGTCGCTGTCCGTCATTTATAGAACGTGTACAACCGAACTTTAATCAGGAAAAATCGCTGAACAGAAAGCCAACAACAATAGTAGGCCGACGTCATGAAAAGACTGTTCCGAATGTCCTGTTCTTTGAGAAATATTAATATTGCAGTAACATATCACGCCTATATCAGCTTTACCTACTTTCTCATATCAAGCCATTCACTGCCAGTGTTTGTATAGAAGAACAGTATAAATACATAACACTGGGAGCATTGGAGCAAATCTTGATCTTCACGGACGTTAGATGTTTTTATAACAAGCCAAATGGAAAAATGAGGCCTACAAAACAACACTTTAGAAACGCAGAGGAATGAAACCACTAGGACAAACACTGGCTGTATATTCAGAAAAGCACTTTATGCAAACAGAAATAAATAAAGCAAACAGGACAAGAACTAGGGAATATCAGCACCCTGTACCTAAATATAATGAAGTACATCCATAAATGGGTGAACGGACACGATTGTGATTAATTGGAGGCTGTCATCCTTTCTACTCCAATAAATATCAACAAGCTGTTTTAGCAGGCTGCACAAACAGTCATAACTGTGTTTGACTAGATCATGAGCAAGATATACGAGGCGTGTTCAAATGAAACACCGGACCAAACTGCAACAAGTGGACATACGTACGATCCGCATGGTGATGTCACTTCTGGTGTAAACAGCACATACCAACCGTCAAGTTTGCAAAATTTCATTATCCTCCGACTCATAGTTACTCAGCACATCATTGTTTAAAGAAGGACGTGAGTTAACTAAACAATATGCGCCTGACCTGGTCTCCGAAGATGTTTCGATTCATTTTTTGCGATGAACGTCAACTGGTCGAAATCTCTCAGCTGTTAGAAACCGAATCACCGCTCGCTGGTCAACTCTGGACGGATTTCGTATCACACCCGCCATGTTTTCAACGGTCTGCTGAGGAAACTATGAGTCGGAAGTAATGAAATTTTGCAAACTTGACGGATGGTATGTGCTGTTTACACCAGAAGTGACGTCATCATGCGCATTGTACGTATGTTCACGTGTTGCAGTTTGGTACGGTTTCTTTTGAAAACGCCTCGTACTATGACAGACACATACTTGAAATACTGGTATTGGTGTAAATATAAGGGGCTTCTCGTGTCTTTACCCTGACTATGAAGGAGTAGGAGAAAGTTGAAATTTGAAACATATCTAGCTCATTCAATTTGTACTGGATTTCAGAAGTGTGAATTTCCCTCCTCGGCGGGTTTACCCGGTATGGTGCATGGCGCAACACACCTTACTGACCGATCTGCTACTGTAACGGTTTGTCAGAACAATGGAGAAATCAGAGGCCACAACTGTGATACAATTCTTGATGTTGCAGGGAAAAACACCTATAGAAATACACAGGAAGATGGAACCAGTGTTTGAGGAATGTTGTCTTTCGTATGTTTCTGTTAAAAACTGGTGTAGGCAGTTTAAGTGTGGCCGTTTCCATGTTCCTGAACTTCCAAGATCAGGAAGACGATCCTCAGAGTGCAGCGATGAAAATGCTGCAAGAGTGAAGAAAATCATTGACCAGGATAGGAAAATGACAATTGCAGAGATATCTAGGTCAGTAAAACTGAATGAAAGTAGTTTTTAGAATTTTACACAACAGGCTGAACATGAGAAAAGTGTGTGGGGCCCCTGGGTCCCGCGTCTGCTGACATGTGAACAGAAACAAACGGGGGTTGATTGCTGTGGCCAGTTACTCCAAATGTGTCGGTCGAAAAACATGTTGATGACCATGGTGATAGTAGATGCGACTTGGGTTCACCATTATGACCCAGAATCCAAAATTTCCAGCATGCAGTAGAAAACCCCGGGCTCACCAACACATGTCAAGCAAAGAGCACAGAAATCTGCATGAAAAGTGATTCTGTTTTTTTGGGGGGACGTAACGTTGTCATATTTAAAGATTACCTGCCTCATGTCAATACAGTTAATGTGCAATATTACGCAGATCTCCTTACCAAACTAAAAAAGAATGTGACCAGAAAACGAGGGATAGCGCGCACTCAAATTATCTCTTTGCTTCAAGACAACGCGCCATCCCATAAAGCAAGGTTTGTGCTGCAAACAGCCAACGATTTGAATATTGAAAATCTTACACGACCACCATATTCTTCGGATTTAGCTCACACAGACTTTTTTATTTTCTCAAAACTTAAAAAACAGCTGAACGGAAATCATTTTGACAATGACGAAGATATAATGGCTGGTGATAACTGGTTTAGTTCGAAAAATAGGTGACTTTATTCTTAAGGTCTTTTCAAGGGCACGCAGAGATGGAAGAAATGTATAAATTCAGGTCGTGGCTACATATAAAAGGAATAAGCACTGTACCAAATTTCAACTTTCTCCTCCTACTTCATGGTCAGGGTAAAGACTTATGGCAAGCCCCTTGTATCCAAGTCAAGCTGTAAACTACCACACAACGTATTCCTTTCACTGGACATCTTCCTGCTACATGCAAAGTCCTTTTCAGGGCTTGGTAGTGTGAGATTGAGAACAAACGAACGAATGAAGAAGAAGAATAAGAAAATGAAGAAGAAGAAGCAGAAGAAGAAGAGGTGCATACCTGCCAGGCAGCCGGAGGCTATTGGTCTTACGTTTGTTTTTCTTATTATGCAATGTTTACTTTCTGCTTGGTAGTAAAGACGGATGTGTATTGGGTAGGAATCTCATGACTGTTATCCTTCTGACAAAACAGCGGCAAACAGCCTACTGGAATCGATTGTCAACTGCAGATGGTTCTTTTAGGTGCACAGTGTGTACAAGGGATCCCTGAACATTTATGTCAATCTCTGATATGACTTGACGCTGCTTTCACGATACTTCAGACCAGAGAACGCTTGAAACATGTGGGGTTCGAAACCACCATAATTTCGTGCTTTTGTTCCATGAGAGGCAAACATCTTTACCTCTCCGCTATAGGGACCCCATTGAGAGGCAAACATCTTTACCTCTCCGCTATAGGGACCCCATTGAGAGGCAAATATCTTTACCTCTCAGCTATAGGGACCCCATTGAGAGGCAAATATCTTTACCTCTCAGCTATAGGGACCCCATTGAGAGGCAAACATCTTTACCTCTCCGCTATAGGGACCCCATTGAGAGACAAGCGCCTTTGCCTCTCAGCTATAGGGACACCATTGAGAGACAAGCGCCTTTACCTCTCAGCTATAGGGACCCCATTGAGAGGCAAGCGCCTTTACGTCTCAGCTATAGGGACCCCATTGAGAAGCAAGCGCCTTTACCTCTCAGCTATAGCGACCCCATTGAGAGGCAAGCGCCTTTACCTCTCAGCTATAGGGACCCCATTGAGAGGTAAGCGCCTTAACATATCAGATATAGTCATGGAAGAGTTTCCCCAGGTCGCCTACACATCAGCACGTACAATCCATGTCTACGCTATCAAATTTCAAGAATGATCGAAACGTGGAAAACAAACAAAAACAAATATATGGCCCAGCAGATAGTTCCAATCATAGTTTTAAAAGCGGTTAAAGAATGGGCCTAGCAACCTCGTCGTGTAACACAAGTTGCTTCAAGCAGCCACTGCAGAGTACAGGTCGTGTATGAGAGTATTGTTCCTATGGAGGTCCAACTGCACTGGTTGTTGTTATTGTTATTGTTGTTGTTGTTATTGTTGTTTCGAATGCCCACAATGAGCAGGGTTACTGTTTTTTGTGCACCCTGAAAAGGACGTTAAGTGGCAAGTTATCGTAGCTTTCCTCACACCCCGAGCGTGCTGATGAAGCTGGAGGGGGGGTCCTCCAGGCGCTTGTGCTAAGCCTGGCTTCAATTTCGTGTAGCTCACTACTACGAGGATTGCGTCGATCAATCACCTCGTTAGCCAGGCTGCCATGAAAACAGCCCCTTTCCAGAAAGGGCTACGGGGAAATCGACGTGAGGGTCTTCAACAGAACTTGTTGCCTGACCCTGACTAACATGTCTGATCATTATGTTGTGCCTGAGCAGACGTTAGTCTTCTTCCCCTACTGCAGTGGTAAACGTATGCTCAACGAGGATCTAGATGGAAACACGAATAACAAGAGTCAGGCGAGAAGGCAGTAAGTAAATACATTCATATGTCCTAACGGTATGTTAGCTTTTAGACATGAAGTCAGCTGTATATGAGTACGGCTTGCTATATTATCCTATAGAGAATAGAATCACTGCAGTCCGGGCAGATCCATTGGTGCTAAGCTGCATCAACAAATGAAAGGTGGTATGTGGGCACTGAAAGGTGTAGCTAGCTGGCTGTACTCTCGTGATTTATCCTTATCAAGCGTCTCCCAATTATTAACTAACGTAATCGCATACTAGTAATTAACTAACGTAAGCGCCTCCCAATAATTAACGAACGTAATCGCCTACTAGTAATTAACTAACGTAATCGCCTACTAGTAATTAACTAAAGTAAGCGCCTCCCAATAATTAACTAACGTAATCGCCTACTAGTAATTAACTAACGTAAGCGCCTCCCAATAATTAACTAACGTAATCGCCTACTAGTAATTAACTAACGTAATCGCCTCCCAATTATTAACTAACGTAAGCGCCTCCCAATAATTAACTAACGTAATCGCCTACTAGTAATTAACTAACGTGATCGCCTCCTAATTATTAACTAACGTAAGCGCCTCCCAATAATTAACTAACGTAATCGCCTACTAGTAATTAACTAATGTAAGCGCCTCCCAATTATTAACTAACGTAATCGCCTACTAGTAATTAACTAACGTAAGCGCCTCCCAATAATTTACTAACGTAATCGCCTACTAGTAATTAACTAACGTAAGCGCCTCCCAATTATTAACTAACGTAATCGTCTCCCAATTATTAACTAACGTATGATCTAGAACTTCTGACGCTAGTCGGCTACTGGTTCGTCAATTCATGTGTCATAATGTAATATGCTGTTACTGATTGTTTCCAGCATGTCCTTCATATCCATGCTTTTATAGACATTGTGTATCTATATATATATAGTCCCGAGTGGTTTGCCTGGATCTATGTGTATGACAAGGACAAGAATAGCACCCCTGTCACACAGAGAGCATGTTGTAAGAGGCGACTAAATGTGTTGCATGGCATAAAACCGGCCATGGTTAGGTGGTTTGTTAAGAGCAGCATAGATGGCGCATAACAGGCAGCAGGTCTACTTTGCTCGAGTGTTTAAGTATTAAGATGGACTCGCACATCAGTTGACCACCCTCCATTGTGGAATAATAAGCTACTCGAGCCTAGCCCGCTAATCAGGAAATCCTCCTACTGGCTACATCCAGCTCACATCAGAGCTGGGAACTGCACAGGTCGACCAATACTAACATTTATATATATATATATATATATATATATATATATATATATATATATATATATATATATATATATATAGAGAGAGAGAGAGAGAGAGAGAGAGAGAGAGAGGCACAGAGAGAGAGAGAGAGAGGACGTGGGTGGAGAGTCAGACGCGAGAAAGAGAAAGAGAGATGTCAGAGAGAGAGAGAGAGAGAGACAGATAAAGAGAAATGTATGCACATATAGATCGTGATATATCTGTTTATACACATATCTTAAGATTTCTATTCACTATGTTAATACGACATGACTGACAGAGTGTTAACAACTCAACAATGACACTGCACACAATCGTTCCCTGTGGCTTACATCTGGCTTATGTTGAATCGCCGTGGGAAGAGTAACTTGCCGGTTTGGGGCCCAAGTGTGGTTTGTTGGTTGTGGTTAAGTCCGCGATGTAGAATTTATGCTATGGCGTCTATCCATCTGCCAATATCCTTCGCACTGTTGTCAGATCTACTTGTGGTATATTCGCGTAGGAGTATTTAATCAGTTTGCATTCTTATGAAATGTCTGAACGATCATATTTTGTGTCTGGATATATATTCATCAGAAGAAGAGGGACTTTTGGCGATATTTCTAATATCGTCAACTCTAATTTCATCTCTGCTCAATGACTTTTCTTAGACATATTGTTTCACTGGATGTAATGTTCTTCTCATGAGTACTGGATAAGTACAACGTTCGAAATCGGTAGCACAAAGTTGGGATCAATATATTCTTGACCAGTTCTTGTTCTGTTGCCAAGCTGTTCTTCTGGTCCCAACATATGTTTTCAGACCTATGATTTCAAAGTATCTATCAAGTCTTCCATCTTCCCTTAAAGCATCTCCCAGGTATTTGAACTCGTTAACGTGTTTAAGCTGGACATTGTTTACACGTATGTCTAGTGGGCCTGGAGATCTGTCAATCTTCAAAATGTCCATCTTCGATGTGCCAATCTCCAAGTTAGATCATTCATATGCTGAACCAAGTGCACTTCTATTATTTTAAAGTCTTATCTTCGTCCTCAAATATTAGGCTTTGATTGTCAGCAAAGAGTTGTTCATCTATTGACTTCGGTTCTTCGCTTCCCGTGCATAATTCCACTTCTAGTGGCGCAATTAGGCTGACGCCGGTTGCAATTTTTGTCCATGTCAATGTTGAAAACCAACATTGAAAGACCTTCCCTTGTCGTTCTTCTGTGGTTATTTCAAAAGTACATGTGATTCCATTAGTTGTTTTTATTATATTGTGTATTCTTATTGTACAATGCTCTCGTATTATCTATAGGTCGTGTGGTATTCTAAAGTAAAAGTGAAGTTAAGTCAAGTCAAGATCCCGATTTTAGGCTGGTGTGGCATATTAGGAATATAGTGTGAGGCCAATATTGTTCTTCACCGACGGCACACTAGGGGTGATATGGTTTACATCACGTGGGCCGCTTTACTTTTCCAGTTTATTCTGGTACCCAAATCGTGAGACTGGGTGAACTCCGGGAGCCGTTTTAGATTGGGCCAAATCTCGTACCAACTGGGGACCAAACCCTGATCGTTCAGCTATAGTAGTGGCTGCAATATTATCCAGAGTTGATTCCTAACTGATCTATCAAAACCTTTCTCCTGATCTATAAATGGCATGCTTAATGATTGTTTTATTGTCAAATAGCTTGTCTTTAGGGTGAGATGGAAAATAGCTCACTGAACCGACTTCATTGCACCTGGCTGCCCCTTCAGGTGCGCAGTTCCTTTCATTGTTGAAAGTGCCGACAACAGAGCACAAACTCCTTAGCTCCGGCGGCTGCTATAATTGTTTGGCTTGGCTTCGTTCGTTCTCAATCTCCCACTACCAAACCCTAAAAGGGCTTAGGTAGCAGAATGTAGTCCAGCGAACGAAATGCGTTGTGTCGTAGTTTACAGTTTGACTGCGATATTTGCACCTTTCTGTCCAACACATCCGACTTCAGCAGGCATTTTTTTAGTACCGGGTTAGCATTCCCTCTTCGATCCCTTCTCCGTAGCCAGTTTGTCCTGCTGCAGCCTGTTATCCAGGATCACCGCGTGGAGGTGTAGAAGGGTCTTGGCAGTTCTGGTTTGCTGGGCCCGACACTAGCAGTCAGCTATGGGTCGCTGACCACTGCAGCTCATGCGCTGCTCAGAATTTTGATCCCCTATAATTGTTAGTAACAAATTTTAGTTGTAGGTACAATACGTAGAAGGAGCTTGAACGTGTTTTAACATTTTACAGAGTTGGTAGGAAGATATAAATAGCTTAGACAACCATTTGTCTTTCCCTTTCTTTGGATTTAAATAGGGACGAGTCAGTGCAGCTGAACTCAGTCCCATCATAATTTGAGTAACCAAAACGAACCATTTGTTTAAAAGTGCACAGGTGGGAGATTAGGTAAACATATGTAACCTGATGTAACTCCAGCCATGTGTTCACACGTGGGACGATTGCGGTGGTGGCCAGGTAGACTTGTTGCCGCCGACAAACCCACGTCGTCTGGAAACCACGCGAACAGGATGAGGATAATGGAAAGTAGACGGACAAAAACGGGCGCGTTTTGGAAATCATGCGATCTGGGGATGCAGATCGAATATAAATCTCGGTGGAGACTTGAAGTACAATTAAAATTTACACTTTGGAGAGAGACGCTTGGTGGAGAGCAAGCGACGGAGATATGCAGTGGAGGCAGATTTGAGTTGAGAAGCACGAGGAGAGAACATTTCACTTCAGCGACAGAGAGAGAACACTTCACTTCAGAGACAGAGGTTGATTCGAAAGAGATATGTCGTTGGAGAGCAGGCAACGGAGAAAGACAGTTGAGATAGACACGCAGCATGCAAGGTAACTACACTCATATTATGTGTTGGTCGTGATTACAAGTTGTCAGTAGCTTATAGAGGCAGTCTTCCAGTCACCCCATTGATTATATTGACGCAGTATCACTGATCACGTCGACATCACCTTGATAACGTGAATGTAGGTCGTCAGTCGCAGCTAAAGGCAGTTTTCCAGTGATCCCATGGATCATCTTTGACGCAGTATATGCTGAGACCACTTTGATCTACCGCCGGCAAAGAGGAACAAGGTCATGGACGTCATTACCGGGTTTAGAATATACGAACTTCACCACCAGCGGCAATCCGCAACAAAGTTCGATCACAGCAGACCAGATTAGGAGAGGAGAAATAACTGGGCAATAACAGTATCATAAGGTTAGGTTTAGCGGTAGAAGTGTTTTAGATAAGCGTGTGAGAGAAAGAATTTAAGTTGTTAGAAGTTTATAGTTGGTAGGGTTACTTGAATAATAAATCTGTTGTATTGTGTTTATATTTAGTGTTACTTGAATAATAAATCTGTTGTATTGTGTTTATATTTAGTGTTACTTTAATTTGTTTAGAGTGAGTGTAGAGTGAAATTTAATAGACCAGACCCATTTACTGTCTGCGACAGAGCTCCATCAAATTGATCGGCTCTAGTACATTTTCCTGACTTTGTCAGGTACCCATTTACAGCTAGGTCGACTGGAAAAAGCGATTATACCATACAAAAACATACGTGATTTGAACCTAAGACTTCAGAATTGTAAACCAAGCTCACAACCACAAGCCATAGAATATATTTATCTTTATATACGTCTCAACAGACACACATCAATATTGTTTCCTCTAGTTTTATTTCCTGTTTACGTCTGGCTCCAATCCTCATCTTTATAGAACTCTCAATAAACACACAGCTTTCCTGCTTCCACTAGCCTATACTCTATATATGCCTGGCTCGTTTTGACTTTCTTTCTCTCTATAGACCTCTCAATAAACACGCTACCATTAGTTTAACAAACCTGTGTCCTATATGCGCGTGTCTCGTTTTGACTTTCTTCCAATCACAGACCTACATCGGAGTCCTCCTCTAAGAGCTGCACTGGTTCGTCCGTCTAGTCTTCGTCATACGCATGCCTGTCTTGCCATCCACAAAATTATAGCATGCTTTAACCTTTCTCTCACCAATGCTCACTTCTGATTGATCCATACGCCGTTGAACGCCTGTAGTATTTCTGACAGATGCACAATCAGCACTCAAAGCACTGATATTTGAGAAACTGCCAGATCTACAGGCTGTACTGTCTGAACTGAGCAACCAGCGCAAGATTGTCATGCAGTGGATACCTTCTCATTGTGGAATACCAGGAAACGAGAGAGCAGACCGACTGGCAACGGAGGGTGCTGCAGGCGAGCAACCAGATGTGCCAGCTATACCAACAGAAGATAGGGATGATAAAATCAATCAAAAAGCCATCAACGGTAACACCAGAGTCATAAGAAGAACAGACAAGAATAAACTGTTGCGTTGCGCCTTAGAACAAGACACAACCGACTCCGCAGCCACATGTACACAAAAATGAAGATTGACAACTCAGCCATGTGTACATGCGGATAGGCACCCCAGACAGCAGAGTACATACTACAGAACTGTCCAGAATATGATATACAGAAAAAATCCCCCTGACCTATATCAATAACACTGGAAGAGAAACTTTATGGACCTCCTGTATGTTAACTACAAAAGACAGTGAAGTTTATACAAGAGACAAAATTGCAGATTTGGACAATATTTTAAAGCGAACGAAAAAAGAAGAAGAAGAATGGCATTAATTAAAACTGAATCTTAAATGGTATAATCAACAACTTCTATATATATATATAATACATTATTTCTAAAGTTATATACAAATAATACATTATTTCTAAAGTTATATACAAATAATACATTATTTCTAAAGTTATATACAAATAATACATTATTTCTAAAGTTATATACAAATAATACATTATTTCTAAAGTTATATACAAATAATACATTATTTCTAAAGATAAACAATTAATACATTATTTCTAAAGATATATAAATAATACATTATTTCTAAAGTTATATACAAATAATACATTATTTCTAAAGTTATATACAAATAATACATTATTTCTAAAGTTATATACAAATAATACATTATTTCTAAAGATAAACAATTAATACATTATTTCTAAAGATATACAAATAATACATTATTTCTAAAGTTATATACAAATAATACATTATTTCTAAAGTTATATACAAATAATACATTATTTCTAAAGTTATATACAAATAATACATTATTTCTGAAGAGATAACACAGCGTAATGATGTGAAGCACGAGTTATTCAATATTCTCTTTACATGACAAATTGTTGAGTCTAGACTAGAAAGATTGGAAGATCTGACAAGAGGGACACAATCCGAAGAATGGTTTCTTGGGTTTAGCTGTACAGTAAGAAGCTTTCAAAGATAAGAGGGTCTGTTTACTGGTGATAGATTTATATGTGAGATTTGGCATGTAGATTGGACGTCCACTCCACTTTATCCATACCCCTCCCTCCTTCCTCTCATGTGGAAGTTCTTATGGATTAATCTAAGGAAAGCATAAGACAGAAACACAACATCGGCTTTCCTCCTTCTTGTAGACCAGCCTCATAAGGCTTATCTCCATAAAGATCTCGTCTCTTTTCTTCTGATCCTTATCCATTTTTTCTCATATAAGAAAATAACACTTTCATACCCTACTGTTACATTGTATAGGGTATGCTTGCTATTCACAGCCAACTTAACATTCATTGCGTATTCTATACGATGTCCCGTCAGAATGCACGCATATCGTTAAACAAATCAAATATACGTCATTTAAACACTAATAACGTTCGTATGATTGACAGTAGAGGTCAAAACATGGTCAGATATTCCCAGTTTGACGTGGTGAAAAGTGAGTGGTACAAACATGTTGCACATATTATTATTATTATTATAAATTTGGCTCATGCCATGCATAGAACTACCACTGTAGAAAATCGACTCCATTGTGTCCTCCTCGGATCACATCATGTCCTCCGCAGTGGGTCTATTCTGTCCTGTCCAGTCAGCGATAAGTCGTGTTTTCGCGATTAAGAGAGCACCTGCGTCGGTTGAGCCTTATCGAGCGCTGCATTATTTCATTCAAGTTGTAACGGAGCAAAAGAGTCAGATGTCAGTAGAACTCGACTCAGTGTGAAAGATACGTCCGGAGGTCAACTTTTGTTCCTCCATTTGCAGAACAAAAATTGTTATATCATCTCCGACGTACGAAGTTGCTCTTGGCGAGCGAATACATTATAAAATGTCACCAGTTATTGGCTGCCATCATTTCTGATCCAAACTGCAGCCAAATTGAAAATTTCTTTGCTAAGACAGCAGAAAATGCTGAAGCTATAGACCCTGCAGTACCGGGATCATGCGGCCCTAACAAGAAAGTGCAGATAGATCCAATTGTAGACATTATGCCTTCACACGCAAAAAAGAAGAAATACAACTGAAATATTTTTGCAATATGGATTTACTTTTATTTTCACAAATATTAAAAACAGACCTATCTGCTTGCTTTGTAATGAATGCTTGGCGAGTGAAAGTCTGAAACCTGCCAAATTAAAAACTCATCTACATACAAGACATGCTTCCTACTCTAGTAAGCCTGTCTAATTTTTTGAAGGACTATTGGAATGATCGAAAAAATAAACCAAAAACAATTTCTTGAAACACATGTACTGGTCAATAAAAAAAGTACTTAAGAGCATCGTTAACGCCTCATACTTAATTGCAAATGCTAAGAAACCAAACACCATTGGTGAAGATCTTGTGTTACCAGTGCCAATTAGAATGAATGAAATTATTTTTAAATGGGCAAAAAAATGCACACGATTTTATTGATTCCACTGTCAAATGATATTGTTGGTAGATGAGTTTTGGAATTTAACAGTGACCGATATGAGCAAAGTATTGGGAAAATTAAGTAAAGTTCGTAATGTGCGATTCAGTTAGATGAATCGACTGATTATTAGAAACTTGGCACAGCTATTGGTATGTGTCAGGTATTATTATGATAACAGTGCTCACAACGAAGATTTACTATTTTGGCGGTCGTTAACTGGGCGTACAACGGGTGGGGCAATTTGTCAAAAAGTCGATGGATATTTCAAGGAAGCAGGGCTAGAATGGAATAACTGTGTTGAAGTATGCACCGACATAGGCAAAGACAGGAAGAATAGCTGAATTTCAGGTTAAAGTTAAATATACAAGCAATGACCCTACTACTTTTCTTTCACTCATTGCATGTTCATGGAGAAGCATTAGTTGCTAAGAAAATGTCTGCAAATCTGAATACTACACTATAAGACGCGATCAAAGTCATCAATTTGATTAAAAGTCGTGCACTTAATAGTCGCCTCTTTGCAAATGTATATAATGAAAGGGAATCCAATATCAGCACACTTTTACTGCATACAGAGTTACGATGGGTGTCAATGGGGTGTCAATGGGGTGTCAGACTTTGAGACGTCTATTAGTGATACAAAGTGAAACAATACTTTACTGTTAGAAAGGAAAACTGGCTGTGCAAATTATCCTATCTGTCAGATGTATTGTATAAACTCAAGGGATATTCCTCTCCAATGGAAGAACATGAATATTTTTATACTGAAAGATAACATGCAGGCTTTTCTTTACCAAAAAAAATTAAACATATTGGAAGCGTAAAGTGGAAAATGTCTGACATGAAAGGTTTCCATGTATATGGGATTTTACTGTTGATAACATATTTAGTTATGATTTGAATAACCAGATCGAAATTGAGCATTTCGTATGCTTGGAAAACTGTTACCGGAAATATTTTCTGCCGGAATTAAACAATAATCAGTTAGATTTAATTAAAACCCCTTTTATCAAGGAAATATAAAATGTGAAACAACTCTCATTGAAAGCTCAGGAAAAATTTGCAAAACTTTCATGTGATGCAATATTCAAACTCGAATTTTCAAGGAAAAAACTCATTCATGTAACGCCATTGATACTGAAACCATCATTGCAAAGAATCGAATTCATGCTTCCTGTTAGTAGGGTTGGATGTTTTGGTCGTGTCCCGCTTTACTTTAACGGAGAAGGTCAATCATCATCAAAATGTTAAGTAAATGGTTACAGAAACAACCACTAGATGAGCACACACAATGACCTGAAGCAGTCTCTATGTACAGGGCTAACTGTAGTGATGATACTAGTCTTTGTCCCTCAAGGGTGAGAATGAAACATTCTCTGCAGGTTCCCAGAAATACAGTCCAATTGTGTGTCCAGAAATACAGTCCAATTGTGTGTTCAGAAATACAGTCCAATTGTGTGTTCAGAAATACAGTCCAATTGTGTGTTCAGAAATACAGTCCAATTGTGTGTTCAGAAATACAGTCCAATTGTGTGTTCAGAAATACAGTCCAATTGTGTGTTCAGAAATACAGTCCAATTGTGTGTTCAGAAATAGAGTCCAATTGTGTGTTCAGAAATACAGTCCAATTGTGTGTTCAGAAATACAGTCCAATTGTGTGTTCAGAAATACAGTCCAATTGTGTGTTCAGAAATACAGTCCAATGCAGTCCAATTGTGTGTTCAGAAATACAGTCCAATTGTGTGTTCAGAAATACAGTCCAATTGTGTGTTCAGAAATACAGTCCAATTGTGTGTTCAGAAATACAGTCAAATTGTGTGTTCAGAAATACAGTCCAATTGTGTGTTCAGAAATACAGTCCAATTGTGTGTCCAGAAATACAGTCCAATTGTGTGTTCAGAAATACAGTCCAATTGTGTGTTCAGAAATACAGTCCAATTGTGTGTTCAGAAATACAGTCCAATTGTGTGTTCAGAAATACAGTCCAATTGTGTGTTCAGAAATACAGTCCAATTGTGTGTCCAGAAATACAGTCCAATTGTGTGTTCAGAAATACAGTCCAATTGTGTGTTCAGAAATACAGTCCAATTGTGTGTTCAGAAATACAGTCCAATTGTGTGTTCAGAAATACAGTCCAATTGTGTGTTCAGAAATACAGTCAAATTGTGTGTTCAGAAATACAGTCCAATTGTGTGTTCAGAAATACAGTCCAATTGTGTGTCCAGAAATACAGTCCAATTGTGTGTTCAGAAATACAGTCCAATTGTGTGTTCAGAAATACAGTCCAATTGTGTGTTCAGAAATACAGTCCAATTGTGTGTTCAGAAATACAGTCCAATTGTGTGTTCAGAAATACAGTCCAATTGTGTGTTCAGAAATACAGTCCAATTGTGTGTTCAGAAATACAGTCCAATTGTGTGTTCAGAAATACAGTCCAATACAGTCCAATTGTGTGTTCAGAAATACAGTCCAATTGTGTGTTCAGAAATACAGTCCAATTGTGTGTTCAGAAATACAGTCCAATTGTGTGTTCAGAAATACAGTCCAATTGTGTGTTCAGAAATACAGTCAAATTGTGTGTTCAGAAATACAGTCCAATTGTGTGTTCAGAAATACAGTCCAATTGTGTGTCCAGAAATACAGTCCAATTGTGTGTTCAGAAATACAGTCCAATTGTGTGTTCAGAAATACAGTCCAATTGTGTGTTCAGAAATACAGTCCAATTGTGTGTTCAGAAATACAGTCCAATTGTGTGTTCAGAAATACAGTCCAATTGTGTGTTCAGAAATACAGTCCAATTGTGTGTTCAGAAATACAGTCCAATTGTGTGTTCAGAAATACAGTCCAATTGTGTGTTCAGAAATGCAGTTAAATTGTGTGTTCAGAAATACAGTCCAATTGTGTGTCCAGAAATACAGTCCAATTGTGTGTTCAGAAATACAGTCCAATTGTGTGTTCAGAAATACAGTCCAATTGTGTGTTCAGAAATACAGTCCAATTGTGTGTCCAGAAATACAGTCCAATTGTGTGTCCAGAAATAGTCCAATTGTGTGTTCAAAAATACAGTCCAATTGTGTGTTCAGAAATACAGTCCAATTGTGTGTTCAGAAATACAGTCCAATTGTGTGTTCAGAAATACAGTCCAATTGTGTGTTCAGAAATACAGTCCAATTGTGTGTTCAGAAATACAGTCCAATTGTGTGTTCAGAAATACAGTCCAATTGTGTGTTCAGAAATACAGTCCAATTGTGTGTTCAGAAATACAGTCCAATTGTGTGTTCAGAAATACAGTCCAATTGTGTGTTCAGAAATACAGTCCAATTGTGTGTTCAGAAATACAGTCCAATTGTGTGTTCAGAAATACAGTCCAATTGTGTGTTCAGAAATACAGTCCAATTGTGTGTTCAGAAATACAGTCCAATTGTGTGTTCTTGTCATGTTTCCTAAAACTGTAACGATAGGCAGTGTCCGTAAGTTAGAGTAGACATACTTGTGTGCTAAGAATGGCTATGCTGTGGGTGTGTCCGTAAGTTAGATTATGGATATGCTGAGAATGGCTATGATGTAGGTGTGTCCGTAAGTTAGATTATGGATATGCTGAGAATGGCTATGATGTAGGTGTGTCCGTAAGTTAGATTATGGATATGCTGAGAATGGCTATGATGTAGGTGTGTCCGTAAGTTAGATTATGGAAATGCTGAGAATGGCTATGCTGTAGGTGTGTCCGTAAGTTAGATTATGGATATGCTGAGAATGGCTATGATGTAGGTGTGTCCGTAAGTTAGATTATGGATATGCTGAGAATGGCTATGATGTAGGTGTGTCCGTAAGTTAGATTATGGAAATGCTGAGAATGGCTATGCTGTAGGTGTGTCCGTAAGTTAGATTATGGATATGCTGAGAATGGCTATGATGTGGGTGTGTCCGACCCTTTGGTTTTCGCTTAACCTTACACGATAAAGTGTCCATAAATTTAAATGGGGATATGCAGAGATTCAAAGATGTGTGTAAGCGTGAAATGGAGAATCTGGGCATGGGTCAGACATCCTGGGAAGATGAAGCCGCAGACCGATCCAAGTGAAGATGTACCCCGAAGAGCCCACTCAGACTAGGTAAAAAGATCTTGGAACACGGAGAAGTGAAATGACCACGCTACATTGGGGGGGGGGGGGGGGGGGGCGCCCTAGGCAGAAAGTTAATCACTCCAAGGTTTGCATTACCTTATAGTGAGTCGTGCTACTACTACCATAGGGGGAATGGCTATACCATCTCTTTCTCATTTCATTCTTCATAACTGTTGTTATTACAGATCCAGCAGCATCAGGGCTCTCGCCCTTCGGCCCAATTCCACGTAATAGTATCTGCACGTGTTCATCAGCTGTTGTCTAGTGCCACATAAAGTGTTCCATTTATCAGGTAACGGAGGAAGAAGCATTTTCCTAAAACCATTGGCTGCTGAGCACTCAAAGAGATGATGATCAACGGTCTCATACACAGCTGGCACTCGGTAGTATGGTTTGGTTGGATTCTGTTCAGGTGCTTGTTAAATGGGATGTGTTGTATTCTCAACCGGCAAATGGTGCTCTGATCTTTCCTTGTGAGTTGATTTATACTGTCATTTGGACTGGGGCTTGCCATACGTCTATAGACCTCCCTCTCCAAGTTTCTTTGTTTGCTGTTCTTGTGAGCTGTTTGGCTGTTTGTAAGGTTGCTGATGTGAGAAGCAGTGACCTCAGCACTGAAATGGATATCTGAGACTTCTATAACAAAAACAGTCATCGTGACAGAGGTGCAAGCCGTACTTCAGAAAGTACAGATGGGATGGCTTAACTACGAGTGGAAAGCTGCTGTTGAGGCCTCGAACCTCCAGGCGTTGACCTGGATCTACTGTCCTGCTCATGCCGTGGTTCAGAGCAATAAAAGAGCTGACATCTTGGCTTCACAAGATCCCATCAGTGATAGCGGTGTTGACTGTATCACTTCAGATGAACTATTTAAAAACGTTGGCACAATGTCTAAAACTCTTATGCAATGCTAAAAAGGACTTCGGCTAGAAAAAGAACTTCATTCCAAGCAAGCCTCTGGGAAAGTGGAGCAACAATAGAAATTAGATATTGGCAATCTTCGGTGCGCATGCATCAATTTCAGATTATCTTCAAAGGTCAAAACTTGTCCAAAACAGCAGCGCTTTTTTCATCTAATTCACATCATATTCCTGATTACACCACTCACAGCCAATCGTGTTATGGACGATAATCGAAGTTATAACCTGCATCACTAAGTTTGTGTACGTGTTTCTGTTTGTGCATGTTCACCCGTTCCAAGTTCGTCACTCACTATGAGTTGTTCACTCCACTCACTATAAATTGTTCAACCCACTCACTATAAATTGTTCACCCCACTCACTATAAATTGTTCACTTTACTCACTGTGAATTGTTCACTACACCCATTATAATTTGTTCACTACACCCATTATAATTTGTTCACGACACTCATTATAATTTGTCCCCTCCAATCACTATAATCTGTTCACTTCACTCACTATAGGTTGTTCAGTCCACTCACTATAAGTTATTCCCTACACTCACTATGAGTTGTTCACTCTACTCACTATAATCTGTTCACTTCACTCACTTTAAGTTGTTCACTTCACTCACTATAAGATGTTCACTTTACTCACTATAAGTTGTTCACTTCACTCACTTTAAGTTGTTCACTTCACTCACTATAAGTTATTCACTTCACTCACTATAGGTTGTTCACTCCACTCACTATAAGTTGTTCACTTCACTCACTATACG
The DNA here is from genome assembly GCA_036924085.1 of Ariolimax columbianus. Taxonomy (NCBI): domain Eukaryota; kingdom Metazoa; phylum Mollusca; class Gastropoda; order Stylommatophora; family Arionidae; genus Ariolimax; species Ariolimax columbianus. Next base: position 22,243,075 of record JAVGWX010000004.1, on the reverse strand, counting down.
TTGTTCACTCCACTCACTATAAGTTGTTCACTTCACTCACTATACGTTGTTCACTCCACTCACTATAAGTTTTTCACTTCACTCACTATAAGTTGTTCACTTCACTCACTATAATCTGTTCCATCCAATCGCTATAAGTTGTTCACTTCATTCACTATAAGTTGTTCACTTCACTCACTATAAGTTGTTCACTTCACTCACTATGAGTTGTTCACTTCACTTACTATGAGTTGTTCACTTCACTCACTATGAGTTTTTCACTTCTTTCACTATAAGTTGTTTACTTCACTCACTATAATCTGTTCCCTCCACTCACTATAAGTTGTTCACTTCACTCACTATAAGTTGTTCACTCCATTCACTATAAGTTGTTCACTTTACTCATAAGTTGTTCACTTCACTCACTATTAAGTTGTTCATAAAACTCACTATGAGTTATTCCCTCCACTCACTATTAGTTAATCACTCCATTCACTATTGCTTATTCACTCACTATGAATTTTTCACTCACTATAAATTGTATATTGAGTGCACGTTGTGTGTGTGTATTCGTGCGTACGTTACCTTTGCTTATGCCCAGCCAATATATGAGACTTCCATTGTAGACAAACCTGCCTACTCAATATCTATGTGTCCCAACCCAACACATACCAGAGAATCAATGATGGCATCTCACATGCCAGAGTTTTGATTGATTGCTTGCCTGTCTAGAAGTCAGTGTACTCTTTGTGTTCTGTTTTCTTCGTGCATTGTGTGTGGTTATGTACTGGCCACGCCCTGTTCAACTTTTCAGATTGACAGTCTGTAGATTAAACTAAACTGTGGGATCAAGATGCTGAGCAGCGCATCAGCTGCAGTGGTCAACCCATAGCTGGCTGCCCTGGGAGCCAGAGCTGCTAAGACCCTCTTCACCTCCGCGCGGTAATCATAGATAACAGGCTGCAACAGAGCAGACTGGCTAAGGGGAAGGGATCGACGAGGGAAGGCTAACCATTACTCACAAATGCCTGCTGGAATACGTATGTGCCGGGCCGAAAGATGTCAATACCGCAGTGAAGCTGTAAACTACGACACAACGCATTCCGTTGTCTATACAACATCCTGCTACTTTCAAAGCATTTTTCATGGCTCGATAGCGGGAGATTGAGAACGAACGAAGAAGATACTAAAGTATGAATGCCTTTTGTTTTCATGTGACTAAGCTGTTATAGTTTGTTGTTGCGCCATGTTGTCTAGTGATCTCCATTTTGTTGTCTTTATCTCATCTGATATTAACAACTGATCGTGGAAATATGATTCATGTGGGTGTGTGTTCATGTATGATTCTTCTTAACTATTTCTTGTCCATTGAAATTAAATAGAACAAAAGTGGTACATACCAAAAATGTTCTGTTTATAGATCTTTCATCATCTAGGCATGGAGGGTATTTGACACGCGATACACGTGGAGTCTACAGTTATCAAGTGCTGAAAATCCCTTGATAAAATTATCGGAAGTAGTTATTGAATGATCCAATATCTAATTGTCAGTCGATTCATTCTTCTATAAACTATCACTGCTGTGAAATCTAACCTATATTCGTTTCTTCTCTAAACTATCCGGCTACAACTATGATATCCAATATATAACCGTCTCTTCTCTAAACTATCTGGCTACAACTATGATATCCAACATATAAACGTCTCTTCTCTAAACTATCCGGCTACAACTATGATATCCAACATACAAACGTCTCTTCTCTAAACTATCCGGATACAACTATGATATCCAACATATATACGTCTCTTCTCTAAACTATCCGGCTACAACTATGATATCCAACATATATACGTCTCTATACATATATACGCCAGTGGCAAGACATGCATCAAGACGACTGGAGATGGCATAGGATGCAGATTTTGCCTCAGGGTTACCACCGAAGCCTTTCCGTAAACATGTAACCCGCAGGGTAGAAAGGTGAGATGACATCTAACGCAGTTTGTCGTGCCTTTTCGATAACCACAAGAGGTCGTATGGACAACACTCAGCGTATGAGTGAGTCTGGCATCTCTCCCCAGCTGTATTCAACTCATCATAGTAGCATCTAAAATTCCCACACGCCAAATTCGTGAAGGTGAACCGGCAGAACTAACCCGTGAAATACGACACAGGTATAAGCGTAGTGCCACGGCTACAACTATAATATCCAACATATATACGTCTCTTCTATAAACTATACCGGCTACAACTATGATATCCAACATATATACGTCTCTTCTCTAAACTATCCCGGCTACAACTATAATATCCAACATATATACGTCTCTTCTCTAAACTATCCCGGCTACAACTATGATATCCAACATATATACGTCTCTTCTCTAAGCTATCACGGCTACAACTATGATATCCAACATATATACGTCTCTTCTCTAAACTGTCACGGCTACAACTATGATATCCAACATATATACGTCTCTTCTCTAAACTATCCCGGCTACAACTATAATATCCAACATATATACGTCTCTTCTCTAAACTATCCCGGCTACAACTATGATATCCAACATATATACGTCTCTTCTCTAAGCTATCACGGCTACAACTATGATATCCAACATATATACGTCTCTTCTCTAAACTATCCCAGCTACAACTATAATATCCAACATATATACGTCTCTTCTCTAAGCTATCACGGCTACACCTGCTATTGATATCCAACTTATATACGTCATTCCAGCTACATTTCATTTGAATCAGTCGTACATCAACCGAGTGTCATTGGATCATTTGCCTATGTTGACCATACAAGCTAGTATCGTCAATCTGAACCAACAGATCCAGTCGTTTCAAATATTCCCGCTCAATTTGTGATGCTGCCCAAATCGTACCGCCTCTATCAAATTTTCCGCACACAAAAACATAATCATGATCGAATACATAGCCAATATATAGCTAGACAGCACTACCACAGATACCCCACTGGTATAACCCCTTTATGATAAAAGACTGTCTCGGCTGCCTATTACTTCCTTTTTTTTCCTGTTGCTTGTTTTCCGAGTGCTTCAATTATGGTACTCGTCTTTGAGTCGTTAGAGCAGCCTTGTTACAACTGTTCCAGGAAACCATACCAACACTTCAATAAACTTATATTCACGACTCACGACCGAGTGATAATATACAAGATTTGCATATGCAGAAATAAATACATGGAAGGTACAGATATACTGAAGGTTACAAGTCGATATTTAAATACCAGTACAGGTAATGTCTCAGTGACTGCACCAGGACAGCTATTTAGCTACATAATCCTGTTTTTGTCCTGGTACGGTCAATGACTCATTACATAAATGTATTTGTTATCGAAGATTTACGTATGATGTGTTTATAATATGGACAAGAGAGATGATTTTTGACAGTAAGAGGGGAAACAAACCACAGAGCAAATATATATATATATATATATATATATATATATATATATATATATATATAGAGAGAGAGAGAGAGAGAGAGAGAGATCACAATACACGTTGTAAAATGTGAGGTGGATAGCATCCTAGGTCACAGAAAACGCAAACACGTTAGTCCTTACCGAGATTCGGACAGGTTGTAATGTCCTGGTAAATGGTATAATCAAGAATCATGAAACTGAAGACAAAAACACAATTGATGGCACAATTGCTAGCAAGTCTAGATGGACGACACTCGACGGAAACAGCTAAACGAAATGTGATAGTCAACGAGTTAGTTATTACGGCCCACTAGCCAGGCAATGTTGTCTCCTGGAGTTGGCTAGGTCACGTCTCTGTGACAGTGAGGTTCAGGTTGTTCTTCTAGTTGTTATCTATGTATCCCGGCTTGCCTTTTGGTGTTGACAAACTCCACGTTCAACACTTCTGGTTGTTGCTAATTTTAGATTGAGTTATGGCAGCCAGGCGTCACTAGCATATGTTCAAACAATTACAAGTATGACAGTTATGTGCAGTTCTCGGTCTATTCATGCACTGGTGGAGGATGTCACACGACAGTCACTGTCGTCGGGGATGAAGTGTTTGAGATTTCATTGTGCTAGATATCAACGGTTTGTGAGGTTGGCTTGATCAGATCACTTCCTCGCTGTATTTTCTTCTCTAACAAATAAGTCGGTTTACGATTTACAGCTATATAGACTGGAGCATATCGAGACTGAGGATTGGAATCAGTACCTGTGTCATATCATGCAAACGTTCCAACCACTCGGCAACTCAGCCGTTTGTCATTGCGAGCTCTCGACAGATTCTCATCCCATCTGCCGATCACATTTGGAATAGAAGTTCTTCTAAATCGTTTTCCCGGGGATCAGAGGGAGATTAAGAAATATTGCAATGGATGATACGTGTGTTTAGTGTAGAGAGAAGGACTTAGATGTATCGTTGAATGGGGTGTACCTCGTTATAAACGTAATACATGTGTTTAGTGTACAGAGAATGACTATGACGTATCGTTGAACGGTTTCTACCTATTAATCTGATTTCTTGCATATGACTAACCGTTTATCTTGCCAGATGGTGTTAAGTCGTGCAAGCGCCGCTATTGTCTGTGCTATTCTGGCCAACACCTCACATTTTGATCCCTCATCACTGACAATCGACCCAAGATATTTAAAACTGCCGACCACTTCGAGTTACTGGCCATTAGATGTTATCCTACTGTTCAAGCCCTTTGGTGTTGTTGGTCATTAATTTTGTCTTACCAGCGTTTATCTCCAAACCATAGTCAAGAGCTGTTTCATCGAGCATTCTGGCCCATTCCCGGAGTTAGGCTTCTGTGCCCGCTAATTATCATCTGCAAAACGAAGGTTGGTAATCGTTCGGTCCCCTATCTTGACAATACCAACATGACCTCTAAGTGCCTCACTCATCATGACCTCTAAGTGCCTCACTCATCATTCCCTCAAGGAATATATTGAAAAGTGTTGTGGAGAGTGTACAACCCTGTCTCACACCAACTGATGTGCGAAACCAGTCACTTCACCTCCCATTCACAAGAACTGCACTGGACGCCTTGTCCTACAGGTGTTCAAGGATCTCTATAATATTTCCGTTGATACGTCCTCATGGTTGCCCATATCGATTTATGCCATACTCTATCAAACGTCTGTTTGAAATCAATAAACAAATGATACCAATTTTGCCGCTGTTCTATATATTTCTCGCTTAGCAGTCTTAAATTTAAATTTATGTTCTGTAGTTCTACTTCCCTGTCTGAAACCTGCCTGCTCCTCAGCAATGATGTTCTCTGCTTAGGGTTTCAATCGGTCGAGGATTAATCTAAGAATGACCTTGATAGGCTGGCTGAAGAGGCCTATTGTTATCTATGTATATCTATGTATATATATATATATATATATATCCCTTCTATACCATTTTTCAGCGAGTAAAAGAGAAGGTCACAGAAATATTCAGCAAGTGACAAGCCACTTTTATTATCAAGTTGAGCTGTCGGGAAGACCTAGTTTAAGCGGCCTGCCGACGCTCCTACGCCTAGTTCGCTCCCACTTCGATTATCGCTAATCTTGAACGTGCCGTGGTATTGGAGCATGTCATGTAATGAAGATTTCCGGTAATCAGAACGTGTGGGATTCCCCTGCGCTTCTTGTCGGAAAGGAAGGAACAGAACCACTAGGTCACTACGAATGTAGTCAAATGCGACTAAAGAAAACTTGCTACAAAAACCGCTTCAATATAAGAAGACACAAAGTACTGTCTCGCAGGCTTCATAAGAAATAATATTTAGCCTTCCACTTGTTTGTTTCGAATTCTCACAATGAGTAGGTTACTCTTTTACGCGCCCTAAAAATGGATTTTCAGTGGAGGGTTGCAGTTCTTTTCTCACATCTCGAGAGTGCTGATGAAGGTGGAACGGGGTCCCCCAGGAGGTTTTGCAATGATTGGCTTCATCTGTGTGTCGCTCACTACTACGGGGATCACCTTGTTAGCGAGGCTGCGATAAAAACTATGAGGAGCTATGAGGAAGCCAATGTGAGGGTCTTGTCCAGTATGTTTTGCCTGAACCGGACTAACATGTCTGATCAGTATATTTTGCCTGACCAGACGTTAGGCGTCCTTCCATAGCCTTCCACTTATTAAGAGGTGCATAGAGGTGCAGTGGGTTTGTTTCCTCCCCAGTATGGACCCTAGGGCATAAACTGGGAAACCATTTGCAGCAGTTGTTCTGCATTCCGTTAGGAACGAAGTTGATAGAAAGACGGTCTTGTTGGTTGGTGCAAAATGCATAGCAAACGTAAAGGCCCTTGCTAGAAAGAAAAGAAAACGCCCGTAAGTCTTGTGGACAAATGCCAACAGTTAACCGATGTATTTATCTCAAACGGACTGCTCCTTGGCACCTTAAGTCTGTTTATGTTGTATTTTGCATAAATAATTGTACCTACTGGACAAAATTGTGTGTACACAACTGATAAGATACGTTTAACCATTTTTTACTGCTGCAAACTGCCAGCCCCGCTAAGTCTATCAATGTTGCTGCTTTTAATATACTATTATCAATATCTAAAACTGTGAATAATGCTAACAGTACTAATAACAGTTTTCGCGACTACAACTGTTGCTAATTATATTAATGAGATGTTAAAAAATACTGCTGTCATTATCACCAAGTAGTCAATCAATTACAATTATTGCAATACATTAATCAACACAAGTTATGATTATCTTTACAGTGAGCAACTTCATCAGCTACTTGTATGGATGCTTAGTATGACGCTTGTGCTTCCAGTATGATACCTATAGAAATCTTGTTTAATAAAGTTGCAACAATTGAGCCGTGGCGATATTTAATTAAGTGGCACAACGTGTTTCTGTGAAGATGCTTTGCATATTGGACAAAGGTCGCATGGTACTAGACCACATGGTACTAGACCACATGGTTACTGGACAAAGGTCGCATGGTACTAGACCACATGGTTACTGGACAAAGGTCGGCTGATACTAGACCACATGGTTACTGGAGAAAGGTCGCCTGGTACTAGACCACATTGTTACTGGACAAAGGTCGGCTGATACTAGACCACATTGTTACTGGACAAAGGTCGGCTGATACTAGACCACATGGTTACTGGACAAAGGTCGGCTAATACTAAACCACATTGTTACTGGACAAAGGTCGGCTGATACTAGACCACATGGTTACTGGACAAAGGTCGGCTGATACTAGACCACATGGTTACTGGAGAAAGGTCGCCTGGTACTAGACCACATTGTCACTAGACAAAGGTCGCATGGTACTACTACACCACATTGTTACTGGACAAAGGTCGCCTGGTACTAAACCACATTGTTACTGGACAAACGTCGCCTGGTACTAGACCACATTGTTACTGGACAAAGGTCGCCTAGTACTACACCACATTGTTACTTGACGTTTTAGGCTGACGAATAACGCGTATGTGTTCCAATTGAACTGTATACTCTGGACATGCAAGGAGGTTAAACCACTTCCATACAGGTTGCCTGAGGCGAATATTCCACATCCGATGGCAAGATCGTGTCACTGACATCGAGGTTCTCTCGAGGGCTAACATGCCCAGCATACATGCACTGCTAGAAAAAGCACGACTAGGATGGGCCGGACACCTCGTCCGTATGTCCCAAAGAAGCTTCTCTACGGCGAGCTGAGAGACGGATGGCGCGAGAGAGGGCGCCCAAAGAAACGTTTTAAAGACGGTCTGAAGGACTCACTAAAAAGTTGCCAGATAGACTTCGACACCTGGGAATGTCTTGCGAAAAACAGATCTGACTGGAGAAGCGCAGTCAAATCGGGTGTAGCTGCCGGTGAAGATGATCGTGTTGTGAAAGCCCAGAACAGACGCGAGACGCGGAAATCCCGAGCAGCGGGAACACCATCCCCTTCTACAAACCTCGTGTGCCCGATTTGTAGCAGATGTTTTCGTGCTCGCATTGGCCTGTTCAGCCACATGCGCACCCACACCCAACAGGGAAATCTGTGACAAGGATGATGTCGGCGGTCCTCATCGACAACGATGGACAGCTATTATGTTCCAATTGCAGATCAGTTGAATGTGTATCAAAAGCGTGAAAGTGAAAAAAATGTTCATTTTGGTGGTAGAGAGTGCAAGTCTCACTGGGCAAAGGATCCACGTTGATTCAAACCAGTCTCGACACAGCTTAATCTACCATGATGGAAATTGAAACCTGACAGATTTTAAGAAAGGCAAGGCGTAGAAACAGCTGCAAACTCGCTCAATGAAGCCCCAAACACTCCATCCCCAACGGCAGTGTCAACTATGGAACCAGCAATACCACCTATGTTAATCAATAATAGCATTCACTATTAGTAGGCTAAATCGTAGGTTGATTCTTCTTCTTCATCGTACGCAGTCAGACAGTAACCATTATTTTTTCGAAAAAAAGCAGCGGTCATCCTGAGGCTGTCGACACTGCCATAGAGCTTGTCTCGTGTTGGCACTGGTGATGGCCACATCTGCTTTCTCTGATCCTCTTATGACGGGGAGTTTTGCAGCAAATGTTCAGCGGTCATTTTCCCGGTGCCACACGAGCATTCGTCAGTGCCACCTATCTTCAATCTGTTGAATAGGTGGTACCTCAGTCTATTGTGGCCAGTGCGAAGTCTGAAGACCACGACTTGCTCTCTTCTGTTCAACTGGTAATAGGCATCGTTTTGTGTGTAGCCAGTATGTTCGGTTTCCCATTTGGTCATGTATCTAGCTCTAATAAGCCGTTTTGACTCTTCGTATGTCATACTAGTATCTGGTTGTGGTAGTCTTGCACCTTCTTTTGCCAGTCTGTCTGCCTCCCCGTTGCCTTGGATGTTACAGTGGGATGGAACCCACTGTACCACTACTCTTTTTGGTGCGGACTGCTGGCATATTTGACAGAGTACTGCTCTTAAATCATTAAGTTCAGTATTTGTATGGCTTTTTAGTGCTGTGACTACGGCCAGGGCATCTGTAAACAGGACTATATGGCGTTCATTCCTTTTACCTGTCACCATTTCTTCTACTGCAGCCCTCAGTGCCTCTACCTCCGCTCTGAAATTGCTTGTGTATTTTCCAGTTGCCACTGATAGTGTTATTTTTCTGCCATTTTGTAGGCTCAAGAATACCCCTGCCCCTCCGTTCTGTGTTGTGTTTGTTACAGAACCGTCGGTGTATGCATGGGTCCAGTCTATGCTTGGGTAGTATTTCGTTATGTACCTCAGGGTTGTATCTCTTCTTTCTTTTTCAGTCTGGCTGTTTTTGTTTCCAATACCTGGTATATTTTCTACCACCTCTGGAAATATATGCTGCCTCCAGGTAGGTTTTCGTACAGTAGGGATGGGCTTTGGTGTTGTTAGTGCGTTCATAGGGTCTTCGTTCATCTTTGCTTTGGCTATTTCTGCAAAGTTTCTCGGCTTTAGTTTCCCCATTTCCAAATTTGTTTAGTCTCTGATGTATTGGATGGTCAGCCAGTCTTCTGAGTTTCTGGGCTCTGCAGTCTCTTCAGTCGATCATGGATTGCAGTTTTGTTATCTTTTCAAGTTCTACAATTGGCGTTGACTTCATGCCTCCTGTTATAACTCTCGTGGCTTGGTTTTGAAGTTTGTAGGTTGATTCGATCACTGATGTTTGTTGTGATTTTCTTTAATGTGTTATTTATTGGTGTGAAACACGAATTCGTTCAACTCGCAAACTCAGTCAACTAAGTTGACAGCTCAGCCCATCTTCCCGATGGACACAGCACCCTAATAAACTACATGATAACGACAGAAGCTTGAAACATGCCGTCATGTTTATGACCGAAAGAGACATGATTTTGTAACACAAACAGCGATAACGTAGAAGAAAGAGAACATCCAATGATGAAGTAGAAGAAAGAGAACATCCAATGATGAAGTAGAAGAGAGAGAACGAACAATAATAAAGTAGAAGAGAGAGACCACCCAACGATGCATTAGTGTGTATAGTAGTTTATCTTTGGGGATGACTTTATCCCAGATTGCTGTAGAGGTACGTTGTGTACTGGCCGGCTGGGATAGCCTCGTTATATTCAGAGAGAACAGAGACAAAATAAATAACCTTGAGTCATTTAGAGACAGAAAACTCTATGCAGATCAGTGCAACAGGCTTGCATCGTCCAGAAAAAGAGCAAACCAAATACACATTTTGAGCTTATTTGTCAATGGAAATATGGGAATGGCCATAGGATAACTGTCCACAAGTTGGGGATTATAGTTAGGTCGGCTCAAACATGCCGATGGCAACGAGGAGGCAGACAGACTGGCGACGAGGAGGCAGACAGACTGACAACGAGGAGGCAGACAGACTGACAACGAGCAGGCAGACAGACTGACAACGAGGAGGCAGACAGACTGGCAACGAGGAGGCAGACAGACTGGCGACAGAAGGTGAAAGGTTACCACAACCACATTCAAGAAGTGATCTACGAAGAGTCCAAAATGTTTATAAGGGTCAAATACATGGACAAATGGGAAACAGAGCATACTTGTTTCAGAAAAAAGATGATTATTACCAGTTGAACAGAAGAGAGCAGGTGGAGTAGGCCACAACAGACTGAGGTACCATCTATTCAATAAACGGAAGATAGGTGCTACTGGCGAATGCACCTGTGGTACAGGCAAAATGACCCCTGAACATCTGCTGGAAAATTGCCCGACATACGAGGACCAGAGAAAGCACATGTGGCCATCACCAGTGGCAACAATAGACAAGCTCTATGCCAGTGTCGACATCCTCAGGATAACTGCTGCTTTCTTTGAACAAATTCAAGTCGACGACTGAGAGCGTACGAAGAAGAAGAAGAGGAAGAAGAAGAAGAAGAAGGAGGAGGAAAGGAAGGAGGAAGAAAGAAAGAAGAAAGGAAGGAAGAAGGAATAAGGAAGGAGAAAGAAGAAGAATCTGTTTTCCTCGTCATGACAACGCATCTGCGCGTTGTGGTTTACGTGTGTGTGAATTCTGGACTAAAAGAAACAATATGACCGTTCCATTAGCCACATTATTCACTTGACCTGACACCTTGTGACCGATTCATAATTGATCCTACTAATATGTCACAACATGAAAGAGACTTCACGATTTCACAAAAATCACAGGAAACAATCGTCACGCTTCAGACAGTCAACTTTCAAAAGTGCTTCAATTGCCAGTTTGACACCTTTGTAGAACCTTTCAAATGGACTAATTTCTTTAAGATGGGCTTGGCTTGGTTTCGTTCGTTCTCAATCTCCCGCTACCAAACCCTGAAAGAGCTTAAGTAGCATAATGTAGTCCAGAGAACGGCATACGTTGTGTCGTAGTTTACAGCTTGACTGCGATATTTGCACTTTTCGGTCCAACACACCCGACTTCAGCAAGCATTTTTTGAGTACCGAGTTAGCATTCCCTGTTCGATCCCTTCTCCACAGTACGTTATCCAGGATCACCGCGTGGAGGTGTAGAAGGGTCTTGGCAGCTCTGGTTCGCTGGCCCTGACGCTAGCAGTCAACTGTGGGTCGCTGACCATTGCAGCTAATGCGCTGCTCAGCATCTTGATCCCTCATTTCTTTAAGATAATCCAGACTATTTCTCTCACAAACACGTTAGTTATCAGACAATTTGGTTGAGGATGGTCAATTGACGCATCTTGCGGAGTCTACTGACTAATTTAAAGGGAACACCATGAACTAAAATGTTGTAACTGACTTGGTGAGGGGAGATAATTATTCCGGAAATGATTTAATCCCATCCGCAAAGCCTAGTTTTAATCACAGAATAAAACTATTAACATGTGATGAGCTCAACCATAATCCCACAATAACGACAATCAGGTGGGTATTCTGTTGTTGTTTTTTAAAGGAATTTTAGCAAAACGGCATCCTAAATATCGACGGAACCAATTTCATCGAGGTATAACAGTTAAAAAGCGACATCAATGAACAACAAATAAATAAATACATGACATTAAAAACAGTTCACATAGATGAATAAATAACTTATGAGTAAACAAAGAAGCAGAAATATTACTGATGCAGTCGTGACCTTCAAGCGAATGTTGTCTTGGATAGAAATTGCATCACAGCATGTCATCATTCATTTTAGCGGGCTCTAGATACAACACTTGATATATCATAGTTTGAAAAAAAGCTCTAGATACAAAACGATGTATCATAAAGTTTGAAATAAAGCGCTAGATACAAAACTTGATATATCATAGTTTGAAAAAAAGCTCTAGATACAAAACGATGTATCATAAAGTTTGAAATAAAGCGCTAGATTCAAAACTTGATATTTCATAGTTTGAAAAAAAGCTCTAGATACAAAACGATGTATCATAAAGTTTGAAATAAAGCGCTAGATACAAAACTTGATATATCATAGTTTGAAAAAAAGCTCTAGATACAAAACGATGTATCATAAAGTTTGAAATAAAGCGTTAGATACAAAACTTGATATATCATAGTTTGAAAAAAAGCTCTAGATACAAAACGATGTATCATAAAGTTTGAAATAAAGCGCTAGATACAAAACTTGATATATCATAGTTTGAAAAAAAGCTCTAGATACAAAACGATGTATCATAAAGTTTGAAATAAAGCGCTAGATACAAAACTTCATATATCAAACAGACGTAAATATACATTTTTAATAAAGTTTGAAATAAAGCTCGCAGACCAAGATGCATCAGTAATGTTAAAGTGCTCACACGTGAGTACTTTTCAAAAATAGACATTCAGTTCTGGAAGAAGTGTGTTGAACAAGTGCTCCGGGAAGAAGTACAGTACTGGCAACGAGATGGATTACAATTTGTCCAGCCAGTAACAATTATCAACCTCTTTGAATCGACAGATTTGGATGATTAATATCATCTTTTGTAGACATACTGATTATCAGACTTGGATGAATTAGAGTATGTTTATCAAAACAATTAGGTGTTCATACAATTGCAACAAATACATTGCAATATTCAAACGCGTTACACAGCATAAAATTAACTGCGCAGTTGATACAACCTTGGGGGTCTAAATGTGGCTGAATGGTTGTACTAACTGTTGCAAATATTGGTGCCATTTTTACGACTGTACATAAAGGACAACACAAATAATCAATTAATCTATCATTAAGGAGATACGCCTATGAACAAAATGCTTAGAAATTCAGCTGCGTGCTGTAAAATCTTAAATTTAATGTAATTTCTTTGCAATGGACTTAAAAGATCAAAAGAATTTGCCGATGTGCAAATGTCTTAACATCTATGGACTAAATAATATCAAGTTTTAGCGTCAAGGATATCCTTAGGCTGCATGCGAAAAATCTTTTGGATCTGATATGCAGTTTGGTAGAAAATTGCTCCGGGCCTTGGTCATGAATTTAAAAAACGGACTATAGATACATAACCTGATGAACGATACAAGATTACAAGAGTGAATATAATCGGGATAAGAATCCAGGGATCAGTAAGAGAAAAATCGCATGTCATTATCCGCGGAATTTTCTAGAATCCATTCCATGTTTGAAATCGTGAAATGCAATAGTACCTAAGACCAATGTATGTGACGCTTGTAATACAACAGTGCCTCGGGGAATAGCATCATTCTTCACAGACATTATTTCCTTTAAAGGGTGAATACAATGCTTGTGAAAGGGAGACAATGTTTGTAAAAGGGAGACAATGCTTGTGAAAGTGTGACAATGAATGTGAAAGGAAGTACGAACTTGTCCTTTCGTGCCCTTCATTAAGAGATCTCGCAGGCGCACTTCAGAAGAAACAAAACGAACATACGACCTACAAAAAAATGCGCGACCTGATGCATAAAAACAATTCGTTTAATGAGTGGGCTTTAAACAATGCACCTTAAGGTTAGAATAATATACATGATTGACATTTTCGTGGAACTGTGAATAACATAAAAAGACACAAAATAGAGGTATGCAAATAACATCATGAATATTTATACAAATTAGCAGGTAGCAAACAGCACATACACGAATTTGGAACAAGAATGCGTCGACAAGTAGTTTCGAACAAGGGCCATCAAAACCAAATGCACACTCACTCTTTAGGAATAATGCGGTAACAATGGAGAAAATAGCGACAACGGCGACAAACGTAATTATTTGTTAAGTGCTCGACGAAAATATACACCAGAAAACAAAAGACATATATACCAGGCTACAAAAGACATATTGACCAGGCAACAAAAGACATATAGACCAGGCTACAAAAGACATATTGACCAGGCAACAAAAGACATATAGACCAGGCTACAAAAGACATATAGACCAGGCTACAAAAGACATATAGACCAGGCTACAAAAGACATATTGACCAGGCTACAAAAGACATATAGACCAGGCAACAAAAGACATATAGCTCAGACAACAGAAGACATATAGCTCAGACAACAGAAGACATATAGCTCAGACAACAGAAGACATATAGCCCATGCTACAGAAGACATACAGACCAGGCTACAGAAAACATACAGACCAGGCTACAGAAGACATATAGCCCAGGCTACAGAAAACATACAGACCAGGCTACAGAAGACATATAGCCCAGGCTACAGAAGACATACAGACCAGGCTACAGAAGACATATAGCCCAGGCTACAGAAGACATACAGACCAGGCTACAGAAGACATATATACCAGGCTACAGAAAACATACAGACCAGGCTACAGAAGACATATAGACTAGGCTACAGAAGACATATAGACTAGGCTACAGAAGACATATAGACCAGGCTACAGAAAACATATAGACTAGGCTACAGAAGACATATAGACCAGGCTACAGAAGACATATAGACCAGTCAATAAAAATCATTTATAGACCAGGCAACAGAAGACATTTACACCAGACAACAGAAAACGTATACAACAGAAAGCATACACGAGACAATAGAAACATATAAACTACTCAACAAGAAATGTATACAACAGACAACAGAAAACAGAAACACATACACCACTCAACAGAAAATGTATACATCAGACAACAGAAACATTTACACCTCTCAACAAAACTAGATTCCCCCCAAAAAACCGGAGCCAATGTTGACCTTGCCTTTTATCACGGCCATTATTGAAGCAATGTAGCGGAAGGCAGCTGTCTTATTTATCGTCCACTAACTTGCCTATCTTCAAGTACATGCCATAAATAGGTCTTCAATTATTGAGTTGGCGATAAGCAACATGATCTTGTCATTGTTCGCTGTGATTGCTATGTGATGTGTTTCTTTGTCATGATGGCCTAGTACATCCAGCTTCAGAGCAGAATTGTAATGAGTTATCTTCCAAAATGAGCCCTTTGTTGTTGAATACGAACATATGGGTTGCCTGTCTTGTCGTGGGTTGAATATGGTCTTCTGAAAACAAGGTCGTGCGTTCAAAAATCTGTTACGGAATATATAGGTTGTTTTTTTTCTAGCAAAGGTAAAAATTAAAACTTTGTTCGAAAAGTGAGTGGCGACTGCAGGAATAAGCGGTCTTTATTCCGTAGCCCTATAAATCCCCCTGGTGGACATCAGCAATGATAATTGATGTGGCAATGATAGGTAGTGCAGCTACTAAGCGTTACCACATTTTCAGCACGCAGCGTAACCGCTAATGTCTGGGAGATAACGATAGGTATCTGGCAGTACAAAAACCGGTCTCGGTCCTCGATCTTCCATATTCCAGTCTACCTAGACGTGAATTGAGACCCTGTCTTACGGTTAGAGAGAGCAAGAAGACGAAAAAGGGATCCGGTCACCGCACCTCATAACAATATTCGCTTAGGCATCAGTGGCCCGTCACTCAACCACTACCATGTCCACGTGCTGCAGCCATAAAAAGACACTCCAAGTTGCAATTCTCATTGAATGCCCGATATCCTGGGATAAAGGGCTGGTTTCACGGGGAGTATGTCGACCGAGGTCCTTGTGAGAACGAATAAAAGCTGACACCAAATCAAATGAAGGTATAACACGTACTGAGTCACGAAAGGGGAGCAAAGACTAGTCAAACTAAACCTGTTAATCGTGTTGTAAGAGGCGACTAAGTTGGGTTGGTCATGGGGCTGGCTACCTCATCATGTAGAAACTTTAAGCCCCAAAAACTTTAACAAATATGGACAAGTTAATCAAAAGGAAAGCGCAACCACCCAAGGCAGGGCGGATGGCCCGGGAAATGATGATGTATATTTGTTGACAACCTGTGCTCCACAGGCAACTCAAAATGTGTTGATTAATTTGATCAAAAACACTTTATTACAGCGATAACAGAGTATGTTACAGGATATACATTTCCCTTTTTTTTACTTTATCTCAAGCTGTGGAAAGAAGTCTTATGTCATTACCTACAATGATACGTTGAGCGTCATGAAGTCATCGTTTCGCTCTGAGCCATGATAGACGAACACTTAACTCGGAAAATTAGCACAATTCTTCATGGTGATAAATCAGGATCAATGACATTCCATTGCTCATTTCATCCTTGGTACGTGTGTACTGTACAAGTTCCTGCCCGAGATCATGTAGATCGACTTCACGCATAGCTTTTAGCAGCTTATCAAGAACCTCAACTCCTTCCGTAAACCAGGGGCCGGTAATTTACGACCTGAAATCCCAAAACTGAACGGCACACTCTATGTAAGTCCAAAAAATAATTCCACTGCGCGTTTGTGGCTTCCTGTAGAATAATATTTGCCCATCGCAAACAAAGATGGCGACAAGATCAGACTTTTGTTGAGAGATGTGTTCATACTGATGCCTGCCGCCTCTCAAACGCAAAGCACACCTTTCGACACCAAGTTGTTTGAGGAAAGGTCTATATTTGCCTCTGCAGTGACAGTACTGCCTAGGTAGGTGAAACTATCAACTGCCTATAGACGATGGTTCTTTACGGTAATGTTTGATTCAATGTATGGTTTCCCAAGAGCAAGCTATAAGAGCATTTCAATTTTTGTAGTGTTGATCGTGAGACAAAAGTTGCTGCATGCCGTTGAAAACTGACCATATGATTGTTTATTGACATTGTATAGATTTGCCTGTAATTAAACATAAATAAAATATTTGTAACAACATTCCGGAAACGCATATACTATTATTCCTGTATTTCTTTTATAACGCTACTTACTCCCCCTGCTGTAGAGCAGCGACAGTTGTCAGATAGCCAAAATCTGTCCATTTATTTTGCAGTCCGTCGCCTCGGTCTTCAGAGAGTACAATCCCGTGTCTTCCCTACATTGTCGGTGGAACTTTTAAACGTGTTACAAAGAGAATATGAGTGTGTATCTATATGTATGTGTAAGAGGTTGAGCGAGACAAAATGAGCATGCCTGTGTCCAGCTACTTCAGTGACGCAGAATGAACATGCCTGTGTCCAGCTACTTCAGTGACGCGGAATGAGCATGCCTGTGTCCAGCTACTTCAGTGACGCAGAATGAGCATGCCTGTGTCCAGCTACTTCAGTGACGCAGAATGAGCATGCCTGTGTCCAGCTACTTCAGTGACGCAGAATGAGCATGCCTGTGTCCAGCTACTTCAGTGACGCAGAATGAGCATGCCTGTGTCCAGCTACTTCAGTGACGCAAAATGAGCATGCCTGTGTCCAGCTACTTCAGTGACGCAGAATGAGCATGCCTGTGTCCAGCTACTTCAGTGACGCAGAATGAGCATGCCTGTGTCCAGCTACTTCAGTGACGCAGAATGAGCATGCCTGTGTCCAGCTACTTCAGTGACGCAGAATGAGCATGCCTGTGTCCAGCTACTTCAGTGACGCAGAATGAGCCTGCCTGTGTCCAGCTACTTCAGTGACGCAGAATGAACCTGCCTGTGTCCAGCTACTTCAGTGACGCAGAATGAGCATGCCTGTGTCCAGCTACTTCAGTGACGCAGAATGAGCATGCCTGTGTCCAGCTACTTCAGTGACGCATGTGCTCTTCTCTGTCATTAATGAAACGATGAGCGTCTTGCTTAATCTCAACGTTCTAATGGTGATGTTCACATTAAAGCTTACTTGAGGAGACGCACAATTAATGTGAGGACATGAACATAAATAAGTCATCAACGGAAGGGTATTCAAGACTAGGCTATGGAGATCACTACAATCTGCAGGCAACGGTGGTTCTTAAGTTAATTATTTGTAAACACATGCCATGTATTTGAGCAAGATGTGACTAAGAGTAGACTTACTTACTTACTTAGTCGCTCCTCTTCTACCGTGAGGTGTAGAGGTTTGCCAAAGAGAACGCCACACTGCTCTATCCGCCGTCTGTTTCCTGGCCTCTTTCCAATCCAGCCCTCTATCACTTAGGGACTGTCGTATATTGTCTTCCCAAGGTACTTTGGGACGTCCTCGTGGTCTGCGTCCTTGAGTAGACATGTATCTGAAGTTATGCTGTGTATCGGTGTTAGGTCAGTCTAGTATCTGTGGCGTATCTACCCTGTGTTAAGGGTCGAAGGTGTGGCAGTTAATGAGCTGACAGCAGTCGGAGATTCATTGCTGGCTGTTTGCGTCATGGCTAGCGAACAGTAGCTGACCAAGACCATTTTCTGCATCCAAGTGACTACCCTGGAAACAGACTACACTTGTGTAGTCTGGCTAAGAGACTAGAGATGGCAGAGTCAAGGCAAACCCTGTCCCCAAAATACCGTGCTGGAACTGGATGTGTGAATAAGTATCCGTGTTAGATCAGTCTATTGTTGTTAGATCAGCTGTGTACTGCTGTTAGATCAACCGTGTATTTCTGTTAGATCAGCCGTGTATTTCTATTGATCTACCTTGTATATGTTGAATAACTTTGTATCTGTTAAAAGATGAGATGTGTATGTGTGTTATATTAGCCTTGTATCTGTGTTAGATCAGACTCGACTTTCTAGTACATATGCTCTGGATAAACATCCCATATCCTTACCATTCAATACAAAGTATAGGACATAAGGCTGCACGTTAGAGAACATTATCAAAATAATTGTGTGATCTCACTGTAGTGGTAGCTGCCTGCAGCATTTTGTTTTAGATAATGAAGTTGCTAGCAGTATGCACAACTCTCTTTATTCGTCATTTACATCGCATTTGTAATGTTACATTGAACATATTCTTTACTACCAGAGAACAACTTGAATGTTACATTTGTGTTGAGTATATGTAGGTTAGTGGTGAATCTGAAGACTTGGATTCATACTCCAGTATGTCTAAATATTTTATAAGGAGAGAAACCTAGCTTACACACTGCGCTGAGCCTGATGGATTACCTCAGGAATTGAAATAAGCGCCTTAATTGTGACGTTTGAAAATGTCGAGTAAATTATAGCCCCACAGCAGACACTGCTGTCCCAGAATGGTGTTAGAGACGCCACTGTACTATGGCATAGGCTTTGGTAAAGTGGGGTGACCTTGTGTCTTTCCCCGTGTCTTGTCTTATCTAACGTTAAGTCATGTGCCAATTCAGAACTGTCTACACCGAAGAGTGTTCACACTGGAAAATGAACCCGGCATTTTTGTCGCAAGAAACAAAGGCTCTGTGCAATTCCGTCCACAGAACCTCGCCCACACTAAAAGAGTCAAGGGACTTGCGAACCACATTTTCAAAGCCGCTGACATGAGCTATTGGAATGCCCAAGCTTTTATCGGTTATGCCGTGAAAAACATAGACTGAGGTGTATATAAAGCCTTTGTCTTACAGTTTAAACAAATAGATATATCCTTGCTATAAGAATGGCATGCCCGGGTTGCGTTGAATTGCTTTAAGAATGGCTTTCCCGGGTTGCGTTGAATTGCTATAAGAATGGCATTCCTGGGTTGCATTGAATCGCTATAAGAATGACATGTCCGAGTTGCATTGAATCAAACATAATATAGTCCGTTTCACAATGGTTGTCGTCAATTGCCGTCTAATTAATCAAAAATCAATACGATAAAAGTGAATTTTTTGCACATGGTCTTATATTGCCAATGTCCGGATGACTTTATAATTTAGATTTTCTTAGGTAATGCCGGTTTCTTAAAGCGGATAGTTCCTTCGATCTTTGTTAGTATGTTAGTGAAGGATTTATTTTGTCCATGTAGACAATAATTTGCTGTAAATTTAAAAAAATTGCCTGTCTTTAGGCATAGGCGTCTCTCCAACTTGAATGAGGATTTCCTACAATAGGTACCACATAATGTCCTTTTTACTATAGTTCATGTCTTGTAGGCACTGTAAGAAGTAACTGCCCATTTTGTAGAACGAATGTGTGAAGACGTACAGGCACATAATATATATATATAAAAGAAAGTACATGCTTCAGGTGGATTGGTCCAGGTTTTTAATAGATGCTGGAGAAAACCAATAAATGGTTATAATTCAGTTGTGAGACCATCTTCTAGCTGATTGCGGTGGCCCTGAAAAGGACCGTTTTATGAAAACTTCTATTTCTTGGAACACAAACATGGAAGTTAATTTCTCACTGAATCAGAGTCAGACGATTCCAACATATTGAACACTGATCTCGGATATCTAACGACAATCCATATTTTTTTCAATATTTTTCTTCCTCTTATAAGACGTGATTCTCACATTTAGCCCAATAGTCTTTGCCTATATTTGAGAGGGCGGCATATGTTAGTTCTTTCATATCGCATAGTTTGAAAGTTTTATTTTCAGATGCTACTTGTCCTTAAACTTTTACCCTAACGAGTTTATTTGGGTCTAGGTGTGAATGGTAAGGTGGCATTCTCAAACACATATGACCATGCTCTTTGATCAACTTGTCTATGTGAAATGTGTTTTCCTTACATGTCTGCTTGACAAGGGAAAGCAATTCAGATGTTAGATACGTTTCGTTAAATGGTATGTGTACTTTTGTGAGCCACATCTTTATTGCATCTTTTGTACTGGATGATGTCAGGATTTTGTCTTCTTGTGTCACTGCGTTGTGATATGATGCTTTGTCCATTATCAGATAAGAGGATATCTCTAAGGAAGAAAGAACAGGTTTTTTTCAATCCACTCTCTAAATATGTTACCATTTATCTCGGCATGAAAGTCCCGATTGTCCGTACAATTTGAAGAAAATACATGTTCTGTATTCTTTACCAGCCCATTATATCTGCTTAATGCATGTACTATTATCAAGCGCTGTTCTTTGCCACTTGGTACTAATCTAGTAATCGCTCCATCCGCTGACTGCCATTCCTTTTCATTTGTGCAGTGAGCATTTATCCAAGTTTCATTCACATGCACAATATCATAACATTGTCTACGCATTTCATGTATTTCACGTAAATACTTGCTTTTCATTGATACTACATATGGCTTCTCACAAATGATGTTTCTACCGCTAGCATACTTTCTAAAAGTAAAGACTAAAACCCTTAAAGTTCTCCATAACGTAGAATTCGATACATCAATGCCATTGTGTATTCTCGGGCGAGACTTCAGTTTCCTTAGTGTCACTGTTTCTTTGGAATCAAACATTCTAGAAATCTGTCTCCTAATAACATCCCTGTCAAGGCTATCTACCCTTTTCTTTATTCGCTGTATATTTGTCTTGATGGAACACGAACTTATATAGTCTTGGAGCAATCGATTAAATGACCATTTACTTAAACCCAAAGCGTGAATAGTTCTCTTTTCAGTGTTTGAGATACTTCAGTATAGTTTACAACACTTGGCTTATCTACAAAAATATTAATACATCTCCAATGCAATTGTATGGAGTGTAACAAACTTGAGTCATTGTAGTCCCCAACGTTAACAATTAGTTAAGCTACACCAATGACACAATTTGTATTGACACATTGACACACCCGAAGGCTCACTAGAATTGTTAAAAATCATTGATCCATGGCCTACTACAGTTGGCTGTGAGTGCGCATTGGGAAAGATTTCGTGAAATTCGTGGAAAATGTTATTTCCAAAAATACTAACAATTATGAAGGGATAATCATTTCAAAAGACTGGTTTCATTAGGAAGGCTGGTTTTTGTATACTCTAAAGACAAAAGATTGTATACCATATGTTTGTGGACAAGAAAAAAAATATTCACCATCGGGACATGGTGATCTGCAGGTTATACGCAAAATTTGAAATATTTTGTTAACATGGAAGCTGAGATATTCAATTTTAAAACGCGGAAAACATTGTGAAACGCACTATAGTTAACAATCAGGTAATGGAAACATCGCTGCCGACAGAGTAAATAACATTACCAAATTACAGCAGTAACTGGCCACATGTTTTTTGCTTTCAGTAAGAAAGGAGAACCAATGAATAACCGTGACATGCACGTTAGCACCAAAACCGTGGTATGTACTTTAGCACCAAAACAGTGATATGTACTTTAGCACTAAAACAGTGATATGTACACTAGCACCAAAACCGTGATATGTACTGTAGCATCAAAACAGTAATATCTACTTTAGCACCGGAACAGTAATATGTACTTTAGCACAAAAAACCGTGATATGTACTTTAGCACCAACTGAATTATTATCTGGTCTTTTGACGCAAAAGATAGTTGGTTTTAAACCCTTAAAAAATTTACATCTCCAATATAGCAGGTTTGCTTTTAGCTTTTCTGACATTCATTAAACACTTTTAATAACCGTTCTGTAGTAGAATATTCTCCTATACGTGCCATTCACGTACACTAAATGCCTGCAGACAGAGAATGGTGTGGTAGCCTTATGTGCGCGAAAGAAGGTTATATTTTCTTATTGCTATTCGTCATTGGCTCTAGAAATATTGCATCTATTTCCCTCATATATTTGGCGGGCCTGTTTAAGTTCACAATAATACTTAAACACTGGATTAATAGAATGGATTGCTCGTTTTATCGTATTTCTGATAATGATGAAAAAATAAGGAGAAGAAAAAGAAGAAGAGGAAACATTATTGATCACTACTTCGTTGACTCCCCAATCATATATGTCACTGGCTGTCTTTGTACCATAAACCAGTTAGATAGATTCAACAGTGTTTTCATTCAATTATCTATTAAGATAAATCTATGTAGTTGTTTAGTTTAACAGCTGGCAACTAACCCAATAACTAGATCAAGCCGTAATTGGCAGAAACCTATTGCGTCATGCATAGATAATCACTTGAGATGTGACAGGCTATACTTATGTTGTTTTGTTGTTTTTTGGTATCAGGCCGAATGTGGAAGTTATTAGCTTCAGCAAAACTAGACAATGAACCAACACATTTTTGTCCTGCATATTCGTTCCAGGCTCGAGGTGACAGATTTATAATCGCATTTCTCCGTTTCACGAAAACAATCGTTGTCCTGCCATGTCTTTCTTCTTGTTCTTCTCCATCGGAATCATGGAGCCACCAATGTAGAAGGCTCCTTGGAGATTATAAGGGTAAAAGCATTTGATGTGCACTTGAAGTAGTTTTTGTAGCCATTTGTTTTCCTTGGTGACGGTGATATACCAACGAAGAACTCCTTAGCCGTATTTTAAGACGTGTGAAGTTACAGTGGGTTCATTCTTTCATGAACAGTGGTCTCTGAATCTACATAACCTATCATCGAATGTGTGTTCTGTTTCATCATTTATGTATGGTGTATACTAGTATCTGACCCTCTCTTGTATCATTTTGTTTGACTTACATCTCGTTCTTTCTGTTTTCGTTTTTGTCATTTCAGTGCCACCTACATCTCGTATTTTATTCTTTCATTTGTTTGGGCTATATCTCGGGGTTTTTTCCCCTTAAAGGGTTACCTAGGTATTCTACTGGCGGGGGCACATTGCTTTCCATGCCAGGCCTTAGTCCTGTAGGTGATATTAGTACGTATAAACCAATGCTTGGATACATGTGTGCGTCTGTATGTACACATTTCTGTTTTTATCTGTCTCGCTTTTATCACTAACATTTCATATGTTGTTGTTCTTACCCTTATCATCTCTCGGTGACCTATGTATCATATTTTCTGTTCTCACTAATTATTTCTGCTTGCCTTCCATCTCTAAGACTTCAGTCTTAGTCGACCTGTACTTCTACATGGGCGAATGCCACTGTGCTATCCCAAGCTCTGGCGTGATCTAGATGTAGCAGGGAAGAGGAGTTCCTGCTTAGTGGGCTAGGTCTGAGCAGCTTATTACTTCCCTGCCTTGGGGCAAGTGTCGTGAAGAGTGATTAACCAATGTGCGAGTCCATTTTAATAGACTCAAACACTAGAGCAAAGTAGACCCGCAGCCTGTTAGGTACTATCTATGCTGCTCTGAACTAACCACCTAACGATGGTCGGTGTTATTCCATATCACACAGTCGCCTCTTACGATATGCCCTCTGTAGGAAAATGGTGCTATTCTTGACCTTGTCAAAGACCCCGACAGACCCCTCCGTGCCAACAGAGATTCGGGCATTTCTGAACCATTTCCACTAATTTTCAATATGACCCCTGAAACAAATATTCACAATACAATATAGTCTTGGTTTGATCATAATTCGATTTCCCCCGTCAAGTGAAGCATATTTCA
This sequence comes from Ariolimax columbianus, assembly GCA_036924085.1. NCBI lineage: Eukaryota > Metazoa > Mollusca > Gastropoda > Stylommatophora > Arionidae > Ariolimax > Ariolimax columbianus. The sequence continues at coordinate 22,218,620 of JAVGWX010000004.1, read as the reverse complement.
GGCAACAAATTACAGAAGATGGCCGTACCAGGACAGATATAAGGGATAGAATTGCAGTGGCAAAAACAACGTTCAGAGAGAAACGGAGCATTCTAAAAATTTAAAAAACCAACATCCATCTCACTTCGTAAAATATTTCTGAATGCACATATATAGATATATTGTCCATGATGCTTTATGGAGCAGAGACTTGGGAGATAAACATAAGAAAAGACGGGCGTTTGGGGTCCTTTGATGTGTTATGTTATCGGAGGATGGAAGAAGATATCAACTGGACAGAAATAAAGTCGAATTCAAAGGTGCTAGAAGCAGTTGACGAAACCAGACAGCTTCTGACAATAATCTGAAGTCGAAGACTGTCTTGGTTTAGCCACCAATCTAAGACACGCTAGTCCAGTACATGCAACCGTTGCGGAACAAGGACATGGCAGAAGTCGACAAAGGACTACTTTCATCACTTAGATCTGCAGAGATGTGACAAATGTAGACCAATAACTACTTTCATCACTTAGACCTACAGAGATGTGGCACAGGTCGACCAAGGACTACTTTCATCATTCAGACCTGCAGAGATGTGACACAGGTCGACCAAGGACTACTTTCATCACTTAGACCTACAGAGATGTGGCACAGGTCGACCAAGGACTACTTTCATCACTTAGACCTGCAAAGATGTGACACAGGTCGACCAAGGACTACTTTCATCATTCAGATCTGCAGAGATGTGACACAGGTCGACCAAGGACTACTTTCATCATTCAGACCTGCAGAGATGTGACAAATGTAGACCAATAACTACTTTCATCACTTAGCCCAACAGAGATGTGGCACAGGTCGACCAAGGACTACTTTCATCACTTAGATCTGCAGAGATGTGACAAATGTAGACCAATAACTACTTTCATCACTAAGACCTACAGAGATGTGGCACAGGTCGACCAAGGACTACTTTCATCACTTAGACCTGCAAAGATGTGACACAGGTCGACCAAGGACTACTTTCATCATTCAGACCTGCAGAGATGTGACACAGGTCGACCAAGGACTACTTTCATCATTCAGACCTGCAGAGATGTGACAAATGTAGACCAATAACTACTTTCATCACTTAGCCCTACAGAGATGTGGCACAGGTCGACCAAGGACTACTTTCATCACTTAGACCTACAGAGATGTGGCACAGGTCGACCAAGGACTACTTTCATCACTTAGATCTGCAGAGATGTGGCACAGGTCGACCAAGGACTACGTTCATCACTTAGATCTGCAGAGATGTGGCACAGGTCGACCAAGGACTACTTTCATCACTTAGATCTGCAGAGATGTGGCACAGGTCGACCAAGGACTACTTTCATCCCTTAGATCTGCAGAGATGTGACACAGGTCGACCAAGGACTACTTTCATCACTTAGATCTGCAGAGATGTGGCACAGGTCGACCAAGGACTACTTTCATCACTTAGATCTGCAGAGGTGTGGCACAGGTCGACCAAGGACTACTTTAATCACTTAGATCTGCAGCACAGGTCGACCAAGGACTACTTTCATCACTTAGACCTACAGAGATGTGGCACAGGTCGACCAAGGACTACTTTCATTACTCAGACCTGCAGTAAAGGTGGCAGACAAATCGAAATTCAGAGGCGCCGCAGAGGACCGAAGACATTTGTGTGACATGATAAAGGGTCTCGAAAACCAGTAAACGGACTGAATAACCGACAACCACGAGTGGAGCATAGGTCCACATACTGCAGCTGGTACCGTTACCTAGAGCAAGTATACATGCAGTGTCGGTGTCACGGCAACGATTTTACGTGATGCGGTTAAAAGCATCATGCACAACCCTCTTTGGACACATTTGACATGGTCAGAAGGCTACAGTGTTCTATGAACTTCAATCTGGGTGTGATCTTGGTTAAATATAGTAATTTTTGCACACCTCATACACGGTCTCTCTCTCTCTCTCTTTATGTGCGTGTGTATAAGTGAGCATGTAAGCGTGTGCGAGTTGGGCTAGGTTTTCTTTACATATAAAATACGTACCTAACTTAGGGTTAGGAATGGAGAAAACAGCGAGGAAGGGAACTGCCCACTCTACTGCACCCTCACGCAAGCTGTGACTTAGTCGACTGAACTCTCTATAACCTCTTTTCCGATCAGCGGTTTATTGCTGAAGGTCACCGATAACCTTTTAGAAGAACTTTATGCGGCGCGTTTTTTTTCTATAAAAAATGTGGCTATGCTGTGTTTTCCTCTTAGATAAAGGTAATCATTTTAACACTAATTTATTAACCCCAATATCATGAAGTATTCATCATCAAAGCAAATATGTATTTTGTTTGTAAAGGTGGAGTACCCGCATATACTCAGAAAACAAACACTGGCTTTATGTATGCAGAAATCATGTTTTGATTAGCAAAGGAGAAATTGCTTTATAAATTGACGAAAGCACAAACAATTATTTCACACATCACTGACACATGGTATATCTTGCTCGCTCGCTCCCTCTCTCTCTCTCTCTCTCTCTCGTGTGTGTCTAAGTGGTGTTTTGTGTCTGGTTTATGTTTTATTATTTATTTATCTTTTACAATTAGAAGAACAGCTTCAAGTATGCAACAGAAAATAATGTTTTGATTAGCAAAGTAAGAAAAAAAGCTTTACAAAATAAGAAAATGACATTTCTTACGTGAAACAAAAAATGATTTCATGTTTTCTGTACTGTTTTGCTCTTTTTTTATAACCTTTATTGTTACCGTCTTAACAAGCGTTCCTACAGTTGGGCGGCAAGGGGAGCTGAGACGCAAAGGTTTCCCGTATATAATTAGGCTATTGTGCAACAAGTGTGGGTTAACGTGACCAGAGATTCGATTCGTCTCGGGTTCAGATCTGGACGAGACTAAGTGCCTTTCCGAATTGTTGAAGTGTTCAGGCCTACTTACCTATTATATTTAAAGGCCAAGATTGTCGGAGCCTGAAAAGGGAGCAGAAAATGGGAGTAATAATATAACCTGCCAGGCATGTCGTAAGAGGCAACTAAGTGAGAGCTGGGCATGGAGCTAACTACCCAATCCTCTAGAAACTCAAAGCCACAGAATACGGCAATAGACATAGCCAGATTGGATGAGCATAGTCTTTAGATCAAGGAAATATACAAGAAACTGGTTGTGTAGACTCTGCAGGGTCTTATAAAGCAGTATACAAACGTTAAGTTGTGTTAACAGTGAACGTTTGATGACTTGGCATGTTGGGGGCATATGCTCCACGAGGAGCTGAACAAGTTTTGATCGACAGAATGTACCCCGATATAACTAGAAGGTTTCGGGCCCGTGGTTGAAGGTGGTGTGTCCAGTCGTCAGACAGTATAATCTAATAAAAACAAACGCAGAGATGTTAATGGAGGAAGTGCGCAGAAAGAGCGCTACCCGAACTGTACTGTATAAAGAGAGCCAACAAATAAGGTTCGTGTGTTGTGTTGGTTACACAGCCATGTGTTACTGGGGCCCGAAATGGGAGCAAAGATTAATAACACTGTAACATGTCACAGCTGGCCAACTCCCAGTGTAAGTTAACCTGATCTTATCCAAATGACGTTAACCCCCATTATCTTCTCCGGTGTCGTCTAAATAGTTCTGCAATGGATTCCTGGACACTCAAACACACCTGGTAATGATAGGGTAGACATACTAGCAAATAAGGAATCAAGACAAGAAAAGCCACACACAGCAACAACTTTACAAACAGCCTAACAGGTCATTAGAACAGCAAATAAAGAAACTTGGCTGAATAGATGGACCATGGGAAAGAAAGGGTGGAAGGTTCTACAGAATCATGGCAAGCCTCAATCCATATGACATTGTCAATCAACTCACAAGAAAGGATCACAGCACCATTTACCGGCTGAGAACCGAACACATCCCACTTAACAAGCACCTGGACAGAACCCAACACATCCCACTTAACAAGCACCTGGACAGAACCCAACACATCCCACTTAACAAGCACCTGGACAGAACCCAACACATCCCATTTAACAAGCACCTGGACAGAACCAAACCACAACATACTCCTGAGTGCCAGCTGTGTACACACCCATATGAAACCGCTGATCATTATCTCTTTGCGTGCTCGGAGCTTAACAATGTAATGAAAATGTCTCTTGCTCTAAGGTCGGATAAATGGAGCATGTTGCATGACACTAAACAACAACAAACTAACACGTCCAGATACCATTACACGGCACTGACGAGAGGACCAGAGCTCGGACTCTGCTGGATTCGTAACAACAATAATATCATGTAAAAACCGTTGCTAGTAGAACTGCACAGCAAATAACTGGATATCAGACTTCTGTCAAAGCTGGTTGGGGTTAGCTAAATGTAGTGTTGTACCTATACTCCACAGTCTGCAGTGTGAGGTTGGGGTTAGCTAAATGTAGTGTTGTACCTATACTCCACTGTCTGGAGTGTGAGGTTGTGGTTAGCTAAATGTAGTGTTGTACCAATACTCCACTGTCTGGAGTGTGAGGTTGGGGTTAACTAAATGTAGTGTTGTACCTATACTCCACAGTCTGCAGTGTGATGTTGGGGTTAGCTAAATGTAGTGTTGTACCAATACTCCACTGTCTGGAGTGTGAGGTTAACGTTAACTAAATGTAGTGTTGTACCTATACTCCACAGTCTGCAGTGTGAGGTTGGGGTTAGCTAAATGTAGTGTTGTACCTATACTCCACTGTCTGGAGTGTGAGGTTGTGGTTAGCTAAATGTAGTGTTGTACCAATACTCCACTGTCTGGAGTGTGAAGTTGGGGTTAACTAAATGTAGTGTTGTACCTATACTCCACAGTCTGCAGTGTGATGTTGGGGTTAGCTAAATGTAGTGTTGTACCAATACTCCACTGTCTGGAGTGTGAGGTTAACGTTAACTAAATGTAGTGTTGTACCTATACTCCACAGTCTGCAGTGTGATGTTGGGGTTAGCTAAATGTAGTGTTGTACCAATACTCCACTGTCTGCAGTGTGAGGTTGGGGTTAGCTAAATGTAGTGTTGTACCTATACTCCACAGTCTGCAGTGTGATGTTGGGGTTAGCTAAATGTAGTGTTGTACCTATACTCCACAGTCTGGAATGTGATGTTGGGGTTAGCTAAATGTAGTGTTGTACCTATACTCCACTGTCTGGAGTGTGAGGTTGGGGTTAGCTAAATCTAGTGTTTTACTTATACTCCACTGTCTGGAGTGTGAGGTTAACGTTAACTAAATGTAGTGTTGTACCTATACTCCACTGTCTGCAGTGTGAGGTTAGGGTTAGCTAAATGTAGTGTTGTACCTATACTCCACTGTCTGCAGTGTAAGGTTGGGGTTAGCTAAATGTAGTGTTGTACCTATACTCCACAGTCTGCAGTGTGAGGTTGGGGTTAGCTAAATGTAGTGTTGTACCTATACTCCACTGTCTGGAGTGTGAGGTTGTGGTTAGCTAAATGTAGTGTTGTACCAATACTCCACTGTCTGGAGTGTGAGGTTGGGGTTAACTAAATGTAGTGTTGTACCTATACTCCACAGTCTGCAGTGTGATGTTGGGGTTAGCTAAATGTAGTGTTGTACCTATACTCCACAGTCTGGAATGTGATGTTGGGGTTAGCTAAATGTAGTGTTGTACCTATACTCCACTGTCTGGAGTGTGAGGTTGGGGTTAGCTAAATCTAGTGTTTTACCTATACTCCACTGTCTGGAGTGTGAGGTTGGGGTTAGCTAAATGTAGTGTTGTACCTATACTCCACTGTCTGCAGTGTGAGGTTAGGGTTAGCTAAATGTAGTGTTGTACCTATACTCCACTGTCTGCAGTGTAAGGTTGGGGTTAGCTAAATGTAGTGTTGTACCTATACTCCACTGTCTGCAGTGTGAGGTTGGGGTTAGCTAAATGTAGTGTTGTACCTATACTCCCCTGTCTGGAGTGTGAGGTTGGAGTTAGCTAAATGTAGTGTTGTACCAATACTCCACTGTCTGGAGTGTGAGGTTAACGTTAACTAAATGTAGTGTTGTACCTATACTCCACAGTCTGCAGTGTGAGGTTGGGGTTAGCTAAATGTAGTGTTGTACCTATACTCCACTGTCTGGAGTGTGAGGTTGTGGTTAGCTAAATGTAGTGTTGTACCAATACTCCACTGTCTGGAGTGTGAGGTTGGGGTTAACTAAATGTAGTGTTGTACCTATACTCCACAGTCTGCAGTGTGATGTTGGGGTTAGCTAAATGTAGTGTTGTACCAATACTCCACTGTCTGGAGTGTGAGGTTAACGTTAACTAAATGTAGTGTTGTACCTATACTCCACAGTCTGCAGTGTGAGGTTGGGGTTAGCTAAATGTAGTGTTGTACCTATACTCCACTGTCTGGAGTGTGAGGTTGTGGTTAGCTAAATGTAGTGTTGTACCAATACTCCACTGTCTGGAGTGTGAAGTTGGGGTTAACTAAATGTAGTGTTGTACCTATACTCCACAGTCTGCAGTGTGATGTTGGGGTTAGCTAAATGTAGTGTTGTACCAATACTCCACTGTCTGGAGTGTGAGGTTAACGTTAACTAAATGTAGTGTTGTACCTATACTCCACAGTCTGCAGTGTGATGTTGGGGTTAGCTAAATGTAGTGTTGTACCAATACTCCACTGTCTGCAGTGTGAGGTTGGGGTTAGCTAAATGTAGTGTTGTACCTATACTCCACAGTCTGCAGTGTGATGTTGGGGTTAGCTAAATGTAGTGTTGTACCTATACTCCACAGTCTGGAATGTGATGTTGGGGTTAGCTAAATGTAGTGTTGTACCTATACTCCACTGTCTGGAGTGTGAGGTTGGGGTTAGCTAAATCTAGTGTTTTACTTATACTCCACTGTCTGGAGTGTGAGGTTAACGTTAACTAAATGTAGTGTTGTACCTATACTCCACTGTCTGCAGTGTGAGGTTAGGGTTAGCTAAATGTAGTGTTGTACCTATACTCCACTGTCTGCAGTGTAAGGTTGGGGTTAGCTAAATGTAGTGTTGTACCTATACTCCACAGTCTGCAGTGTGAGGTTGGGGTTAGCTAAATGTAGTGTTGTACCTATACTCCACTGTCTGGAGTGTGAGGTTGTGGTTAGCTAAATGTAGTGTTGTACCAATACTCCACTGTCTGGAGTGTGAGGTTGGGGTTAACTAAATGTAGTGTTGTACCTATACTCCACAGTCTGCAGTGTGATGTTGGGGTTAGCTAAATGTAGTGTTGTACCTATACTCCACAGTCTGGAATGTGATGTTGGGGTTAGCTAAATGTAGTGTTGTACCTATACTCCACTGTCTGGAGTGTGAGGTTGGGGTTAGCTAAATCTAGTGTTTTACCTATACTCCACTGTCTGGAGTGTGAGGTTGGGGTTAGCTAAATGTAGTGTTGTACCTATACTCCACTGTCTGCAGTGTGAGGTTAGGGTTAGCTAAATGTAGTGTTGTACCTATACTCCACTGTCTGCAGTGTAAGGTTGGGGTTAGCTAAATGTAGTGTTGTACCTATACTCCACTGTCTGCAGTGTGAGGTTGGGGTTAGCTAAATGTAGTGTTGTACCTATACTCCCCTGTCTGGAGTGTGAGGTTGGAGTTAGCTAAATGTAGTGTTGTACCAATACTCCACAGTCTGCAGTGTGAGGTTGGGGTTAACTAAATGTAGTGTTGTACCTATACTCCACTGTCTGAAGTGTGAGGTTGGGGTTAGCTAAATGTAGTGTTGTACCTATACTCCACTGTCTGGAGTGTGAGGTTAACGTTAACTAAATGTAGTGTTGTACCTATACTCCACAGTCTGGAGTGTGAGGTTGGGGTTAACTAAATGTAGTGTTGTACCTATACTCCACTGTCTGGAGTGTGAGGTTGGGGTTAGCTAAATGTAGTGTTGTACCAATACTCCACTGTCTGGAGTGTGAGGTTGGGGTTAACTAAATGTAGTGTTGTACCTATACTCCACAGTCTGCAGTGTGATGTTGGGGTTAGCTAAATGTGGTGTTGTACCAATACACCACTGTCTGGAGTGTGAGGTTGGGGTTAACTAAATGTAGTGTTGTACCTATACTCCACAGTCTGCAGTGTGAGGTTGGGGTTAGCTAAATGTAGTGTTGTACCTATACTCCACTGTCTGCAGTGTGAGGTTGGGGTTAGCTAAATGTAGTGTTGTACCTATACTCCACTGTCTGCAGTGTGATGTTGGGGTTAGCTAAATGTAGTGTTGTACCAATACTCCACTGTCTGGAGTGTGAGGTTGGGGTTAACTAAATGTAGTGTTGTACCTATACTCCACAGTCTGCAGTGTGATGTTGGGGTTAGCTAAATGTAGTGTTGTACCAATACTCCACTGTCTGCAGTGTGAGGTTGGGGTTAGCTAAATGTAGTGTTGTACCTATACTCCACAGTCTGCAGTGTGATGTTGGGGTTAGCTAAATGTAGTATTATACCTATATTCCACTATCTGGAGACTAAGGTTGGGGTTAGCTAAATGTAGTGTTATACCTATATTCCACTATCTGGAGTGGAAGGTTGGGGTTAGCTAAATGTAGTGTTGTACCTATATTCCACTATCTGGAGTCTAAGGTTGGGGTTAGCTAAATGTAGTGTTGTACCTATATTCCACTATCTGGAGTCTAAGGTTGGGGTTAGGTAAATGTAGTGTTGTACCTATATTCCACTATCTGGAGTCTAAGGTTGGGGTTAGCTAAATGTAGTGTTGTACCTATATTCCCCTATCTGGAGTCTAAGGTTGGGGTTAGCTAAATGTAGTGTTTGACATATACTCAAGTTTCCGGAGTGACAGGCAGAAAAGAACCAGTTCGTGCAAATATTGAATAATGCGACTAAGAAGGTTGGTCATGGGCAGGCGATCTCATTATGCAGAAACTATAAGAAAAGAAGACATCTAGACCTCAGGGTAGAAGAGAACCGACTAAGACAACAGCTGATTATTGCTACAAGTGAACGGTTCAAAAAGCACAATGGCTCAACAAGAGGCTCAACTATTCCATATTTTCTCTGAGTTTCAATCAAAGAGAGACAAATTTGTTTAGGATCTAGGAGCTATCTATCAAACATCTAGGAGCCTGATCTAGTTCTGGATATTCGTGATGGGGGATATTGTGCGAGTAAACAGGACACTGATACTATGATATTAGGTGCCACAGTACAATTTATAGGTGCCACTGCAAAATGTCTAAGCGCAATGGCACCATGAATGTGTTGTGCCATATCCTAATCTATGTTCACAACGAATTCGCTTATAATAACATTCATCCTAGTCCTATATCCGACACCTGGTCACAGATGTTTTGGGTAAGGTTCCCTGCTTTCATTAACGGTAAGTCCGGTAAACATGTATGGCTTGGTATACTGGAGCATGTTAACATCAAGGACTAACACCGATGAACTTTTCCCGCGAGACATAAGCACCCTAACCTTACGGGTAAACAAAAACAAGACTGTTATAGCGGTCGGGTGGTCGTGTTGAGGTTGTGGTAACACCTGCTCCCAATTTGTGGTTTCTTCCTGCTCTATCTACAACGCCACTGCTCCATCGTGAGCAAGTGTACACAAATACAGCGTGATTCAAAACGGATGGTGAAAAAGTTAAGGCCTGTAGCGAGCGTGTTGTTGTTTGTCCATTGTGTCCGAAGAGGAACACATTGTCATCTGTTAATCCTGGAGTGGGTTCTAGGAGGGTGATTGAACCAATGCGAGCCCGAAAGCGTCTGTCACACTGAGGGCAGAGAAACACTGCCTGGTCGTCATACGGAGGTAATAAGCGAGAGTGGCGCCATTGGTAAACGGCGAGTGACTGGCAATAAGGCGGTGATAGTTCTCAAGTTATTGTGTGTGCGCTTGATTACGTCATCACCGCTAGGTGGCGCAGAACCTAAACGACAGATCATTGAAGCAGTGCAGTTGGTGACGTCGGATATACTGACACGATTCTTGTCAGAGCTAGGGAACTTTTTAGACGATGTGAATAGAAAATATATCTTCTTCGTTCATACTCCTCAGATCAAGGTCCAGGTCTCTCTTACAAATTACAACGTTGTTTGTAAGGCTGTTATAAATCCGTACAGTTTTCGTCTCTCATCTTTCTTGTGAGTTCAGTATTCTTTTCTCTCTTCCTGCGTGAGCATGCAGTTCTGAATAAGGATGTGTGCTAAGGGCATGGTATGCTCCCCACATGATCTGTCACTATCTTCATTTTGTTGTAAAGATTCCCTTCATTCCATTATGCCCAGTTTCTATGGAGATAGTGAAGGTGTCAGAAATCAGCTGCGATAACTTATCGGGTGTCACCCCTACTTAAGCACTCGAGTATTAGTTTGGCACCAAAGCAGTAGATGATAAACAGTATGCCGACTCGGACCACCAATGCCAAACATGGCCTTTGTCCAAAGTCCGTGAGAGCAGAATTTCGACGTGCGAAATGAAGTGTTTGAGGAAGGTCATCAGTGTTAACAGGAAAGACAGAATGTGGAAAGACGACATTCGCAGTATGGTCGGCACTACATCCTGTGTAGAATACTTTTCCAGGCATATAATAAGTTGATTTGATCATCTCATGATATTAACTTCCACTGATGGCTTATAACGCTGGTAGATCTTTATTCATGGCAAGGTGACGACCGCGAGGCAGGTGGAAAGATGATATTAGAGAGACTGCAGCGACACGCGCTCACATTGATCGACAAAGCGGACTCAGTGAAGGACAGACGACTTAAGATCCCCACGACGCTTAATGTCACAAGTGGAAAGAAAACTAACTAACTATGAAGATGACGACGTGTTCGTCTCTAGTTAAATTATAGCAGTTATTATCTTTTTAGAAAATTGGTATGTATGTGTGCGTATATATATAAGCATATTTTCCCATGAAGTTGGCTTTAATGGTGGTTTTGGTCCCGATATCCATTATGCGCTGGTCTGTTTGTGGGGAAGCTTCACCCCACCCTGCCAGTCCACCTGCAGTTTCGCTGACTTCAGTTGAGCGTGTAGCCTAGTCGACAGTCAGCTGGCTTACATTACTGGGATTATAGGATGCCAGCGATTAGACATCAAGGACGGAGAGAAAAAAATCCCAGCCGTGGTTCGTGCCTGGTACGGCTGCTCTACCAGTCGACCCAGCTGTAAATTAGTACCTGACATATGAGTTGGGGAAGGTAAAATCAGCAAGGAAGGCAACCCCGCCTCAAATAGTCTGTGGCTTAATACATGTAAAGTTACTTTGATCTCCGACTGCAATTGTTACATGAGACTGACCTTTTGACCTCACTGCCTTCAATGGGACTGACCTTTTGATCTCGCTGCCTTCAATGAGACTGACCTTTTGACCTCAGTGCCTTCAATACTGCAATGCTAGGTGATCCACTGAATGACCAACCTTAAGAATTCTGCTGAGAACTGTGTCAGGGAGTACCCGCATTGATCTCCATCGTGATGTTGTTTTAGAACTGCTAATATTGACCAGGAAATAGTCAGGAATACTATATTTTCTTGGTGGACATCATTATTCTAAATTACAAGCTCAGCAGCGACCTTCAGTGCCTCCACTTCTGCGCGGAAGTTAATTGGAGTATGCTCCCAGGTCATGGTCTTCAGACTTCGCACTGGCCACAATAGACTGAGGTACCACCTATTCAACAAATTGAAGATAGGTGACACTGACGAATGCCCGTGTGGTACCGGGAAAATGACCGCTGAGCATTTGCTGCAAAACTGCCCGACATACGAGGATCAGATGTGGCCATCACCAGTGGCAACACTAGACAAGCTCTATGGCAGTGTCGACAGCCTCAGGATGACCTCTGCTTTTTTCGAAAAAATAATGGTTGCTGTCTGACTGCGTACGATGAAGAAGAAGAAAAAGAAGTAGTATGCTCACGTGAACAATATATGAAAATGAATTTAATAACAAGACAGCTAAATACGTTAGGTAATAATGTACAGTTAATATTTGTTGGCGGTTCACACTGCTCATTATAACTGCATGTGAATGTTACTTGGTATTCTTGTTAGCAGGTGCCAATCAGATGTCAGAATAAAGGAAATGCTGAGGCCATATATAAAAAAAGCTGACATATATTGAAAATGATTGAAAGAGATAAAGACGTGAAGGAAGATAAGGAGATAAATGTAGGTCAGAATATAAAAATTGGGGAAATGGAGAGTAAATTAAATCGTTCAGGAGTTGAGAAAAACTTAGAAACAAAGAAAAGAAAAGGCTCAAAGAGTAAGAAAGCTGAAATGACTAGGGGTTTGAGAATGATGTGTCCAGACAGCAAAATGTGAACGTTGATGGACAGCAACAGAAAGAGACTGAGGAAGTAGAGAGCAACATTTTTTTTGAAAGCAGAAAACCCGTGAAATTCAAGAGGAAGGCAAAAAGTGTGTGACTCGTGTAGAGATGAGCGAGAAATATCAAGAAATTTGGTTCTGTTCTCTCCAACAAAGATCAAAAGTAGAGGATATCCATTTCAGAAAATAGTCGTAACTGTGTTCTCTCTCTTTCTCTCTCCTACCAAAACAAACATAAAAACGAAAATGAAATTATATTTTAGCTCAAAAAGGCCAAATTGTGTGTTAGTCTCTCTCTCTCCCAGATCAAAAAGAAAAATTCATTACACCATTTTCGCCAATTAAGTCTTACATGCATCTCTCTCTCTCATGTGTGCATCATTAATTCCCCTTCCTCCATATCGTTCAGTCCAACTGCCCTAAGCCCGCACCATCATAGCCAGAAACACAATTAATGTATGTCTCTCTTCTCCCATGTCGCTGAGTACAGCAGCACCAATCTCCATACCATCAAAGGACCGAACACGCCCCCCTGTATACTCCTTACTCCCTCCTCTCAAGAGGGCCAGTACAGACGCCCATAACCAACACAGAATAGCCTTAGACAGACAACATAACGGATGTCTTTCTCCTCTCTCGTGGCGTCCAGTACATCCGTACATAACCAACACAACCTTGGACAGACAACACAACCAAAAAGTCTCTCTCTCATGGGGCCAAGTACAGCCATCAATACCACCACAAAAACACAACCGATAATAAGTCTCTCTCTCTCTCTCTCTCGTGGGGCCAAGAACAGCCATCAATACCACCACAGAACAGCCTTAGACAGACAACACAACCGATAATAAGTCTCTCTTTCTCTCATGGGGCCAGTACAGCCATCAATACCACCACAGAACAGCCTTAGACAGACAACACAACCGATAATAAGTCTCTCTCTCTCTCTCTCGTGGCGCCCAGCCATCAATACCACCACAGAACAGCCTTGGACAGAGCACAATCAATAATAACCACCCACTACTTACCGAGTGCTTAAAAAAGCAACTGCTGACAGACGTGGCAGTTAGCGCCAGCCCGATCCAGAAACTTCCATCACTTGAGAACTCCTCGTCCTTGACAGCCGACGTTCTCGTAGACAGGAACAATGAAGCTTGAAGTCTGTGTATCTTGGCTGTTGTCAAGATCGTAGTTACTGCAATACTTCGCTCCCTCTGGGTACTAACTTAGTTGATTAGCTTGACTCGTCATGACAAATGAAACTAAAGCTTCTACGTGCATTCACGAAACAGATATTTCAACTGGTACTTGAACTTTTTATCAAATCATGTGGTCAGTCATCTGACTTGGCGCTTGCATACAATTGCACCTTTGGACGAAAGACACGTGGCGATTCAGAACTCTGTCACGCTGGCTTGGACAGTTCACAGTGGAGCCCAGTAGAAGTTACCGCCACGTGGAAGGAGCTCTAGATTTCAGGAGAGAAAATGGACAAACAATGTCAAGGGAGATAAACATGTGGGCAAAGAAAGATGGCGAATGACAGGATTTAGAGCTGACAATTTCACAAACGTACATATAAACGTAATGTACTAATTAGAGAGGGTGGGAATGTTGGTAACAATTGGATAAATGTAACCCTACAGCAATAAGTGTGAAGTGCTCCATCCGTGATTGTTCTAGGTCACAAAACTAGACTGTACTAGGTCCCAAGACTAGATTGTACTGGGTCTCAAGACTATGTTGTACTAGGTCACAAGATTAAATTGTACTAGGTCCCAAGACTTGATTTGACTAGGTCTCATCTTTTCCCTTTCCTCCCAGCTTAGTCTTCTCTAACAATGCGTCGGTTTCCCATTTACTGCTGGATAGACTAAGCTGTTTACCACCGAGGGACTAACCTGCTACACAAGAAACAAGAACATATTCTGATTGACGGCTATATTTGCTTTGTAGCCAGATGTTAAATGAACGTCTAAGTGGTTGAGTAGTGAGAGTACTTGTCATTTACAGCAAGACTGACACAAGTCCCACATCAGTTTACCCAGCTGTAAATATGTACGAGACTCAAACTTTAAAATTGTAACGGTAACCATATCAGAGACTACAGTCAAGTGTGAAGTGTTATAGACTTCATTTTACCAGGTCTCAGTTGTCTATCTCCTTCTCCTTCTGCGTTTATCCTGAAAAAAACCGTTGTGCAGTAGTGTGAAAGGAGGTTGCGCCATTCGGGACGACACATCCGGATGTAGCACGAATTTTTGAAGCCGGGTTTGTCTTCCCTATTCCAAAAGCCAGGCTGTATATGTGCAGTCTGTTTCACGGGCAGTCATTTGGAGACGGGATAGGGTAATGGTCAGCTATAATTCGCTGACTGATGCAAGCAGCCAGGTATGAGTCCCTGGCCCCTGTCAGCTTATTCGCTGCTGCATCTTCGGCCCCAGTTGTTTATCAGTGGGGTGACCAGTTCCATGCCCTTCCTTCCCTAACAGTAAGTCAAGTACCAATTTGCAAATTAGTCGACTGGAGAGTGACGCTACCGGGATCAAAACCTGTAACATTAACTGTGAAAAGCGAGCGGTCTAACACTGCAACTCAAACTCATAGGAATGTTCTTTCAAATTTCCCATTACCATTTCCTTGTTTATGTTAATATGCAATTATGTTTGAACAGTTTGTCTGTCTGCATTACCATTGTCTTGTTTATGTTAATATACAATTATATTTGAACAGTTTGTCTGTCTGCATTACCATTGTCTTGTTTATGTTAATATACAATTATGTTTGAACAGTTTGTCTGTCTGTATCTCTGGACATTTCTTGCACACCGAGAAAACACTCAACAGGTCTTCCTTTGGTGTGAATAGCAGAATGTGCAAGCTTTGTGTTATACCCTACTGCGTGGGTTAATAAATACAGTATACATTATTAAACATAATGCCATTGCGTGCATATACATATATATATATATATATATAAAGCACCCCAAACAACATAAACTAGCACAAAATACATGATATATGCTTAAGTATCATTTGGGATATTAATTATAAATAAGGTGTGCTACATTAGGTCTAATCTTTCTTTGCTATTAGTGTATCCTTTTCATGAGTAGATTACAACGTTCGTGCTTCTGCATAAATGGAGAGCAGGACTTCGCCTCTTAACTTCACACCTTTGCTGGTCGAATCAACTTTCACACACAACTGTGGGTGTTACGAAGCGCAAAAAATGAAACCCGTCCGACCTACTTAGTGGTAATGAAGTATTGACCTATCTACAAGTGTGATTGTGTCCATGTTGTGGAAGGAGAGCTTTCTTCAGAAAGGATACAGTAGTATTGATTAAGTTTTATTAGACAAGATGACACCTTTGCGAATAATATAAGTCAAGTTAGTCCCATAGCAAACAATATAAAACTTAACCGAGGTTGTAGCGGTGCTGAAGGTCAAAACTCGGTAATAACATAAACAAGTATGGCTCAGATACCTGAGAAGAACAGACACAAAACAAAACGTACGTTACTGGCTCAGATACCTGAGAAGAACAGACACAAAACAAAACGTACGTTACTGGCACATAAAGTTTTCGTCAGGGATGAAACATCTTAACGCAATTGAACTAGGTCTCAGTTTTTTGTGAAATAGGATATCCTCTTTCCCTAGCAGTAAGTCAGATTTGATTAACAGCTGGACAAGTTAGAGTTTACGTTAAAAGAACCCCGTACGTTTGTCGAGAGAAGCAAGCACACCAACTGCTCACAGAGTAGACGTTACTAATAATTCAGGTCAGGTGTCACCTCCACAGTGAAGGCCAGTTCCAATTGATCTCCAACGTCATCTGTCTCGATGGTACATTTGGCTGGTCTTTAATTTGCCCACCCATCGACGTTATCATGCCACTTACAGTTGTGATTTCTTACAGTTGTGATTTCTTACAGTTGTGATTTCTTACAGTTGTGCTTTCTTACAGTTGTGATTTCTTACAGTTGTGCTTTCTTACAGTTGTGATTTCTTACAGTTGTGCTTTCTTACAGTTGTGATTTCTTACAGTTGTGCTTTCTTACAGTTGTGATTTCTTACAGCTGTGCTTTCTTACAGTTGTGATTTCTTACAGTTGTGCTTTCTTACAGTTGTGATTTCTTACAGTTGTGCTTTCTTACAGTTGTGATTTCTTACAGTTGTGCTTTCTTACAGTTGTGCTTTCTTACAGTTGTGATTTCTTACAGTTGTGATTTCTTACAGTTGTGATTTCTTACAGTTGTGATTTCTTACAGTTGTGATTTCTTACAGTTGTGCTTTCTTACAGTTGTGATTTCTTACAGTTGTGATTTCTTACAGTTGTGCTTTCTTACAGTTGTGCTTTCTTACAGTTGTGCTTTCTTACAGTTGTGATTTCTTACAGTTGTGCTTTCTTACAGTTGTGCTTTCTTACAGTTGTGATTTCTTACAGTTGTGATTTCTTACAGTTGTGATTTCTTACAGTTGTGCTTTCTTACAGTTGTGATTTCTTACAGTTGTGCTTTCTTACAGTTGTGCTTTCAGCTAGGTGTTCAATGACCAAAATATATGAACTGTCTGACCCAATATCTACGTTTTTATGTCCTACAGAATTTACTGATGTATATAAAACCTGATCACTCTCATTTTATATTTGTGAGTTACTTGCTTGGATGTCAAATATATGACGACATGTTGGTAAAACAAAATAGATTTGGGCATCCATATTCTCTTCTATCTTCCATTATTATATTTCCAAGATAGAAGCTCGTCACCCGTTATAGTGTATGATCGTCTATTGTTATCTGTGGAGTAGGTTTCGAGTCCACTAATAAATTCAATACACTTAATGATATATTATCACTATGATATAAATTATAAATGTCATACAAAATGTACCCTTTAAAGATAGTATACTATTTGCAATCCAGTCATTCATTTTGCGGCAAGTTCATCTTCAAACCAGAAGATGTTGGTATTTGTTGGTATTTGTTAACAAACAAACAAATTAGTGGAATATTAATTTTAACAGAGTACCGGTACACAGTATGATGTCGAATCTCATTTTGCAAATGTATAAATCAACAGGTGGCATGTGCACTCAGTCATGTGCCATTATATCACAGCTACTTTGTAATGGAGCATTTGTCAATTAATATTGTTCAAAAGTGCAAGAAATTCAATTAAAATGTATTTACAATTGTAAATACATTCAAGTGCGGACTGAGTCCCAGAATACCAAGGAATGCAGATATTTAATTCGTTTTAAGAACTTTTCCCCCATGTACAGCAACAGCCTGACCTTGGTATTTATCAAATCCCTTAGCACACACAATTGATGTGTGCCGTCTAGTGTGTGTTTCAACCTTTCACGTGCTTTTAATGCTGGCTAATGTTTCGGACATCGTGTCTTAGATATTTTCATCGGCAACTTGAACACGTGAATTATGGTACCTTCAGAACAGAATTGTTATCGATCAGCCTTGAAACAGTCCATGAATAGATGAAACCTTATGTTTGAATCAACACTATGCCAACAGTAGAACTATGAATACAACTACATTATATACAAGAGAAGGCCATGATTAGATCTATGAATACTAAATTACCTACAAGAGAATGACATGGTTGGAACTATGAATACTACATTATCTACAAGAGAAGGCCATGATTGGAACTATGAATACTACATTATCTACAAGAGAAGGCCAGAATTAGAACTATAAATACCACATCATCTACAAGTATTTCTCATTCTAGTTTTGCTCGGAACCGATCATCTGAGTTTCATTTATCTCTGTCACCCCCTAACCATTCAGTCACTGTTGTGGCACCCTAACCATTCAGTCACTGTTGTCGCCCCTTAACCATTCAGTCACTGTTGTGGCCACCTAACCATTCAGTCACTGTTGTGGCCCCCCAACCATTCCGCCACTGAACTGAACGTATCTTTAAATTTAGCTCATTAAGTCTGCTATCTATTGCTTATGGTTCATAAGAAAAAGGGTGTGGTCCTCTCCCAGTGAGCATCAACTGTCTTTTACATATGGTCCCCGCCAGTATCAGCTGTCTTTTACATATGGTCCCCGCCAGTATCAGCTGTCTTTTACATGTCGTCCTCAATAAATACGGTGTCAGCTTTCTTCTAAATTTCATTTAACTTTGTGGCCTCGCCATTCTGTCAATGTTAGTAAACTTCTATAAGCAGTCCATAGGAAATGTGTGGGTCTCCACCATACACAATCAATGTTAGTTCTCTTGGACATGTGTCTTCAAGAAATACCGTGTGGACTGCAAATGCAGGAATGATAGTTATCTGGCAAAGATGGCGCCATAACTGGCTGCGAGTCTACATTTCTCTACTGTTTTTGATCATTATGGATGCCGCTTGACCACGGATTTGCCTGGAATTCACACTAGTCGACGACTTACACTTGTGTTCACTGAAATGTGGTGTTGTTTTCCGTCTGGACTTGTTATTTCGTTCTTTATTTGTGATTTCTTCCATCCGTTTATCCTGGTCTGGACGCAGGCTGAATGGCACTACGCTTATACCTGTGACGTATTTCACGGGTTAGTTCTGCAGGTTCACCTTCGCGAATTTGGCGTGTGGGAATTTTAGATGCTACTATGATGAGTTCAATACAGCTGGGGAGAGATGCCAGACCCACTCACACGCTGAGTGTTGTCCATACGACCTCTTGTGGTTATCGAAAAGGCACGACAAACTGCGTTAGATGCCATCCCACCTTTCTACCCTGCGGGTTACATGTTTACGGAAAGGCTTCGGTGGTAACCCTGAGGCAAAATCTGCATCCTATGCTATCTCCAGTCGTCTCGATGAATGTCTTGCCACTGGCAAAAGGTAGCTTAGGCTCTGTGAGTGAGGTTGACAAAAGGCGCAGTTTCTTCCTCACTTTAATCCAAATAACTGCGCAAGTCACCCATTTCAGCGGACACAGCAAGAGATACGACTGTCCACACGGCTGAACAAAGGGAGTGGTCTTCATCACTTGTGATGGACAACTATTCAGTTATCTTTTACAAGTGGTTCTTAAGAAATAAGGCGTGGACTCTCTCTATTCACAGTAAATGTTAGCCCGTTTGTTATATGTGGCCCTTATGAACTATGAAGTGAATCTCTGGGACAGAGACATATGGCCCACTTTGAGAAACAGTGATCTCGAAAATAAGGTAGTGATCTGCATATTCACTAAATTACGGGGAAGAAATACAAGAGATGGACTGCAGCAAACTAAAAAACTAAGAAACAATATTTAACCCCTCCAAAAGGCAAACTGAGGGGTCTTATGTTGGAGCAGGAAGACAAGTGTCAACAATTCCAGGGGAAGAACCACATGAGATAAGCGTCTAAAATAAGACCATACCCGGAAAAGATAACAACAGATGAGTCCAACAAGCAGAGCAGAAAAACATCTACAGCAGCAGCTCTCAGCTTGGTTAACATGGAGGGACCCTGTCCTTGAATTCATTTTTTAAGCTCAGGGAACTCCCGCACAGACATTTGTATATCTACATATCATAATACAAGCATGAATTATATTTGTCTGTGCTAATTTGCTTTATTTGTTTTTAAAATTCTAAATAGAACATAATTATTAGTCACGTTGAACAGCCACCGCGGCCGCCCGCCAATGACGTGATCTGCACCGCATATTGGGACCATCATGCTAATCCAAGGTGAAGGACAGAGACAGATTCAAGCAGCTTTTTACCTGGCAACAGACAATCTTGCCTGATCGAATACCAGGATTCTTCTTCTTCTTCTTCTTCGTACGCTGTCAGACGTCAACTTGAATTTGTTCGAAGAAAGCAGCTGTCATCCTGAGGCTGTCGACACTGCCATAGAGCTTGATAGTGGTGCCACTGGTGATGGCCACATGTGCTTTCTCTGGTCCTCGTATGTCGGGCAATTTTGCAGCAGATGTTCATCGGTCATTTTCCTTGTACCACAGGTGCATTCGTCAGTGCCACATATCTTCAGTTTATTGAATAGATGGTACCTCAGTCTGTTGTGGCCTGTGCGGAGTCTGAAGACCACGACTTGCTCTCTTCTGTTCAACTGGTAATTGGCATCATTTTTTGTGTAGCCAGTATGCTCTGTTTCCCATTTGGCCATGTACCTGGCCCTAATAAACCTTTTGGACTCTTCATAGGTCACACTAAAATCTGGTTGTGGTAATCTTGCACCTTCTTTTGCCAGTCTGTCTGCCTCCTCGTTGCCTTGAATTTTACAGTGGGATGGAACCCACTGTACCACCACTCTTTTTGGTGCGGACTGCTGACATAGTTGACAGAATACTGCTCTTAAATCATTAAGTTCTGGAATACCAGGATTCAAGTTGAACAGTAGTGGAGCAGCTGTTGAATGGTTTTATATTGTTCTTTTAACCATGGGGACCTGCATTCGCAACATCGTTATGGCATAAGATCATTCTACCAGAGGTCAATTAAAAATAGTCTCCTTTGTTCCTCAGCCCTATAAATAGTCCTGGTAGACCCCAGCAATGAAGAAATGTTGTAATGATAGTGTTGGGTTGTGTTTATTGTGGTTGAATAATACAGCTATTAAAAATTTAGGTCACAAAAATAGGAACCGTAGAAAACAGAGCACATTAATTGCGAACTGACATATTCTGACTCCACCCAAAGCCATGTACTCAATTTAAAATAAAACTCATTTTATTCAGCTACAATCTCCAATGATCCTCTAGTGATATTTCCAAAAACTGTGGGGTTCAGTAATAACACTGGCTGAGAACCCCCGGTTTATTGGCTTTGGATTGTCCGGATACACCAATTTTTGTCATTTGAGTCTGAACCATCAATAGTTCAAGCGAGTGTTACATGGCATGGCAACAAGCCATTCTAGGTGCATGTTTTATTACACGCAACATTGATATTAGCTGGTTTTTGTGGGGGTGGTGGTGAAGAAGGAAGAAGTTCAAGCAATGGCAGGTTCATGAGGTGTAGTGCTAGTTCATGTATTTTATTATTTGAACGTAATGAAATGGTGTGACAGGTGGACATTCAAATAAGGTACTCAAGAGGTAAAATCCATCAAATGGAAAGGGGATCAAATGAATAGAAATGAAGGTATAAATCGAGAATTGAAAGATACCTGCATAAAGTTGAAGGACAGAAACACTCTGAGTGGCAGGTGTTATTTCTAAACACTAGACACCCTTCTAAAATGGCATGCGGACCCAGTGTTATATCTACATGAACTAGTTCTTCATCAACATCATGTGTTGTGACAACTCGTAATGTAGGTTATGCCTTTCCACAAGTGCCTGTCAGTGGTGCTGTGTATCAATGGTGTAGATAACCCCATGATGTTCTAGCGTTTCTCCTCTTGTGACATGTCAGATAAGTTAAAATCATCTGACCATGTGTTTACTGATGCAGCTATAAATGACATTTCCTTTGCATATATTCCTGCTTCTGTATATCCCTACTGGCCTCTAAAACAATTCATGGGGATCCTGTAACATTCTTCTGTAAAACATCATATGTGTGGCCCCCAGTGATCTTTAGGAATTGTTGTTGTTACGGATAAAGCAGCATCCGGGCTCTCGCCTATCGGCCCAATGCCACGTAATCGAATCTGCATGTGTTTATCAGTTGTTTAGTGCCATACAAAGTGCTCCATTTATCTGACCTTGGAGAAAAAAGCATTTTCCTGAATCGTTGAGCGCTGAGCATTCAGAGAGATGATGATCAACAGTTTCTTATGGCACTCAGGAGTATGTTGTGGTTGGATTCAGTTCAGGTGTTTGTTAAGTGGGATGTGTTGGGTTCTCAGTCGGAAAATGGTGCTCTGATCCTTCCTTGTGAGTTGATTTATACTGTCGTTTGGACTGGGGCTTGACATATGTCTGTAGACCTCCCTCTTCGTGTTTCCCATGGTGCATCTTTTCAGTCAAATTTCTTTGTTTGCTGCTCTTATGAGCTGTTTGCAAAGTTGTTGCTGTTCTTGTATTGATCTTTATGATTTTTAAATTATTCTCCATGACTGTCTTTTACTTGACAAGACTAACACTTTGTAATAAAGGAGATATTTATTTTAAAAGATGCTGTTCATCTTCTGGAACTTTGTAGTTGCTATATTTATTTTTTTAAATTCTGAACTGAATCTTCATTCTTATAAACAGTACCTAGGTGCTTAACTTTATGGACTTCCTACAGATAACTTCTTCTTAGGTACTTGTCATGAAAAGGACAGGCACTTGTCATGAAAAGGACGTTTGTGACATTGTGTTGTAGTTTATAGTTAGGTCGCGAAACATCTGTCTTTTGGCTCAACACATACAATGTCAGCACAACATTTTTGGGACCCGGTTTGCTTTTTCTCTTCAATCATTAATCTCTTAACCAGGCTGCATAGTTGCAGCCTGTTTCCAGGGCCACCACTTGCAGGCAGAATAGGGTCTTGATCAGTGTTGCGCTACTGGCTCTGATGCAGACAGTCAGCTATGAGTCATTGGCCACTATCAGCTCATTCAATTGTTATTATATTCTGTTGCTACAATATAACGCATATTTTCTAGCTCTTTTCTAACTGTTGTCCTGCCATATCATGGGTGTTAACATGTCTACTTATTTGTATTCCTGACATACTGGTTTTTTGTGCAGGGTTTAATACAAGCTGACTCCTCTTTTCTATCTATTGCTCCATTTATATTTTTCAGATTATTTCATCTATTGTTTCAATAATCATGACGAATGCCGCTCTCATACCAGTCAATCCCTAATACTCTTGCTCTTTGTCCGGCTCTCCCACCTCTGTCACCATCATCCCC
Source organism: Ariolimax columbianus (assembly GCA_036924085.1). Taxonomy (NCBI): domain Eukaryota; kingdom Metazoa; phylum Mollusca; class Gastropoda; order Stylommatophora; family Arionidae; genus Ariolimax; species Ariolimax columbianus. The sequence continues at coordinate 22,195,479 of JAVGWX010000004.1, read as the reverse complement.
AGAACCTCTTAAATGGCATGTGTCCATTTTCTCCCTGGTCTGCCTGTCTCACTTGCCAGTTACCACACCCTCCAGTATAGTTTCTTCTAGGCCATTGTGGCGTTTGAGGTGGACAGTGTATTTTAGTTTCCTAGATGTAATATTGTGGCGTTTGAGGTGGACAGTGTATTTTAGTTTCCTAGATGTAATATTGTGGCGTTTGAGGTGGACAGTGTATTTTAGTTTCCCAGATGTAATATTGTGGCGTTTGAGGTGGACAGTGTATTTTAGTTTCCTAGATGTAATATTGTGGCGTTTGAGGTGGACAGTGTATTTTAGTTTCCCAGATGTAATATTGTGGCGTTTGAGGTGGACAGTGTATTTTAGTTTCCTAGATGTAATATTGTGGTGTTTGAGGTGGACAGTGTATTTTAGTTTCCCAGATGTAATATTGTTTATTAGCTAATTTTGTTCTATCTCCAACTTCTTTACAATTTCTGTGTTTTTCTTTCTCATTATGTCTTCCATCAGTGTAAGTTGCCTCAGGGCAGATGCAAGTCCTCAGGATCTTTATTTTTGTCATTGTGTTAGTGCTCTGCCAATATTTTTTTCATTTTAGTTGACCTTTGCAATGCCATGGTCAATGTTCTTTGCACTTCTTTTTGACAGTCTCCAATGCTGCTAATACTCAAAACTTGTGACTTGTAACTTCTAGCTTCTCTATGATAACTTTAGGTCTGGTTTTTGCATTATCATGGTGCTGATCCTTCTTCTTCTTCGTACGCAGTCAGACAGTAACCATTATTTTTTCGAAAAAAGCGGCGGTCATCCTGAGGCTGTCGACACTGCCATAGAGCTTGTCTTGCAGTTCCACTGGTGATGGCCACATCTGCTCTCTCTGATCCTCGTATGTCGGGCAGTTCTGCAGCAGATGTTCAGCAGTCATTTTGCCAGTACCGCACGGGCATTCGTCGGTACCACCTATCTTTAATTTGTTGAATAGGTGGTACCTTAGTCTATTGTGGCCAGTGCGAAGTCTGAAGACAACGACCTGCTCTCTTCTGTTCAACTGGTAATAGGCATCGTTTTTGGTGTAACCAGTATGTTCGGTTTCCCATTTGGTCATGTATCTGGCTTTGATAAGCCGTTTTGACTCTTCGTACGTCATACTAGTATCTGTTTGTGGTAGTCTTGCACCTTCTTTTGCCAGTCTGTCTGCCTCCTCGTTGCCTTGGATGTTGCAGTGTGATGGGACCCACTGTACCACTACCCTTTTTGGTGCGGACTGCTGGCACAGTTTGCAGAGTGCTGCTCTTAAGTCATTAAGCTCAGTGTTTTTCTGGCTTTTTAGCGCTGTGACTACGGCGAGAGCATCTGTAAGCAGGACTATATGGCTTTCATTTTCTTTGTGTCACCAGTTCTTCCACTGCCGCCTTCAGTGCCTCTGCCTCCGCTCTGAAATTGCTTGTGTACTTACCAGTAGCGAATGACAGTGTTATTTGTCTGCCATTTGGTAGGTTCAGGAATGCTCCTGCCCCTCCGTTCTGTGTAGTGTTTGTTACAGAACCGTCGGTGTATGCATGGGTCCAGTCCATGCTTGGGTAGCTTTTCGATATAAAGATTAGGGTAGTATCTCTCCTTTCTTTTTCAGTCTGGCAGTTTTTGTTTCCAATACCTGGTATATTTTCTACCACCTCTGGAAATATATCCTGCCTCCAGGTAGGTTTTCGTAGAGTAGTGATGGGTTTTGGTGTTGTTAGTGCGTTTATGGGATCTTCGTGCATCTTTGCTTTGGCTATTTCTGCAAAGTTTCTCCGCTTTAGTTTCCCATTTCCCAAATTGTTTAGTCTCTGGTGCATTGGGTGGTCAGTCAGTCTTCGGAGTTTCTCTGACTGCAGCTGGGCTCTGCAGTCTCTTCTATCGGTTATGGATTGCAGTTTTGTAATCTTTTCAAGTTCTACAATTGACGTTGACTTCATGCCTCCTGTTATAACTCTCATGGCTTGGTTTTGAAGTTTGCTAACTTTATCGAAGTTCGCCTTTGCTGCTGTTGTCCATGCCGCAATGCCATACTCAAGAACTGGTCTCACTCTTCCAGTGTACAGTTTCTTTAGTATGCCTTCGTCTGCTCCCCAGCTTGTGCCAGCAAGTTTCCTCATGATTGCCATTCTTTCTCTGGCTCTCATTCGGTTTTTCTCGATCTGACTTTTCCATGTCATGCGCCGATCAAATGTGACTCCCAGATAGTTTGGGTTGTCGTTTGGCTGCAGGAATTTGCCATTTAAACTTAATTTGGTATTTTGGGGTTTGATTGAAAGCGAGAATATTGTGCATGTGGTTTTCTCCTCGTTTATTTTGACTGATGCTGATCCGATACCTGATATATTTTCTATCATCTCTGGAAAGATCTGCTTCTTCCAGATGGGTTTGTGTTCAGTGGGTATGGGCTTTGGTGTTGATATGGCATGTATAGGGTCTTCTCTCATCTTTGTTTTGACTATTTCCAAAGAGTTTCTCCGCTTTAGTCTCCGTTTTCCAAATCCATTTAGTCTCTGGTCTATTGGATGGCCTGTCAGTCTTCTTAGTTTCTCTGCTTGCTGCTGGGCTCTGCTGTCTCTTCTATCGCCCATGGATTGCAGATTTGTAATCTTCTCTGTACAGAATTGAAAGATGATACTTGATCTCTTCTATGTAGTCTATTTATGTCATAATTACTTTTTAGCTGTAACATTTCACTAAGTATACTGCGACCTGTTGTCGCCACTGTTCACCTGTTCGTCCTTGTTAGGTTAACTTTCTCATATTTTTCACATTCTTTTTCCAGCTCCTCTGACATTTGTCAGGCTCTTTCTACTGTTTCTCCAATATCTTTCAGGATTTTTCCCTGTTCCTCCAATATCTTTCAGGATTTTTCCCTGTTCCTCCAATATTTGTCACTTTCCCTACTTTTTCGCCAATATTTTGAAAGATATGTCTCTGGTTAACATCTACTGATGAGCCATATTCAATACTGGAAAGATGGCGTTAATTATGTTGTTATACACGACTTTAACTTAACGTCTTTATACTGGTTTAGAAGACCCTGCAGAGTCTGTATACAACCAGTTTCATTTACATCCCTTTGCTATAAAAGCTCTGCGCATCCAATTTATTCTTAAATGCATTAACCGTCCCTGCCTCCACTACCTCCCCTGGCAATGCATTCCAAGCATTCACCACTCTCTGACTAAAAAAATATTTCCTAACATCTAATCTGGACCTATCTTTAGTCAACTTATAGCTATGCCCTCTTGTTATTGTGGGTGGCTGTATTTTAAAAAACTTGTTATAGTCTAATTTATCCATTTCTCTGATCATCTTATAAACCTGAAGCCTTTGACGGTAGCTAAATTTATTTTCACTAAGGCGTAGACAGTCTAATGCCCAACTCCATTAAGAGACATTTGATAACATGCTAAGAGCATGCAGTGGTTTTTAGATTCAAGGAGGAGCAATAACTTTATTTAGAATTCACACCAAAAAAGCCAGGGTTTGATAGTATACTTGTATCAACTCAGTGCTATGAAAACCAAAAATTGAGCAACAAATAAAGAAAATGTTTAAACTTATACAGTTATAGAAAGTGTATTTTATGAAAAATATATTTGTTGAGATAAGATCAGAAACAACATTACAAGGAGATCATGTATGTAGGAACAGGGCATTACTTGGAACACAAAGACATAGCTTATTAAAGTTCAGTTCATAAAAATGCAAACTGAATAGCTTGCTGTCTATTTCTTCTATACTACAGCAGCAGCAAATTGAGTCCAAAGACAACCAAGAAAAAGCTATAAAATCAAGCTATTCATTTAGCCTAGGAGCATTACTGGATCTTCCTAAAAGAAAATGTCTTCGAAGTTCGTTCTGAAAAGGATGACGTGTTACAGTTTACAACGAGGCTGGAATATCTGCGACTTTCGGCTCGACACATTCGATTTCATAGTAGCTTTTTTGGTAATGGATTTGTCTTTCCACTGAGATCCCTATTCTTTTAGCCAGGCTGCACTATTGCACAATGTTTCCAGGGCAATCACTTGGAGATGGAATAGGGTCTTGGTCAGTTTTAGTTTCCCGACCCTAATGCAAGAAGCCAGCAACGAGTCGCTGGCTGCTGTCAGCTCATTCTTCATGCCCCCACCCCTATAAGAATCTAATGTCAACAGTGAAAAGACAATAATCAGGATGCAGATGCATGACTAATGAGATGCACAAATACATATAATGTAAACTTGTATGAGATGCAAACATGTACACCAAATCAATGTAATATGTGCTAGTGAGGAAAAAAACTACATGAAAAAAAACATTTATGTCTGTTGTTTTGCGTGGGCGAGGAAGGAAGGGTCTTTTCTTTCTGACTCCCATCCAAGATAAAATATGCAATGTTGTAGTTTACAGTAAAGCTGCGATATCTGCGTCTTTCAGCCTGACACATCCAGTTTCAGGACATTTTTGGGCTTGTGTTTGCCTTTCTCCTTTGATCTCTAGTCCCTTAGCCAGACTACACGAGTACAGACTATTTCTAGGGTTGCTACTATTTTAAGTGAAATAAGGTCTTCCTTAATTATGGTTCGCTGGCTACCGTCATCTAATTCACTGTTGCATCTCCTACCCCAAAAGAGAAGTCCAGAAACATTGGGGATAAATGTATGTGTTGATAAAAAACTATAATTCTAATCATTAAGCATACAGATTCCAAAAAATTTCAGCAATTAAGTTGTTTTCTGGCATTTTATAACCCAATAGAGTTATTAAACAAGCTATGTATTTTTCAGGTCATCCCGTAACCGGTAAGGTCGTTGGGACACACACACATGAAGACATCCTCACAACTCCACGCCATCCCTCTCTGTCCGAAGCCGCTGCCTGTGACTCTTCTGGTCGAAGACTGGTCCATTCTTTTATGGTGTCTTCCCATCTCTTTTTGAGCCGGCCTCTTCGTCGTCTGCCATGCACCTTCCCGTGGAGGATTGTGTTTGCATAACCATTTGATCTCGATATGTGACCGTACCAAGTGAGTTTCCTTCTTTTGACAGTTGCCAAGAGATCTTCGAAAGGCCCTATTGCCGTCGTAATTCTATTTCGGATTTCGTCGTTTGTAACTCGATCTTTGTGCGTAACGTTTAAAAGACTTCGGAAACATCTCATCTCCAAGGCCTGTATCCTTCGTTGAAGGTCAGCTGTAACTGTCCATGTCTCACACACATAGAGAAATATTGACAGGACCAGTGTACGCATTAATCTGATTTTCATGTGTAGTGCTAACCGTTTATCTTGTCAGATTTTGTTAAGCCGTACAAGCACCGCTATTGTCTGTGCTATTCTGGCCAATACTTCACATTTTGATCCTTCATCACTGACAATCGACCCAAGATATTTAAAACGGTCAACTACTTGGAGTTCGATGCATTTTTACAACTAAAATATTACAACCATTTTGGATCACTGTTTAAAACAGATTGCCACAAACCTACTACAGCATAGAGTTGTGATGATTCCTCAAAGCTACCATCCCAAACTTTGTTTTAAATTATATTTCTTCTAACTAGGGTCTTTTAGCTGGAACTGGTTACAGTAATGGCTCACCAACTCTTTACATCTTATTATCACATTAAGTAGTATTCTTTGCAACTAATTTTTAAACAGACTTAAAAGTCACAGGAACTAAAAGAAAAACTCAATGGCAGTATATTTAGCCAAAGGATTTAAAAAATATTACCAAAGAATATCAAGATGGAATTAAGGGAAAAATTAATCACTATTTATCATTATGTGCTGCAAATTGCACAAATTATGACAATACCTATCCAACTCAATCATAGTTTTTGTACGATTTTCAACATTTGTCTTTGTGCACTTACCTCAGTGAGGACATTGTCATTGGATCTTCTTTCTGTCCAACTCATTCGTTCCATTCTACGATAACATGACATTTTAAACACTCCCAAACTTTTTTCATCTTTCTTTGCTAGGATACAAGTTAGTTTCAGGCTCAGGACACATTTTGTGACATGAAGGCTACTACAGAACATACTAGAAGGCAAGATCCAGGGGAAAAGAGGAAGGGGGCAACCAAGACTCACTTCTGCATCTCGGTATGCAGAGACATCAACGTACAAACCTAAGCTAAAATGAAGAGAGTTGCAGAGGATAGGGTCAAATTAAGAGACATGCTCAGACAACCCTACAACCAGTCTTCACACTGACCAACAAGATGATGATGATTAAAAAATCTGAATTCAAGCCTAATGACCAAACTACTCTTGTTCTTGTGATCACCCACCCTCCCCCAGAAAACTATTCACTACCTCAATCTGTTTTCTGTACCATATTTGGGGTATTTTTTATGGTGTTTTCATTCAAATCTAGAAAGGTACTCAAAACACTCAGCAGGTTTTAGGTATGTGTATTGTGTAAATGGTGTGGTGTGCAAATCTATGAGTTCGATTCTTCTCCCTAGACCATATTATATGGGTTAGATTGCACTACTAGTTTCCTCCTAGGATTCAGTGTGTAACAATATTCCTGTGTTTGTTTCTCTCTGGCACTCACTGCTTCACATACAGACTGTGAACGAGCATTATCGGATCCAACTTAGGTAATCTACCCACTAAAACAGCAGGTAACATCAATAATTGCTTATGGCTAAACGTCCACTTCCAAGAAACTGAAACTAACGTATATATAGTTTTAAATTGTAGTGTTGAATAAATACTAACTATATAGTATATAAATATTATCAAGGTCCATAAATATCCTACTGTCAGCCAGTGTCAAGATCAATATTGAATCAATAGATTAACTAGCTTAACTCGGTTATTCATAGACTATGTGAACTATGTCATGTCACTATACTATAGACATAGAACTAACATATTAGACTAGGCTTTATCATTATAATTATGTATTTAGTAATTATGTAATAATTGACAACTGCGAAACCTAGCCAGGCTTAACCACAATTCGAAGCTGTTTCAATTTTTATGATTGTTGTGTTGTATAGTCTCTCTATTCTAAATAAAAACAGGTGACTACCTAGCACATAATTCAGTTTCTGCGAGTGCTATAGAGGGTACACTAACATTTACAAGTAACCCTGTACAGACTCAAACTGTAGACTTTATCGAACCAGGACCGGTGTGAGTAATCAGCCAAAAATACGTCAACAAATAGACACACATTTTCAAATGTAAAGTAGTTTCAAATATACCAACCAGAGCAAGGATATAGTCCAAACTTGAAGCACAGTTGATCAGACGTCGCACTGCCTTTACTGGTAATATCTCAATGGGAAAACACACTAGAGGAATTCAGTTTCTGTAGAAGGATGAGGAATCTTATGTTTGCCACTTACAGCGGAAATGTCGGAAATGTTAAAATCCTCCCAGTAAAACTCGCCCACCGTCAAAATAAAAACTGCAAAGAAGCGGAACATTTACCGAAACAATGTTTTTTCAGCTAGTAATAATGACATATGTGTTAAAAATAAACTAATGACAGTGAAAAAAGTGTTCATCTTATTGAACATTATAGTTTTTGATTTATTAAGATGCTATGAAAGTAAACCATTGAATGATCGATATAATATGAGCATTCCTTGGATATAAACCAAAGGGAAGAACACATGCTCCGAAGTGACAAAATGGAGTTAAATCTCCGACATATTTATGGACAGACCCTGGTCCTAATAAACATTACTTCAGGTCCGGACACAATTTGAATGCAGGCGAAGACGTGACTTCACAAAATAGTTTTATTCTACGTTGTGCAATGTGAACTGAGATAGTTTATATATAACGAGTTACCTGTTTACAAACATGTGTAGCCATGCATAAGTATTATATTATAATAAACGGATTAACGAAGATCTATAAACTGCAGTGGTTATACACGTATAAGGTTAATTTGGCTGATATTTCCAATATAAATGTATTCATGATATTATTGCTATGTTTATATTTAGATTCGGAAATGCTTTAACTAACTACCCTGTTCTGTTCTGTTCCTAATGAATCGACTTCATTGCACTAGGGCATATCTGGAGTGCATTCCGCTTTTCTGACTACATCCTGCTACGTGCAAAGCCCTGTTTAGGGCTTGGTAGTGGAAGATTGATAACGAACGAAGAAAAAGAAAAAGAAAAAGAAGAAGAAGAAGAATAATAAGAAGAAGAAAAACAAGAAGAAGAAGAAGAGAAGAAGAAGAAGGTTGTAGATACACGAATTTCACAATAATCAATGTTTATGAACGTGTGATTGATTGTTTTAAATTGTATTCTTCTTCTTCTGCGTACGCAGTCAGACAGTAACCATTATTTTTTCGAAAAAAGCGGCGGTCATCCTGAGGCTCTCGCCACTGTCATAGAGCTTGTCTTGCAGTTCCACTGGTAATGGCCACATCTGCTCTCTCTGATCCTCGTATGTCGGGCAGTTCTGCAGTAGATGTTCAGCTGTCATTTTACCAGTACCGCACGGGCATTCGTCGGTACACTCTATCTTCAATTTGTTGAATAGGTGTTACCTCAGTCTGTTGTGGCCAGTGCGAAGTCTGAAGACAACGACCTGCTCTCTTGGGTTCAACTGGTAATAGGCATCGTTTCTGGTGTAACCAGTATGTTCGGTTTCCCATTTGGTCATGTATCTGGTTTTAATAAGCCGTTTTGACTCTTCGTACGTCATACTGGTATCTGTTTGTGGTAGTCTTGCACCTTCTTTTGCCAGTCAGTCTGCCTCCTCGTTGCCTTGGATGTTGCAGTGTGACGGAACCCACTGTACCACTACCCTTTTTGGTGCGGACTGCTGGCACAGTTTGCAGAGTGCTGCTCTTAAGTCATTAAGCTCAGTGTTTTTCTGGCTTTTTAGCACTGTGACTACGGCGAGAGCATCTGTCAGCAGGACTATATGGCTTTCATTTTCACTGTGTGTCACCATTTCTTCCACTGCCGCCCTCAGTGCCTCTGCCTCCGCTCTGAAATTGCTTGTGTACTTACCAGTAGCGAATGACAGTGTTATTTGTCTGCCATTTGGTAGGTTCAGGAGTGCTCCTGCCCCTCCGTTCTGTGTAATGTTTGTTACAGAACCGTCGGTGTATGCATGGGTCCAGTCCATGCTTGGGTAGCTTATCGTTATGAAGCTTAGGGTAGTATCTCTCCTTTCTTTTTCAGTCTGGCAGTTTTTGTTTCCAATACCTGGTATATTTTCTACCACCTCTGGAAATCTATCCTGCCTCCAGGTAGGTTTTCGTACAGTAGTGATGGGTTTTGGTGTTGTTAGTGCGTTTATGGGATCTTCGTGCATCTTTGCTTTGGCTATTTCTGCAAAGTTTCTCCGCTTTAGTTTCCCATTTCCCAAATTGTTTAATCTCTGGTGCATTGGGTGGTCGGTCAGTCTTCGGAGTTTCTCTGACTGCAGCTGGGCTCTGCAGTCTCTTCTATCGGTCATGGATTGCAGTTTTGTAATCTTTTCAAGTTCTACAATTGGCGTTGACTTCATGCCACCTGTTATAATTCTCATGGCTTGGTTTTGAAGTTTGTTAACTTTATCGAAGTTCGCCTTCGCTGCTGTTGTCCATGCCGCAATGCCATACTCGAGAACTGGTCTCACTCTTCCAGTATACAGTTTCTTTAGTATGCCTTCGTCTGCTCCCCAGCTTGTGCCAGCAAGTTTCCTCATGATTGCCATTCTTTCTCTGGCTTTCATTCGGTTTCTCTCAATCTGACTTTTCCATGTCATGCGCCGATCAAATGTGACTCCCAGATAGGTTGGGTTGTCGTTTGGCTGCAGGATTTTGCCATTTAGACTTAATTTGGTACTTTGGGGTTTTAATGAAAGCGAGAATATTGTGCATGTTGTTTTCTCCTCGTTTATTTTGACCAGCCATGAGTTCGCCCACTCTTCCAGCGATGTTAGGGCCGTCTGCATCCGATTTCTTGCTATGGTGAGATTCTTTTCAGAGGTCCACATAGCCAGATCGTCTGCAAACATTGAGCTATGGACTCTTCTTGGTATATTCTCTGTAATATCGTTTATATATACCAGGAAGAGTGTGGGTGACAATACTCCCCTTTGGGGTACTCCCTGCTCGAGTGTCACCTTTTTGCTCATCTGCCCTTGTACTTGGACTCTGGCCGTTCTTTGTTTGAGGTAGTGGTTGATCCACTTGTACATCTTCCCACAGACATCACTTCTTCTTAGCTTGACTCTAAGTCCATCTTTCCAGACTTTGTCAAATGCCTTTTCCAGATCCACCCAAACAGCTACTGTGTGTTTCTGTGCCTGGTAGGCATCTTCTATCTCCTGGGCTATGAGGATGACCTGGTCCTCAGTGGATCTGTGCTGTCTAAAGCCGGCTTGCTGTGGAATTAGTATTCGTTTTTCTTCCAGATGCCACATCAGTCTGGTGTTTATCATCCGTTCCATCAGCTTGCCGACACAGCTCAGTAGGCTTATGGGCCTGTATCCATTTGGATCTGTTTTGTCCTTTCCTGTTTTTGGTACCGGTACCAGTATTGCATCTTTCCATGCCTGTGGTACAATTCCCCTTTTCCAGCTTTGGTTCAGAACCGATAGCAGTTTCTTCTTCGCTGTTTGGCCCAGCCCCATCAGCATTTCGTTTGTTATCCCGTCTTTTCCGGGATATTTCCTTTTCTTTAGTGTTCTCATAGCCTCTTCCATTTCGCGCATTGTTAGTTTGGCCATCATGTGCTCTTCAGGAGCCGTATTCATGTTTTCGTGTCCCTTTAGTTCTTCGCTAATGTCTGTATGCTTATCTGCAGGGACCTCGATGTGGTTTGCTCTGGCATAGTGATCGACAAAGTTTTAATTGTATAAAAACAGAAATATTTATTGGCAAAGTCGTTTAGTAAAGCTGTTAAAAATCATTGATTGAATTTGTATCAACAAAAAAATGTTAGCAAATTATTCGGGTTTTGAGATGGATGACTGTTCTATCTCTACAGCTTCAATGTAACGCATGTATTAAAATATGTTTATATCATGACCTCTTTCAGGTATTAAACGACTGTTATATCATGATCTCTCACATGTATTAAACGACTTTTATATCATGACCTCTCACAGGTATTAAACGACTTTTATATCATGACCTCTCACAGGTATTAAACGACTTTTGTATCGTGACCTCTCGATGGTAATATACCACTTTTATACCACGACCTCTCGCAGTTTTAAATAGCTTTTATATCATGACCTCTCATAGGTATTAAACGACTTTTATATCATGACCTCTCACATGTATTAAACGACTTTTATATCATGACCTCTCACATGTATTAAACGACTTTTGTATCGGGACCTCTCGATGGTAATATACCACTTTTATACCACGACCTCTCGCAGTTTTAAATGGCTTTTATATCATGACCTCTCACAGGTATTAAACAACTTTTGTATCGTGACCTCTCGATGGTAATATACCACTTTTATAACACGACCTCTCGCAGTTTTAAATGGCTTTTGTATCATGACCTCTCATAGGTATTAAACGACTTTTATATCATGACCTCTCACAGGTATTAAACTACTTTTGTATCGTGACCTCTCGATGGTAATATACCACTTTTATACCACGACATCTCCCAGTTTTAAATGGATTTTGTATCACGACCTCTCACATGTATTAAACAACTTTTGTATCGTGACCTCTCGATGGTAATATACCCCTTTTATACCACGACCTCTCGCAGTTTTAAATGGCTTTTATATCACGACCTCTCACAGGTATTAAACGACTTTTATATCGTGACCTCTCGATGGTAATATACCGCTTTTATACCACGATCTCTCGCAGTTTTAAATGACTTTTATATCACGACCTCTCACATGTATTAAACGACTTTTGTATCGTGACCTCTCGATGGTAATATACCACTTTTATACCACGACCTCTCGCAGTTTTAAACGAATTTTATATCACGACCTCTCTGTTTTTTAAACCACCAATATCATTACCATTCGAGAAACACTTCGAGACCATGCGATACACCGTATGGCTCCGCAGAACACCGGATTCTTCTCTTCTTCGTTCGCTCTCAAACTCGCTCTGTCAAGACCTGAAAAGAGCTTTGCACCTAGCAGGATGTTGTTCGAAGAATATAATGCGTTGTGTCGTAGTTTAAAGCAAGACTGCTATATTTGCACCTTTCGGTCCGACACATCCGACTTTAGCAGGCATTATTGGGTACCAGGTTAGCCTTCCCTCTTTGATCTTTTCTCTTTGGCCAGTCTGCACTGTTGCAGCCTGTTATCCAGGATCACCACTTGCAGGTGTATAAGGGTTTGGGCAGTTCTGTTTCAAAGAACCCTGACGCTAGTAGCCAGATATGGTCGCTGACCGCTGTAGCTCATGTACTGCTCAGCATCTTGATCCCAGAAGACCGGACGAGAAAACGCTGGCTGAATGGAAACAAATAATAGTAATAGACGATCTGTACGTTGTTCGTCCTAAGTCTTTTTAAATTACTGACGCCAATGAAATGATTATACTGAGAAGTGGGTTGAAGCTGCAAAGCTATTTGTTTTATATTTTAGTAGTCTGCACTAGACTGTCGACGTCTGTTTAATCATAACTTTCCGAAGGTCATGGATTCACTCCATACGGTCTGAATGAATATGGGACTGTTCTTTAACTTAATGTATAATTGACTTCCGTACAACTCAGCACTAATTTACGTTGAAATTCAAGAAAAGCTAGAATCTACGTTTGTGTGGGAACAGTGTCTGACGGGAATGTTACTATAACTTGTTTCACAAGCCATTTATCACTTGACATGGATGGAACTCTTTTCGCTGTTTGCTTTTATGTTGCTTTCGTTTGATAAATACATAGAAACACGCAGGACGCAATTACAAACTATACAAAAACATGGCTACACCACAAAGGCAAATACGCGCTAATAGAGCTTAATAGTTTGTCTATAATCACTGTTGAAAGGTGCGAGGTTTGACTAAGACAGGGCAAAGTATACCATTCCCACGCTCAATAATCGCACAGGAAGATCGAGACAGGCGTCAAGAGAAAGTTGTATATGGGACTAGCAACCTCACCATTGCCACTGAGACCACACTTCAAACAACTAGTTCCATAACAGCTGCTTAGGGTAAACCAAATGCAGTGTTGGGCCTATACTCTGCCAACTGGAGTCACAGGTACATAATAACAGGATGAAGAAAGAAGACAAAGAGGGCATTAACCCGCTCTTCGATGACCAATCAAAGTAAGTAGCATGTGATTCCCAACCGCCGGTCCTCGGGAGGCTGCGGGCATATCATTCCAGAGGTGGTAGAAAATATACCAGGTATTGGAAACAAGAACAGCCAGACTGAAAAAGAAAGAAGAGACATAACCTTGAGGTACATAGCGAAAAACTACCCAAGCATGGACTGGACCCATGCCTACACCGACGGTTCTGTAACAAACACAACACAAAATGGAGGGGGAGGGGTATTCCTGAGCCTAACAAAAAATAACACTGTGTGTGTGTGTGTGCGTGTGTGCGTGCGTGCGTGCGTGTGTGTGGGTTTACATTAGGTTCTTATAGGACAAGGATAATCTACGGAATGCCAAAACTGTAATCTGTAGCCCTGGTATTCAATCAGGCATGTCAAATATCTAATGCCAAACAGCAAAATGTTTAAAGCTCATTTCGGTCTTTCGTTTTTGAGTACCATGTTGCACAAATGGCTTTACTCTGACCATCTTCTCCATTTAATTGGTAGATGTTTGAGTGGATGCTGAAAGTTGTTGCAAGATCACCAGGATGTCAGTTGTGTCAGATATTCGCATGTCATGCCCGACTCACCTGCATTTACTTAACAGCACACTATCTATGACGTCTTTGAGGTATGTTTGGCTTCTGATTTCTGTGTTGTGAATTCGGTTCCGCGCGTAGAGTGTCGATGTTCTTCGCTCCATTGCTCTTTGAACAAATCAAAGCTTCTCTGCATCTGCTTTCCGCATGTTTCATATCGTGCAGCCATAAGCCATAAACCATTGCTGGGATAATCATTAAGTTGAAGGTGTAAGCCAATATCTAGTCGTTTCTCATCTCCTGGAATATTGGTTTTAAACTATTTCAGTTTTTGCTATCCTTTGTGAAAAATGAAAGGACCTAACAATTTCAGAGTTCATAATGTTACATAAGAAGATCGAAGCAGTGGATTGCACGGAAATTTTAACAATAAGTTTGATGATTCATGTCACCAAAATACTTTTTAAAGTCATGCAAGAAAGAATTAAAGGGAAGATTGACCAGGATGTCAGTGCGGAGCAGTTTGAGTTCAAGCAGAATAGCAGAACAAGAGAAGAGATTTTCTGCGTTGAGAATGATTGTGGAAAAATACATGGAGATGCAAAAGGATGTCTTAGCTTGTTTCCTTGATTCCACTAAAGTATTTGATAGCGCAAAGCATGGCCAGCTAATAAAATGTTTGGAGGATATGAATCTGGACGCTAAGGATATGAAATGTATAACAAACTTGTATTGGGATCAATCGATATGTTTGAGAACTAGAGATGAGGCGTAACTAAGTATAAATATAAAAAGGAGGTTCCAAAGGGGTGTGTTCTGGCCTGTTTAATGTATACACTTAATAATTTTCAATGAAATGCCCGGACTGAATATAGGAGGGCGAAGTATCAATAAAATCAGATATGCTGATGATACAGTGTTAAAGGCAGAGGACCCAGTACATATGTAGAACCTAATGGATAAGATAAACAGCGAGAACCAGCAATGTGGGATGGAAATCAATATCAACAAGACTAGAGTTATGGTGTCCACCAAAAGGAAAGAAAGTTCACAAGTTGACATCCACATAAATGGAGAAATTCTGAAATAAGTGTCAAACTATTTATATCTTGGTCAGCTAATAACGGCGGAGGGGAGGAAGAATAACGTCTGGTCAGCAAAATATACTGATCAGACATGTTAGTCAGGGTCAGGCAAAACATACTGGCCAAGACTCTCACATACGCTTCTTGGTAGCCTTCCCTGGAAACGGTCAGTTTTCGTGGCAGCCTGGCTAACGAGGTGAGGGATCGATGTGATCTCCGTAGTAGTGAGTGACACGCAGATGAAGCAAAGGATAGCACGATCGCCTGGTGGACCCCTGTTCACCTTCATAAGCACGCTCGGGATGTGAGAAAGCTACGACAACCGGCTACTTAACGTCCTTTTCGGGTCGCACAAAAGAGTAGCCTGCTCATTGTGGGCATTCACGAACAACAAACAACAATATTAACGGATGAAAGCAAACGTTCAAGGGAGATCACAGAGAGAATGAATTGCAATGGCAGAGAATACATTTAACAGCACGAGACATACACTTTTGTCCAAGCAGATATCTCAGATCTTAGAGACATACACTTTTGTCCAAGCAGATATCTCAGATCTTAGAGACATTCACTTTTGTCCAAGCAGATATCTCAGATCTTAGAGACATACACTTTTGTCCAAGCAGATATCTCAGATCTTAGAGACATTCACTTTTGTCCAAGCAGATATCTCAGATCTTAGAGACATACACTTTTGTCCAAGCAGACATCTCAGATCTTAGAGACATACACTTTTGTCCAAGCAGATATCTCAGATCTTAGAGACATACACTTTTGTCCAAGCAGATATCTCAGATCTTAGAGACATACACTTTTGTCCAAGCAGATATCTCAGATCTTGGAGACATACACTTTTGTCCAAGCAGATATCTCAGATCTTGGAGACATACACTTTTGTCCAAGCAGATATCTCAGATCTTAGAGACATACACTTTTGTCCAAGCAGATATCTCAGATCTTAGAGACATACACTTTTGTCCAAGCAGATATCTCAGATCTTAGAGACATACACTTTTGTCCAAGCAGATATCTCAGATCTTAGAGACATACACTTTTGTCCAAGCAGATATCTCAGATCTTAGAGACATACACTTTTGTCCAAGCAGATATCTCAGATCTTGGAGACATACACTTTTGTCCAAGCAGATATCTCAGATCTTGGAGACATACACTTTTGTCCAAGCAGATATCTCAGATCTTAGAGACATACACTTTTGTCCAAGCAGATATCTCAGATCTTAGAGACATACACTTTTGTCCAAGCAGATATCTCAGATCTTAGAGACATACACTTTTGTCCAAGCAGATATCTCAGATCTTAGAGACATACACTTTTGTCCAACAAGATATCTCAGATCTTAGAGACATACACTTTTGTCCAGGCAGATATCTCAGATCTTAGAGACATACACTTTTGTCCAAGCAGATATCTCAGATCTTAGAGACATACACTTTTGTCCAGGCAGATATCTCAGATCTTAGAGACATACACTTGTGTCCAAGCAGATATCTCAGATCTTAGAGACATACACTTTTGTCCAAGCAGATATCTCAGATCTTAGAGACATACACTTTTGTCCAAGCAGATATCTCAGATCTTAGAGACATACACTTTTGTCCAAGCAGATATCTCAGATCTTAGAGACATACACTTTTGTCCAAGCAGATATCTCAGATCTTAGAGACATACACTTTTGTCCAAGCAGATATCTCAGATCTTAGAGACATACACTTTTGTCCAAGCAGATATCTCAGATCTTAGAGACATACACTTTTGTCCAAGCAGATATCTCAGATCTTAGAGACATTCACTTTTGTCCAAGCAGATATCTCAGATCTTAGAGACATACACTTTTGTCCAAGCAGATATCTCAGATCTTAGAGACATACACTTTTGTCCAAGCAGATATCTCAGATCTTAGAGACATACACTTTTGTCCAAGCAGATATCTCAGATCTTAGAGACATACACTTTTGTCCAAGCAGATATCTCAGATCTTAGAGACATTCACTTTTGTCCAAGCAGATATCTCAGATCTTAGAGACAAACACTTTTGTCCAAGCAGATATCTCAGATCTTAGAGACATACACTTTTGTCCAAGCAGATATCTCAGATCTTAGAGACATACACTTTTGTCCAAGCAGATATATCAGATCTTAGAGACATACACTTTTGTCCAAGCAGATATCTCAGATCTTAGAGACATACACTTTTGTCCAAGCAGATATCTCAGATCTTAGAGACATTCACTTTTGTCCAAGCAGATATCTCAGATCTTAGAGACATACACTTTTGTCCAAGCAGACATCTCAGATCTTAGAGACATACACTTTTGTCCAAGCAGATATCTCAGATCTTAGAGACATACACTTTTGTCCAAGCAGATATCTCAGATCTTAGAGACATTCACTTTTGTCCAAGCAGATATCTCAGATCTTAGAGACATTCACTTTTGTCCAAGCAGATATCTCAGATCTTAGAGACATACACTTTTGTCCAAGCAGATATCTCAGATCTTAGAGACATACACTTTTGTCCAAGCAGATATCTCAGATCTTAGAGACATACACTTTTGTCCAAGCAGATATCTCAGATCTTAGAGACATACACTTTTGTCCAAGCAGATATCTCAGATCTTAGAGACATACACTTTTGTCCAAGCAGATATCTCAGATCTTAGAGACATACACTTTTGTCCAAGCAGATATCTCAGATCTTAGAGACATACACTTTTGTCCAAGCAGATATCTCAGATCTTAGAGACATACACTTTTGTCCAAGCAGATATCTCAGATCTTAGAGACATACACTTTTGTCCAAGCAGATATCTCAGATCTTAGAGACATTCACTTTTGTCCAAGCAGATATCTCAGATCTTAGAGACATACACTTTTGTCCAAGCAGATATCTCAGATCTTAGAGACATACACTTTTGTCCAAGCAGATATCTCAGATCTTAGAGACATACACTTTTGTCCAAGCAGATATCTCAGATCTTAGAGACATACACTTTTGTCCAAGCAGATATCTCAGATCTTAGAGACATTCACTTTTGTCCAAGCAGATATCTCAGATCTTAGAGACATACACTTTTGTCCAAGCAGATATCTCAGATCTTAGAGACATACACTTTTGTCCAAGCAGATATCTCAGATCTTAGAGACATACACTTTTGTCCAAGCAGATATCTCAGATCTTAGAGACATACACTTTTGTCCAAGCAGATATCTCAGATCTTAGAGACATACACTTTTGTCCAAGCAGATATCTCAGATCTTAGAGACATTCACTTTTGTCCAAGCAGATATCTCAGATCTTAGAGACATACACTTTTGTCCAAGCAGACATCTCAGATCTTAGAGACATACACTTTTGTCCAAGCAGATATCTCAGATCTTAGAGACATACACTTTTGTCCAAGCAGATATCTCAGATCTTAGAGACATTCACTTTTGTCCAAGCAGATATCTCAGATCTTAGAGACATTCACTTTTGTCCAAGCAGATATCTCAGATCTTAGAGACATACACTTTTGTCCAAGCAGATATCTCAGAACTTTAACATCAGAATCATTAAGTGCTATGTGCATTCAGTTTTATTGCATGGAGGATACCTGGACTATTAAAAAGAGCACGGATAAGCGTATTTAAGCTTTTGAAATGTTTATATTCAGAAGACTTGGAGACGAGATTCTTTGAAAGATAGGAAAAACAAAAAATGAGATCCTGGAATCACTCGAGGTGAAGAAAACGCTTCTGGAGGAAATACAACGCAGAAAAATAAAATATTCCGGTCATGTCAAGTGACACGACAGTCTGCTTAAAGTTATATTGGATGGAAGAGTGGAGGGCAAGAGAGCCAGAGGGTGGTAGAGGCACAGATAGACAGACAACATCACGATGTGGTCGGGACACAGTTTGAGTGTACGTGCCTGGCGCGGGACAGCTATAGGTCCATTACCGTGTACCTCCGATGCCGAGATGGCACTTGATGATGTGAAATCTAACGATCTATTTGGAAGTAGACCGTCATTTCTCACTGGATTACTGGACGGCCGGTTCTTCAGCGGTGGTTACTACGTTGCGGGTCCCATCTTCTCTTCCAGCGGTTTCGGTCTTGTACCACGGTGGACCAGTGGATAATAAGTCGCCCATCTGTGGCATCGTGAATGTTGTTGCGGGATGCAAGTGAGTCGGACCATAGTGTTATGGTCCTATGGTCGTCCCGGTGGTCTCTTCTTGTCTCTGGAGTACCATATTGCTGTTGCTGTGCTCCAACGATTGTTCGTTCTTCGCAGGAAGTGCCCTCCCCAGCGATGGTTCATCTTGTCTGGTTACATAACTGCATCTTCCGCCAGGGATAATTGATGTAATTACTTAGCTGAGATAAATTTACCAAATCATGTTTTTGACCGGATTATTTCCTAGTCGCAGCGCCCGGCGTGGACAGAAAGCGGTAAGTATGTGCTAGGTTTGGCTTCTATAAATGTTAAGGCAAACTGCCTCGCATTCTTCGTTAAGCTCATTTAGACATTGCCAGCTTATCTGACGCTATAACTGAAGATAATTGCGTCATTATCAAACCTTAGGTGGGGGGACGCCGTGGCCTAGTGGTTAAGTGGCACGGCTCACAACCAGAAGGTGCTGGGTTCGATCCCCATCACAGCACCGGCCGTTACCCCGGGGAAGCAAACCCTTAGAAAATGCAGGAGGAAGCAGACCCTTACATAAAATGCATGCTGAAGTCGGATGCACTGGGCCGACAGGCGCAAAATAAAAACCACAGTGCAACGCACACCGCCTTGGGGATAAGAGAAATAAGGCGAACGCAAAAAAAAAAAAAAACCTTAGGTGGAGATCAAGACGCTGAGCAGCGCATGAGCTGCAGTGGTCAGCGACCCATAGCTGACTGCTAGCATCAGGGCCAGTGAACCAGAGCTGCCAAGACCCTTCTACACCTCTCGGCGGTGATCCTGGATAACAGGCTGCAACAGGGCAGACTGGCTAAGGAGAAGAGATCGAAGAGAAAATGCTAATCCGGTACACACAAAAATGCTTGCTGAAGTCGGATGTGTTGGACCGACATTCTGCTACTTAAGCCCTATCAGGGTTTGGTAGCGGGAGATTGAGAACGAACGCAGGAGAAGAAGAAACTTTAAGTGAGTGGGTATTTCTCTGTCTATGTTGATGCCTCTATCTTCCCAATGTACTTTTCTAAAGACCTTTTCAAGAGCCGCTGTGAAAAGTATTGAGGAGATTGCATCGTCCTGTCCAACGCCACATTGTATAGAAATGTATGTTGTTTAGTCGGTAAAAATGGGGCAATATTGGTTGATCAGCCTTCGTTGTATCTCTTATATTAGCTGAGAGTACAAGTACTTTTCTTCAACATCTCGATTTCTCAGAGTAAACATCATTGCACACATTTCAATGTTGTTGAAGACCTTTGTTCATAAACCACAAACACAAAGAACGAAAGCATGTGTACTACATGTGTCGTCTCCATTAACTGGTTGATTGTGTAGAAATGGTGGCCGGTTGAATAGCCTTTCCTGAAACCTACCTGCTCTCGTGGCTGATTCTCATCAAGTTGTTTCTCTAGTCTGTTCACTATCACTCTTGTGAATACGTTGCACTTGGATAAAAGTAAACAAATCGGACGGTGGTTTACCAATTTTTCAGTGTCTCCTTTTTTGTGAATCAAAATTGTTTTTGATGTTTTCCATTGGTCAGGAACTCGACTTCCACAAAGGCAATAGTTGAACTAATTGTCGTGCTAGTGTTGCACCTACTGTCTGAATGATTTCAGTGGTGATTCCGTCCAGTCCTAGGGAAGTTCCTAATGTGTGTGCTCGAGTTCAACATCTTATCCGTTTTCTGTACACATTCCACATTGTGTGCCTTTTATCTTCTGTACACATTCCACATTGTGTGCCTTTTATCTTCTGTACACATTCCACATTGTGTGGCTTTTATCTTCTGTACACATTCCACATAGTGTGGCTTTTATCTTCTGTACACATTCCACATTGTGAGCCTTTTATCTTCTGTACACATTCCACATTGTGTGGCTTTTATCGTCTGTATACATTCCACATTGTGTGGCTTTTTGTTAACTACAGCCTTTGATGTTAACAGATCAGTGTAATACTTATTATATTCTTCCTAGATTTCTGTTCTATCTGCCGTGGTGATATCATTTTCATTCGTTAGAGTTTCTATAAGATACATCAACTGATATCTGTTGATTCCATGTGCAGAAGATGAGTCTCTTAGTTATGTAGTATCACTGTCAGTTACAATTCTTATGTTGCTAAAGATTTGCTCATTCGGTTATGGACATACAACTCTCTGAAGTATATCAACATAAGCAAGTTACATTTTTTTTTTAAATCAACAATGCTGATCAGCGCATGAGCTGCACCGGTCAGCGACCCATAGCTGACTGCTAGCGCCAGGGCCAGCGAACCAGAGCTGCCAAGACCTTTCTACACCTCCACGCGGTGATCCTGGATAACAGGCTGCAGCAGGGCAGACTGGCTAAGGAGAAGGGATCGAAGAGGGAATGCTAACCCGGTACTCAAAAAATGTTTGCTGAAGTCGGATGTGTTGGACCGAAAGGTGCAAATATCGCAGTCATGCTGTAAACTACGACACAACGCATCCCGTTCTCTGGACAACATTCTGCTACTTAAGCTCTTTCAGTGTTTGGTAGTGGGAGATTGAAACGAACAAAGTCAAGCCAACCAAATAAACAGTGCGATATTTATCATATGATTTTATTTTCTTCTTGCCCCACGCCAGCCCCTTATCAATCATATGATCATCATTGTAGTTGATTCCTTACATTAAGTTTAACATCAATCATATGATCATCATTGTAGTTGATTCCTTACATTAAGTTTAACATCAATCATATGATCATCATTGTAGTTGATTCCTTACATTAAGTTTAACATCAATCATATGATCATCATTGTAGTTGATTCCTTACATTAAGTTTAACATCAATCATATGATCATCATTGTAGTTGATTCCTTACATTAAGTTTAACATCAATCATATGATCATCATTGTAGTTGATTCCTTACATTAAGTTTAACATCAATCATATGATCATCATTGTAGTTGATTCCTTACATTAAGTTTACTAAAAGCACTTTGTGCCCTATGTCAGTCTTGTGGTTTTTTTCTCCTCTTCTTTTTCTTCAATACCGTCGTCATTGTTCGCTCTCAAATGATCGAATCAATTTTCCTCATAAACTTGACGGTTCATACAATGTTTCTCTTGTCGTTTTACAATTTATCCACGCAACTGGGTTGGGGAAGGTTATGTTGTCACTCCGCTCCTCTCGTGGAGCCGACGGACCTGGAGAACATGTTCTACCGTTTGTTTGTTCTTCACATGTGGGCACATATCTACGTTCCACATTTTTAAAATTAATATATACTCGTAGATAATTTTTCAGTATGTAGTGTCCTGTTAGCAGTTCGAATATTGTTACTCCGTCTCTTCTTGGTACTGAGTTGTATGTTGTTGCCATATCAGATCATGTGTGTTCTTTGTGCCATTTGTCTCTGCGTTCTTCCAGTGGTATCACTTTGGGCATTCTTACAGTAGTGTTTTCTGGAATGATTCTGTTTTACACGATGATGTTGCTAGCCCCATGCACAACCCTCTTTAGCAGCCTTAATTGACGGGCATGAAAAGTTATATTATTCTTATTCCAGGGGGTGAAAAATGTGTTTAGGACGTAGGAGTCAAGCAAAAAAAATAAAAAAATGTAGGAGCAAGGTAAAGAAATGTAGGAGCAAGGTAAAGAAATGTAGGAGCAAGGTAAACAAAATGTAAGAGCCAGGTAAACCAAATGTAAGAGCCAGGTAAACAAAATGTAAGAGCCTGGTAAACCAAATGTAGGTGCCAGGTTACAAATGTAGGAACCAGGTAAACAAATGTAGGTGACAGGTCAACAAATGTAGGAGCTAGGTAAACAAATGTAGGAGCTAGGTAAACAAATGTAGGTGCCCGGTAAATAAACGTAGGTGACAGATAAACAAATGTAGGTGCCCGGTAAATAAACGTAGGTGACAAATAAACAAATGTAGGTGCCCGGTGAATAAACGTAGGTGACAGATAAACAAATGTAGGTGCCCGGTAAATAAACGTAGGTGACAGATAAACAAATGTAGGTGCCCGGTAAATAAACGTAGGTGACAGATAAACAAATGTAGGTGCCCGGTAAATAAACGTAGGTGACAGATAAACAAATGTAGGTGCCAGGTAAATAAACGTAGGTGACAGATAAACAAATGTAGGTGCCCGGTTAAAAATGTTGGAGCCAGGTAAACAAATGTAGGTGCCAGGTAAACAAACGTAGGTGCTAGGTAAACAAATGTAGGAGTTATGTAAACAAAATGTAGGAGCCAGGTAAGCAAACTTAGGTGTCAGGTTAAAAATGTAGGAGTTATGTAAACAAAATGTAGGAGCCATGTAAACAAAATGTAGGAGCCATGTAAGCAAATGTAGGAACCAGGTAAACAAACTTAGGTGTCAGGTTAAAAATGTAGGAGTTATGTAAACAAAATGTAGGAGCCCCGTAAGCAAATGTGGGAACCAGGTAAACAAACTTAGGTGCCAGGTAAAAATGTAGGAGTTATGTAAACCAAATGTAGGAACCAGGTAAACAAACTTAGGTGTCAGGTTAAAAATGTAGGAGTTATGTAAACAAAATGTAGGAGACAGGTAAGCAAATGTAGGAACCAGGTAAACAAACTTAGGTGCCAGGTAAAAATGTAGAAGTTATGTAAACAAAATGTAGGAGCCAGGTAAGCAAATGTAGGAACCAGGTAAACAAACTTAGATGTCAGGTTAAAAATGTAGGAGTTATGTAAACAAAATGTAGGAGCCAGGTAAGCAAATGTGGGAACCAGGTAAACAAACGTAGGTGCCAGGTAAACAAACTTAGGTGCCAGGTAAAAATGTAGGAGTCATGTTAACAAAATGTAGGAGCCAGGTAAGCAAATGTGGGAACCAGGTAAACAAACGTAGGTGCCAGGTAAACAAACTTAGGTGCCAGGTAAAAATGTAGGAGTCATGTAAACAAAATGTAGGAGCCAGGTAAGCAAATGTAGGAACCAGGTAAACAAACTTGAGTGTCAGGTTATTTTTTTTTTTTTTTTTTTTTTTTTTTGCGTTCGCCTTATTTCTCTAATCCCCAAGGCGGTGTGCGTTGCACTGTGGTTTTTATTTTGCGCCTGTCGGCCCAATGCATCCGACTTCAGCATGCATTTTATGTAAGGGTCTGCTTCCTCCTGCATTTTCTAAGGGTTTGCTTCCCCGGGGTAACGGCAGGTGCTGTGATGGGGATCGAACCCAGCACCTTCGGATTGTGAGCCGTGCCACTTATCCACTAGGCCACGCCGTCCCCAAGAGTGTCAGGTTAAAAATGTAGGAGTTATGTAAACCAAATGTAGGAACCAGGTAAACAAACTTAGGTGTCAGGTTAAAAATGTAGGAGTTATGTAAACAAAATGTAGGAGACAGGTAAGCAAATGTAGGAACCAGGTAAACAAACTTAGGTGCCAGGTAAAAATGTAGAAGTTATGTAAACAAAATGTAGGAGCCAGGTAAGCAAATGTAGGAACCAGGTAAACAAACTTAGATGTCAGGTTAAAAATGTAGGAGTTATGTAAACAAAATGTAGGAGCCAGGTAAGCAAATGTGGGAACCAGGTAAACAAACGTAGGTGCCAGGTAAACAAACTTAGGTGCCAGGTAAAAATGTAGGAGTCATGTAAACAAAATGTAGGAGCCAGGTAAGCAAATGTGGGAACCAGGTAAACAAACGTAGGTGCCAGGTAAACAAACTTAGGTGCCAGGTAAAAATGTAGGAGTCATGTAAACAAAATGTAGGAGCCAGGTAAGCAAATGTAGGAACCAGGTAAACAAACTTAGGTGCCAGGTAAAAATGTTAGATTTGTTGTCGTTGTGCTGTCTTATTCTTTGTTCCCAGGAATCCAAACTACTAAATAATTATATTTTAACCAAGCAATGCCCGAGAGTTACCAGAACCTGGAAAAGGAGCAACAAATAGTAACACTGTAACCTGTCAGACTAATGGGCGACTAAGGAGGGTTGGGTATGGGGCTGGCTGCCTCCTCCTGTATAAACTATAAGTGACAAAAAATTCAACAGATAATGACATCAACATATGAAGGCATGGCTTGCACGCGCTCCACGTGGAGCTGAACAAGTTTTGATTGGCTGACGGACAGCTCTAATAGTGTTAGTGTGGTTGTTAATAAAACGCGGGTTTATGTGCATGTGTCAGGAGAGGGGGGGGGGGGGGGGGGGATGTTGTCGTTTGTTATGAGTTTACATGTCTTTAAGACAAAGGCAGGTCACTTTCACATAAATCATGAATCAGAGCTGGGATATCATACAAATTATGACCGCAGACTGGGTAAAGTATTGGGAGTTTGGTGCTGTCCTTAAAGACGCCATCAGTCCTGATTACCTCTTACCGCTTTGCTTGTCGTTAACACAGTATCTAAAGACGACGAATAGATCATTGTCAACCACATACATTATCTTTCTATTTATGTCCGGGCGTGTAGACTATACACAAGTTGTTTGTGTCCGGCCGTGTAGACTATACACAAGTTGTTTGTGCCCGGGCGTGTAGACTACACAAGTTGTTTGTGTCCGGGCGTGTAGACTGTACACAAGTTGTTTGTGTCCGGGCGTGTAGACTATACACAACTTGTTTGTGTCCGAACCTAAAGTTTTGAGCTGCTGGGATCAATAGATCACGTACAGACATTTTTCGCTTTACGGAGCTGTATTATACAACGCTTCGAAGATACGGCGCTTCGATGATACACCACATGTCAATTCTTCACATTTTAGGATCAATCTTTATCTTACTGCTCTTTTCTTAATTAATGAGCATGGTTGAACTAATGCCGTGATTTTCTCTTAACAGCTTTGAGCTGGCCACTGGAATTTGGAATAGCCTGTATGGTTCTATGGGCCACATTTGTCGATTTACATAGGGGTGAGCCTACTGATAAGCCACACATTGCCGAGGAAGGCCCTTTCCTAGCCGAGGATGTCTCTTCCCTGTCGAGGGGATGTCACCACCTTGCTGAGGATGTCCCTTCCTTGCCGAAGGTGTCACCACCTTGCTGAGGATGTCCTTCCATGCCGAGGGTGTCACCACCTTGCTGAGGATGTCCCTTCCATGCCGAGGGTGTCACCACCTTGCTGAGGATGTCTCTTCCTTGCTTGCCGAGGATGTCACCACCTTGCCGAGGATGTCACTTCCTTGCTGAGGATGATATGCCTACCTTGTCTATGATATTCTCACCTTGTCTAGGATATCCCCACCTTGTCTAGGATGTCTCCACCTTGTCTAGGATGTCCCCACCTTGCCGAGGATGTCCACATCTTGCCGAGGATGTGCCTTCCTTGCCGAAGATGTGTTTTCCTTGCAGAGGATGTCCCCTCCTTGTCTAGGATGTCCACCGCCCACCAACTCTTAAAGCAGACCATGGACATCAGGGTTGGGAAAGACACTACCATCTTGTTCCCACCGCATGACCACACAACACCTGGTTGTCAAATCCGAAAAACATCATCCTCACTGCATGTAGCCTGGAACTCAGCCATTCTTCATGCTCATGGACGGTTGGAGCGACGGGCATTGTCCTCTAAGCCAACTACCTGTCTACCTTCTGTCATTCATCTACATGTCTTAATTCTATTAACATTACTGTCATATAAACCTATATCAGCGGTTAGCGACCCATACAGATGAGACACTATTACACTTCCTAGGTCGTATAACAATAATAAGCTAGCAGACGAGATAAGATCTATATATCCTTAAGTCTCGAACTACCCGATCTTCCCAGTACTGCCCCTGACGTTCCTTTCTTTACTATTACCAAGGCTAAATTAACACATCACATTAGCTTTCTGGGAAGATCTAGAAATACCTTTTTGTCTCAACCATGCGGAGATATGGCTGTAAAGACGTAAGCTGAGCTGAAGACGACAGGCAGAAATGGAAGGACAAAATTCATGAGCTTGTTGACCAGTCCTAGGACTGAATGACCTGGTGATTATTAGCTTTATTAAGAGATTTTTCTCACATGCATCGTGTGGTACTAGGGCCGGAATTGGGAGTAAAAAATATTAACACTGTAACCTGTCAGATATGTCGCGAGGAGCGACTAAGGAGGATAGGACATGGAACTGGCTAACTGGTCCTGCAGATGACAAGACGATGAGAAAGTATTTACACCTCACAGCAGAAGAGGGAGACAAAGTCAAGTCTATTGTATCTCCATCTTTCTATTCTCCAATGGTGCTTCGCTTCAAAGTTATTTCCTTCTGCTAGTAAATCCCACCATTCAGAGCTACAACAGTCATGTTTAATGTCTAATAATTAAATGCTGCCCGTCTGCTAGTAAACCCCACCATTCAGAGCTACAACAGTCATGTTTCATGTCTAATAATTAAATGCTTCCCGTCTGCTGGTAAACCCCTTTACTAACATTCACTTTTGAGAGCTACACCTCTGGTCTGACATAAGGTTTGCCCATCTTCTGCAATCACATCTTCACATCACTTACTTCCTCTTCACGTGTAACAATTTCATCTCCTACTTTATCACTGAGCGCCTAAGTGACAGAGCAGTTAGATAGCCTGTCTCACGCGGCTTAGGGACTGAGTTTGATTACCGGGTTCAACACGCTCGAGTGTACCTACCCAGCTGTAAACTGGTATTTTACATTTAGAGAAGACAAGGCGGCGAGAAAGGGAACTGTTCACACAAACCACAGCAAAAAAAAAAACAACCTGAGGCTTTACAATGCAGGTTAACACTCAGTCCTGACGGCAGGTTTTCCTATCAAACAACCTTTCTTTTCGAGTATGCATTGGGGAACTGACACGCTAGTCCAGTCAGGCACAACATACTGACCAGGATATCACGTCAGGGTCAGGCACAATACACTGACCAAGACCACAATCTCTCTTCCATATAGCGTTTCCTGGAAACTGGCTGTTTTCAAGGCAACTTGGCTGACGAAATGTGGATTAATGTGATCCCCGTAGTAGTGAGCATCACACAGATGAAGCCAAGCATAGCACAACCGCATGGAGGACCACTGTTCACCTTCATCAGCACACTTGGGATGTGAGGAAAGCTGCTAC
The DNA here is from genome assembly GCA_036924085.1 of Ariolimax columbianus. Taxonomy (NCBI): domain Eukaryota; kingdom Metazoa; phylum Mollusca; class Gastropoda; order Stylommatophora; family Arionidae; genus Ariolimax; species Ariolimax columbianus. The sequence goes on along the minus strand of JAVGWX010000004.1, from coordinate 22,167,382 downwards.
AACATGCCACTTAGTGTCCTTTTCAGGGCGCACAAAAGAGTCAGCTTATTCATTTTGGGTATTACACAACAACTACCTTTCTTGTCTTCTACTTCTATCATTGCAAGTGTATTCAACAAACTTACCCCTACACCCCCCATCTCCCGAGACAGAAGATGAGCGACTTAGAAATGAGATACCTTATCATTTTAAACTTGTATCAATGTGAAAAGAATGCGAGACAAGGACGTGCTGCATTTTCAATATCTACACGGAACAGATTTTCAAACAGATAAAAATTATGATGAGGCTTGTCATAGGAGGTCGAACAATTAATAACATTAGATATGCGAATGATATAAAGTTCTGTTAGCAGAAAATGAACAAGACTTACAGTAGTTAGTGTCAGGAATAAATGACATAAGTCACGCGTATGGATTGGACATCAACTTTGAGACAACATAAACTATGATTCTTGGCAAAGCAGGGCATCACTCAAACAGATAAGAATTTGTGATCTCAAGTACTTTGTATACGCGTCACCACTCTATGACGCAGAGCCATGAGCATTGAATAGACAGGTGGAGAAGAGAATAGAAGCATTCGAGATTTGAGTTTATAGAAGATCTGGCAGAGCCTCACAGAAAGAAAAGAAAAGAAACGCGGAAATCCAGAAAACGTTAGGGATGTGAGAGAACTGCCGTCAGAAATCAAGGTTAGACAGTTGCGATATGTTGGCCATATAACAGGCCATTCCACTTTAGTGAAGACCATAATAGAGGGTAGGGTGGAAGGCAGTCGTCCAAGAGGCAGACAACGTTATGTGGGTGGATAACTTCAGAAGATGGACTGGAAAGAGTCTGTCAGATTGCACCATCACAGCAAGACAGAGTTCCATTGCAATCGGCCTTCGCTGCAGAGGTGGCACCTGAGCTGAAAACATAGCCCTTTTCTCCATCTAGTACCTCTTTCACTTCAGCTGGAGTATAGGCCAGCACTACAGTAGCCCTCCTTCAGGAATCCTGCACCACAGGACTTCGTCGGCTTTGCAGTAGTGGTTTCCTGTATCAGCTTGTTTTACACTGTGATGTAACTATATAGGCCACATGGTTTCTTATCTGATCACAAGGAGATGAAAACCTGGTTCTCGAACCAGCCATTGTGTCCCTCTACCTAACTAGGCCATATGTGTTCTTACTATCAGCAGGTGTATGGGTTTTGTTGGGCATGTAGAATATAGACTATGGAAAACATAATGACAGGCAATTTTAGGGCGGACCCTTATTTATAATTTTTAATAGAACCCCTACCTCCCCTTTCCTTCCCATCTAATTACTGACTGAACCATCAGTATCAAGTATCTCCCCCCAGCCTTAGTAACAACCATTATACTCCTTCCAGGTTTCTACAATTTTTTCTCTGGCTTGCAGCTCCTATTCCCCGAGAATCAAAAGGCTTATATCTGACTTGCCACGGTTGGCCAGAAAATCAATAAATGAAACAAAATCAAAATACAAATAATAAATGTCACACATTTTGTAGGCAGTCATTTTGTAATTTAGTGTCAGCCCCCCCCCCCGTGGTGTTAACTGGTGGGGTCTGCACCCCCTTAGTGATGTCACAGATCCGACCACATCTGTGGAGCAGTCACGTGCAGTGATATAGGCCCTACTTGTTGTTGCCAATGTATTTCATTAAGAGATTCTTGTTGGTCTTGCTATAGGGGGCTTCTTCCCTCGTAGAAATTAATGTCCTGCATTATCTTGTTCTAATCCCAGAATTAAAAAAGTAAAGTTAAAATTAACAGACAGTAACACTGATATTTACAATAAGGTGTGCATAACTGCATGGCACTCCGACAGATTGCGCTGCTGTAGTTGTGTCTGTTAAAGTGGCATCTATGTGAAGTACTTGTTTCAAGCAACGAGCTGTGATTGAATTCTTGGTGGCAAGGACTGAAAGTGTGAAACATTCACAAACGTTTGTGTGCTGTGCATGGAAGTTGTGTCAACGATACGAGCATCATTGTACTCTGGGTTCTTTCATAGCCACAAGCCCAGACACGTTGTAATCTGGATTTTTTCATAGCCACAAGCCCAGACACGTTGTAATCTGGGTTCTTTCATAGCCACAAGCCCAGACACGTTGGTCTCTAGATTCTTTCATTGCCACAAGCCCAGACATGTGCAGTGCAAATGCCATTATTTGTGAGAATCATCACATAACCAGCAATTGAAGTGTGGTGGCAATTTTCTACGAATATTCAAAGCAATGTGCAAGATGAGATTATCAAAGTCCCATAACTGACTACAGACGTCACAAGAAGATGACTATTTGAACAGGAAACAAGCTGGCACAGGAAAGGTATGCATGCCTTGTTCAACACTGTTGAATGGTCGTAAAGGGAGAGGAAATTATGTGTGTAAAAGGAAACATCCAGTCATACATTGTGAATGAATAGTTTCAAAAACAATCAAATTGCAGGACATTACTTTCTGAGCAACTTTGTGTATAATATATATATATTAAGCAGCAACCAATAAGAAGAAAAATGGATAGACATAATTGTTTTATTATTTTGAATCTATTAGCACAGTTTGTGTTTCAACAGATTATGTTCTTTTATTGCTTCATATATTGAATAATGAGAAAAGAATCTATAAATTAATGATCCACAGATTGTGGAAGTTCGACATTAAGTGTTGCCTGAACAGAGAGGAGCACTTGAGAGGATGGTGTACAAGTGTGTAAAATTAGCAAGCTATAAGAACCATTAGCATACATACATTTTGCCACTTGCTGAGAGAGACAGAGCACCTGTTGGTCTGCTCGGGGCACAATGATGTCAATTATGTATACCATGATATAACTGCTTCATAAACAACACTATGTGATAAACAGTATGTGATACAGATCTCTCTACAGGTATTATATTGGTTATGTTGAAACCATTAAATGAATCCATCAGTATTTGCACTCTGTCAGTGTGTAATCCATCAATTAATCCAACCTTATTTATACCCTGCCATTGTATAATCCATAAATCAATCCAACCTATTTGCACCCTTCATTGACAGTCCGTCAGTCCACTGCCTTCTGGACTAGTAATCACATTATCCACTTGTCAATGATCATATGTTGAAGATTGTGGCCCATTTTGATCAGTGTACCATTCTCATCAACAAGCAAGGATCTAGAATGATTAAAAAGTGTTTTTGTTGTCCATTTTCTGACTTTTATCTGAGCTACAATTATCCATCTTCTTTGGTAATTGATTTGAAATGAGCACGTCTATTTCTCTCATCAATCTAGTGGTCTACTCAAGGTTATCTTATCACCATGCAAATTATGTCTCAAATGGATTGAAGAGAGACATGCTTTCACTCTGTTCCTCTCGTGGAGGCTACAGACATGGACAGCATATTCCATTATTTGTCTGTGCTCTTGAGATGTATACATGCAGGTCTGCCTTAATGAAGCTAATGGTTGTTGTTTGAGTTAGCTCTTAGTGTTTCTTTGGTAGCAGGTTACAGAGACACTTCTTACATCATTGAGAGGTGGATCAGGGTCCTTTGGCTGTAGTGCATAGTTAGGCTCCTCAACAACCTCACCAGTATGGGGATTAAAGTGTTGATCTTCACTTTGTTGACCAGACTGATGTGACCACAGCCTGTTTCTACGAGCACGAATGAAGACATGAGATCTTGATCAGTATGTTTCACCTGAACCTGATTTCTCTTCACTCCCAAACCAATGATTAAATACAACTTACTTTAACACATTAATTTTGCCAATTATAATGACTTAGCCACTCCTTTTCTTCCCTGGAATGTACAAATCTTTTTTCTGTGTGGCTTATATAGTTTCTACAGGTTTGAGTAGCTCGCATCATACACAATCCTCCTTAGTTGTCCCTGATGACATGCCTGATAGGTTACAGTGTTATTATTTGCTTCCATTTTCAGGCCCTGGTAACGCACAGGTGTCAATTATTAATATCAGTGAAATTTGCTTTTAAAACATATGCATATCTTCATTATTTTTCTTCTCTCTCTCTCTGTCTCTCTCTCTCCCTTCCTGTCTCCCTCTCTCTCACACACACACAGAAAAATTGTAGAAAAGTACACAAATTCTTCAGGTACTTAATACAGAAGCTGATATAAATTATTCATATATCTATCTGACCCATACTCTCTAATACAATAAACTTTTAACTAAACTTTCTAGGACTCTCTGTCTCATCCATACTCTCTCACACAATAAACTTTCTACTGAACTTTCTAGTACTCTCTGTCTCATCCCTACTCTCTCACAAAATAAACTTTCTACTGAACTTTCTAGGACTCTCTGTCTCATCCATACTCTCTCACAAAATAAACCTTCTACTGAACTTTCTAGTACTCTCTGTCTCATCCCTACTCTCTCACAAAATAAACTTTCTACTGAACTTTCTAGGACTCTCTGTCTCATCCATACTCTCTCACACAATAAACTTTCTACTGAACTTTCTAGTACTCTCTGTCTCATCCATACTCTCTCACAAAATAAACTTTCTACTGAACTTTCTAGTACTCTCTGTCTCATCCCTACTCTCTCACAAAATAAACTTTCTACTGAACTTTCTAGTACTCTCTGTCTCATCCATACTCTCTCACAAAATAAACTTTCTACTGAACTTTCTAGTACTCTCTGTCTCATCCACACTCTCTCACACAATAAACTTTCTACCAAAATGTATAGTACTTTCTCAGACTCAGCCACTTCCATCTTTGTACCTCACCATCTCACTAACAAATAAATATTTGAAGTTTATCGTCATCCTCATCCCTTTGACTGATCTCTTCCCTCATCTTTCTCTCCTTCTTCCAACAGAAGACATCAACATGAACATAAAACACAGGGCTAAAGCAGTTGGGCCCATTCTTGTCAAGAAGAACTCATCCCTTGACCTTCCAACTTTCGTATCAACTTCAGCGCTATGGAGCTGTAAATCTGACTCTGCAAAAATAAATTTAAAAACCGACAGTGTCAATAAAGCTTCTTGTAGTGTACTTGAGACATCTATAGTGTCAATAAAGCTTCTTGTAGTGTACTTGAGACATCTATAGTATCAATAAAGCTTTTTGTAGTGTACTTGAGACATCTATAGTATCAATAAAGCTTTTTGTAGTGTACTTGAGACATCTATAGTGTCAATAAAGCTTCTTGTAGTGTACTTGAGACATCTATAGTATCAATAAAGCTTTTTGTAGTGTACTTGAGACATCTATAGTATCAATAAAGCTTTTTGTAGTGTACTTGAGACATCTATAGTGTCAATAAAGCTTCTTGTAGTGTACTTGAGACATCTATAGTATCAATAAAGCTTTTTGTAGTGTACTTGAGACATCTATAGTATCAATAAAGCTTTTTGTAGTGTACTTGAGACATCTATAGAATCAATAAAGCTTTTTGTAGTGTACTTGAGACATCTATAGTATCAATAAAGCTTTTTGTAGTGTACTTGAGACATCTATAGTATCAATAAAGCTTTTTGTAGTGTACTTGAGACATCTACAGTGTCAATAAAGCTTTTTGTAGTGTACTTGAGACATCTACAGTATCAATAAGAGTTGTGTGATGAGACATCTACAATATCAATACGAGTCTTGTGATGTACTTGAGACATCTATAGTATCAATAATAGTCTTGTGATGTACTTGAGACATCTACAGTATTAATGACAAACCTAGATGCTGCTCTAGTCCAATCAGGCACAACATACTGACCAGGAAGCCGTGTCGGGTTCAGACAGAGATATACTGATAAGACCACTATCACTCTTCTATATTGTGTTCCCAGGAAATAGGCTGTTTTCTAGGCAACAAGATGTGGATCGACTTGATCTCCATAATAGAGAGCACCATAGGGATCAAGAGCAGCGCATGAGCTGCAGTGGTCAGCGACCCATAGCTGACTGCTAGCATCAGGGCCAGCGAACCAGAGCTGAGCTGCAGTGGTCAGCGACCCATAGCTGACTGCTAGCGTCAGGGCCAGCGAACCAGAGCTGAGCTGCAGTGGTCAGCGACCCATAGCTGACTGCTAGCATCAGGGCCAGCGAACCAGAGCTGAGCTGCAGTGGTCAGCGACCCATAGCTGACTGCTAGCATCAGGGCCAGCGAACCAGAGCTGAGCAGCGCATGAGCTGCAGTGGTCAGCGACCCATAGCTGACTGCTAGCGTCAAAGCCATCGAACCAGAGTTGAGCTGCAGTGGTCAGCGACCCATAGCTGACTGCTAGCGTCAGGGCCAGCGAACCAGAGCTGAGCTGCAGTGGTCAGCGACCCATAGCTGACTGCTAGCATCAGGGCCAGCGAACCAGAGCTGAGCAGCGCATGAGCTGCAGTGGTCAGCGACCCATAGCTGACTGCTAGCATCAGGGCCAGCGAACCAGAGCTGAGCAGCGCATGAGCTGCAGTGGTCAGCGACCCATAGCTGACTGCTAGCATCAGGGCCAGCGAACCAGAGCTGAGCAGCGCATGAGCTGCAGTGGTCAGCGACCCATAGCTGACTGCTAGCGTCAGGGCCAGCGAACCATAGCTGATCATCGCATGAGCTGCAGTGGTCAGCGACCCATAGCTGACTGCTAGCGTCAGGGCCAGCGAACCAGAGCTGAGCAGCGCATGAGCTGCAGTGGTCAGCAACCCATAGCTGACTGCTAGCGTCAGGGCCAGCGAACCAGAGCTGAGCAGCGCATGAGCTGCAGTGGTCAGCGACCCATAGCTGACTGCTAGCGTCAGGGCCAGCGAACCAGAGCTGCCAAGACCCTTCTACACCTCCAAGCGGTGATCCTGGATAACAGGCTGCAGCAGGGCAGACTGGCTAAGGAGAAGGGATTGAAGAGGGAATGCTAACCCGGTACTCAAAAAAATGCTTGCTGAAGTCAGTTGTGTTGGACCGAAAGGTGCAAATATCGCAGTCAAGCTGTAAACTACGACACAACGCATTCCGTTCTCTGGACTACATTCTGCTACTTAAGCCCTTTCAGGGTTTGGTAGCGGGAGATTGAGAATGAACGCAGAAGAAGAAGAAGAGAAGAAGAGCGAGCATCATGCAGATGAAGCCAAGCATAACATAACAGTCTGGAGGACTCCGGTCCACCTGAACTTAACGTTTTTATACTGGTTTAGAAGACTCTGCACTTGAAGTGTTAATTGATCACAAAGAAGCAGGACAAACTGAAGGAACTATGGAGAATAAGATAACAATATCTCAGCAACAACAAAATAGGATGTATTAAAGTTCCTATATTATTCATAATTTTATCAATCACGGACAAATAAAATTATGACCTGAAGGTCTGCTTGTGGGAGAATTATAGCAAATGAGGTAAATAAGTAAACTGCTTAGGATAATGAGGTGCTGGTTTATAGCCAACTTACAAGATGATTATCAGGCTGAGTTATCACAATTGGCTGTCCCGAGTCAGATAACTCACACAGAGATCTATTGAGAGGAATTTCACCTGCAAATAAGAAATAAAACATATCAGTGGATTCACAATAGTTGTCTTTATAGTTTTCTTGGGAAGATTTATATCTTATCATTCTTTGTAGAATGTTGCTCTCCACGCAGCTGTTTTATAAGACTTTGGATCTTTGGCCAGTTTTCTCGCCCGTCACATTCAGAAAATCTTTGATGTAGTGTGTCCATCTTCTTTTTCTTTTTTTTTGTCTGTCCTTGCCTTGTTTTCCAAGTACCAAACTATGCTCTAGTATCACTTTTTTTTCCTAAATCATTTATTTCTTTGATGAAGCCACAGTACTTTGGTTTCTTAAATATTGCTGTTTACGAGTCAATTTTGTTCAATATATTCAGTTGTTTTAGAAGATCTGTGTTTTTCATTTTTGCTATCCATAATAGCTTCTAGGAACTTTCCTGTACCAATTTAGCTCAGAGGATTCAATATTCTTCTTTGGTGTTTGATAGTTCATGTCTTGCATTCTTTCATTGCCACTGGGAAGATTCATGTCCTTGAAGCACTGGGACAGGCATTCAAGCGAGTCTGTCAGAGCACTGAGTTTATTTTTGTGCTGGTTCTTGAGTGCCATTAACACTGCGAGGGCGTCTGTGAAAATGAAATGATACTTGCTTTTCTGCCGGCTCCTTATGGTCTATAATGGTTTCAACTGCTTGTCTCAGGGCACTGAAGTTGCTGCAGCATCTTCCAGTGGCAAATGCTGCTTAGTATACTTTGCTTTTTAGTTTTATAGTGATGCCTTCTCCCCCGTTTCCAATGGCATCTTTGGCTGAGCCATCCGTATTGGCGTGCGTCCAGGCTGTTGGTGGAAATTTTTGGTTGATGTAGTTTGTAATTATGTGTTTTTTCTGTTCCTCTGTTTGTGTCTTTTTGTCTTCCATGTTGGGGATATATATTGCAAATAGGTTTTTATTTCATCCAGATAGAAAAAACAAACTAGGCCTTACCGTGGTTCAAACCTATATCTCAAGATTAAGAGATCAGTATTACAACAGCTCAGCCATTTGCTCCTCACCTCTTATAATTTCTATTCTGAAACCATCGCCATTTTATATTTTATATTTCATTCCTTATATTATTTTTGAAATTAAAAACATCACAAGTTTTCAAAATCTTGTCTCCATTAAAAGCAACAATGGAGACTGTCAAAAGAGAGGTCATAAATAGGCTGACCATAGCAACAGAGATGTTAAATAAAATGAAGAAAGAATACAAACAAAGAAAAGTACAATTCCTGACGATATGCAACTTTTCTGCAACAACGTACAGATGTGAAACATGTACAATCACTAAACAAGAAAAGTAAATCCTTCAAGCTAAAACGCTACAGAAAAGTTCTCTGCATAACAATGATAGTGAAAAAGAAAAACGCACATGTCCCAAAAGAACTGGAAATAGATCTAAATTGGCTCATTAACAGTTTCACGTCTAGAAAATTAAAATACTTTGGCCACATCAAGTGCCACAACGGTTTAGAAAATTACATTGGAGGGTATTGTACCTGGAAAACGAGAGAAGCGATAATGAACATCCAACATCAAAGATGTTCTGAAGGGTTGCTGTGGTCGAGAGATAAGGCACTAAGTAATGAATGGAAACAATAGGCGATATAATCCCGCAAGTTTCAAGTGACCCCTGGTCTCAAGAGAGGTAGGACCAGAGTGCCTACATACTGAGTTACCTCCAGTCTTCTTGATTTAAGTCTTGCCACTGGTTCAAGGTAGCTTATTACCAGAATATGAGGTTGATGACCGGCGTAGTTTCTTCCTCACTATAATCTAAATATAGCACAAGTTACATCATCAAGACAAAATGGTCTGATGATGTTGATATCATCGTTTGCGATAGGCAACCAACTAACGTTTTTATTCTGAAGATGAGAGTGATAGAGGTGGGAGAACTGACTAAAAATATAATGTCTACAGACCGACTAAGATGAGACTGACATGCTGCAAAAGATATGCTACATGAGGATGATATTATTTGTTAACATCTGAATTGATAACAAGCATTTCACACAACAGGCTATTACCTAATATTTCAGATCCCATTTCTTTAGCAATATTTTTTCCACCATCCTCTCCAAAAATATGCTCTTGATGACCACACCTTGGGCATAGGAAAACACTCATGTTCTCAATGATCCCTAGGTTTGGAACACTGACATGTGAGAACATGTCTAGGGCTCTTCGAGCATCCAGAAGGGCAAGATCTTGGGGTGTGGTTACAATAACTGATCCTGTAAGAAGTTTGTATCAAAATAAACATGATTTATGTATACAAATATCTAAACCAGAGGTGGCCAAATTACGGGCCTCGGGCCAGATTTGGTCCGCCAACCAGTTTTTACCGGCCCGCCAACCAGTTTTTGGCCAGCCTCTTGATTGAAAATTACTGTATACTCTGCTAAAAAAATATTACAAAGTAGCATGCACAGGCACCAGAAACAAAACTAAATAGACTCAAAATACCTCCCACAATACCACAAACACTTTCTTTCTCTCTCTCTATTTCTCTCTCTCCTTCTGTCTCTCTCACTCCCTCTCTCTCTCTTCCTCGCTATCTCTCTCTCTCTCAAACCAATTGAGCTCTACTAGATAGTGCAGACAAAACGGAAATGATAACGTCAAATCTCTGATCATGCACGTGGACAGTCTAAGACAGTGTCGGTACCTACTTTAATAATGAGAAACTGAAAGCAATGACACATCTTTTCTGTGATCGGAATTCTCTGAAATCAAATTATCTTGCCTTATCTTTAGCATCGGTATGGGAAAGTGATCGTGGGGGTAGGGATGGATGGTAGGTACATTTCTATAGAAAGGAGTTGAGGTGCACAGTTTTGCCTTGCGAAGTCTGTTAAGTATAAATCAGCCAGCGACACTTCTGGACTTATAGATGTTGTGCATGTTTTCATGTAAAAGAGTTTACATTTGTAAAAATGTTTTCTAAGTATAGAATAGTTTGCCGTTACTTTCTGTACATGGTTCATTATATATGTGAAACTAAATCGCAGAATGTTATTTGTTAAGGGTGTTATAGGTCTGACTCTCTGGTGTTACCTTTTTACCATAATCTGGCTCTTGGCCAACCTTAGCTTGGTCCCCACTGATCTAAACATCAAATACAGCCAAAAAGTGTACAATCTTTTCTCTTTCTCTCTCTCGGTTTGCGTGTGTGTGTGTTTTTTTGTATAATCAAATATACTGGTACTCAGGTTTAAGGGATAGGGCCACTATAATCTTCAAAGCATATTGTAAAATATATGACTCATGAGGGTTATGCATAGATCTAGCAACCTCATGATGTAAAACTATTGTTATGAAACTGCCACTCAAATGCTCGGATACAGGCTTCTTGTAAACAGGTTTTTTTTATAATGGTTGCCCTATGCTTCACTTGGATCGAAAAGGCAAATAAATCAATATATTTAATCAATTTCTATTTGTCAATTGTCGTGGCTTGAGCTTGTATAATTTATGAATACATTTTATTGCTCATTGTTTTTGTGATGGTTTATGTGCAATTGTTATTGATCCAGCAAAGACGTCTTCATTTAAAGAGGTTGACTTCTCAAGAGGTTGATATTTATTAATGCAATCCCATAGTAAATACTAGTGTAGGAGTTTGAGTGTTGATAATCTCATTACACTAGGTCTTCTGATTTCTGAGGCAAAGGTAAGGGTTCATTTCCTCGCTGCTTTGTCTTCCCTAACTCAATGAGTCAAGTAACCCTTTTTTTAACAGTCTAGATATTGAAGCCTCTAAACTATACTATTTGATAATGAAGTCCCTGTGCAATCTTCTTCTTATAATGCAGTCCCTGTGCAATCTTCTTCTTATAATGCAGTCCCTGTGCAATCTTCTTCTTATAATGCAGTCCCTGTGCAATCTTCTTCTTATAATGCAGTCCCTGTGCAATCTTCTTCTTATAATGCAGTCCCTGTGCAATCTTCTTCTTATAATGCAGTCCCTGTGCAATCTTCTTCTTAAAATGCAGTCCCTGTGCAATCTTCTTCTTATAATGCAGTCCCTGTGCAATCTTCTTCTTATAATGCAGTCCCTGTGCAATCTTCTTCTTAAAATGCAGTCCCTGTGCAATCTTCTTCTTATAATGCAGTCCCTGTGCAATCTTCTTCTTATAATGCAGTCCCTGTGCAATCTTCTTCTTATAATGCAGTCCCTGTGCAATCTTCTTCTTATAATGCAGTCCCTGTGCAATCTTCTTCTTAAAATGCAGTCCCTGTGCAATCTTCTTCTTAAAATGCAGTCCCTGTGCAATCTTCTTCTTAAAATGAAGTCCCTGTGCAATCTTCTTCTTCTTGCAATCACATCTATGATTTTTACTCCGTCAGATGAGTTCCAGTGATGAACTCGACCACTGTTTGTAGTTCCTCTTTAGTTCTGCACAGTTTTGAGTTTAGTGCTGAATCGTTAGGCCAGTGCATCTTACATAACTGACCATACACAGGACAATTCTGTATTACACGCTCAGCAGATTGTTCATTGAGTCCACAATGGTAAAGCAGATAGTTGAAGCTTGTACGTGACTATGTTCTGTCTGTTGTGCCCTGTTCTGAGGCAAAGAATGGTGATCTGTCTCTGCCGACCAAGGGTTTGATAGGCACCATTTGGTTTGTTCTGTTCTCTTCTGGCAGCCTTTTCTCAAAGTATGTGATTTCAATGTCCTCTTGTTCACAATATCATGTTGAGTCAGTAATGTATACTGATTTACAAAGAAGAGATAATTGGGTCTCTAAATTATACCATTTAATAGTGGAGACACTTAAGTCTGTAAGCTATACTGTTTCAGCAGAGATAGTAAAGCCTCTGAACTATACAGAAAAAGAGGCATGTCTGCACTGTTACGGTTAGTTGAGACTGTGAAGTCTAATAAACTATACTATTTTATAGAAAAGGCATTTAAGTCTATTAAACTATACTATTTTAAATAGTAGAGATATTGAAGTTTGTGAACTATACTATTACGTCTGATTAGTATAGTGGTAGAGTACTCGCTTTTCGAGGCAAAAGTATGGGGTTCAACTGCCATGCTCCATGCATCCAGCAGTAAATTGGTACCTGGCATATGACTAGTGAAATAAAAGGTAGCAAGAAAAGGAAATGGCTACCCTACCTCATACAAGCTGTGGCTTAGTGTAATCAAATCCCTGACAACTTCATTCCTCAACAGTAATCTAACTCCTATGGGACAAACCTTTACTTAAGTCTCTAACAACTTCATTCCCCAACAGTAATCTAACTCCTATGGGACAAACCTTTACTTTACTTACTATTACAAATGAAAAAAAATTAACATTCTAATATGTACACATGAGTCTTCTAAATATAATTTATTTCTGCTGATTCTGGGATTATTTTCAAGACATCTTCATCCCATTAGATGACAGCACTAACCGCTGACTAGGTATGTTTCTAACTGGTAAAACATTACATTTTTCATTCATTAGATGATCAGATTAGTTCATTAAGAGGATTGATTAGGGGTGTGTACAGCCAGTGAGCAACAGGAATCATCAGCCTGTATATCCTCTACCTACTGTTGGAAGATGCTGAGAACTGGAGTGAATTAATGTCAAGAATGGATAGCATAATTTTACTGTTTTACAAAGCTACCTCTGGCTAGTTATGGTTAAAATACTAGTAAAGTGGTTAGCGCGCTGGCTTCGCATCTGAGTGGTCCTGGGTTCATTCCCCAGTTGAGGCGGTAATGTTTTTTTCAGACCGCAATGGCTCCCGGGTCGACCCAGCCTTAAATGGGTACCGGTTCAGTCCGGGAAGTAAAAGCGGCGAGGGAGAGGAGATGGCTACCGCCCTCATATAGCCGAGCCTTTGAAATGTGAGATCGCTAACACCTCACACCCCTACGGCAGTAATGCTATGGGATACTTTACTTTACTTTACTAAAGTTAAAGGTCAGCCTTTCATGGTAACAGTAAAGATAAATAAAACAAAGCAACAACAGTACTGAAGGTCAATAGTTGATATAAACAAGCATAGATAATGGCTCAGTGACTATCTATCTATCTTCAGTCCACTTGTGTTGTTTGACGTTGTGGGGAGGTGTGACTTCCTTTGTTACATATTTTGGCAGGGGAAAATCTGCTCATGACTTGCCAGGTCAATCCAGTATCTGTTACAAACCGTTATGTTAGTAGCCCCTGAAATATACAATCACCTATATTTGGGACTCGTGGTGGTGGAAGCATAAATTAGAGCAAGATAGACCCACAGCCTATCAGGCGCCATCTATGTCACTCCACTAACCACATAACCAAGACCTTAGAGGCACACAGTCCCCTTTTTGCGACGTATTCTCTGTGGTGCAAGAACGAGTAAACTTACTCATTGTGGGCATTGAGCAACAACAATCTAGTTCATGACCTCTGGCTGGTTCAAACATTATCATTGTGTAGCAGGAAAGGTTGGAAATACACATAATAAATACTCATGAAAAACGTGCTTCATGATCTTCAATTTTCAAATCATACTGATTCACTACAGATGTTACCTGAGATAGGAATGTTCTGTGAGATTGACAGCTGGACATCCCCTGTGCCTGGGGGCATGTCAATGACAAGATAGTCTAAAGGACCCCATAAAACCTGGAACAAGATAAGAGACCTAGTAAAATATTTTCATAAAATATTCATTATCAACATGAAAATAATTACCAACATAGCATCCTAAATAATAATAACTGTATATGATAATTGCATATCAGTGTCAGACATGTACCCTGGCCAATTCTCTGATATCAGTGTCAAATATACACCCTGACCTACCCTCTGATATCAGTGTCAGACATACACCCTGCCCTACCCTCTGATATCAGTGTCAGACATACACCCTGACCTACCCTCTGATATTAGTGGCAGATATGGACCTTGGCCAATTCTCTGATTTCAGTGTCAAACATATACCCTGACCTACCCTCTGATATCAGTGTCAGGCATAGACCTGACCTCTCTGGTATCAGTGTCAGACATAGACCCTGACCTCTCTGGTATCAGTATCAGACATAGACCTCGACCTCTCTGGTATGTGTCAGACATAGACCCCCGACCTCTCTGGTATCAGTGTCAGACATAGACCCCCGGCCTCTCTGGTATCAGTGTCAGACATAGACCCCCAGCCTCTCTGGTATCAGTGTCAGACATAGACCCCAACCTCTCTGGTATCAGTGTTAGATATGGACCCTGATCAACTCTCTGATACCAGTGTCAGATATGTCAGATTTGAACTCATTAAAAAATATCTTATTTTAGTTGATAGCCAGAGTTCATCCAATTTAAATCTTAGATATCAGTGAAGCAAGTTGGGCCAGAGAGTTTTATATGGGAAGAAGCACAAAAATGACCTTAATAAGGCATATCTGTTAATTAAAAAAATATTAAGGTGAGACTTCCCAGTGGTTTCCAGGACTAGTCTTCATGTGACAGCAATGAGAATAAGTCTACTGCAACACTGATAGAATGGAGCTAGCAGTGACTAACAAATGCTTTAATCCCTCTAGAAGAATCTCCAACTCATTCACACAGGCACAACAATTACTGAGTGTGAAGTTGCTTTCTGGATTCCAAGGAAAGTTCTAGAAACAATACCTCATTATTTGATTCGAGGAATAAAGAGTAAATAATTCATTTACACAGAAATAAGAAGAAGAAATATTTGATACTTGTTTTCTATTGCATTAATATCCACAGCAACATGGACATTACCATGGGATCCATTTTGGACATTAATATTATCATCAAGATTAACATCATCAAACAGCCAAATGGTCAAGATATCATAATTACACACAGTATACATAGACTGGACCAGATAGCTACACAGTGTGCATAAATGAAGCAACTAATATATTATTGTTCTTGCACTATCTGTGCTGGTCTTCTATAATTGCCAGCTTCAATAGAGTAAAAATAATTTGTATGGTTATTTTGTATTTTCATTCAGATAGGGTTGTATGTTGTGAAAGTCCCAAGTCAGTATCACCAGGCTTGGCCTATCAGTTTAATGACATGGCTCACAATCCGAAGGTGCTAGGTTCACTCCCCATCTCAGCACTGGCCATTACCCTGGGAAAGCAAACCCTTAGAAAATGCAGGAGGAAGCAGAACCTTGCATAAAATGCATGCTGAAGTCGGATGCACTGAGCCAACAGGCGTAAAATAAAAGCATAGTGCAATGCACACCGCCTTGAGGAATAGAGAAATAGGGCGCAAGCAAAAACAAATAAAAATTCATAGGGGAAAAAAAGGCAAAGAACACACAAAGACAAAAACCAGTGTCTGTTGCAAGAAAAACAGGGTAAAGCTGAAACGAACTGGAGAAAACAAGCACAGGACAGGTCTGCTAGAAAAGAGTTGGTTGATGACATATCCACGCCAAGGCAATAAAGGCGAAGAAGAAAGGCTGTACATCATTTCAACTAGTTTTTTTTCTCCAAAAAGATTTGTTATTATAATTAATGCAATTAGATATTTCTGTGTCAAGAATTCAGCCATTAGGCTAAACCAGGCCATGACAAATCCCACGTTTCATGTCAACGTGACGACTATAAATGCTTCTTAACATTTCAAGAACAGATCGTATTTACTCATACAATTTCTTTCATCGCGTATATTTACCCAAGTTTTTAATAAAATATAATATCTTCCTACATAATTTCCTCTCCTTCCGTCAACTTTTGAGGTCAGGATGCCGCCATCATACTATGCAGCGGCTAAGACATAGGACAAATAAGGAATAGCAGAAGAAGGTAAGCATGACTTTAAAAACAAACTGAAATTTGAACATTTTGAATTTATATTTTTTTAAACAATTCACCCATACCCTCCGGCATGTTGTACAGTCCTGCAAGGAGTTTTTCATTAGGCACTAACTATGCCTGGCTTCTACAATCTTTCAATCTTTACTTCGCGCATAGATCCTAAAAACATTTGTTGTATTTGTGATATGAGACTATCACTACAAAAATATATGCTTCCCAAGATGCGATGAACTATAGTTGTGGCCCTATGTGTTACTTATAGAGAACAGGTGAATTCAAGAAGCATTACCTCTCGTAACAGTTTCTGTACAGCGGACATAACCATCAACCCCCTCCAGACAATGGCTGACTTTTCATCAACCAGAAAGCCCATGGACATGCTGAAACAAGAACCAGTCATATACATAATTTAACTTAACTTAATGTTTTTATACTGGTTTAGAAGACTCTACAGAGTCTGTATACAACCAGTTTCTTGGTGGGTGGTTTAAACAATGTGCGAGTCCATTTAATAGACTCAAACCTAGAGCTAAGCAGACCCGCAGCCAGTTAGGTGCCATCTATAACTGCTCTTAACAAACCACCTGGGAAAAGGTACAAATAACGTGGGTAGATTTTTAACTTGAATTTTGTCCGGGCAGCGGCCGTTAAGCCTACTCTTTTTTATTCCCAACTGCAAAGGAATTTTTAACGTGCTTGACACTGAACACGGGAATCCGATCTCACTACCCAGAGATCATGAGAATTTTTACCAGAAGATCCACGTGAAAAAAATCCCGGTCGCTACCGTGAATCGAACCCGTGACCTCCAGCACCCGATGCAGACACCTTACCTCGAGACCACTGGGTTTTGTTTCTGTTTATGGCCTAGAGCCTTCAGGAGACCCTGACAACCATATAAATTGAAACACTTAGATGGAAGTGGTCTGACAAACCAACACTTGATCTCCACTTGAACTTTAAGCCTCTTAACGCTGCCACTAGAGTCGCACTTTGGATGATAGTGTTGAATGATATATATATATATATACATGAAATATATACATTAGATAAATCAAGGACCACCAGTTTGATGATGGCACACATGCAATAGATGAATCACCAATCCACAGATTGCTTGTGGGGGGATATCAAGAAGATGGCAATTAGAACATATGCAGAGCATCTGTTGCAGCCCTACGTTCCAAGGGGAATCGGGCGGATAAATGGTAATGATGATGAGAGTGAAGAAGATACATGATCATAGTAATGATGAGGATTAAAATGTGCACTGACCATTTAATTCCATAGTTGGCAAGAGGTATCATCAGTTTCTCTGTAGGAAAACAAAGCAAAACTATTTTTCAGACAAGTAAACATAGAAAGTACCTTTTCTTTTGATGATAAAAATTCTGTGTTATGACACCACACCCCCCACCCCACCCTGGCCATATGTGCATACACTCGTATATATATATCAGCTATACTAACCTCCTTCACACAGGATTTAGATTCTGACTTATTTCTTGCATATATAATGTCATATTTCTTGAAATACGTAAACAAAAATGGTAGAAAGACAAACGTTGAAACCAATAAATTATGGCTAACACTACATTTGAACTAAATGCAGACTTACGATGATTCAGCTCTGGCTGCCCTGATAGATTCATCAGTGTCGGAATAGATGGACCATAGATATCAGCATCCAGTATGCCAACCTTGTGTCCCTATTAAAATAATACAGATGAACAGATGAAATTACGTAGCTACTTTTATATACATATGAAACAAACGACCCACTATATATATGATTGGATAACAGTAGCAATGGTAGTAGTAGTAGTAAATACCAGTAGCAGTCCAGCATACAAAACCTTCAAAAAGATTATTCAAGAGCAAGATAAATTTGAGTTGCAAGTCATACTAGTATATTTATATACCATATATCCGTACATATAGATGCAAGTCATATTAGTATATTTGTATATGTTGTATTCATATGTAGAGTTGCAAGTCATGCTAGTATATTTGTGTACCCAGTAACCATTTGTAGGGTTGCAAATCATGCTAGTATATTTGTTTATCATATATTCCTACTTTGTCATGGGTCAAGCTACCCCATCCTGTAGAAACTATAAGCCACAAGAACAAGGACAGGAGACACCTACATGACATGGTAGCCAAGAAGCATCTAAGTAAGTTCAAGTGTATATGAAATGTCTCTGTATCCTACACAGTATCTTGTCACAGTATTTTGCCGCAGTCTCAGTAACCAATCAGTATCCTGCCTCAGTGTCCTGTTCGAGTATCCTTAGTGTACTGTCTCAACATCCAGTCTCGGTAAGCTTCCTCAGTGTCTTGCCTCAGTATTCCACCTCACCATTGTGTCTCAGTATTCCACCTCACCATTGTGTCTCAGTATTCAACCTCACCACTCTCTCAGTGTTTGACCTCACCATTCTGTCTCAGTATTCCACCTCACCATTCTGTCTCAGTATTGAACCTCACTATTCTGTCTGTTTCCTGTCCCGATGTCCTGTCTCAACATCCTGCTTCAGTGTCATGTCTCCATGCCCTGCCCCAGTGTCCTGTAAAAAATTCCTGACCTTAGGGGCCTGTCTCAGATTCCTGTCTCAGCATTATGTCTCATCATCATGTCTCAGTGTCCTGCCCAAATATAAAACAGAGTATACAACATATCAAGGACTGCTATTGTATACGTAAAAACACTTTAAAGACTGTTACAAGAACTCACCTTACCTAACTGAGATAAAGCTAATGCCAGATTAACTGTGGGACAAAAACAAAACATGCTTATTGATTAATCAATGGCTCTCTCTTGTTTGTGTATCTGGATGTGCATTGATGTGTTCAAACAATTTTAATAATCTATTAAAACATTATAATTAAAGTGTTAAAATATTATCTTCAACTGGAAGACATTAAAATAGTCATCATATAATCTGCTGTACAAAAAAACATGCAAACAAAATTGTGAAAGAATTCTATAGATAGATATATCAATAACAAGAATCACATTACGAGTAAGAATTCACTCTGTTTATTAAAAAAATGGGTATAGTTCTTGCATTAGCAGGTACATGCAAAAACATTTCCTTCCAGTCCTTAGATCTGTTTTTCGCAAACATATCACTTCTTCACTCTGTCCTCTGATTGTTTTTTCTACAATACTGTTATACTGTGTTTATTCAGGCATGTCATGTGCCCTATGTCAGGTTGCTAAATGTCATCTAAACTCATCTGTCTTTTGCCTTTAAATACCATGCCAGGCTCTGGTATTGTCACATGTCATCTCTCCATCTCATTGGTGGATGTCTAAGGCAATGATTATAGGTATAAGGCAGCCATGATGTCACTTTATGTGTCTATCTATTGTCAAGCAAGCAAACCATTTGGACTGGTCACCTGTACTTTCTTTCGCTCCATAAAAACATGTTCGGAGCAGATCATTTAAGCCAGGGGTGACAAATTTGCTTAGGACCCAGGTAAAAAATACAGAACCAAGCATAATGCTGAATAAAAAGGATATACTGTGACGAGGGAAATTGTGCATGTAAATATGACACTAGTCTTAAAATGTTAGACATCATAACAACATTTCTAGGCCCGATTACATCTGGGATTTGTCATACCTTGCTTCAAGTCATACATAACAATGTTGACTCTACTTAACTATCTCATTTTCTGAGATAGAGCATGTCTTAGAGATCAATAGTAATTAAAATGTACAAACAAGTCTATATATATCCATGGATGTTGTTGCTTTTACAGATATACCCATATAATTAAAAGGTTGTGCTCGTGGTGTGTTACTAGGAACTGAAAAGGGACCAAAGAATTGTAACACTGTAACCTGTCAGGCACGTTGCAAAGAGGTGACTAAGGAGGGTTGCACATGGTATCAGCTACTTCATCTTTAAGAAACTTTAAGCCACAAGAAAAAAAAAAGCAGAAGACCTCTTCAGCTGATGGTAGGAGGGGAGTAACTTAGTCAGTAAAACAGAAATATAATTATGGTACGAGAGAAGTAACAGTCTGAGAATAGAAATATATTTATAGTAGGAAGGAAGTGACTAAGTATGTAAAACAGAGATATATGATTATCTCTTCTGCCATTGTTCACATTTGATATTAAGTTTATTCTGCAGTCCCCTGATTGTTACCAACGTATGTACACATACACACATAAGCACCTGCAGTTGTGGACTTTCCAACACCACCCTTTCCTGAAGCCACAACAATTACATGATCTACACCAGCTATAGGAAGCTTTTTAGGCAAACCCCTCATCTTCCGATCCCCAGCTTGACTTTCACTTGCTGGATTTTTAGAAGATGTATGGGAACCCTGTATTGAATAGAATATTTATGCATCTGATACACAAATTTATTATTTAGACTTCAAACAAGTTATCTGTAAACGAGATACCTTTCTTCCTTTGTTCTGCTATTTTTTTTCAATTTCACTGTTGCTGTTAACTGTCATGAGTAGACATAATTGTTGAGTCTGTCATATTTAATTCTTTCCTAATGTAGTAATTTAACAACAGAATGCACCTTCAAAAGTGGGGGAAAAACTGCACATGTGGTGATCTCGAATTAATTAATATTCCTGATATTGTAATTGAGCAAACATCTCATGTTATTTATACATTTTTTGCACATTAAATGCTGAATTCAAATCTGGAAATTACATGCCAATTTTAATTCATTTTTGAGTATAAAAATTTATTTAAATTGAGTAATTTAAAAAAAATTTGTTTTTAAAAAAATATATTATTTTACTAATCACATCCCTGCTGTCAAGCAAGTGAACAAAAATCAAAAATTTCACACAGAGTAGTGTCCATTTATGTCTGAAAATGACTGCCAATTTGTATCATGATATCATCCGTTGTTGTTAATTTTAAAATATTTTAATATTTCATGGTCACAATAAAAAAAACCACTCTCTTCTTCACAGGTGGCGGCGCATAATCTTCATCATCACTATAATTGATAATAAAATGAAGGTTTCAACTTCGTTACTGTCACTCAGAAATGTTATGCTCTCAATTTGCCCACAGGTTTTCATCATGTAAACACGATGTTGTTAAAGACTGCCTCATTGGGCGTTAACAAATTCTTAACACCAGATAGTAGTGAATTCATATTGTTTTTGTTCACACCATAAACACTCAAAGACAATTGATCAAAATTAACTTGAATTCAATTTCACTCACATCTATATCAAACCAGATGGAATGTGAACTCTTCTCAATTGAAACCGGAATTAATTTGTATAAGGTAACTTAAAAATTTGTACGTTTTTCAAATAAACAAAAGAACCCATTAAAGTGACTAGACATATGCAACTGAAAATTCTGTGGCTTTTAAAGCGGCTAGACGTATTCAAAAGGTTAAGCCAGTGATTTTGTGTTTTTTTTCTGTTTCATTCCTTCTCTTCCATCTCAACTATAGCATGGAACTATTCATGTGCAATTGTAGTGGCAGCTTCTGCAGCACTGTATGTTTTATGACAAGGTTGCCAGCCCCATGCACAGCCCTCCTTTTTAATCTTTTTGGGTCAGTGGCCAATATATCAACTCCACATATGAATGAGTTAGTTAACTTTCTTGGGTCAAGTGTGTGGCGTCTGTTGTTCTATGCCATGTCAACATGCCTATGTCAACTATCTACTATGTGGGATTCCTCGTACCTCGTAGCTAGATCATCCTGTGTTATAAATGTGCTGTGGTAGTTGATCAGGTTATATTCTTATAAGATGACCAAACTAACATATTTTCTATCTTGAAATGTATTCAGCGTAAAGGCAAGTTCTCATCACATTTCTAATGTTCTCATTTTATCTCTGGCATTTCATTTACGATGTAATGTTCCTTTCCTGTGTCTTGGGTAAGGATCAAGTTTAACATTGGTAGCATAGAGTTGACATAAATATACTGTTTATCAGTTGTTGCTTTGTTGTCAAATTGATGTTCGGGTGTTTAAGCAGTTGTGACAGTTCATAAGTCACAGCAAAGGCTTTCTGATATTTAGTTTCAATTTCTCTATCAAGCCTATCATCTTTTGTAAAAATATTTCTCAGATCTTTGAACTCTTACGCCTGTTTAATTTCTATATTGTTACACTTATGTTTAGTAGATCTGGTGTTCTGCTAATTCTTATAGGTTTTGCCTTTGATGTGCCAATCTTTATATTATCTCTTTCAAAGGCTGTGCCAAGCAAATCTATATGCTTTTGCAGTTTATCTCCATCCTCATAGGCTTTGGTTGTCTGCAAAGAGTAATTGTATTGAATTAGGTTCCACTTCTCGTGTTGCAATTTGGCAGGCTTCTGTTGTTATTGTGTTCAGGTACATTTTGAATAGCAATGATGCAAGCCCACATTTCTGATGTACTCCTGTGATTATTTCAAACGTATCTATGATCCCATCAACTGTTCTTATTACATTTTGTACTGATATGGTGTAGCACTCTCACATTATACAATAGTTGTCCTTGTATTTCGTAGTCCTCCAATATTATCCAGAGTTTATTCATAACAACTGAATTAAAAGATTTCTTCTGGTCAGCAAATGTTATGCTGAAATGATCGTCATATTATATTGTTCTTTCGTCTAATTGTCTTAAGTGAAAAAGTGAATAAAACATCAGTATATTCCATCCCGCTACATAATCCAGATGGAGCTTTACTCAGTTGAGGATCAATAGTTGGACTTATTTTTTGTTTTGTTTCCGTTCAGATGCCATCTCTACAGTGAAGGTCAGCTGCAATGGATTTCCATCACCCTCCATCTCTTGTCTTAATGGTATAATCTGACAAGCTTTTCTCTGTCCATCTTTTAATGTTATCCTCCTACTTAACGCGCTTTTACCTCTAACACATTTGTCCTTCACCTTTCCTTCTAGTATGACTTGGCTTTGTTCGTTCTCAATCTCTTGCTACAAAACCCTGATAGGGCTTAAGTAGCGAAATGTAGTCCAGAGAACGGAATGCGTTGTGTCGTAGTTTACAGCTTGACTGCGATATTTGCACCTTTCGGTCCATCACATCCGACTTCAGCAAGCATTTTTTGATTACCGGGTTAGCATTCCCTCTTCGATCCCTTCTCCTTAGCCAGTCTGCCCTGCTGCAGCCTGTTATCCAGGATCACCGTGTGGAGGTGTAGAAGGGTCTTGGCAGCTCTGGTTCGCTTACCCTGACGCTAGCAGTCAGATATGGGTCGCTGACCACTGTAGCTCATGCACTGCTCAGCTTTCTGATCCCTCTTCTAGCATGATTTTCAGAATTTTGTTTTATATGATTAACCATTAAATGTTGCAAAGTTTAAAATATGCTTCAAATGACAAAGAGAAGTGCAAAATTTTAATGTTTCTATTATTTGACTGGTTGCGTTAATACAGCTCTCCCTTGTAAATGAGACTTGAAATAACCTGAATTTTAGTATCCACATAATTTACTGCTGCATACTTCCTTGTCTGCACTGTTTCCTTGTCTGTGTTGACCCAAGTAAGAATATACTGGTGTACAAAGTACAAGCAGATAAAAAAAAATACATGTATTGCTGCCTGTTATTCATTTAATTTCTGATTATTCTGTAATTTAAACAAATAATAAATTTGACAATCTACAAGTATAAAAGACATGGAGTTGTAAAATAATATCAAAATGAAAACTGTATACCCTTGGCGGTCAATTTGCTTCAAAAAAAAGGTCAATAATGCAAAGTGATTACAACAAGCCCTTCAACATTCATCTGACGAACTGACAATTCTGCACTTGCAGTAATCATTACAAAAAGAATGAAATGCCAGTATTTCCCTCACAAAACCATCTTTATCTCCACTACTGCCATTTACTAATCATGTGAAAACATTGCAGGCCAGATTTCTTCTAAAATTATGACTATATTTGTTTTCAATGTATGTGTGCAATGTGACATTGATATTCCCTTAGAGATAGAAGGTTCTAAATATATGTACAGCCCATTTTAGAATATATCATTAACAGTGTGCATATTTTGTATGCTAAAACAATGTTGAGACCTATTGCGCCAAACTTCAGCCTGAAGTGATCATACCTATGTGTATGCTGTCCTTTATTAAGTGGTTTACAAAGATATTGCCAAATGCACATAGGTCAAGATGGTGTTTATTATGAAGTGATGTTGAATGTTTATGTCACCAGACAAACTAGTTTAGAAAATAAAATACAATTGTTGGAGTTTGTATCATGATGTTTTGTTTTTCGATGATCTACATATTTATTTTGTTATTCAGCCTGTCAGTGATGTATGCATCATGTTGCACCATCTGCCAACCAATCACCTGGCTCTGGTCTTACAGTACCTTTTTTGCATTGTATGAATGCAGTGTATCTTATATATCATTGAAGTCTAGCTCTGCCTAAGTCAACTAAGTGAAATGAAAAACTATAGTGAATAAGCAGATAATATGAGAAAGAAAAATATGTTATGAAGTCAAAGAACCTTCATAACATTCTTGCTGCGACAATACAGCACAACTGTAAAGCAAACTGAACCCCTTTGAAGAAAGAACAGAACCACAAGAAGTGTTACGTCCAGTTTCACCTTTGCTACAAAATCCTGCATGAGAGAGTTAAAACATGCAAGTCTCAGAATATTGTAATATTGGTCAAATATTGTCAATTTATTGTATGTAACCTTATGTTTGTCAATAAATGGATTTATAATAAATTATCATGATTAACTACTATTAATCATTCAATTATGCAGTCAAGGTGTAGTTTTAAAAGTAATTAAATTAAAATCTAAAGGTGATATTTGGAGATTGAAGATTGTACAGGGTTGTACCATTTTTAACTCGCAGAAGAAATTTAATGAATGACTAGTGTAGTGACAGCTAAAAAGCTACAATGAAAATTATTACCATTATGTAAAATGAATTATCTAAATAATATGCATCACTGCCTCTCAACAATGTACATATAAGTTGAGACAGGCGGCGTTGGAACAGCCAGCATGAAA
This sequence comes from Ariolimax columbianus, assembly GCA_036924085.1. Lineage (NCBI taxonomy): Eukaryota > Metazoa > Mollusca > Gastropoda > Stylommatophora > Arionidae > Ariolimax > Ariolimax columbianus. The sequence continues at coordinate 22,142,076 of JAVGWX010000004.1, read as the reverse complement.
AGTCAGCTAAGCAGTCTGAGTCTTGTCTTAGTCTTACTTACAGTACACTAACTACTTGCCAATAAATCCGGCGATATCGCTATAATATCATTACTTACAAACGGGTGCGAATGGGAAGACATACAACATGCTGCATTTATTGGTCTCCAATTATAAACACGCAATGTGTGAGCACATTTAATCTGTATAAGTCTAGTTGCCATTTTCAAAAGTAAAAGCATTCTGTTTTGTTTATCAGCGGTCAGCTACTAGGCAGAGGTAAATGTGTTAGAGTTATTGCCCGTTAAAGGGAATTCCCCAGTTATGATTCTCTGTTAGTGATCACTGAATGTGCTCCTTTATGTATGTAGCACATTACAGATATACACAGACATCCATACACTGACCAATATTCTCACCTCATAAATAGATACATACACGCGTCCATAAACTAGTCAATACGTCTACATTACAAACACGCATCTAGACACTGGTCAATACGTCTACATTACAAACAGATTCACACACGCTTCCATACAGTGATACACTCTAAGCCCTGATATTCAATCAGACACGTGTGTCTGATGTCAGGTATGTTGAGTAATTTCATTTCGTTCTTTTGCCTTGGGCCCCCTTCATGCCATTGCTCCACCTCAGCCTCGGTCGCCCACTAGAGCGTCTGAAGTTGGATGCCACCACGACGTCACTCTGCGTGGCCATCTGTTATCCGGTATGCGCAGCACGAGGCCGGCTCATCTCTGTTTTCCTTACAACGCGACATTTATGATGTCAGTGAAGGAAGTTCGACGTATGATCTCAATGTTGCGGATTTGGTCTCGAATGTAGATCTTCAATGTTCTTCGCTCCATCGCTCGTTGGGTAACGCGGAGTCTATCTGTCTAACAGTTTTTCGTAGGTTCCACACCTTGCAGCTATATACCACCCTGGAATAACCCCATCGTTGAAGGTGTGAGCCCTATCGTTGTCGTTTCTCATTTGTTGCAGTATGGTAACAGTTGAAACTGAGACAGTCCGCTGTTATCCCCGTGAGATCTCCAGATTTATTGAATGAAAGTTCGTGATCCTTTGGTCCAAGTAGATATACAAATTAACGAATTTTCGACGGGAATATCTCCAAGATGCATATCTACTATTGGTCGGAAGGTGTTGAATATGAACTGGTTTTGTTCATTTTGGTATGTAGGCCAACTGCAACGCTTGCTCAGAGCTCATTTAGGTTTTTCTCCCCTTCTTTGGCGCTGAGGATGAACCCGAGATGAGTAAGAATTTATCTGTCTATGTTTATACCAATATTCTTCAAGTCTAGGTTTGCAAAGACCTCCTCAGGGGCCGCTGTAAAAAGCTTTGGTGAGATTGTATCACCCTGTCTGATACCACGTTGTATCGATATGGTGATCGGTCTATAGAAGCGTGGGATATCCGTTGTGCATCAGCTGTTTATCTCCCCTATCAGTTTAGCATAATTTTCTGCAATTCCCTTATTTCTCAAGCCATTCAGCGTCGCAGTTATGCTGATGCTACCGAAAGCCTTCTCATAATCAACGAACATAAGGAAGGCGTGAAGGCATATGTACTTCACGCACTTTTAATTGGTTGAATGTGTAGAAGTCGTCAATACACTGGTCAATACAATATGCTGGCCAATACTGTGAATGCGTTTACATTACAAACAGATACACACAGGCATCCATACACTGGCCAATTTTGTTAATACGTCCATATTACAAACAGATACACACACGCATCAATACACTGGCCAATACATGTACGTTACAAACAAATACACACACTAACCAATATACGTTCAAAGTACTATGGTATGGGGTGGGAAGATGGTATAGGGTGGAAAGCGACGTGCCTTTGCCAATAGAACCAAGAAAGACAAACCTTTATTTTTTTTTTTAAACACGGCGTAAAATAAGGCAGGACTTAATACTCTCTAGGTAGATTAGTCTGATGCAACTAGTTGTTCCTGTATGTTGTTGAGACCTACTAGGATGGCCTTTCTAGCGATTCTCCTGCGTGTGTCTCTCTTTGCCTGCCCCTCCTTCTGGTAACACTTGACCCTCACTCAATCGATTGTACTGTAAGTATGTTGCTGTTCATTTTAAGGATATATTTGATGTATGTCCAGCGTTTTTTCCTTATGATAGTATTGCTGTTTGGTCTCTAATTTTATTTGTTTGATTGTCTTAATTATTTCTATCCAATGTGCAATGTTGTTCAAAGACATATTTTCAAATGCTTGCAGCCTATTTTCAAGAGTTTTGGTTATTCTCCAGCTTTCGCATTCATAGGGTAATACACTGCTGAAGACGGGTGTGTTAGACTGAGGTGCAAATTTCGCAGTCAAGCTGTAAACGACAACACAACGCATTCCGTTCTCTTGACTACATACTGATACTTGCAAAGGCCTTTTCAGGGCTTGGTAGCAGATGATTGAGAACGAACGAAGAAGAAGAAGAATATGGTTATACTGATATTGTGTTGGAGTTGATCAGCGTCAGTTTGATCTATTTACTTGTTAATTGGTTAAACGTAAATTAGGACAAGACTATTCGAAAAGATTTCAGCTGTGTCTCCACCCTGTTCTATTTTGCTGTCTATGCTCTACCATCTGTAAATATACTTAATTCAATTTAATAACAATGACTTTGACTTTGTGATTTTCATGATTTTTGTTTTCGAAGCATTTATCTATATGTTCGGATAGTTAAGAGAATTAAGGTAATTAAGCTAAAGGCAGATGAGGTGCATTCGTGCTGACGTGCTGACATTTGGGACCATGTTTCTCACAAAGGCTGAACAATAAAAATGTACTCGTATTAATTAATGTTTCATTGCGGTATTTAGACTTACCAGGAAAAGTGAAGATTACATGGGAGGTGACCATGAAGCAGTAAACAAACTTTGATTTGGCGTTTGATCGCCTGGTCCTGGAAGTTACGTGATCTTAATTATGGGCTCTGTCATCACGGTCGTACATGTTTGCCACGTGAAAATTTAAGCCCAAAACTGGTAAATCTAATTCAATACATGAAATGTAGTGTCTATAAGAAGTTTGGTTTTTGGTTGATCTGCCAAGATAACTAAAAAAAACGTATGAATATTTGTAAATTTCACTGACTTTCACTTCAGTTCTGAGTTCACAGTCGCCATTCACTGTAGCACACCTTAAACACGTTAACAGTGACTGAGTGACACTGTTATAATAATAGTTCATGTAATACTAATAGAGGTTTACTCAATGTCACTGTCAGGTAAATTGACAATTACTTGAATTACAATTGAAAGCTCCTCACATTTGACTAGTGACCTAATGATTAGTTGACAATCACAATGTCAATGACATTATTACTACTTAGTTGAGTACTAGTAGTACTACTAGTACTACACTGAATGTACTGTAGACGTATGTTTAAAAATTATAAGAATTAAGATGAATACTGCACGAATGTTCCTAGTTAAAACATACAATGACAATATGCATATTTATTTAATAAACGATTACTTCTAAACATGACATTTACTTTAATAAGGATTTATGAATTTTTGTAGGCTCTTGTGTACAATTTTCAAAATAATTTTTCAACATCAAAATTACCACAGCTGGATAGCTCTTGAAAGATATAATTCATTGATACCTCATTTGTGTCTCACAGAACAAATGTTTTTGTTGTGTATTGATGATAATGGATTTTAGACTCAAAGTCAAAATATAGGGCCATCACTACAGCTGACCCCTTTATAGAAATTCTGTATTCAAGCATTTCACCTGAGTGTTGCTGGGGTTTGAAATATATAGCCAGATTTGGTAGCTGGAATGTTTCTACAATGTACAAACAAGAAGATTGTACAGGTGGCAATGGAGAAACTAAAAAACATGTATATCCTAGGACTGGCTTAAACAAGGTGGAATGAAGTTAAAGAAGATTAAACTGAGCACATGGGATATGCTGCTATCCTTATGGTATACTAAAGAATATGCACACCATAGTGAAGGTGTGACCCAAATGCTATCAAAAGAAGTGCAGAAGGCACTTATATGAGGCGCATTCAGAAAGTAATGCACTACATAGTTTTTCTCAGCTAATAATGAAAATAGAAGCATTAAATTGTGCACACTTCAATATGGCATGTGTTGATTGTGTGTACCAAATTGAACTGCAATTGGCAAAATAATACAACTGCACTATAAACTGTTGAAATAGAGCATGTTAGCAACTTGTGTTATAAGCAGTGAATTGTTATATAATTTCTTGTTGCAGAGAAGGAAACAGTTGTGAACATTCACAAGTATCTATGTGATGTGTATGGAAGTTTTGTAGTCGACAGAAGTACAGTTAGTTGCTGGGTTCAGAGAATCAAAGCGTCAGGAAGTGTAGATACGAAGCTGCTTGATCGGCCGCACAGTGGACAATCTCTTACAGCCACCAACGCATAAATGTTGAAATGCGCTTTAGGCATTATTCTTACTGATAAGCAAATCGCTACTCAACAACTTACCTTACAGCTGTCAATCAGCATTGGTAGTGCAAATGCAGTTATAAGAACTCTAGGATTTTCAAGGTATGCACAAGATGGGTTCCTCAAAGTCTCACAAATGACCACCGATTTCAAAGGAAAACAATTTCTTCAGAATTTTTGGAGCATTTCAATGCTGATGGAGATAACTTTTTCACTAATATCGTTACAGGTGATGAAACATTGGCACATTTTGAACCTGAAACAAAAAGACAGTCCATGGAGTGGCATCACCCACAATCGCCACGAAGACAAAATTCAAGATAACTCCTTCAGCTGGAAAGGTCATGTTCACTGTCTTTTGGAACATTGAAGGTGGGCTTCTTGTGAATGTGATGCCAAGAGGAGAGACAATCAATTCGCAAGCTTACATTAAGACATCGACAAAACTCAATTGAGATTTTCGCAGAATTCGGCCGCACAAGAATCCAGCAGACCTTCACGACAATGCGCGACCTCACACAAGTGTGGCAACACGGGAAGCAAGTACCACAAAATTGGGTTGGACTGTGACTGTACTACCCCATCCAGCCTGTAGTTCCGATTTGGCACACTCTTATTTTCATCTGTTTGGTCCACTCAAAGATGCACTCCGTTGGACAAGGTTTGAAGATGTGATTCATGCAGCTAAGAAATGGCTACATAATCAAGACAAAATCTGGTACGGGCTAGGAATACATGCACTTGTTTTGCGCTGGCATAAAGCTGTACAAGTTGATGGGGATTATGTTGAATAATACATATGTTTACAGGACATATCCATGTATATTGTGTCAAAATGTTATGCCTTTTGAATAAACAGCTCATGAGAAAAATAATGCGGGGCATTACTTTCTGAGCGTCTCTCATAGAGCGTCTCTCATAGATTGGGAGGCAGTGGGACTCAGAATGATACTAGCTACTTTAAAAACTACCAGTCAGAAGATAAAGATAAACATGCAAAGCTATGCATGCACCTTCAATAAAAATTACTTTGTCCAAATGCAACTATAGGATTCAAGAAAACAACACATGGAATGGATCACAACAGAGTCATTACATAAAATAGAAGAAAGAAAAAAGAAGAATGCTATACTCAACAATTGCAGAAGCTGAGTCACTAAAACAGAAGCAAAGAAAAACTATGCAATTAAAGACATATGGATTAAGGCATACGTAAAGAAAATATAAGAAATATATTGTACAAGTACAAGAGATCTCTACTCGTTAACAAAGAAAATGGCAAATATATACAGGACAAATAATAATCCAAAAAATATGTAAGGCAAAATACTAACATCATCAGAGGAACAGCAAAAACTATTGTTTGAGTATTTAAAATAAAGCCTAAACAGACCTCCGCCACAAAAAACACTACCATCCTATCAGCAGAGGAGACCCTAGAGTTAGAATGCAACCCTCCAAATAAGATAGTAATCAAATATAGCTAGCAAAATGGTACTTGAAAGAACACTGACTGACAGCTTCAGGGTGCAAACAGGTATGAGACATGGGTGCCTTCTTTTTGGCTATAGATTGGAATAAGAAAAAGGATAATAAAGACATCAAACGATGGAAAGAGAGCTATTATTCAGTGAACACTATGGTCACAATTGGAGGACTGGGATTATGTAGATGGTCTGGTATTTTTGTCACATAGTCATAGTCAAATGCAAAAGAAACTTGGCTGGGTGAAAGAAGAATAAGCCAAAATTGGACTGAGTATCAACATGAAGAAAACATGTTCCCTAAAATCTAACCCAATCCACAAAGAACCAATCATGGATGAGGGAGAGCTATTGGAAGAGGTGGATACCTTTATCTATTTTGGCAGCGCAATTAACATATCATGGGGCACAACTGCTGATGTAAAGACCAGAATTGGAAAGACAAGAATGGCATTCCTGATACTAAACAAAATATGGAGATCCAGAGAAATCAAGATTCACACCAAAGTTAGAATATTCAACGCCAGTAACAACTTGGTGCTGTTGTATAGACCGGAACATGAACAACCGGGGTGAAACAATGAAAAAACTCCAGTATTTCATTAACAAATGCCTATGAAGGGTAATGTGCATGAAGTGGCAGGACATGCTAAGAAATGAAGACCTGTGAAAAAAGAGCCAACAACAGCCACTAGAACAACAAATTAAGAGAAGAAAATGTTGCTGAATGTAACATACACTGAGGAAGGCACTGTCCAACATAACTAGGCAGACTCTCACATGGAATCTTCAAGGAATGAGAAAAAGACATAAAGATACATGGGAGAGACAGAAAGAGTAGTCCACGACGGTGTATACTGGCACATCATGGCCTATGCACTGAGATAAGCAATGAGCTTTGATTGATTTAATTGAGATGGGACATCAGACCACCATCATCTGCCAGTCAAAATAAAGATAAAACTTAAAAGTTACAGAACATATAACCACGGACAACAGCATGTAGGCTTCATCAGGAACATTTAGAGTGGCATCCTTTTCTGCTACATTCAGAGTGGCATTTATTTCTGCTACATTCAGAGTGGCATTTATTTCTGCTACATTCAGAGTGGCATTTTGTTCTGCTACATTGAGAGTGGCATTTTTTTTGCTACATTCAGAGTGGCATTTTGTTCTGCTACATTCAGAGTGGCATTTTGTTCTGCTACATTCAGAGTGGCATTTATTTCTGCTACATTCAGAGTGGCATTTATTTCTGCTACATTCAGAGTGGCATTTTGTTATGCTACATTCAGAGTGGCATTTATTTCTGCTACATTCAGAGTGGCATTTTGTTATGCTACATTCAGAGTGGCATTTTGTTCTGCTACATTCGGAATGGCATCATTTTCTGCTACATTCAGTGAATCATTTTCTGCTACATTGAGTGACATCCCTTTCTGCTACATTCAGTGAATCCTTTTCTGCTACATTCAGTGACATCCTTTTCTGCTACATTCAGTGACATCCTTTTCTGCTACATTCAGTGACATCCTTTTCTGCTACATTCAGTGACATCCCTTTCTGCTACATTCAGTGACATCCTTTTCTGCTACATTCAGTGACATCCTTTTCTGCTACATTCAGTGAATCCTTTTCTGCTACATTTAGTGACATCCCTTTCTGCTACATTCAGTGAATCCTTTTCTGCTACATTCAGTGACATCCTTTTCTGCTACATTCAGTGAATCCTTTTCTGCTACATTCAGTGACATCCTCTTCTGCTACATTTAGTGACATCCCTTTCTGCTACATTCAGTGACATCCCTTTCTGCTACAGTCAGTGACATCCTTTTCTGCTACATTCAGTGACATCCTTTTCTGCTACATTCAGTGACATCCTTTTCTGCTACATTCAGTGACATCATTTTCTGCTACATTCAGTGAATCCTTTTCTGCTACATTCAGTGACATCCCTTTCTGCTACAGTCAGTGACATCCTTTTCTGCTACATTCAGTGACATCCTTTTCTGCTACATTCAGTGACATCCTTTTCTGCTACATTCAGTGACATCCTTTTCTGCTACATTCAGTGACATCCTTTTCTGCTACATTCAGTGACATCCTTTTCTGCTACATTCAGTGACATCCTTTTCTGCTACATTCAGTGACATCCTTTTCTGCTACATTCAGTGACATCCTTTTCTGCTACATTCAGTGACATCCTTTTCTGCTACATTCAGTGACATCCTTTTCTGCTACATTCAGTGACATCCTTTTCTGCTACATTCAGTGAATCCTTTTCTGCTACATTTAGTGACATCCCTTTCTGCTACATTCAGTGAATCCTTTTCTGCTACATTCAGTGACATCCTTTTCTGCTACATTCAGTGAATCCTTTTCTGCTACATTCAGTGACATCCTCTTCTGCTACATTTAGTGACATCCCTTTCTGCTACATTCAGTGACATCCCTTTCTGCTACAGTCAGTGACATCCTTTTCTGCTACATTCAGTGACATCCTTTTCTGCTACATTCAGTGACATCCTTTTCTGCTACATTCAGTGACATCCTTTTCTGCTACATTCAGTGACATCCTTTTCTGCTACATTCAGTGAATCCTTTTCTGCTACATTCAGTGACATCCCTTTCTGCTACAGTCAGTGACATCCTTTTCTGCTACATTCAGTGACATCCTTTTCTGCTACATTCAGTGACATCCTTTTCTGCTACATTCAGTGACATCCTTTTCTGCTACATTCAGTGACATCCTTTTCTGCTACATTCAGTGACATCCTTTTCTGCTACATTCAGTGACATCCTTTTCTGCTACATTCAGTGAATCCTTTTCTGCTACATTCAGTGACATCCTTTTCTGCTACATTTAGTGACATCCCTTTCTGCTACATTCAGTGAATCCTTTTCTGCTACATTCAGTGACATCCTTTTCTGCTACATTCAGTGACATCCTTTTCTGCTACATTCAGTGAATCCCTTTTTGCTACAGTCAGTGACATCCCTTTCTGCTACATTCAGTGACACCCTTTTCTGCTACATTCAGTGACATCCCTTTCTGCTACATTCAGAAGGACATTCCTTTCTGCTACATTCAGTGACATCCTTTTCTGCTACATTCAGTGAATCCCTTTTTGCTACAGTCAGTGACATCCCTTTCTGCTACATTCAGTGACACCCTTTTCTGCTACATTCAGTGACATCCCTTTCTGCTACATTCAGAAGGACATTCCTTTCTGCTACATTCAGTGACATCCTTTTCTGCTACATTCAGAAGGACATTCCTTTCTGCTACATTCAGTGACATCCTTTTCTGCTACATTCAGTGACATCATTTTCTGCTACATTCAGAGTGACATCCTTTTCTGCTACAGAAATGAGTGACGTCCTTTAAATTTGTTCTGGTAGTTGCTCAGGCACTGTAAAGTGCCACTGAAGTTCGCTAACATAGCTATTGGACGATATAAAATGTAGAGTTCTAAATGACGGCCAGCTTTCGGAACCCTTTGAGATAAGAACTGGTGTTCAGAACGGATGTCCCTAATAATATCACCATTTCTTTTTCTGCTGGCTAATAACTGGATTGTGAAAACAACATCAAGCAGCAAAAATGAAATTTAATTAAATTTGGCAAAACAACTTGATGATCTGGACTTTGCTGAGGACTTGGCCTTTCTATCTCATAATCAGATGCAAAATAAAATAAGTATACTTGATAGGGTGTCCCAAATTTGAAATGGGAATACATAGAGGAAAAAAACCAAATATGAGAATAAATGCAACTAAGGACAATCAGGTTGTGTTTGAAGATACACTCCGACAGAATATGCAATCATTCATTTATCTTGGAGCCATAATAGACAAAGTAGGAGGGAGGTACAGATAAAGAATCAAAATATGAAACAAATGGTGAGAGAAGCCTTGAATGCATTTGCAGAATTTATGGAAATCTGAAAAAATTAAGTCCAACACAAAAACGAAAAACTTCAACTCCAATGTAAACTTCATTCTATTGTTTGGTTCTGAAACATGGAGACCAACAAAAACAACCACACAGAGCTACAGACTTTCATAAATGGGTATCTGTGCAAAATAGAGAGATTGAAATTGTATAAGATCACTAATGTGGAACTGTTGGAAAGAACCAGACAAATATCAGTGGAACATGATGGGAGATGACATAACTGGCATTGTATAAGACACACAAAAGGAAACCAGTTAAGAGCATTATAAGTCAGTCTCTGTTCTGGGATCCTGAAAGCAAGATAAATAATACCAGACTAAAACACAGGATCAAGATGCTGAGCAGTGCATGAGCTGCAGCGGTCAGCGACCCATAGCTGCTAGCGTCAGGGCCAGCGAATCAGAGCTGCCAAGACCCTTCTACACCTCCATGCGGTGTTCCTGGATAACAGACTGCAACAGAGCAGACTGGCTAAGGAGAAGGGATTGAGAGGGAATGCTAACCTGGTACTCAAAAAATGCTTGCTGATGTCGGATGTGTTGGACCGAAAGGTGCAAATATCGCAGTCAAGCTGTACACTACGACACAATGTATTCCGTTTTCTGGACTACATTCTGCTACTTAAGCCCTTTCAGGGCTTGGTAGCGGGAGATTGAGAATGAACGAAGCCAAGCCAAGCCAAGACTAAAACACAGATGGGGAAAATAACTCTAAGATAAATATAAAGGAGACAGGAAAGATATGGACTGAGCTGGAATGAATAGATCAGGAAAGGAGTACTTAGAGTATTTTGGTTGAAGTCCTGTGCTCCACAGGGAACTGGCAATTTTTTTATTGATTTTGATTGTGTTTGAGTATTTGCAGTTGCAGTTTAAATAGCAGTGGTTTTGCATGATAAGATTGCTAGCCCCAAACACAACTCTTTATTCACCTTTTACTGCAAACTCAAAAGGTTACTACACTTTTCAACCAGGATACTACTTGTGTGTGGTTGTGTATTAAGAGCTTTTAATACATTAGTATAGAACATTTGGAAGCATGTGCCACTTTTAGATTCACTGTAACTCATTAGCCATGTGAATAGAATTGTCAAAAATGTGCATTTGAAGCGCAAATCATCATGAATTTATAGAGCAATTTTATCAGTCACACCATGAAATTGGTTTTCAATTTAGCTTATTTTCGAAACACAAAAAGGACATCAGTTCAGTACAGTTCATCTCGTAACCCATCAGGTCGTTGGGGCACACAAGAAGACACTCCCAAAATCCCACGCCATCCCTCTCTGTCTGTCGCCGCCTGGCGTATCTCACTGGGACGAAGGCCTGACCACTCAGTGATGTTGTCCACCCATCTCTTCCTTGGACGTCCTCGTCCTCTCTGTCCCAGTACGGAACCAAAGAGTATCGAGTTGGTAATTCGAGTTGGACCTCGCGACGTGCCCGCAGCAGGCCATCTTTCGTCTTTTGATAGCTGTGAACAGATCTTCAAAAGGACCAATAGCGTCTTCAACTCTCTGACGTACTACTACGTTCGTGATACGATCTTTATTTGTAACATTTAGGAGTTTTCTATAGCACCTCATTTCCATTGCACGTATTCTGCCCTGGATATCTGCTGTAATGGTCCAGGTCTCGCAGGCATACGAAAACATTGATAGCACCAAAGAGCGCATTAGTCTAACTTTTATGCCGAGGGCGAGCCGCTTGTCTTGCCATATAGGTTTCAGCCGAGTCAGCTCCGCTGTTGTTTGTGCTATTCTTGCAATTACCTCTGGCTTCGATCCCTCTTCGCTGATCAACGATTCCAGATATTTGAAACATTTATCCATCTCAAGTTCCTGCCCATTTGCCTCTATTACAGATTTAAACCCTGTTATGTTATTGGTCATGAGCTTTGTTTTATCTGCATTTATTTTCCATACCAAAACTCAGGGCCGCTCTATCCAATCTACCAATCAACTCCTGGAGTTCCCTTTCTGTGCCTGCCACTACATCAATATCATCAGCAAATCGGAAGTTTGTGAGAAGCCTGTCACCTATTTTAACCGTGCCAACATGTCCGTTTAAGGTCGTCTCCATTATTCTCTCCAAGAATATATTGAAGAGTGTTGTGGAGAGTATACATCCCTGTCTCACACCCACCGTCATACGGAACCAATCGCCTAGCGCTCCCTCTACCGAGACTGCGCTTGTCACCTGCTCATAAAGGTTTGCAATTACCCTCACAATATCACTGTTGAACTTATAATGCCTCATTGTTGGCCATAGCATGCCACACTCTGTCAAACGCCTTTCTAAAGTCAATGAAGGCATGGTAGAGCTGTTGTTGATACTCTGAGTACTTCTCATTCATTAGCCGAAGATTAAATATCTGCTCGATGGTACTCCTTCCCGCTCGAAAGCCCGCTTGTTCTTCGGCAATGCTATTCTCTGCGTGTGGTTTCAGTCTGTTAAGTATTATTCTCAAGAGAACTTTACTTGGATGACTTATCAGACTGATTGTTCGATATTTCTGACACATATTTAGGTTTCCTGATTTAGGCAGTGGTATAATGACTGATTTTGTCCAGCTGGTGGGCCACTCTCTTGTCTGCCAAATTCTATTGCAGATGTATGTCAGGGTATCAATTGTTGCCTCACCTCCCACTTGTAGGAGCTCTGTTGGGATATTATCCACACCTACAGCCTTCCCTCTCTTCAGCATTTTCATGGCTTCATATACTTCTTCCCTTGTTATCGTTTGATTTTCCTCTATCAGACTCACTTCAGGAGACATTGCATTTCTGGGGTCACCTCGACCTTCATGCTTATATAGTTCCGAACAGTACTCTGTCCAGCGCTCACGAATGTCTTGAGCTTATGTGAGACATTTCCCACTCTTGTAACAACACAAATGACATCACTTTGGCTAAATAGGTTTTTCACAGTTCTACAGTAACTCATTGGTAATTGTTTGAAAATCAGGAAGGTAAAAAATGTTTGTGTTCTTATAGAAAATGGAAGCTGCTCACTCACCAATACACCAAATTTTTCACAATACATAAGAAATGTCTGTGTCTATGTTGTTACAATACATTTGCATATTATTCAAAGGTGTAGACTAGTATTAAGATGGCATGTATATTACAATGGAAATAAAAGTTACATTGTAACGCTCAAAAGAAATGGAGCTAGCTGTATTAATATTTCTCTAAGAAGGTTAAACATGGGAGTCTTTAACATTGTATTTCAAACCCAGAGAAGAGAACAATGCATGCCTTGCGTTATAAGTCAATGGTCATTCTCAGGTGGGTCCAAGACTATGGCAGTCCATCATCAATGAAAGCAAGATAAAATGAATTGTTAGATAGTTTTGACAAAAATATTATTAAAAGAAAAAGTCCGTTTAGCTGCAAAAGAACACCATTGCTGTCTCAAAGTCTACATTATAGAAAATAGAAAGTGCACGCTTCACCTTTAATAAGTTTCCATGTGGAAAAAATATCATTTGTAAAAAGTCACACTTAGTAGCTTCCAGAAGCAAGTATTTACGTGAAGTAAGAGAAATGCATAGAGAATGTTATGATGTTGTGTATGTAGATGAAACATGGATCAATGCTCATCACACAAAATGAAAGGAATTGCCAGTCATTAGATGGAGTAATTAAAAGATTTGTATTAATTAGCAAAGGAAAGCAACTGATAATAGCCTATGCATACGGCAGGTATAATGGACTATCGATGCATGCTGAACTCATTTTTGTATCAAAGAACAATCAGAACTCTTGTCTCTAGATAAAACCTCTTGTCTGATAATGGAATATGCATCATATATTAATGCAGTGACACAGGAGAGCAAAGTACCGGTACAAAGAATGAAATAAAAGTATAGCTAAAAAAGGAACACATTCAATTTAGAGAAATGTATCTCAAGTGCATCTTATAGGGAACTGCCTGTAGAAATTTCCCCACATAGTCATTAGAGATACGCCTTTGGCTCATAAACATTGTGTTCTTGGTATAACAGTAAATTATGTTTTGGAGGAAGCAAATATTTTAATTCCCGAATAAGATTAAACCCATCTGCTTTGATAAAACAGTAGTGTCTTCATAATTATTTAAATGTCATGGCGAATATGTGACCACATGCAACAAATCCTGTTGATATGTCATTGAATCTCGAGAAACTAAATTAATTTTGAGGCACCTATTTTCGAACGAACTGTAGTTCAGCTTTGTTAGAATTTTATTTTCATGTTTTTTTTTCCTTTTCTTTCAGTTTAATCACAAATATGGTTAAAAAAAACATGACCATGACTTTTCCAGCACTTCCTTATTTTCCAATCACAATTGGTGAGTAGGTTAAATTTTTGGTTAAATTATATACATTGACATTTATGAGATTAGCTGCTCACCTGTCATGTTTTATGTGTATGTTTATAAATCACATCAGTTTTCTAGGATATGATGAAAAACAGTGCCGAGTAGTGTAATTGAAGTAAAATAATGTGGTCGCTATAAAAGAGTAGCATGTTATAGTTGGTTATCAAAATTTCACATGATATAAGCCATCCCTTAAAAAAACTGTTATCATATGTTTGCTATTATTTCATTATTCTATTATGTTTTGAACGCAAGATTGTGAATGTAGTTTATTAATTGGCACATCTGTAAGGGTTAACTGATTGATAATGAAATTTGACAAACGGTTGGTATGTGCTGTTTACATCAGAAGTGACGTCACGATGGGCATCGTACATATCTTTACTTGGTGCAGTTAGGTCCTGTTTCATTTGAACACGTCTCGAATCTATACTTCCTACTTGGAGTTTTACATTTGAAAAAATAAATGTGTTCGAAAGAATATTCCACAGTGAATGAGTTGAATTTGCAAAGCACATTTTTATTGGCAATACTCATTGACTTGTATAATACAAGAATTAAGTACGAAAGGCAGTCACGAAACTTGAAAAGTGTGGTTTATTAATGGCAACTGCTGCTTCATGTGTTTGTTGTCAGGATGGGGATTGTTTGTTCAAATGTAAATGGCATACACAAATTAGAGCCAACCTATGATTTCATTATATCCAACTTCGTGCTTTAAGATAGGAAAGGGTCATTGTATATGATAAGAATTGCACCACAGAGTGCATGTCATAAGAGGCGACAACTGTGTGACATGGCATAACACTGGCCATAATTTGTTAAAAACAACATAGATGGCTACTTTGCTCTAGTGTTTTAATTCTTATTAAGATGGACTCGCACTTCGGTTAACCATACTTCATGGCACTTGCCCCAACACAGCAGAGTAATAAGCTGCTCAAGCCTAGCTCACTAAGCAGGAAATCTTCCTCTCGGCTACATCCAGCTCATGCCAGAGCCGGGACCTGCACAGGGGCATCTGCCACTGTAGAAGTACAGGTCAACAACAACTAAAATGATAGGACACGCTATTTATAACATTACAAAACCTTTCTTATTTATTTATGAAGAATCCATCCCTTATAACATTTAATAATAATAATAATAATAATAATAAAAATAATAATAATAGTTGCCCATTTAACCGAAGATGGCAACAACATGAGATTATTGCTGAGAAATGTGTTCTCTGATGGTTGTGAAGACCAATCCAGGAACGGCATACCCTGCCATATTCAGGGTACACATGTGGGGAGCCGGTAGTAGAATCGTTGTGGTTATTGTTTTCTCAGCATACTTTCGCTAAGCTTCCATGATGGCTAAACCTTCTACAATCTGAGCACCTTTGATCATACTAGCGCACCAGGTGGTACAGTCTTGTTCAAACATCTCACAGGAGGGGACATCAATATTGAAGCTTTTTAGAGACACTTTCTAGGATTCACTGTATTGTTTTTTCTGCCCCTCTGGTGAGTGTCTGTCTGTCTTGTGAGCTGCTTGGGGATGCGTTCATCTAGTATGCGAACAACATATCCCATCAATCTTAGCTGAGCCAATTTCAGAAGTGTATGGATACTCAACATGTTAGTGTTGGTAAGAATTTAAGAGTTAGGCACTTTGTCCTGTCACCGGATCCTGAGCAGCCTTCACAGACAGTTCAAGTGAAAACAATTGAGCTGCCTGGCATGTCAGCTATATACTGTCCATGTCTCACAGGCATTCATTCAAATATATATTCTTCAGTGTTTGTTGATAAATTTTGTGTTAATTTGGTTTCATTGCATCGAGGTTTTTTTTTTGTATTGTGAAACATATTTATATTTTTGTGTATTTTATGTATTTGAGCATAAAAAACATTTGAAATCTGTGCAGTAAGGGAGTAAATGGAGTATTTTTTATCTGCTACATAATATACTTATCCTGTAGCTTGTAGACATTGTAGTAAATACCTGTGCATGATGTTCACTAGAACAGTGATTTCAGAATATAATATAGAATGTTATGTATTAAGTATTTGCTTATCTAAACCTTTCATGTGTTTGTGACTCCCTGGAGCACGATCTCAAACTTGCTTCCAGCGAGTCTGTTTTCTGCTGCCCACGACACAATATTTTATCATGTGATTAGGCATATTCAGTTTGGACAATAATATATTGAAATGTTTTTTAGACAATTGTAATGCAGCTATATGTGGTACCACAATTGGCTTCTAATGTTACGAGAAAGACAAAGAAAATAAATAGTTTTACGGAGGTCAGACGTGAGGGTCTTTAACCGTATATTCATGCAGCCATCGGACTCATTTGAGACCCTTGTAGTAGAGCTATACTAATGGTAGCATAACTATTTATAGGGTTCAATGGCATGGGCCAAACTAAGTGACATACAAACTTGGATGCCCCGCTGACAGGCTGTGGACAGCCATTAGCTAAGAAATGTAAAACTGCCAGAAATGCCTCTTGAAATCAGATGACTGTAATTTCACTATTTAATGAGGATCTCATTAATTTTTTTTAAATAATTGCTTAACAAAATTGGAAAAGTTACATTTTAATGGCTGTCATGTTTACAATGTGTTTTCTTATTGTGTTCTGTCATGTTTTTTTTATAAATTTTTGTTTTACAAAACCAGATACGAACTTCTCTCATCTGAGGTATGCAGCCAGTCAGTGCCTTCACAGCCATGATGAATGCTATAGAAAAAAGTTGGAGAGTGAACTTGCAAAAATGTGGACCTCAGAATCCAATGCAAATAATGTCATGGCATTGCTGTCAGTCCGAACAGGCTTTGATCTCTTTCTTAAGGTCAAGAATTTCCCCCATGGGTCAGAGATCATCATGTCAGCTATTAATATACCTGACATGAGCAAGATTGTTTCAAGCCACGGACTTATGATTGTACCTTTAGACATAGCCATTGATACATTGGAGCCAAAAATTGATCTTCTGCCTAAGCTAGTTTCTGAAAAAACTGTGGCAATTGTCATTGCTCACTTGTATGGACGGATAATTAACATGCAACCTTTTATTGATGCAGCAGCACAGTTTGGTCTTGTGGTCATTGAAGACTGCGCTGAATGTTTCAGTGGTTTTGACAATATTGGTCATCCGTCCTCAGATCTGGCCTTATTTAGCTTTGGTGTCTTGAAATTTTATACGTCTTTTGGAGGGTGTATTGGTAAAGTCAGAGACAAAGATGTTTTCAAGAAAATGCAAGATGCTTATGAAAACTACCCAGTACAGACTTCTCGCATTTATTTGAAAAAGGTACTGAAGTATTCTGTTATATATTCATGGCTTCAGTTAGGAATTCTTCCCAAATTTGGTCAAGAGGTTTTTAGAAGGCTCGGAGTAGATTATAAATCTTTGTTTGTGAAACTCATGCGTGGATTCCCAGATAAGATGCTGGAGATGATACGATTGCAACCCTGCACAGCCCTTTTGGCCACAATGTTGTACAGGCAGCAGACATTTAGGCAAACTGACTTTAACATGCAGAAAGTGAAAGGACAGTACTTCCTTCATAATCTTCCTGAAGGGTTTGAACCAGTTGGAGAGCATGCTTATGTCAATAACTTTTGGCTATTTCCTGTTATAGTGGTAAGTAATGTCCTTAATAATGAATACTATTTGTGGTAATATCCTTAATTGTTGCTGAACTGAATAAAGGACAACTGGAGCACATTGATACCAGACTAGTTACCCCTAGGTAGAAAAAGAGCACAGGGTTTATGTGCAATGGTTTGGTAGACTCCCTTGCTTCACTGCAACATCCACAAGATGTCAAAAGAAAAGCTTATTACCCACTGGACCTCTGTAGACCAGAATAGAGATTGATGAAGATGAAGTTGGAGTTCGCAGCAGTACAAGCGTTGCTGAGGAATGGGTCATCAAGTAATACAGATAATTGACAGTGGTTTTCTGTTGGTTGTTACAGATATTCAAACTGACATGTAAACACTACAACAGTGGCATACAAGTAACAGAGAGATATAAATGAAATGAACAGAAGCATCAGAAATGCTAACAACTTACTTGATTATTGATGACCCATTTCTCAGCAGTGGTTGTGCTGCTGCAGGTTCCAACTTCATCTCCAATGCTCACTTAACTTAACTTAACGTTTTTTATACTGGTTTAGAAGACCCTGCAGAGTCTGTATACAACCAGTTACATTTACATCACCTTGCTCTAAAAGCTATGCGCATCCAGTTTATTCTTAAATGCATTAACTGTCCCTGCCTCCACTACCTCCCCTGGCAATGCATTCCAAGCAGACACCACTCTCTGACTAAAAACATATTTCCTAATATCTAACCTGGACCTCTCTTTAGTCAGCTTGTAGCTATGGCCTCGTGTTATTGTAGGTGGCTGTATGTTAAAAAACTTGTTATAGTCTAATTTATCGATTCCTCTGATCATCTTATAAACCTGTATTAAGTCACCACGATTTCTTCTCTCTTCGAGACACTGTAGGCCGGTTTTTCTGAGTCTTTCCTCATAACTGTAATTCTGAAATCCCACTATCATCTTTGTCGCTCTTTTTTGTATTCTTTCTAGCATGTTTATGTCCCCTCTATGATAAGGACTCCACACCTGTACACAGTACTCCAATCTAGGTCTAACTAAAGCTTTATACAGCTTGACGATCACTTCCTTGCTCCTATGTTTAATATTTCTTTTTATCATACCTAACATTGCATTTGCCTTTTTCACTGCTACCTTAACTTGCTCACTCACCTTTCCTGTATGATCTATTATAAACCCTAGGTCCCTTTCCTTATCTATCTTTCTAATATTGTTTTCTCCCATTCTGTAATTATGTTCCATATTGGATCTACCCATGTGGATGACTGTACATGTATCTACCCACACACACATCAACAAACAGTGGCTGCATTGAAGCATCTCAAGTTTGAAAACATTTTACCACACCCATCGCACAGCCTTGATCTGGAACTTTGCTACTTCTTCCTCTTCCTAAAGCTGAAGTAACACCTCAAGGGGCACCATTATGTTTCTGATGAGAAGGTGCAAGCAGCTTAACTTAACTTAACGTCTTTATACTGGTTTAGAAGACTCTGCTGCAGAGTCTGTATACAACCAGTTTCTTTTACATTTCCTTGATCTAAAAACTATGCAATCTATTTTTGAATACATAAATTGACCCTGCCTCTACTATCTCCTGTGGCAATGCATTCCAAGTATTCACCCTTATCTAACTGAAAAAAATATTTCCTTATAGCTAACCTGGACTTTTCATTAGTTAATTTGTAGGTGGTTACATTTTTAAAACTTGTTATAGTCTAATTTATCCTTTCCGTTGATTATCTTATAAACCTGTATTAAGTCACCTCGAATTCTTCTCTTTTCTAGACACTGTAGGCTGGGTTTTCTGAGTCTTTCCTCATAACTGTAATTCTAGAATCCCATTATCAGTTTTGTCACTCTTCTTTGTGTCCTTTCCAGCATCTTTATATCCTCTCTACGACAAGAACTCCACACCTGAACACAGTACTTCAATCTAGGTCTAACTAATGCTTTATACAGTTTGAATATCACTTTCTTGCTCCTATGTTTAATATTTCTTTTTATCATTCCTAACATTGCATTTGCCTTTTTCACTGCTACCTTTTTCCCGCATGGAGGAATTCAGTAATGCACCTCTGTTTATAACACACTTCCACTGCCAGTGGGAAACATTTTTTTTATGGATATTGGTGGGAAGGTTCAAACTTTACTACCATACTGCCGTTATCCATTTTTGACGTCGGGGGGTCATCATAATAAAATAGGAGGCATTACTTTTGGAATGCCCCATAGATTAACTCCATACAAATGTGCTGGTAACGGTTGGTATATAGTGTGTAGTATGTTCAAATGGTATTTTTTTAATTGGTAAATGCATGTAATATAATTTTAGTTTGACTAAATCAAGACATGCTAGGCTTTCATTTTCAGGAGGAAGTTGACACAATGGTAAGCACACTCAATCTTTTAGGAGTGGAAGCATACCGCGGAGCTACTCAGCTCAGTATTGTAGAGCCAAGTGGGGGTGATGAAAAGAACAACATTCTTGATCCCGACAGCCCAAAAGTAAGCCTTCATTACAATACACAAATGTTGTCTGGTAATTGCATCTCTAATTGTTTATTATTCAGTTTAGATTGATTGAGAAAACCATCTGAAAATATTGTCTGACAATCTTAACATATTCATTCTTAAGTTGGTTTTGTTAGGTGAAAGAAGGGTTCATGTGATAGTCTCATAACCTAATCTACACAATTATTTGCAACATGAAATACATCAGAGAGACTGGCCTTGACTTCCATGCTCGCTTTCATCAACACTTTAATTACATTTTCAATAACTTTGGCTTTCCTTTCACTAACCACTTGAATAGTTATGCACACCAGGACAAACATCAGTCACTTTGGCTCTCCTTTCACTAACCACTTGAATAGTTTTGCACACCAGGACAAACATCAGTCACTTTGGCTCTCCTTTCACTAACCACTTGAATAGTTCTGCACACCAGGACAAACATCAGTCACTTTGGCTCTCCTTTGACTAACCACTTGAATAGTTCTGCGCACCAGGACAAACATCAGTCACTTTGGCTCTCTTTTAACTAACCGCTTGAATAGTTCTGCACACCAGGACAAACATCAGTCACTTTGGCTCTCCTTTGACTAACCACTTGAATAGTTCTGCACACCAGGACAAACATCAGTCACTTTGGCTCTCTTTTAACTAACCGCTTGAATAGTTCTGCACACCAGGACAAACATCAGTCACCACTAGCATCATCCATTGCTCCTCCAATGATCAACTCTGGTTGAGCTTGAGAAAAGTTTTATTTTTCTTGTGGGTTGCATCAAACCTCATGGCTTTAATGCATGGGCTTGCCTTCTTATTCTACTCTCTTCTCACTTTCATTTCTCTTTCTTTACATATCTCTCTTCTCATTAATTTGTGTACCCATATCTTTTCAAATGTGTGTCTGTTGATATTTATTTGTTTTTTATGTGATTTGTTCATGGTTCAGCTGTTTTTGTTTGTTTGTGTGCATTTATATTATTTCTTGTTTGGTCCACTCTATATCATAGCTGGCATGCCATGTGTCACATTTTCCTGATACATCTATTTATGGCGGTGAACTTTAATAGCTCATTTTATATTATGTCTTGTTTTTCGTTCGGTTGTTTTGGTCTGAGGAAGGCTGTAACATATGTTAAATTTTGTCAAGTGATGGCCCTAGAATCAGGCTTCATCCAAGTAGTTCGACTGAGAAACTAGGGCTCAAATAGTGAAAGCAAACCTATTTCCAAAAATTGCCATGTTGAAATCGGATATGGCAGGCCAAAAGTTGCAGATATCGCAACCTCACTGTAAACTACAACACAACATACCAAAACGTTCTTTTCAGGATGAACAACAAAGAAGAAGTGGTCTGCAACTAGTTTTTATGGTGGGAAAGACGACATACCTCAGGAACATAGACGGACCAGTATTTGTCGGTGTACCCTGTTATTCCTTTTTTTTTAAGGAACAAAAATCCTGAGAAGATAGGCCAAGCAGGAGGCTGCTGCAGGTCAAAGGTGACCATTAAAAAAAGGACAGCCATTTGTAAAACATATGTTTAAAATAATGGGATAAAAATGTCTTTTTATTTTCTACATTAATAGATATTGGTTAAATTTATGAAAGTCATAAATTACTTCAGTTTGTTTCACCTTATTAGCATGTTAAACTACATGGTCCATGCTACATATATAGTTACTCTTCCTTTGTTCATATTGATAATATCTACATTGATTTGTTTCTCTCATTATATGTGCAGCCTATCATTGTCTTCATCTTCCTGTGTTAAAAAATATTCTATGGATCAATCAATCTTTGCATTATCTTGTTTGAAAGATGTTTGATTTCTGCATCCATAGCTCATCTTTTGTTCTTTTCCCCAAATGATTTCTATTACCTTGCACTTTGATTCTAATTACTGTTCTTTTGCATCATGGCACATAGTTCAGTTTTCTGTATTCTGGAGTGTTTTTCGCTCTTTCTTTCATTTTGCTTGTTTTTCAGATATCATCTGTCATCCATACCTAAAGTCTTTTATATGTAGAGTTTTATTTGCTAACTGCTGGTTTTTAGACAGTCACAGTTAGTGCTTATATTCTTTTCTACATTTTCTCTTTTATATTGCATCATGCTTTCTAACAGTAGGCTGTCATATTTATTTTTGACTTCTATAAGTTGTTTCTGTTCAATGTCGGGCTGTATATCTATTTCGGGAGGGGTCTTTTTTATAGCTTCTTTCTTTGTAGATGACATTAGACTTGAAGGAGCAGGATGCCATTAAGGACGAGAATGGCAATATCTTACTTGATGAGAAATAAAAATCACATAAGTGGACGAAATATCTACGTAACTGTTCGACAGTTGCAGAGGTGACAAACTATCACAATTTAATATTGATGGTACCAACATCCTTTTACCAGAAGTAGAGAAAGAGATAAAAGATATGTGCAAATGAAAAGCAGCAGGCATGGATACAATAGAAATGATAGAAGCTCTAGAGGAATTCAGTATAGAGCAAATCTCTGATCTCTGTGATATCTACAAAACGAGATCTATTTTAGAAAATCAGCCTGATGAGCCACATCATTAAGATGCTGTTTCAAATGATACAGGAGAGAATTATGTGTAGAGTAGACAAACATAGTTCCGGATGAACAATTTGGATTTAGACAGAAGAGTGGAACACAAAAAGCAATATTCTGTATAAGAACACTAGCAGAAATGTTTGTAATAGTACAGAAAAACAAAAATCAAAGACCTAAGAATTAAATTTATAAGTGAAATAGTTACAAACCAAAATGAGTACCCACTAGCACACTACTATGTGGGACTCAGACTCAGTAAATGGTGTAAATTAAATAACAATATGCCACATCTTTTTGGAAGTCTACCCCCCTTTTACCAAAAATGCATTAAGCAAATACAAGGTAATGTACACCTACTTAAACAGGAGACCAAAATCATAAACAGTTAGTGCAATCTCAAGAATTACCACTCAAAAATAGAATCAAAAGAGGATACAACTATTTTATTACAGATTACACAAGCATATTCAGTAATCTACACACACTAAAAATATCGCCTAAAACTAGAGAAATAGCATACGCCTTGTTCACCGTAAAGCAAATAAGCGAAAGATCAATAGAATACAATTAAAATCTATGTGTTGCTTTCATTGATCAGGAAAAACCATTTGATAGGGTAGACAGGATTAAACTTTGTAAGATTATGGTGTACAAGGCCAGCTTCTTGATAATGTCAGAGCACTGTATCGTTCAAGTACAAACGTTGTCAGAACGACTGATGGCGTCACAGATGCTTTTGAAATCACTACCGGCGTGAGACAAGGGTGTATGCTTTCTCCTCTGTTGTTTAACATCTACATGGACAAAATCACAACAGAGACTGGTCAAATTGAGACATCTGAAGCAGAACATAACTCAATACACGAATTACTCTTTGCAGATGATCAGTGCTTGCTGTACGACGATGAAAACAAACTGCAAAACCATATGAACGCGCTTGCGACTACCTGTGCTAAATACAAAATGCAAATTAGCGAGAACAAAACAGAAACTATGATAATCAGTAGAACTCCTGGGCCACTCAAGAAAGTCTAAATGATATTGCTCTTCAACAGGTCCATGAGTTCAAGTGTTTTGGCAGTATATTTTCGGCAGATGGTAGGATCAACAGAGAAATTGAGACTAGGTGTCAGAAAGCATCTGCAGTGACTTATCAGCTGTCCCCACTGCTTAGACACATGAGCATTAGTATGGCAACAAAGCAACAGCTGATAAACAGTATATTTATGCCGATTCTGTGCTACCAGTGCCAAACATGACCTCTGTCAAGGGCTCGCGAGAGCAGAATTTCGACTTATTAAATGAAGTTATTTAAGGAAAGTCAATGGTGTTACCAGAAGAGACAGTATGCGGAACAACGACATTCAAAGTATGGTTGGCACTACGTCTTGTGTCTAATACATTTCTATGCAGAAAATAAGTTAAGTTCGTTTGGTCATCTCATGAGAATGCACCCTCATCAACTTCCACTGATGGCTTACAATGCTGGTAGATCTGGCTACAGGGCAAGAGTGCCGCTACGAGGTAGGTGGCATTAGAGTAATTGTGCAGCAACAAGGGCTCACATTGACCGACGCAACACATTTGGCGCAGGATAGACGACTTAAGCTCCCCACGACGCTTAAAGTGGCACAAGTGGAAAGAAAACTAACTAACTAAGTAACATACAGACTTTTATTTAATTTAACACCACTTCAAAGCAAAATATCATACAGAACATCAAAGTGTAAACTCTGCAGACAAAACATTCAAGAGACAGAAGAGCACATATTTGATCAATGTATAATCATATCCCAAACTTTAAAAACACTTAGACAGACAATAAACAAACACACACAAATGAAAGTAGATGTGTATAGAGCTATTATGCTAAATGATATCCTCAAAACAGACAGAAATACCCAAAACAGATTATTAACACTTTTAGCAGAATTAAACAATTAATTTCCCATGCATACACCGGCGGTTCTGTAACAAACACAACACAGAATGGAGGGGGAGGGGTATTCCTAAGCCTAACAAATGGTAGAAAAATAACACTGTCAGTGGCAACTGGAAAATTCTCAAGCAATTTCAGAGCGGAGGCAGAGACACTGAAGGCTGCAGTAAAAGCAATGCTGACAGGCGAAAGCAATGAAAGCCAGATAGTCCTGTTTACAGATGCCCTGGCCGTAGTTACAGCACTAAAAAGCCAGAAAAATACTGAACTTAATGATTTAAGACTATGTCAACTATGCCAGCAGTCCGCACCAAAAAGAGTAGTGGTACAGTGGGTTCCATCCCACTGTAACATCCAAGGCAACGAGGAGGCAGTCAGACTGGCAAAAGAAGGTGCAAGACTACCACAACCAGATTCTAGTGTGACCTACGAAGAGTCCAAAAGGTTTATTAGGGCCAGATACATGGCCAAATGGGAAACAGAACATACTGGCTACACAAAAAATGATGCCTATTACCAGTTGAACAGAAGAGAGCAGGTCATGACCTTCAGACTCCACACAGGCCACAACAGACTGAGGTACCATCTATTCAATAAACTGAAGATAGGTGGCACTGATGAATGCACTTGTGGCACAGGGAAAATGACCGCTGAACATCTGCTGCAAAATTGCCTGACATACGAGGACCAGAGAAAGCACCAGTGGCAACACTAGACAAGCTCTATGGCAGTGTCGACAGCCTCAGGATGACAGCTGCTTTCTTCGAACAAATTCAAGTTGACGTCTGACAGCGTACGAAGAAGAAGAAGAAGAAACAATTAATTTGAACATGCAGGAACAAAGCACTTTATGAACAGAGAATATACACTACACAACTCTTCAATTACATATACACACAAAAAGCACAGAATATAAGACATACGTATTTGAACAAGTAATTGGATTTTGTAATTTTAACCTTTGTGCTTTGTTTTCTTTCCCTTTTTCTTAAAACTGTTTTAAAATAATATGAACAGCTTTATTGTGCTGTTTAAAAAAAAAAAATTGGGGGATACGGTTGTTACATTAAGTTGTTTTTTTTTTTTAATTAGCTCCACTTCATTGTTTCTTTCTTTACTTTAATCTGATACACTCAATATTTTTCTCTTTCTCAATCTTTTTCTTCCTCTCCTTCTTTGTTATGCTTTCTGTTTCAGATTGCATTATTAAATTGAATTGAAATGTAAAAATTACACCAAATGTAAAAATGAATTCAAATTTGAATTTTCATGAAAGAAAAAAAAAGTACTTAAAATCATGTATGTGGGCTTTATAAACTACAAAAATGCCTTTAACAGAATCCAGCAAAAGAGACTAATGACTTGTATGAAAAACATAGGTATAAGTAGAAAAGACATAAGAATACTTAGTAACCTGTTCTTAAAGCTAAGTGCAACTGTAAGATCTGTAAGACAGGATTTACTCATCATGTATCGATGTAAAAAGAGAAGTATGACAAG
This sequence comes from Ariolimax columbianus, assembly GCA_036924085.1. Classification (NCBI taxonomy): domain Eukaryota; kingdom Metazoa; phylum Mollusca; class Gastropoda; order Stylommatophora; family Arionidae; genus Ariolimax; species Ariolimax columbianus. The sequence goes on along the minus strand of JAVGWX010000004.1, from coordinate 22,115,653 downwards.
TTTGCTTATTGCTCCTTTGTCTGTTCGATATTTACATAGAACAAGTTTTTTTGACAGATAGGAAATGTCAGAACTCATTATCAGTGGAGTATCAATAATCTCAGACATGCAGATGACACAATTTGCTGGCTAAAAGCGAACAAAAACTATAGAAATTGATTACTCAAGTCAAGAACAAAAGAAAACGAAAACTAAGCCAATTAGCAATGTAGACTCCATCAATACTAAACAGACAAAAATAGACATTCAAATACTGGAACAGGTCAAGAGCTTCTCCTATTTTGGAAATGTAATAACAGAAAATAAAAGATGAAAATAGAAACCAGGAAGAGAATAAGGATGGCCAAATGTGCTTTCACAAACGTGAGTCATGTATTGACGTCCAAACAATTCGCTCACATATTTACAATGAGAATGATCATTGTTGTATAAACTCATCTTTACTGCATTATGTAGAATCTTGGACAATGAACAGATGACTGAAGAAGACAATTTATGAAGTTGAAATGTGGATAAAAGGAAGAATGGGATGCATCTCCTAGAGAGAAAGGAAAACAAAAAATGAAGTCTTTGAAAAATGTGGTACAAAGAGAATTGATGAGCAAAATCAGTCTACCAGTTTAAATATTTGGGTCATATAAAATGACATAACGCCTTGCTGAAAACAATATTTGATGCAAAGGTGTCGGAGGTAAACAATGTTATGTTGTTACGAATCCAGCAGTATCCGCGCTCTCGCCCTTAGGCCCATGCCATGTGATGGTATCTACACATGTCTATCAGCTGTTGTCTAGTGCCATACAAAGTGTTCATTTATCTGGCCTCAGAGGAAGAAGCATTTTTCTAAAATTGTTGAGAGCTGAACGCTCAAAGAGATGATGATCAACGGGTTCATATGGGTGTGTACATGTCTTGCACTCAGGAGTGTGTTGTAGTTGAATTCTGTTCAAGTGCTTGTTAAGTGGAATGTGTTAGGTTCTCAGTTGGAAAATGGTGCTCTGATCTTTCCTTGTGAGTTTTTTTTAGATTTTTTATTTTTAAAAAAATATTTTTTTTTGCGTTTGCCTTATTACTCTAATCCCCAAGGCGGGTTGCGTTGCACTGTGGTTTTTATTTTGCGCCTGTCGGGCCAGTGCATCCGACTTCAGCATGCATTTTATGTAAGGGTCTGCTTCCTCCTGCATTTTCTAAGGGTTTGCTTCCCCGGGGTAACGGCCGGTGCTGTGATGGGGATCGAACCCAGCACCTTCTGGTTGTGAGCCGTGTCACTTAACCACTTGCCCACGCCGTCCCCTCTCCTTGTGAGTTGATTTATACCATCATTTGGATTGGGGCCTGCCATATGTTTGTAGACAATGCTTTACAGGGAGGATAATATAAAACAGCATGTGCCATCATTGCAATAGTCAGAGGACTCGGTAGATCGATTACGGCCGACCTTCCATGGGGAGATGGTACCTGAACTGAACTGAATCTTTGCATTAAATGTATAGTGTTAGACATTGGGATAACTATTTAAAAATCCTCCACGAGAAGACGACGAAGAGGCCGTCCCAAAAAAAGGTGGGAGGACAACATAAAAGAATAGACCAATCTCCGGCCAAAAGAGGCACAGGCAGCGGCAGCTGACAGAGAAGGGTTGCGTGGTATTGTGAGGATGTCTTCATGTGTGCCCCAACGACCTCACCGGTTATGGGATGACCTGACCTGATTTTAAAAATTAACCTTATTTTCTAACATAGTATATATTTATGTAATGATGGTGTATACATTGTAATTGAAGTTCATTTTTTACCTTCAGGACAAAGTTGCTTTAAATGCATACTACCCTCTCGAAGCCAAGTTCTTGATTGATCATGTCATTTACTTGCCAGTCCACAAGCTGGTCCCATTTCACATCCTTGACAAAATGCTGAAAATTTGCTCTTTGGCTATGAAATCATCACAGCAGCAGGACACAAGATCTCTATGCACCAAGTCCAGAATGTTTAAGTCCAAATTATGATGTTTTTGTATTGGCCCAGACTATTTAGGTTCCAAATTATGTTTAGTATTTGTATTACAGCAATCTACTTGAGTCTCGATTATTATTATTTGTTTCTTTGTTAAAGAACTTCTAAATTCCACAATTTTCATGTTTTTGTGTTGTATTATGCTACCATTGTTGAAACCCAAACTATGATCTGTTTTTGTATTGGGTAAGGTCTATCTGTTTAAAGTCAAAATTGTGATCAGTTTTTAATTGCACAAGGATCATATTGTTTCAAGCTGTGGTCTGTTTTTGTATTGCACAGCCGTTTAAAGTCAAAACTGTGGTGTGCATTTTATTGCACACAGTTGAAGTTATGTGTCAGTTCAAATGAAAATCTATTTAATTTTATTTATTAGTCCATAAGAGAGAATGTAAATACAGAGAAAACTTAACATCTTAACTTAAACTTAACGTCTTTATACTGGTTTAGAAGACTCTACAGAGTCAGTTTCATTAAATTTCCTTGCTCTAAAAGCTATGTGCATCCAATCTATTCTTGAATGCATTAATTGATCCTGCCTCCATTTTAATTGTCTTCACCTCCACTATAATTGTCCTTGCCTCCTTAGTTTAACAGTTTGCTAGGTCCATGTTTTAAATACAAACTGTGACCTGGATATGTTCATGTATTGGTTTAAAACAAACAATAAATCTATGTCAAGTGACCTTGAACTGACAAAGAATATCTGCTACTTATGAAAATCAGAACACTCTATACTCATTTTTAATTATACTCTTTTAAAACCAAAGTTACGTTTGATGCTTTGTTTTAATCCTAATTATTAAGAAGTCATTCTAATTGAGCATATTTTTTTAATGATTTTAGAAGTCATTCTAATTGAGCATATTTTTTTAATGATTTTAGAAGTCATTCTAATTGAGCATATTTTTTTAATGATTTTAGAAGTCATTCTAATTGAGCATATTTTTGTAATGATTTGAGAAGTCATTCTAATTGAGCATATTTATGTAATGATTTGAGAAGTGCTCATGGTCACTGCTGCTGAAGTGAAACAAATGTTGTTAATAATATTTCAAGAATATTGGTTGTGATAATTGAATCAGAATTTAATAAATGTATGAGTTTGTTACAAAGAGTACATTTTACCATTAAATCATCTTTTGCTATATCACTTCAATTTTATTGCTATAGCTCGAGATTTTATGCTCTGCAACTCAATATTATAGGAGATAAATGTTGGAAAAAAGGGTGGCCATATTAGATTATCAAATTCTGGATATTGAGGTGGATAATATTTCAGGTTTACATAGTGTTAACGCATAATTTTTCAGTTAAGATTTTTACTATGTTACTCTCAGTTAAAATAAATAATTGTCCAAACCTAGCTACTGTACAAATATTATATGTGCTAATTAGTCTTCTTTTTCATAATTTCTCGCTACCAAGCCCAGAAGGGTTTTGCAAGAAGCAGGATGTGTCCGGAGAACGAAATGCGCTGTGTTGTAGTTTACAGCTCGATTGCTATATTTGCACCTTACGGTCCGACATATTTTACTTCAGCATGGCATCATTTAGTACCGGGCTAGCCTTCCCTCTTCAATCCCTTCTCCTTAGCCAGTCTGCTCTGTTGCAGCCTATTATTCAGGATTCCCGTTTGGAGGTGTAGAAAGGTCTTGGCAGCTCTGGTTTGCAAGCCCTGGCCCTTTCAATCAGTTATGGGTCACTGGCTGCTGCACCTCATGCACTGCTCCGCCACTTGATTCTCTGCTAATTAGTGACTTTGCCGACATATAGACATTGTGATGGAATTGGACAAATTAATTGTTTTTTCAACTACTTTTGTTTTTAATTTTGGGAAAGTCACTCGTATTTATTTTGTTTGTTGTATTACTAGCCAGTTAAGAAGATAGAGATTTTGCTGGCCTTTTTTTAACAAGATTCATCATTATCATGTGCTGTGCTGACTGGTATTTGTGATCATGGTTCTCCACAATTTCCTATCCCAATTTTTTGTCATTAATTCTGTTTCTATTTTCCATGATGTATACTTTTTAGTTAATCGTGTTGCATTGCAGGCCAGTCATGGGAGGTAAAGTAATACCCTGGGACCTAAGACCAGTTAATTGATCAGTTTTATCAGTATTTATTCTGTGCCCATCAGTAAGTCACTAACTGAACCATGGTGCCCTCACACATATACACTGTGTCTTGTGCAACTTATTAAAACTGATAGTCTACTAGGGCAAATTATAGATCAACAGTATAGCTATAAAATGGATTGATGAGTAGTATAGATATTAATGCATATGATAAAAGTGAAAAATTATAAATTGAGAGATTATCCAGAAGAAAGAAGAATGAAGGAGTGTTGATGCAGCATAGAACTTTGTATGCACAATGACAATGATGAAATAGGATAAAGGTTGTAGCCTATGCTGCCATTGGTGGTGATGTGTTATAGGCTTCATTGTGTCTGGTCTTAGGGAAGATTTGGGGAAGTCATCTTATGACAAGTTGCATGCTTCACTGCCACAACAGTCAAAGTAGTCTCATTGCTGTCAGGATGTCGGGATGAAGTGTTAGAGACTTCATTGCATGAAGCCACAATTTTTATATGAGGTGGGTCATGCAGTCCCTTCCATAACAGGAAACTAGATACCCATTTACAGCTGGATTGAATGGAGCATTATGGGATCAAGATGCTGAGCAACGCATGAGCTGCAGTGGTCAGCGACCCATAGCTGACTGCTAGCATCAGGGCCAGCAAACCATAGCTGCCAAGACCCTTCTACACCTCCACGCGGTGATCCTGGATAACAGGCTGCAGCAGGGCAGACTGGCTAAGGAGAAGGGATCGAAGAGAGAATGCTAACCCGGTACTAAAAAAATGCTTGCTGAAGTCAGATGTGTTGGACCAAAAGGTGCAAATATCGCAGCCAAACTGTAAACTATGACACAACGCATTCCATTCTCTGGACTACATTCTGCTACTTAAGCCCTTTCAGGGTTTGGTAGTGGGAGATTGAGAACGAACGAAGAAGAAGAAGAATGGAGCATTATGTAATGGGAGTTGAACCTTGTACTGTTGCTGTGAAAAGTGAGTGCTCTAGTACTATGCTAATTAGACACTGCCTTAATTTCTCTAATTCTTAGCAAATTCGGATATCCACTTAAAGGTGTGTAATGAATGTGATGCAACTAGATAATATTCACAGTCTGTTTTTATGTAAGAGACAAACACAAGAGGTAGTATAGTTTTGTTATATTGTTTTTCACAATCAGATTTACCCACACACAAAAAAGACAACGTATTTCTGCTCACTTTCAGAAAGTCCACATGACATTCACTGTACTCTTCTGTATTTCTCTGCTACTTACTGCTACCACCTCCTTTGACAGAGACATAGTCTGTACTTTAGAAGACATGTGTTTCTTCTTCTTCTTCGTTCATCCTCAGATCAGGGTTCCGGTTTCTCTTACAAAGGACACCGTTGTTTGTAAGGCTGTTTCATCTCCATACAGCTTTTGTATCATATCTGTCTCACTAGGCCAGTATTGTTTTTGTTTTTTCTGCATGAGCATGCAGCTTTGCAGGATGTGTTCAATGGTCATGTTATGCTCCCCACATGGGCACCTGTCATCTGTCCCAATCCTCATTTTGTTGTAAAGATGACCCTTGAATCTGTTATACCCAGTTCTCAGTCTGAAGATGATGACTTGCTCTTTTCTAGTTAAGTTATAGTAGCTGTCTTCTTTTCAGAAGCCGGGGTGTTGATCAGCCCATTTTACTCTGAAGTTGGCTTTAATTATGGTCTTGGCCTCATTATATGAGACATGTGTTTAAATTGATAGATCTTCAAGTGAAGTCATCATGTATGTGTGTTCATGTATGTTTATGTATGAATGTATGTGTGTTCATGTATGTTTATGTATGAATGTATGTGTGTTCATGTATGTTTATGTATGAATGTATGTGTGTCCAAGTATGTTGATCTGTTTGTTGTTGTGAGAAGTTTCTGTAAAGTAATGTTGTGAAACATTCAAATGAGATCATGTTATGCCTAGCATTGTGCCTAATATTATATTTCGTGATTGTGATATCGTGCTAGTGATATGAGCATTGCTCTTGATATTGTGTTCGTGATATGAGCAATCCTCTTGATATTGTGTTAGTGATATGAGCATTGCTCTACATATTGTGTAAATTTCTGGCTTAAATCGGAAAATATGTTGGCCTATATTTTTTTAGTCAAGCTATATTCTACATTTATAGCATTTAAATAACATATTTGCACCGCACTTGAAAGCATATTACCTACGAGGGGCGTTGAAGTCAATCCTGGCCTCTTTTTTTTTAGGAAACATTTTTTTTCCAAGAAGTCAAAATGCCATTTGTTTTTCGATGTAATCTCTTGCAACTTGTATGGACTTATCTCAGCGTTTAAGTAATGCTTGAAATGCTTCAACGTTGAAAGATTTATCAGTATGTCTGAACCAATCCAGGACAACAGGTTTCACATCAGCATCAGTGCTTAAATGCTGAGCATGAATTCTTTTAGGGGAAAATCGCTTGCAGCGAGGTCTAGGCTGTAAAGTGAATATGGCAATACCTCCAAGCAGAGTTGCTGCAGAGGAAAGATAGTGCAGTGAGCCGTATGAGGTCAAGCGTTATCTTGCAGGAGCAGGATGCCCTTTGGGATTAAACCAATGTGCACTAACCTTCCAAAAACGTTCGGCCCCAGTATCGTTGTCTTTAGCACTTCTTCACTGGAAGAGTAGCTCATCAATGGCTAGTGATTTAGTTTCAACCTTATCTGCTGTACAATCCAGCTCTCCCCTGGCTGGGGAAAAAGTGACTTAGTCTGAACCTTATCTGCTGTACAATCCAGCTCTTTCCTGGCTGGGGAAAAAGTGACAGTCTGAATCTTATCTGCTGTCCCATCCAGCTTCCTGCAAGGGAGTGTTGTTGTTGTTGTTGAATGCTAACAATGTGTAGGATTACTCTTTTGTGTGCCCTAAAAAGGACGTTGAGTGGCGGTTTGACGTAGCTTTCCTCACTTCCTGAGCATGCTGATGAAGGTGGACTGGGGTCCTCAAGACGGTTAAGCTATGCTTAGCTTCATCTACGTGTCGCTCACTACTATGGGGATCACATCAATCACTCACCTCGTTAGCCAGGCTGCCATGAAAACAGCCCATTTCCAGGGAGGACTACAAGGAAGTCGAGGTGAGGGTCTTGACCAGTATATTTTGCCTGACCCTGACAAACATGTCTGATCAGTATGTTGTGCCTGACCGGACATTAGTCTTCCTCCCCCCTGATAGGGGTTGAAACCTTAACATTCTTCTGGATTACTGGGAAGAACAAGATACATGACATCTAACTGGGGTAGGCTTGGACATGAGACTTTGTGGATCAGATACCGCGTGTCATAATCCATTAGGACCCCACATATAGGGTATTGTTCCAGAGCTCTTTGTTCAAATCCAGAAGGTTAATCCATGCTCAGCAGGCTTTTCATTTCTCAATGGCAGGATATGCACTGCATGAGTTGAAGAGTCTTCTACCCTAGTTGGGTTAGTCCATACTCCTGGTGGCCACCTATGACAACATGTTCTCAGTTCTCCAATTCTCATCTCTGGCACACACAGAGCCCTCTTGGAAACTATTCTGACTTTATGGGGACCCACAATCGCGTAACGCAGTGGTTAGTGCTCTGGCTTTGCATCTTAGTGGTCCTGGGTTCATTCCCCAGTTGAGGCGGTAATGTTTTTTTTCAGACCACAACGGCTCCCGGGTCGACCCAGCCTTAAATGGGTACCGGTTCAGTCCGGGAAGTAAAAGCGGCGAGGGAGAGGAGATGGCTACCGGCTACCGCCCTCATATATCCGAGACTTTGAAATGTGAGATCGCTAACACCTCACACCCCTATGGCAGTAATGCTATGGGTTACTTTACTTTACTTTACTTTTACAATCATATGCAAAATAAAATAAGTATACTTGATGGAAGGTCACATAAATTGGGGCTGAGAATACATAGGAAAAATAAGATTACAAGAATAAAAGCAAATAGCGATAATGAGATTGTGTTGGGAGACACCCCTACAAGATGTGTAATCATTCATATGTCTTTATGAGACAGTAGCTTGCATTGCATTGGGGGACTTATGGAAATAAAAATAAATTAAGTCTGGCACAAAATACAAATCTTAAACTCCAATATAAATTGTTTTATTGTATGACTCTGAAACATGGAGAACAACAAAAACAATGAAAAAGCTACAGACTTTCATAAATCTGTGCATGCGGAGAATAGAGATATGGAAATGGTATGATAAGATCACTAATGTGGAACTTTGGGAAAGAACCAGACAGATATAAGTGGAATAGGGCATTAGGAGAAGATGCTGGCATTGGGTAGAACTCAGGAAACCAGTTCAGAGCATTACAAGATTGTCTCTGTTCTAGAATTCTGAACACAAGTTAGGCAGATCAAAGCAAAATAGAGAAGAGAGCTCGAGACAAACATAAAGGTAACAGGAAGGACATGGGCAATGCTGAAACGGATGGCCCGCGACAGGAGGACCTGGCAGGTACTTGATGAAGACCTGTGCTCCACATGGATCTGAAAAGTGCTGGTTAATTGATTGGATATGTATAATTTGTTTTCATGAACTGCTGTTAATATATTTTTGTACTCAGGTCATTAGAAATGTGTGAATATTGTCTAGGTATCTATTGCTGTTGTCTGTTTGGTATCCCTGTGTCATGTTATATAACTTATTGTCTGTCTCTACTAAGACTAATCGCTCAATTTAACCTCCCTTGAGACCAGGGGGATGCTTGAAATTTATGGGATTCAACACCCACCATTTCAATCTTCTGTTCATTTGTTGAGAGGCGAGCACCTTACCTCGGCTATAGCGACCTACTGCTATACGATTCAGACGTTTAGAATGTGTTGAGAGGCGAGCACCTTACCTCGGCTATAGCGACCTACTACTATAAGATACAGGCATTAAGATTTTTTTGTGGGCCTTCAACACCAGCCTACTCCATGTAAATAATGCAGATGTATTAGCAGGATCAAGATGCTGAGCAGTGCATGAGCTGCAGTGGTCAGCGACCCAAAGCTGACTGCTAGCGCCAGGGCCAGCGAATCAGAGCTGTCAAGACCCTTCTACACCTCCACACGGTGATCCTGGATAAAAGGTTGCAACAGAAAAGACTGGCTAAAGAGAAGATATCGAAGAGGGAAGATTAACCCCATATAAAAAAATGCCTGCTAAAGTCAGATTTGTCTGACCGAAAGGTGCAAATATGACGGTCAAGCTGTAAACTTCGACACAACGCATATCGTTCTCCTGACTTTTCAGGGCTTGGTAGTAGGAGTTTGAGAACGAACGAAGAAGAAGAAGAAAATGGATTAGCAATAAATGTGAAACATAAAGAAAGGTAGAGAAATCTAAAAATTTATACACAAAGAAAGCTGCCAGTGACAAGATAAATATTTTCATGTAACTCATTAATCAATACTGGTGAGAAAATGGCAAGTTACCAACAAATTACACCCAAGTTTTGTGGTGGCTGAAAAGGGAGCAAAGAATAGTAACACTGTAAACTTACCAAGCATGTCATAAAAGGCGACTAAGAATGGTTGGGCATGGAGATAGCTACCTCATCATATAGAAACTCTAAACCACAAAACGTCACCAAATATGGTCAACTAAGAAGACAAATTCAACTCAGCCATGCAAGACAGAAGCAGGTCCTCTGTAGAGAGGGCAGGTGACACAATGCAGAGAAAGGTGCAAAGAATTTGTATCTCTGACATGTCTGTTTTCCTCTGTAAACATGGACAGAGCTGAAATGGATGGCTCAGAACCGGTGGACTTTGCATGTATATGTTGAAGACCTGTGCTCAAATGACAAAAAAATGGCATCAGCACTCAGTAGGAGGGTTGCAATGGCAAACAATGTCCTGAAATTAAATATTGGTACTTCCAAAGATGGATGTGTTGGACCAAAAGGTGCAAATATCTGCAAGCTGTAAACTAGCGACACAGTGCATTCCATTCTCCAGACTACATCCTGCTACTTGCAAAGCCATGTTCAGGGCTTGGTAGAGGGAGATTGAGAGCGAATGCAGAAGAAGAAGAATAAACATTGGTAGCTGGTAATGTTGGAGAGGATGTCACAGTTAGTACACTAATGGATCTGTGTAACGTGGTGAAAGATTTGGATGTAGCTACTCAGCTAAGATGAGGGGCAAGTCATCTCGAAGCAGTGTATAGTTTATATTGGACAACAACCATAAAACCATCAGGTTAATGCATGGATCTACTGTTGTAGTTACATAGGAGTTTAAGGCAATGAAAGTGTTGATATCTTAAATTTTAAGTCATCTGTGGTCAGACCTTCCCCAAGGCCTTGTCAGTCGCAGGAAGTCTAAAATACCTACTACTGATAGCCGATAGTCCTCGGCTACCTGTCAAAAGATATTAAACATGCTCATTCGAATACCAGAATTCCAAGTAAGTAATCAGGTCATTAGATATGGTAAAAGAAACAAAATTAAATTGTTATAAAATTATATGGCAGTTGATAAAACTGCCATCCTGTAATTTAAGAATTTTCATTTAATATAGAAAGAGGTGTCGATGGGAAAGTACAAGAGTTTGTGTAATTCTGCATTCTTAGACTCTTCATCATCATCTGAACGAGACGAAGCGTCTAAGGAGTTGGGTGTTCAGCAATTTGGTTCTGCTAGCCAGTTCAGAGTCTTGAAGATTCTTTGCAACAAATGCTCATGTTCGTCATATCATTAGTTGTTCACTCGGTTTCCCTCTTGATGTTCTACCTGTCAATAGTTTTGTAGTCTTATCTTGTTCTCAGTAGAAATTATCAGAATATAGAATGTTCCTTCATTTGTATAAACACAGTATCAGTAATACATAACAGTGCTTGATATCCCTGGAAGAATATTGGTCGTATAATCTTTTATGCAAAAATTATTTTTAAATATGCAAATGTTTCTTATATTTTATTAATCATCTCATATTGTTTCTCTGAATTGTACTTTATAAAGCAATAATTTGTTGCTCTTTGTGAAGATAATCTACGCCAACAGTTTTTTGTTTGTATAAAATCTGGGTGTCATATTATCATTTTAACAAATATTGTTTCTTCACATTTTCTTATTATTTAATAATAAATATATGTGAAAATATATTTAAGTTTTTTGAGTTTTATTTTAAATTTGAGTATTTTTTCAAATGTTCCAACTTTTGTATTTGTTGATGCCGGCAGATACACACCAATATCCATTTCTTCACATTAGCTGTAGAGTCAAGCAAGTTATTTCCTGACAAGAAAAAGGTCCTCATCATCTGGTATGAGACTGGCTTTCACTTTTATCTCTCGCTTTCTCATAGCGTTTGTTTGTAGTAGAGTAGTTGTCTCTTGTGGCAAAGGTTGATATCTGCTGGAGCCATACTGTGTGGGGACGGCCTCTTCTGTGCCTCCAGCTGGTCGGGGAATGATTTTTCCCTGTTGCAACAATGTATTTATTATCTTGAAGAATAATGCATTTATCAACCTGTACAGCAGTGCCATGTGGGTCATATGAGGACAAATTATATGCCAATGGCCACACCACATAATAATCTGTGTAACCTTTCTATGAGATTGTTTCAGGTCAACACGATATGGATAACATGCTAAGTCTACTATAAAGTATTGCATTCGTTAGACTACACTTATTATGAGTGGTTTCCAGAAGGGCTCTGTGTATAAAAAGAGACAAGCATTGAAGTGCTGCCACATTCTTCTTCTTCTTTGCATTCAGAATCCTTTGGTCATGCTATATCTGCAGGCCAGTCACCAAGATGAAGTCTGTAGCCTTCAGCAGGTTGAAGCAACTGCCCCACAGCTTTTGGCTCAATTCCGCAACTCTGGCATCTCATTTCACTGTAAAGTGAGCATTCCTGTAGAATGTGTTCAGTATTCTGGCCCCATGTTCTACATGAGGACTCAATTGGTGTATGAAATCTTTAGTCGGTATAGATGTTCTAGTAGTCTGCAGTTACCAGTTCTCAAGCAAAGTAGGTAGTTTGTTGGTTTCTTTTGTGTTGGTGAATTGGGTCTGGTCTACTGCTTATGATGTATGTACTGATTTCTGATGATGTACTTGGTCTCTATATGGTATTAGATGATTAAACTGTGCCTTTTTACTACCATCACTACCATATTGAGAGCATGTCATAGGAGGGGAACTAACAGTTGAACTAACAGTTCACTCTAACATCTAGAATAGAAGACTTTCCAACTCGTGGCTTTATGTATCCCCTCTATTAAATAGGGCCTAAATCCCACGGATTGTGGAGAAGCCTTCTGAGTTTGAAAGTAAGCTCTGGGAACAATAGCTCAAATACAGGTATAAAAAAGGGACAAATCTTTTTCCTGGACATTGAAAGAAGAAGCTTGTACTTTTCAGTTGTTTTCTTGCTTAACCCTTTACAGTCTGTCCTAATTGATTAAATTTGTTGAATTAGACTGGACTGTTGTTGTTGTTTAATGTCCACAATGAGTAAGCTTACTTTTTAATGCGCCCTGAAAAGGATGTTGAGTGGCAGGTTGTAATAGCATTCCTCACATCCTAAGCGTGCTGTCGAAGGTGGATCGCGACCCTCCAGGCAATTGTGCTATGCTTGGCTTCATCTGTGTGAAGCTCACTACTACATGGATCACGTCGATCCACATCTTGTCAGTCAGACTACCTTGAAAATAGTTTGTTTTCAAGGAAAGCTATATAACTTAACTTAACGTCTTTATACTGGTTTAGAAGACCCTGCAGAGTCTGTATACAACCAGTTACATTTACATCACCTTGCTCTAAAAGCTATGCGCATCCAGTTTATTCTTAAATGCATTAACTGTCCCTGCCTCCACTACTTCCCCTGGCAATGCATTCCAAGCAGACACCACTCTCTGACTAAAAACATATTTCCTAATATCTAACCTGGACCTCTCTTTAGTCAGCTTGTAGCTATGCCCTCGTGTTATTGTAGGTGGCTGTATTTTTAAAAACTTGTTATAGTCTAATTTATCGATTCCTCTGATCATCTTATAAACCTGTATTAAGTCACCACGAATTCTTCTCTCTTCGAGACACTGTAGGCCGGTTTTTCTGAGTCGTTCCTCATAACTGTCATTCTGGAATCCCACTATCATCTTTGTCGCTCTTTTTTGTATTCTTTCTAGCATGTTTATGTCCTCTCTATGATAAGGACTCCACACCTGTACACAGTACTCCTTCTAGGTCTAACTAAAGCTTTATACAGTTTGACGATCACTTCATTGCTCCTATGTTTAATATTTCTTTTTATCATACCTAACATTGCATTTGCCTTTTTCACTGCTACCTTAACTTGCTCCCTCACCTTTCCTGTATGATCTATTATAACCCCTAGGTCCCTTTCCTTATCTATCTTTCTAATATTGTTTTCTCCCATTCTGTAATTATGTTCCATATTGGATCTACCCATGTGGATGACAGTACATTTATCTACATTAAACTCCATTTGCCAGCTTACAGACCATTCTCGAATTGTATCTAAATCCGACATCAATATATCCACTTCCGCTTTAGATGAGACACTACTGCATAGTTTTGTGTCATCAGCAAATTTTGCAATCATGGATCTCATATCAATGTCCAAATCATTTATATATATCAAGAACAAAATTGGTCCCAAAACCGAGCCCTGTGGCACACCACTTTTCACTTCACTCCACTCAGAGTACTCCTTATTTATGCCCACCCTCTGCCTTATTCCCGTTAACCAATTTTCAATCCATTTGGCAACTTCCCCACCTATTCCATGTGATTTTAACTTTCGAAATAATCTTTGATGAGATACTCTATCAAAGGCCTTTGCAAAGTCTAGATAAATAACATCCACTGGCTCCCCTTTATCTATGATTTTAGTAACCTCTTCCATGAATTCTAATAGATTTGTTAAGCATGATCTCCCTCTAGTAAACCCATGCTGACTATTTCTAATTAGATTAAATTTGTCTAAATGCATTACAATGTTTTCTTTGATTATTGACTCTAACAATTTACAGACTATGCTCGTTAAACTCACCGGTCTATAATATGAAAGAAAGACTGACATGACGACTGGCCAGTATGTTGTGCCTAACGGCCGGACTGTATAAGGTCAAAAAGGCTTCAGTGTTTGTACAGTGAGGTCATTTATGAAGCAGTATTATGAGTAAAAGCTCTTCATGTTTTATATTGTACTTTTTTTGTTTGCTGATGGCTTGATTTGCATTCTCACAATCTGGATCTTGCTAAAGATTTTATATTATGTTTGTCTTATTTTTGTTTTGTTATTTCTTGATAACAGTTTTGATCTTTTATGAGACTTTGTGTGTATATTCAAGGGTTTTCATTTTATTTTACCCTTTTTTATCTGTAATCATTTAGTTTAGTTATATGTTTTATTTCGTTTTGATTATGTTTCTCCCATCTGTGACTCCTAATTTTCATCTACACTGTCATTGTTGCTGATATGTTTTGAAGCTAGTATTTGAAAATGACTTAAATTTGCTTCATTTGTTGAAGCAGCCCAACCAGCTGTTAGGAAAGCCTCTATACAGTAATTTGCAGTGTGGTTTTATGGCAATGGTTTTTATATTGTGAGATTGTCAACCCCAAGCACAACCTTACTTTGTGATTCATTACAACGTGCAAGGAAGAAAACAGCTGTCCTTCTCTGTTTGCCCTAGGAACCACTTACTTTAAAGCTTTATTTGCATGCTTCACTTTGGAATTCACCTGAGTGTTACGAAGGCCTGAATAGGGAGCAAAGAATAGTAAAACTGAAACTTGTATGGCACGTAATAAGAGGCAAATAAGGAGGGTTGGGCATGGGGATGGCTACCCAATCCTGTAGAAGTTTTAGACCACAAAAACTTCAGTAGATATGGGCAGGTCAAGATTTTATGACTTGACATGTATTTGTTGAAGACTTATGTTGCACAGGGAGTTGAAAAGCATATACTTAGTGACTTAAATCATTTGTATGTGTAAGTTCAAACAGTCCAAGTTCATCTGTAAAAGAATATACTTAGTGACTCAAATCATTTTTATGTGTAAGTTCAAACAGTCCAAGTTCATCTGTAAAAGAATATACTTAGTGACTCAAATTATTTTTATGTGTAAGTTCAAACAACCCAAGTTCATCTGTAAAAGAATATACTTAGTGACTCAAATCATTTTTATGTGTAAGTTCAAACAGTCCAAGTTCATCTGTAAAAGAATATACTTAGTGACTCAAATCATTTTTATGTGTAAGTTCAAACAGTCCAAGTTCATCTGTAAAAGAATATACTTAGTGACTCAAATCATTTTTATGTGTAAGTTCAAACAGTCCAAGTTCATCTGTAAAAGAATATACTTAGTGACTCAAATCATTTTTATGTGTAAGTTCAAACAACCCAAGTTCATCTGTAAAAGAATATACTTAGTGACTCAAATCATTTTTATGTGTAAGTTCAAACAGTCCAAGTTCATCTGTAAAAGAATATACTTAGTGACTCAAATCATTTTTATGTGTAAGTTCAAACAGTCCAAGTTCATCTGTAAAAGAATATACTTAGTGACTCAAATCATTTTTATGTGTAAGTTCAAACAGTCCAAGTTCATCTGTAAAAGAATATACTTAGTGACTCAAATCATTTTTATGTGTAAGTTCAAACACTCCAAGTTCATCTGTAAAACTTTGTCCAGTAACAGCCCAACTAAAACATCAATGACTTGTTGAAATTTGTTTGTCATTTAACATCCAACACTGACATTCTGGACAATATGTCTCCAAACTGAGCTAAATTGGTAATGGTGGCTCGAGAACGTGGGGTTGGGGATGTTCTTGTTGAGTTGAGAAATACAAGTAAAGATTAAAATGAATTTCTACACAAAAACAATATCATATGCATTGTGTTATGAGACTTTGGCCTAAATAGGCTGTAACTAAGGACTAGACACCTTGCATCCTTCCTGACACAAATTATTGGATTTTATTCAAGATTTACTTCTTTCTTTGTTGTTTTCATTTGTGTCATTTTGATTGGTTCAGTCTCTAACAAAGTCCTCTGTAGGTTACCAGATGCAATAAAAGTAAGACAATCTATTCTGAAATCAATTTTTTCCCCTCCTAGTTCGCCTTATTTCTCTATTCCCCAAGGCGGTGTGCGTTGCACTATGTTTTTATTTTGCGCATGTCGGCCCAGTGCATCCGACTTCAACATACATTTCATGTAAGGGTCTGTTTTCCCCTGCATTTTGTAAGGGTTTGCTTCCCGGCCGGTGCTGTGATGGAGAGCGAACCCAGCGCCTTCAGTTTGTGAGCCGTGTCACTTAACCATTAGCCCACGCCGTCCTCACAACTGAAATCAATTGAAATGGAGGAAATTACAAATAAAAATAAAAATTCAGATATAAATTTTAAATTACAAAAGATAACATTAAAGTCAACATAAAAACAATTGTTTGGTATAGTGCTAATACTGCTTAATTAGGCATTCTTTTCAGAGCTGCCTATTTTTGACAGAAGTTCTTTGCTTCAATATAACTATCTTCTTCTTCTGTGTTCGTCCTGAAAAGGATGTTTGTGACATTGTGTCATAGTTTACAGCAAGGCTGCGATATCTGTGCTTTCAGCCCCACACTTCCTGTTTCAGCACAGCATTTTTGGGACCGGTTTAGTCTTCCCTCCTTGATCCCTAATCTCTTAGTCAGGCTGCATATTTGCAGTCTGTTTCAAGGGTCACCACTTGCAGGGGGAATAGGGTCTTGTGAGTTATGGGTCACTGACCCTGAGTCACTGGCTGCTGTCAGCTCATTCACTGCTGCATCTTCAACTCTAGATATAACTATACAAATCTGGGCAGGCCATATCCTTCAATTTAGTATTGTGTGAGTATTAGGGCCTTCACTGGCTCCACATTAAGAATATTCTGCCCTCTTGGTCCACAGAGCATTTATCAGTGGGGGGGGGGGGCACCTCTCTACATTTGCAATATAAACAGATACACAACAATAAAATTCATATTTTTTTATGACTTTTAAGGTAGATGGAGGACATTATATTTCAATTGAAAAAGGAGGACATGTCCTCCTTTTGGATACCATATAGAGCGTACGAAGAAGAGGATACCATATAGTAACCCTATGTATAGATGGAAACAATGGTACATGTCTGTTATCGTTCTTATACAGAACTGAATTTATTCTTTTTTTGTTTTTCAATCAATATTGATATTCAGTTTTACTGCAGTACTATGTATTATGGCATGCAGTACACTTTGTTGATACCAATATATTGTTCAGATTCTATATAATGCATCATTCATTTACACTTACATATACAGTATATCTATTTACATTATGGAGTTGCATCTTGATATCCACACAGTCTCCTTCAGATAATATAATCAGCCTGATAAATTAAAATTGCCTCTTCCCCTCCCCCCACCACCACCACCGCCACCCTGGCTGAAGTAGTCTATTCTATCAGTCAAAATTTGGGAGGAAGACTAACGTCTGGTCAGGCACAACATACTCTTAATCAGACATGTTAGTCAGGATCAGGTAAAATATACTGGTCAAGGCCCCTACCTCTACTTCCACGTAGTTCTCCCAGGAAGCGGACTATTCTTTTTGGCAGTCTGGCTAACGAGGTGGGGATCGACATGATCCCTGTAGTAGTGAGTGACACACAAATGGAGCCAAGCATAGCACAACCACCTGGAATACCTCGGTCAATCTTCATCAGCACACTCGGGATGTGAGAAAAGCTACTGCAACCCGCCACTAAACATCCTTTTCAGCACGCTCAAAAGAGTAAACCTGCTCATTGTGTGCATTCACAACAACATCAGCCAAAATTTTACTTTGCCATTTTAATTTCCATAGCATTTTTTTGTCTTGCCTGGTAGTCTTAATTTCTGCCACCAAAATAAAATATCTTGTTCTTTGCCTTTTCCATCTCTGCCTTTACTTCAGACTTGCTCTAACAATGTATTTTATCAAGATTTGCTCAAATCATTTGTACATTCTATAAAATACTTGTGATTTTCCAGGAAGTTTAAGTTTCCTGAACAATTATGTGAACTTAAGAAAAAACAAAATTGTGTCCAACATATGTCCAAGCTTACGTAAACTCTGCCTTAAAATCTGCCAGACCCACAAAATCATCATCAAAGCAATATTACGCAGATTTGTTGCATCTGTAACAGAGCAAAATTGGTTATATTTACACATTTTTACACAAATTGTTTCTGAATCTGTCATTTAAATTATTTACTGATGTGTTTCAATGGTTTCTTCATTTGTCATAAAAATTATTGAAATATTCTTACGGCGGTTGTTTCTCAATTTGTCACAAAAAAATTATTGACATTTTCTAAATGAGCTTGTTTCTTAATTTGTCATAAAAATTATTGACATATTTTTACAGAAGTGGCAAAAAATTGGCTTATAAATAATATAAATCTTGTTTACTGACATTTTTTATCACCAGTCATTGACTTCAGTGTATTACAATTTAAGTAACTTTATTTTTCAAAAATAGGATGCTCTCTTCAGTTAGTCAATTTTTCCTCATTTTGTTCAAACAAAGGCTGTCCTCACAAATTAGCATGCATTATAATATTTCATGTTTTTCTACTGTAAATACCACTGATTATTTTTTTTAACAACATTTTAAAAATTAATTTCAAAACTTCCTGTGTGGTGTTTTGAGTATCTATAGATTACCTTTGTGAGCTTTTCATTGTTAGACTGGATCATTAATTGTAAAACAAATTGTTAGTTATTTTGCATGCATAAAATGACCATTGATTTTGTAATTAATTATTTTAAAATTGGTTTCATTTGTTATTTGCATATCTATTATACCAAAAGAAAGAGTTTATTTATGTTTGCATTTGTAATCAAAAGAAAAAGTAAGTTGGAATATTTGTTCTGATTAGTCAGTACTGTAGTTTTGTTAGAAAATATGTATTGATTAAACCAGTCAAGGATCTTGCATGTGGTATGAGCCAGAATCTCTGAAGGGACAGAGTGCACTGTCTTCTTCAGAGTGGCCCATTTCTCCTCCACCATATACTGACAAAACTGTTAGTCTCTTAGCCAAATGTCCAGAGCACTTTAAAAACTCTCTGCGACTAATTCGATGTCATCTCATGGACTGTATATTGAGGTTAAATTTGGACATATTCAGCCTGTGGTCAGTTCAGCATTCTCCACCACACATAGCCTGTGTAACCTGCACACCTTCTGTTTATGACATAGTCTATAAGGTGCTAATGCTTAGAACGAGGATGCATCCAGGATGTCTTGACGGGTGAGCAAACGAAACACTGCTTGTGATACAGAGAAATTGTGTGGCACACAAGCTCAACAGGCGGAGTCCATTGCTGTTATATTTCCCCATGCCATGTATGCCAATTGTCCAAGTCCAATGGCTGGTCCCCACTCTAGCATTGAAGTCGACAAGGATGATAAGTTTCTTGGAACACAAGCTCAACAGGCGGAGTCCATTGCTGTGTATTTTCCGATGCCATGTATGCCAATTGTCCAAGTCCAATGGCTGGTCCCCACTCTAGCATTGAAGTCGACAAGGATGATAAGTTTCTTGGAACTGATAAAATGATGAGTTCAGTTTCTCATAGAACTTCCCCTTAATATCCTCTGGGCTGCTAATTGTAGGGGCATAAGTGCTGATCAGAGTAGCTGATCCTGTTGTTTCCCAGTAGAATTTGTCTCTGATGCTGTACATGGCACGGCTGCTTGCATGCATATCAGGTACAGGACACAAGGTCAACTGTTCAATCTGAGACACCTGAAGTCTTACCCCAAAGTGAATGAAGCCACCATCTTGAATTTCCTGACAAGTGCACCCTTAACACCTGCTCAGTACAAGATATGCAGTCCAATATGACAGATACTTGGTGGTGTGCAGTAATTTTGGTCTCAGTCACACTAGGAAAACTGAAGTACTCTTCCGGTCTGCTCCTGAACTTTACAGCGAATTAAACATTGCCATACAAAACCAGTGTCTCCAAGCAGTCGATAGCTTCACCTACCTAAGCCGTACCTTCACCACAGAAGTCAATCTCAACTCAGGAGGTCAACAACAGAATTGCAAAGGCAGGATCTGCTTTTAGGAGGCTACAAGCGAATGTCTGGAACCAACAAGGCATCAGCATTGCCACCAAGGTAAAAGTCTTAACAGATCAAGCATGTTGAGCATTCATATGGTTCTGCAAAAAGGCCAGATAAGATGGACAGGACATGTTGTTCACATTCCCAATAAGCGTCTCCACAAGCAGATGAGTGCCTCCCCAAGCCAATGCTGTACGGTAAGCTCAGAACATGCAGGCCCTCGTAATGAGGACAGAAGAAACGTTACAGACTCCTTAAAAATGTCTCTAAAAAACATTGATGTCACCTCGTGAGAGATGTTTTCACTGAACCGTTCCACCTGGCGCGCTAATATCACATGGGGCTCATATAGCAGAGCGAAACATTGTTGCTGAGGCTCAGAGAAAACAAATCGCCAGAAAGAACTACGTCCCCACCACCGACTCCTCACATGTGTGTCCCAATTGTGGAAGAGTCGGGTTCCAGAATTAGACTCTACAGTCATGTGAGATCACATCTCGCAGCATAAGTCTGTTGCTGTCGTCATCTTCACCTGCGATCAGCAACTATTATTATTATTATGTATTGATTAAACAATTTTTCCATGCAATTTGTATTTTGATCTGCATTGCAATAAATTAACAAAGTTACATTTCTGAATTCCCTTTTATTTCACATTGAAGCATGAATTCTGTGATTTCCCGTCCATATAATGAGAGCTCAAAAACTTAACAGTCAACACATGTCTGTCTCTATCTCTTTATATCTCTCTCTCTCTCTGTTTCTATATATATAACTCTACTGCATTTATTTATTCTTTGACTTTGAAGTTCTGCCTCAAAGATGTGCCTCTAGCTTTCGTACTGTGTCTCTGCAGACCAATTCTTTGCCATTTGCACAACTAATCAAACTACATCAGCTTCAGTTGATCTTCAATCTGCACATTAATAAATGTGTGTGTATTTTCTCTGTACTTCCAAATTATGGAGAATTCGTGATGACTAAGAAGTAAAGTAGACAATTTCTTGATAATATACGAGCAATATTTAAAAGTAAGTCGAGTGCTGTGAGAACATCATATGGACTTACAAACAGGTTTAAGGTTACCACTGGTATGTGGCAGGGATGTGTACTATCTGAGGCAAACCCAGAAATCGAAACATTGAAAAAACTTTTTAGCAAATCTTTCGATGATGTGTGAATGTGGCTGAATGTTAGGGTTCTTGTCAAATGTTGGGATATGTTTCTATTTTGAGATCAGGAAATAAACTGATTAGAGGAAATGTATGAACGTGTAGAGTTGACAAAGTAACAAGAATTAAGATATGTGATTATAGCAATGTGGTTCTCCGAAAGCTGAAATATGACTTTGAGATTGGTTGAAAAATGTGCAGATCTCAAAATTGGTCCCAAAACTGAGCCCTGTTGCACTCCACTTTTTACTTTACTCCACTCAGAGTATTCCTTATTTATGCCCACTGTCTGCCTTCTTCCCGTTAACCAATTTTTCAATCCATTTGGCAACTTCCCCACCTATTCCATGTGATATTAACTTTCTAAATAATCTTTGATGAGGTACTCTATGAATGGCCTTTGCAAAATCTATAAAAATAACATCTACTGGCTCCCCTTTATCTATCATTTTAGTAACCTCCTCCATGAATTCTAATAAATCTGTTAAGCACGAGCTCCCTCTAGTAAACCCAAGCTGACTATTAAACTGACTAGATTAAACTTGTCTAAATGTATTACAAAGTTTTCTTTGATTATTGACTCTTAAAAATTTACAGAATATGCTCGTTAAACTCACAGGTCTATAATTTGCTGTATCTGATTTATTTCCCTTTTTGAATAAAGGGATCTTTCCAATCCCATGGAACAATCCCTTTTGCAAGTGATTCAGAACATAAAATAGCCAATGGTTTTGTTAGTTGATCTCTAATTTTAAATAACAATTTTGGATGGATACCATCTTGACCTGGATATTTATCCACTTTTAATGCTTCCAATTTTTTAAAAACCATTTCCTCCGTAATACAGATTGGTTTTAATCTCACTATATATCCATTTCATATTTGAAAATATCCATGGTTTGATCCCCATCACAGCACCGGCCGTTACCCCAAGGAAGCAAACCCTTAGGAAATGCAGAAGGAAGCAGACCCTTACATAAAATGCATGCTGAAGTCGGATGCACTTGGCCGACAGGCGCAAAATAAAAACTACAGTGTAACGCACATCGCCTTAGGGAATAGAGAAATAAGGCGACCGCAAAAAAAAAAAAATCCGTTGAAATTCTAGAGGGTGCATTCTCATAAGATTACCAAACCAACTTATTTTCTGTCTGGAAATGTATCCAGGACAAGCCGTAGTGCCGTCCAAACTGCGAAAGTCGTCGTTCTGCATTCTGTCTTTCCTGGTAACACCGATGACCCTCCTCAAACACGTCATTTTATACGTCAAAATTCTGCTCCCACGCGCCTAGTCTCAATTTCCCTGTCGATCTTGTCGTCTGCCCAAAAAATACTGCCCAAATACTTGAACTCATGAGCCTGTTGAAGAGCAATATCAATGACACTTATCTTAAGTGGCCCAAGTGTTTTACTGGCCATCATAGTTTCTGTTTTGCTCTTGTTAATTCGCATATTGTATTTAGTACAGTACATAAAGTCGCAAACGCGTGTATGTGATTTTGCAGTTTATTGTCATTATCATACAGCAGGCATTAATCATCTGAAAAGAGTAATTCGTGTATTGAGTTCTGTTCTGCTTCATATGTCTCAATGTGACTAGTTTCTAGTGCGATGTTTTACATGTAGATGTTGAACAACAGAAGAGAAAACACACACCCTTGTTACACTTCGGTAGTGATTTAAGAAGCATCTGTGACACCATCGGTCGTTCTGACGACGTTATACTCTAACGATACGGTGACAATATCAAGAAGCAGGTCTTGTACAACATAATCTTCAAGTATTTTTCAAAGTTTAGTCGTCTACCCTAACAAACTCTTTTTCTAGGTCAATGAAAGCAATACATAGTTTTTCGTTGTATTCTTTTGATCTGTTGCTTATTTGTCTTAAGGTGAATAAGGCGTCAGTGCAGGTCATACCTTGGCGAAATCCAAATTGAGCTCGGGATAGTTGCAATTCAACTTATTTTTATTATATGCTCCAAGATCTTCGCATACATTGTACCAGTGTGGCTAAATATCGATATGCCTCTGTACGTGTCACAGTTTTTTCTGTCACCATATTCTTCCAAATTAGCACGATTATAGCTTGCTACCAGTCGTCTGGTAGTTAACATTTCACATACAATAACACACATGGGCATCACCAGGCTCTATTTTTCAAACATGGAACTTCTGGATTCACGGTTGCACAAAGCTATAGCAATTGTGTGTCCATGACAACGGTGAAGTCTTTCATTATGTTTCAGTTGCACCAAGCTTTTCCCGCCATAATACCAGCTGCTGTAAAAAGCCGTCCGCATTTTTTATTGATTCTGTTGACACGCCTGTCATGTGTGAAGCTGGCTTTTGTTCATAAATCTAATGTTTTCATCAGTCACATCACCTTTATGAGATCAAAATTCTTCTCTGGGCTACAACACTAATTAGGATACGTTAGTTTTGACTGTGTAACCAGAGATTATATTATGTTTGACACAATAAACGGTGTCCTTAAACCTGACAACACACAATATCATTGACAGTAACAGCAGTTATAGTTTACTTCTAATATCAGTAATGGGTTATGCTGTACGTGGATTATTCTGACTGAGTTCGTGGTGCTGCCTAATTCTTATCATACTAGTATTACATTCCACATATTAGTATTATTGGTTTCCCCATGGCAAGCGATGATGACGACATCAACAGACGGTTTTGTCTTGATGATGTAACTTGCGTTGTAATTGGATTATAGCTTGTCATCGATCTCACTCTCTTATCCCGAGCTACATTAGACCAGTGGCAAGACATTAGTCAAGATGACCGAATGCAGCGCAGGATGCCGGCACACAGGCCCCACCTCATGTGAGACCTGGGGTTACTATAAAACTTGTGCGATTTGATCGTCCACCGTTTCTGTTCATCGCTTTGAGAGACGAGTGCCTGGCCTCTAGACCACAGCGACCCCAGAACATACGTGTTGACTGGATATCTATTAGCTGACATCATTACGATCATTCAACCAACAAACATAGAAAATGTGAAATGTACATATTGTACTAGCTGCTGGTAGACCTACTTCACTAGATTGATCACCTTTTATGAATGGCTATAAACGTGCTGGAATTTGTTATGAGACATTTAATTTAAAACATGAATTCTATATTAATTGAAATACATATTTAAAGCAGTGCAATGCAATGCTTGTTAAATGTAAGTGTTTCTGCTGAACCTATATTCTTTATGATTAAACAAAGGACCAACAATTAAGTTAAAAACATAATATATAAATAATTATATAGAAGACATATATATATATATAAAATACTACTACTACTACTACTACTACTACTAACCAACGGTGATATGATTTATGTTTGCTGGTGGATATGAGAAGCAGTGTAATACACAGTAGTCATGAATCAACCGTAGATGGCAAAGGCAAAGCTGATAAGCTTCGTTATATATAAGTAATAGTTCATTTAAATGTAAATCAATTTAAATAAATGAAAACAAGATTAAATAAACAGAAAACAAGAGGAAGTACAGGTAATAGGCAGCCCGGATTCGAGACACAGACCTCCAATGGCGAACGCTTCTTGCCACAGGACAGAGATGAGTTACGGTATTGGACCAGCCAGACACTCCAAAAAACCTCCCAACTGGACATAGGAAACGCCTTCCAAGATAAAAAGAAAGTTCTAACCATCTTCTTTTATCTCTCCCGCGCATTTGACGCTGTCTGGAGAGAAGACCTGAAGCTGAAATCATCCAAGCGGGAGTTACCAACATGTTCTCATGGATAAAAAAAGTTACCTCTTCTAGAGATCTATCAGGGTTAACTTAGAAAACTATACCACCAGGTCAGTCAGACTAAGAGACGGAGTGCCTGCTCTCTTCTTAATATATACAAACGACATCACTCAATCAAATGCTGCAACCAGCATGTCTCAAACAGCCTTCACTGTATGAACAGCCACATAACATGCAACAATAGCCTTATAAATGTCCCAAAGTACAGTAGAGAAGATGGAGAATTAGACAGACGAGTGGGGACTGACAATAAACCACACCAAAGCCTCCACCGCCCTCTTTTCACTCTCCCCTAAAATAGAGACAATTACAATAAAGGCATATACCCTAGTTGGACACACCCACATTCCTTGGAATCACGTTTGACTCGAGACTCACCTGAAAGCCAAACATAGAGAAATCCAGACAAGGGCCATAAAAAAGACTTCGAAATAAAAAAAATGGTTGGCACATCGTTTGGGGGCGGTAAACAAAAAATCATCAAGCAAGTCTACAATGGTGCAATCAGACCAATCATGGAATATGTCTCTAGCACTTGTGCAATTAAGGAGAAAATGCAAATCCCTTACTTAGTTTGAAAAACTAGAGGCTACCTGATCACCATCTACACCATAAGTTTCAAAAGAGAAACAAAGAACAGACTACTAAGTAAAAACCGCAACCATCTGGCCAGAGAAATCCACACAAAAAAACATGCAGACATTCTTGAAGACGAAATCGAAAAGTACGAAACACTCATTCCATAACCTTGGCCACGGGGCCAGGAACGGTCTAAAATAATCTTGGAGGATCAAGGGTTAACGCACAAAAGTGAGCAATCAGCAGCAGAACAAACAAGAAAATGCACGTTCTGCTGAAGCTCAAGAGATAGTACCCTAGCAATTGCTGGACACAGATGAATCGGCCTCTGGGCGATAAAACGCAAGGCACTGGAATCTACATCGTCAACTCAAACGGCGACATAGAAAACCACTCCATACTACTTCTAGCAGGAGAAACATGTACCAATTTCAGAGCTGAAGGAACAGCTGGTCATGCAGCAACGAGGAAAAAGACAGCCAGATCTAGTCTTACGGTAGATTTCGTCCCAATGTGGGGTTCTTGGAAACGAGAAGGTATTTAAGCTCGCAAAAGCCGGAAGTGGTCGCACGCAGACTCCCCATCCACATACTATGTGACATTGCTATAAAGAAGCAGAGATAATCATTAAACGATCCACGAGGACGGATTGGAGACCACCACAAAGAATACAAGCCAGAAAATGACAGCATAGACAATCTTAACAGAGATGGGCAGATAAAGATCTTCAGACTCAAAATTGGAGATTGCAGACACAAGACCCACATCAAGAGAATGGGTCTTGTTTTTGTTGTTGTTTTGAATGACCACATTGAGTAGGTTACTCTTATGTGCGCCCTGAAAAAGGCTTTAAGTGACGGATTGGTAGCTTTCCTCCCATCTCGAGCGTGCCGGTTGTGTTATGCTTGGCTTCATCTGCGTGTCGCTCACTACTACGGAGATCACGCCGAACCTCAACTTGTTAGCCAGACGTCCTCGACAACAGCCCGTTTCCAGGACGACCAACGAGGAGGTCAGGTGAGGGTCTTAGCCAGCATATTTCTCCTAGCCCTGGGCAACATTCTCTGATCAGTGTGTTTTGTAGGGGACCGGTGAAGACCTGAGACACAGTTTCCTTCGCGAACCTCACCGGGCTGGAAGTATATGCTCAAAAGAAGAAGAAGTAGAAGAAGCCAACGGGCAAAACCTTTCGTCATACAACACATGCGAATATGGAATCTAGACATATATAGGAATATGTATGTACACACCTAATGACTTTCCTGTGGCCCAGCACATGGGCACATAATTACAACACAGTGTCGTATCTTGGCGATCATATTTCTGTCACCTACTTTATTAATGACAATGCAACTTTAAAAAGGTATCGCTGCTTATTTTGGTATAACATCGACGTTAGCGTGGTTTATTTATGGAAAATGTTGAAGATGTCAAAATGTATGCTAAAGTAACTTGGACAAAAAACTAATGACCATTTCATAATGAAATGCATCCTGTGTTTCATATTGGGGGAACACTCTTCCCAACATAAGCTAAATGCCCAAAAGACAAAAGATTCAAAGGAACTATGATACAGTTAAACTGAGGTTAACCACACGATTTCTTACCCCCACCTCCCACCCCCTCCCCCTTTTACAAGTCTTACAAGGAACGATTTTTCGAACTGCAAAAAAATTGGAATAAAATACTGACAATGAGGATCTAAGCCAACACGATTTACACAATATCATTAGAATATCCTTTTTTCTAAAAATGTCCTATATTTATGTAAATAGAAAGAATAATTTTGAATGTAATGTTTGTTAATGCATTTCCCCTAATAATATCGATATGTTTACAAAATACATTTTAAAATCGTAGCAAGTTTGGGGATCAAGACGCTGAGCAGCGCATGAGCTGCAGTGGTCAGCTACCCATAGCTGACTGCTAGCGTCAGGGCCAGCGATCCAGACCTGCCAAGACCCTTCTACACCTCCACGTGGTGATCCTGGATAACAGGCTGCAGTAGGGCAGACTGGTTAAGGAGAAGGGATCGAAGAGGGCATGCTAACCCGGTACTAACCCGAAAGGTGCAAATATCGCAGTCAAGCTGTAAACTACGACACAACTCATTCCGTTCTCTGGACTACATTCTGCTACCTAAGCCCTTTCAGTGTTTGGTAGCGGGAGATTGAGAACGAACGCAGAAGAAGAAGAAGTAGCAAGTTTGTATTTTTTTTATTATTCAGAAAGTATTTGCTTGTATTGTAGACTATATATTGTAAATGCTTATTTAAATTACAACTACAAACTTCAAAACCAAGCAATGAGAGTTATAACACGAGGTATGAAGTCAACGCCAATTGTAGAACTTGAAAAGATTACAAATCTGCAATCCATGACCGACAGAAGAGACTGCAGAGCCCAGAATCAAGCAGAGAAACTCAGAAGACTGACAGACCATCCAATGCATCAGAGACTAAATAGATTTGGAAATGGGAAACTAAAGCGGAGAAACTTTGCAGAAATTGCCACAGCAAAAATTAGCGAAGACTCTATGAACACCGTAACAATACCAAAGCCCATCCCTACTGTACGCAAACCCACCTGGAAGCAGCATATCATTCCGGAGGTGGTAGAAAATATACCAGGTATTGGAAACAAGAACAGCCAGACTGAAAAAGAAAGAAGAGACATACCCCTGAGGTACATAACGGAAAACTGCCCAAGCATGGACTGGACCCATGCATATACCGACGGTTCTGTTACAAACACAACACAGAACGGAAGTGAAGGGATATTGCAGAGCCTAACAAATGGTAGAAAAATAACATTGTCAGTGGCAACTGGAAAATTCTCAAGCAATTTCAGAGCGGAGGCAGAGGTGCTGGGAGCTGCAGTAGAAGAAATGGTGACAGGCGAAAGCAATGAAAGCCAGATAGTCCTGTTTACAGATTGCACTGGCCGTAGTCACAGCACTGAAAAGCCAGAAAAATACTGAACTTAATGATTTAAGAGCAGTACTCTGTCAACTATGCCAGCAATCCGCACCAAAAAGAGTAGTGGTACAATGGGTTCCATCCCACTGTAACATCCAAGGAAACGAGGAGGCAGACAGACTGGCAAAAGAAGGTGCAAGACTACCACAACCAGAACATAGTGTGACATACGAAGAGTCCAAAAGGCTTATTAGAGCTAGATACATGACCAAATGGGAAACAGAACATACTGGCTACACAAAAAACGATACCTATTACCAGTTGAACAGAAGAGAGCAGGTCGTGGTCTTCAGACTGCGCACAGGATACAACAGACTGAGGTACCACCTATTCAATAAATTGAAGATAGGTGGCACTGACGAATGCACGTGCGGTACCGGGAAAATGACCGCTGAACATTTGCTGCAAAACTGCCCGACATACGAGGATGAGAGAAAGCAGATGTGGCCATCACCAGTGGCAACACTAGACAAGCTCTATGGCAGTGTCGACAGCCTCAGGATGACCGCTGCTTTTTTCGAAAAAATAAAGGTTGACGTCTGACAGCGTACGAAGAAGAAGAAGAAGAAGAAGAAGAAGAAGAAGAAGAAGAAGAAGAATAGAAGAGAGCAGGTCGTGGTCTTCAGACTCCGGACATGCCACAACAGACTGAGGTACCATCTATTCAATAAACTGAAGATAGGTGGCACTGACGAATGCACTTGTGGTACCGGGTAAATGACCGCTGAACATCTGCTGCAAAACTGCCCGATATACGAGGACCAGAAAAAGCACATATGGCCATCACCAGTGGCAACACTAGACAAGCTCTATGGCAGTGTCGACAGTCTCAGGATGACAGCTGCTTTCTTCGAACAAATACAGGTTGAAGTCTGACAGCGAAGAAGAGAAGAAGAAGAAATTACAATTAATTCTGCTCTGTATCGGTGTATGGACCCCAGAGGGAGGACAAAAGAAAGTCTGATCTAAGACACGAGTTCCTTGAAAAGAAAAGAAATCGAGGTGACTTAATACAGGTTTAAAAGATAATCACAGGAAAGGTTAAATTAGACTATAACAAGTTTTTCAAAATGCAACCACCAACGAGAACACGATGGCACATATACAAATTAGCTAAAGAAAGGTCCAGATTGGATATTATGAAATATTTTTTTAGTCAGAGTGGTGAATGCTTGGAATGCATTGCCCCAGAAGGTAGTAGAGGCAGAGACAGTTAATGCATTTAAGAATAGATTGGATGTGCATAGCTTTCATAGCAGGGTAATGCACATGTAAATGGTTGTCTACAGACTCTGATGAATCTTCTAAACCAGTACACAAAACGTTAAGTTAAGTTAAGCTTGGCGGTTGGCGAAGAACCATTGAAAATAATTAATATGAGATGCGTCCCCATACGAAGTATAGCGACAGATCGAGTGAAGTGAAACGAAGTTGTTGCATCACTTTAAGGACTCTATCAGGCGTGGAGGTCGCTGACTGGTTTACCTGTCGCTGGCCAATCCCCAAAAGAGCTACAAATAATAAAGGACAGGAAGGTGTTGCGGATTTTCCCGATATATGACTTAATTATGTTGCACGTGTTCACCTCTAAGTATCAGTAACATCTAGAACTACAAGGTGACAGTCAACAACCGAGATTAAAGAATCTACCATTTGTATGCACACGCATATTTGATCACATTTTTGATGAACTACAAGTGGGATTCTCTAGTGGAGTTGTCGGAACAGATCAGGGAGTGTGGAATAATAATAACGGTTATGATATAAATCAATCATTTTCACAAAGTCAAGATTGCGCAAGTAAAAGTCTCACTCCGCAATAACTAAATTAAAAATGTTTGGGAAAATCAGAATCGATTTTTGAAAATATATATAGAATTTCGATTTCTAAATATTGTGCATCGATTGAAGTTAGCTAAACTGAAACTGCGTCCGTAAATTCATCAAACTTTGACCACTAAAATAAGTGTCATTGGTAAGCTACATATTGTACATTAGATGGAGAGTAGACTGTTCCTCTTTAGAAAAATAACGAAACGTGTCCTCGAATCTAGCCGCCTTTGAGAACAGTCACCGCATCCCACTGAAAAGTATATCTATCTCAAAGTTCAACCGATACTCACATATGTAGGTTCTCAGCCAGTTCTTTAAATTGTTATCCAAAATCCAAACCACACACGCGATTTAATTCATGAAGATATCAGAGTAACTCCGATGTTAAATGCTGCTTTCATTTGCTGAATCCTCTTGCTGAAGTCGGATGTTTTGGACTGAAAGGTGCAAATATCGCAGTCAAGCTGTAAACTACGACACAACGCATTCCATTCTCTGGACTACATTCTGCTACTTAAGCTCTTTTAGGGTTTGGTAGTGGGAGATTGAGAACGAACGAAGCCAAGTCAAGCCATTTGCTGAATCCGGTGATGACGGATTCATTTCTAATTAAATCGGTGCTCTACGGATAACAATCTTTCGACCTAATTCAATATTTAAATAGCGGTCACTAATGACTAACACACGTTCTGACGTTACTACAATGCCTATTTAGTTAGTGACTAACGTTTTCTACCTTATGATGTAATGTTTAAAGATAGATTATATCAAGAAGTGTTCTTAGTATTTTAAAACGTAGACCCTTCTGTACAAAAATGTCGAATAAAAAGAGAACGCTCGTACTTTGAAACAAATTGCCTCCATAGACGTGAGAGTTTGCATATTTGCTAGAGCTTAATGTTAACGCTCTGTACAGAATCTGTCTTCAAACAACAACTGCTGTTAGAGTCTAACGTTCGTCGTCACTGCCATACACAATCCTGTGCAGTTTTTTTATGTTAGGACATTGCCTGTTACCCCGTGCTACTCATTTCACTAGTGTATTAACTTAACTTAACTTAACTTCATTATACTGGTTTAGAATGCTCTACAGAGTCTGTATACAACCAGTTTATTCCACTTTTAAAATGCCTGTGATCATTCAATCTATTCTTGAATGCATTAACCGGGATCAAGACGCTGAGCAGCGCATGAGCTGTAGTGGTCATCGACCCATAGCTGACTGCTAGCGTCAGGGCTAGCGAACCACAGCTGCCAAGACCCTTCTACACCTCCACGTGGTGATCCTGGATAACAGGCTGCAGCAGGGCAGACTGGCTAAGGAGAAGGGATCGAAGAGGGAATGCTAACCCGGTACTCAAAAAATGATTGCTGAAGTCGGATGTGTTGGACCGAAAGGTGCACATATCGCAGTCAATCTGTAAACTACAACACAACGCATTCCGTTCTCTGGACTACATTCTGCTACTTAAGCCCTTTCAGGGTTTTGTAGCGGGAGATTGAGAATGAACGAAGAAGAAGAAGAAGAAGAAGAAGAAGAAGAAGAAGAAGAAGAAGAAGAAAAAGAAGAAGAAGAATGCATTAACTGACCCTGCATCCACCACATCCTGTGGCAATGCATTCCAATCATTCACCACTCTCTGACTGAAAAAAAAAATGTGTTTCCTAAATCTAATCTGGACCTTTATACAATTTGAAGCTGTGCCCTTTAGTTCTTGTAGCTAGTTGAACTTTAAAAAACTTGTTATAGTCTCATTTCTCATTTGCATTAAAAAATTTACAAACCTGAATTAAGTCACCTCGAATTCTTCTCTTTTCTAGACACTACAGACCAGTTTTTTAAGTCTCTTCTAAAAACTATAATTCTGGAATTCCACGATAATTTGTGTAGCTCTTCTTTGTATTTTTCCTTTCGTGTTTATATCCATTCTATGATAAGGACTCCACGCCTGAATACAGTTCTCCAATTTAGATCCCATCAATGATTGATACGGTCTAACTATCACTTCCTTGCTTCGATGTGTAATGTTTCTTTTAATCATACCCAGCATTACATTAGCCTTTTTCACAGCCACCTGGACTTGCTCTCACACCTTACACGTATGATCTATTATAACACCTAGGTCCCTTTCCTTTTCTATCTGTCTAATATTGTTTACTGCCATCATGTAATTATGTTTCATATTTGATCTTCCTATGAGGATAACTGTAGATTTGTCTACATTAAACTCTACCTGCCAGCTCACAGACCATTTATGAATATTGGTTAAATCTGATCTCAATAGATCCACTTCTGCCAGAGAAGAGACCCTACTGCATAATTTTATGTCATCCGCAAATTTTGCAATCATGGATCTGATATCATTATCCAAATCATTTATAAATATATATATATATATCAAGAACAAAATTGGCCCCAATATCAATCCCTGAGGCACTCCACTTATAATAGTACACCAATCAGAGAACTCCTTATTTATGCTTACTCTCTGCTTTCTGTCTGTTAACCAATTTTCTACCCAACTGGCAACTCCTCCACTTATATCATGTGATTTCAATTTCCGAAACAATCTCTGATAAGGTACTCTATCAAAGGCTTTTTGCAAAATCCAGATAAATAACATCTACTGGCTCTCCAACATCCACCATTTTGGTAACCTCTTCCATGAATTCTAATAGATTTGTTAAGCACGATCTCTCCTTAATAAAACCATGCTGACCCTTCTTTTTAGAGATTAAACTTGTCCAAATACAAAGTGATGTTGTCTTTGATAATTGACTAACATTTGGCAGAGTATGCTTGTCACACTCACTGGTCTGTCATTGCCTGGATCTGATCTCTGGCCTTTTTGAACAAGGGAATCATACCTGTATCTTTCCATCGCTTGGAATAATCCCCTTCTCAATAGTTTGAGAATAATTGTTGGCCAATGGTTCAGCGTGATTGTAACAGGTGTCCCGCTGTCATGGTGGCTGTGCCAATCACAAAGTTCTGTAACGCTAATCTTGAATGTATTATGAGGTTGACGTCACAGTCTGGTTTGTCCACAGTGAGTAGGATTACTCTTTGTGCGCCCTGAAAAGGACATTAAGTGGTGGTTTGTTGTAGTTTTCCTCACATTCCCAGCGTGCTGATGAAGGTGAACCGGGGTCCTCCAAGTGGTTGTGCTATGTTTGGCTTCATCTGCGTGTCGCTCACTACTACGGGGATCACGTCGATCCCTCACTTTGTTAGACAGGCTGTGATGAAAACAGCCCGTTTCCACGGAGGACTACGTGGAAGTCGAGGTGTGAGTCTTGGCTAGTATATTTTACCTGATCCCAACATGTCTGATCAGTCTATCACCAGACGTTAGTCTTTCTTCCCACAGCCCCTTTATAATGTATGTCTTCAGTACTCATGAGTAGCAGTTTATATTACCATAGAAAGGCCAGAACAGCCGATAGCAGTAGAACAAATAGATCACACTCATCAAAACCGTGGCATCTCCTATGCAGAGCATAGGTTTCCAACAAATACACCCCAGATGATCAAGTGTTGACTTCCCCATATCTATTGAAGTTGTTGTGGTTAAAGTTCTACAGGATGGAGAAGCCAATCCTATTCCCACACCTTATTAGTCCCTCCTTACAACATTACTGACATGTTGCAGTGTTTCTTTCATCTGCTCCGCTTTCGGGCTCTGGTAACACTCCGACAGAATAAACACGTAGTGATCTTCTTCCTGCAAGAATAGAGCACTATTTAGTTTGAGAAGAATTGGTCACAAAACAACAAAAATCAAAGATCAAAAACGTAATTACTTTTACCTTTTTTTTGTGAAATCATTCATGCTGCATGGAAATTGCCCGAAAATAAAATAGCTTGACAAAAACATGCCGATTGATTATCAGTTGAAAAATGAGACTTGATTATACTTTTGACGTGTTTTTTTCCTACACTATTATCCAGTGTCTTGGGGACGTTCTGTTATTTAAACAAATCTAAAGTTGTCTTGCAATCTCTGTTGTGTACAATAAATAATAAAACTGACATTTAATCGACGTCTGTTCTCTAGTTAGACAATGTTTCTGTTCTGGAAAAACGAACTTGACCTCTAATAATTAATATTGTAGATATTGTCGCAACGTTATTATCCTTTGTCACACTTTACAGTCCCAATCATTTCGCGGGCCGTAGAAAACGGCTTCATGGTCCGGGAGTTTGAGACCCCTAAGGTATAGTTTGTTGCATAGGCCGTATGAATAGATACTAAATACATGAAGCCACATTCTTGTACATGTGGTGAAAGATCGAGCAGTATTTGTTGTAAAAACACAAGGACGGATTTGACCGATATGTTGTGAATGGATCGTTTTAAATAACATAAGGGCACAAGTAATAACTATGTTGTTTACGGGTTGTTTACTTGTGGTGTGGGCCTTCGTGCGTGCTTATGTATATTTTTAAAGAGATATATATATATATATATATATATATATTTATATATATAGGGGATTCCCGCTCCTAGCTATACTATTACTATTATATTATATAATCATCGTGTTGCTGACGTGGGAAACTTTCGTCAAACACAAATGTATATGACTGTTGGTTCTAAAAACATTAAAACAATGTCAAATGTAAGCTTTAATATTAAACAATCATACAACAATTACTTTTAAATATTTAAAACAGATTGCAACGTTTTGAAATTATACGCGGGTCCAGCTGAGAGGTGCGCATGAGAAGACAGAGCAAAAATGTGTACCAGCGAACTACAAGAACCGTCAGTATAAATACTCTTCGCCATTTACAGAGAGGGACCGAGCACACACGAAAGTGCAATCAGACTAAGCAATGACAATGTCGTTGACGACGATTCTCAACAGAACAGCACGAAAAAAAACAATGTTTGCATTGTATATATTACTGTAATTTATTCCATCCTCTATCTATCTTTTTTTTGTGTGATTTCTTCCATCCGTTTATCCTGGTCTGGACGCCGGCTGAATGGCACTACGCTTTTACCTGTGACGTATTTCACGGGTTAGTTCTGCAGGTTCACCTTCGCGAATTTGGCGTGTGGGAATTTTAGATGCTACTATGATGAGTTGAATACAGCTGGGGAGAGATGTCAGACCCACTCACACGCTGAGTGTTGTCCATATGACCTCTTGTGGTTATCGAAAAGGCACGACAAACTGCTTTAGATACCGTCCCACCTTTCTACCCTGCGGGTTACATGTTTACCGTAGAAAGGCTTCGGTGGTAACCCTGAGGCAAAATCTGCATCCTATGCTTTCTCCAGTCGTCTCAATGAATGTCTTGCCACTGCAAAAGGTAGCTTAGTCCCTGTGAGTGAGGTTGACAACAGGCGCAGTTTCTTCCTCACTTTAATCCAAATAACCGCGCAAGTCACCCATTTCAGCGGACACAGCAAGAGATACGACTGTCTACACGGCTGAACAAAGAGAGTGGTC
Source organism: Ariolimax columbianus (assembly GCA_036924085.1). Classification (NCBI taxonomy): domain Eukaryota; kingdom Metazoa; phylum Mollusca; class Gastropoda; order Stylommatophora; family Arionidae; genus Ariolimax; species Ariolimax columbianus. The sequence goes on along the minus strand of JAVGWX010000004.1, from coordinate 22,079,602 downwards.
TTCATCACTTGTGATGGACAACTATTATTATCTATGCCGTTATTTACCCGTTCAGTTCAGTTCAGTCCACCCCATAACCTATCAGGTCGTTGGGCACACATGAAGACACACCCAAAAAATCCCACGCCATCCCTCTCTGTCTGTCGCATCTCACCGGGACGAAGGTTTGACTACTCAGTGATGTAGTCCACCCATCTCTTCCTTTGACGTCCTCGCCCTCTCTGTCGAGGTATGGAACCAAATAGTATCGAGTTGGTATTTCCGTTGGACCTCGCGACGTGCCCGCACCAGGCCATCTTTCGTCTTTTGATAGCTGTGAACAGATCTTCAAAAGGACCAATAGCGTATTCAACTCTCTGACGTATTTCTACGTTCGTGACAGGATCTTTATATGTAACATTTAGGAGTTTTCTATAGCACCTCATTTCCATTGCATGTATTCTGCCCTGGATATCTGCTGTGATGGTCCAGGTCTCGCAGGCATACAGAAATATTGATAGCACCAAAGAGCGCATTAGTCTAACTTTTATGCCGAGGGCGAGCCGCTTGTCTTGCCATATATGTTTCAGCCGAGTCAGCGCCGCTGTTGTTTGTGCTATTTACCCGTTGAGAGTTGCAATATTCACTCTTTCATAAGAATGTTTTACTGTTTTATGTGTGGGACCGTTTGGTTGATATTCAAATTGATTGTTATTAATTGTCAATCCATGCCGCTTGACATTCTTTAAACTAACTCTAATCTTTCTTAAACATCGCCAGTTCATCTCTTTCTTGACCTTTCCTCTTAGTCTTTGTCACGCAATAAAAAACGGCTAGACCTTTTAAATTGAATGACAACTCTGGTCTCTAAATAGATCGCTGACCCAGAGATTAACACACCATTGGGATAATAAAGGTGGCTGACACAATTATTGGACCTGGCTTTTCATTTTACTCTGTCCAACAGAACAGTCACACTCTTGCACAACTTTAACACGCGCCTTCAGAGTGAGGCCCTTCCGTTGCACTTTGGTTGTGTTGGCTTCTGAGAGTGCACAAACCTAGCATAGGTACATACAGACGCACACATACACCCAAGCACTGTTTTATGCATCTTAATATCGCTAAATTGACTACGGTCTGGGGTAGAATAGGCGTGCTCCGCCAGGAGAAACTCGTGAGGCAAACACGTATAATAACAATAAAAAATTGGACCTGGCTCGTCAATGATTACAAATCTGTGCGGGAAGTCCCAAAAGTTATTTATATTCGACATGACGTACATTCACCTCACTCACTCACTGATCTAGCCGTCTGCGGCAGAGTCTGCCATTATGTCTGTTTCTGATATTCTGTATTATAACGGTACGGTTTCTTGTTCATTTTCTGAGTGTTTGTTGAAAGGAGTAATACCTATAATTTGAATATTATGATACAGTTGTTAGAATAGAGTAGTTCGATGTGTTGTGTATTTTACAAAGCTGGTAGCTGTGGTGGTGGTGGATAGTGTCGTCACACTCACTCAGTTCGTTACGAAGAATGCAGTCAACGCTCAACAGTAACAGAAGTAACACCATTTCTGATTTCAGTTTTGTCAGAAAACCACTCTGACAATGACAACGCGAGCTGTACTTACTTCTCAGTCGAGTAAGTTAACTACTGGAATTTACACAGTCACATACGATGATACAGACAGGGCACCTCGCGACACAAGTTGCTCTGCGTGTCATTTTCACTGAACATAATGATAAATTGTCATTACTGAGTACCAGAGTAGTAGATACTTTGTTGAGTTACTGGTGGTAAGTGTCATTGTGGTCTACACTACACGGCGACTACAGCACTGACTTGGTGTACTACTGATTACTCTAATACATAAGATAGTTTGACTTCTTTTTTTCCAAGTGGAAAAAGAATGATTGTTAGTCACTTAGAGATTTTTAGTGATGCCACCTCTGCTGAAGACGGATGTGTCGGACCAAAAGGTGCAAATATCGCAGTCAAACGGTAAACTAGTAACACAACGCATTCCGTTCATCTGGACTACATCCTACTACTTGCAAAGCCCTGTTCAGGACTTGGTAGCGGGAGATTGAGAACAAACGCAGAAGAAGAAGAAGTGATGCCACTAGGGGCAACAATAACAACACTCCATTGTTAAATTGTATAAGTTGGCCTTTAACAGATTACTCAACCTCATTCGTTCTCATCTCATCTCCTCATTCGTTCTCATCTCATCTCCTCATTCGTGTGGACTAGGTTGGCCTAGCTGTTCATTCTCATTAACGTTGTCATGAATACCTGATGAAGACATAATTATTGAGTTATATATTTAAAGTTGTACAATTGATTGGTCATGTCATATAATTTTTATAAGAAATGTTCTATCCATGTAATTTGTAAAACTGTAGCGTAACTATTCTAATTTTTAGTATTACTGGAGCCTCAAATTTTGATCATTTTAATATTCATACTGTGACAATGATTATGATGAGTTGATCTGTTAAATATCCAAGTATATATTATAAACATTTTCTTAAGTCATTTTGTCTTTTTAAAAGTTTGATTAAGGACTTAATATTTCAAATTATAATTATGTCCTTTAAAAGCTTTACACTTTACACGTACTGGTCATGAGTAAGCCATGAATGATACGGATAAGTAAATTATAAATCATATCTGTGTAATTCTGCCAACGACGTTTAGAGTATTCAACTTTTAACTCGCAGAAAATATGTTTAATATATTGTAAGTAAGATTAGTTTGAATGAATTAGTGAGATTCAGAACACTGAATATTAGCATTTTATAGAATTTATTTTATTACTGTTAAATAGTCTACTTGGTAACAATTTTAAATTGACATAACTATTTCATAAAAGTATCAAAAGGATGCACTATTTTTCTATATTCAGGTGTCCCTAACAGCTTTGAGATATTCTAGAATATTCTAGCCACAATCTTTCCCTAACTGATACTGCCATTAGACTCTAGTGTCAACTCCATGTCATTACTATGTAGAGGGTCATCAAGATATTATTATTAGAGTACTGGGAATTCCCTATTATTATTAGTAATAGTATTACTTGCACATTCTTGATTCTAACATGGAGACCAAAGCCCATCCTTGCCAACTGAACTTGCTCACATTATGTTTATGTTAATCTTGACACAGCAGTCAAACGCAGTATCTATTTAAATTATCTGCAAGATGTTTATTTTAAATCTTTTCCCTCCTATTGTTGCAGTTTGAGTTACTTAGTGATAGCAAGTGCCAGTGGCAAGATATTCTGACCTACAAAATTACTAATAGTCATTCAACTTATAATGCTGCAGTTGTCTGCTTTTCTTTGGATGTGAAACTTATTCAAGGTACAGTATAATAAGCACTGTCACAAGTTATTTCCTACATAATCAAATGGAGACAATACAATATACATTATCACAAAATGTTACTCAGTCTCATTAATACAATATACAATACAATATCCTCGTCTTCAGTCCGACAGGTGTACCATATTTGATGTAGTCAACAATGTCCTGTATGCAGTCCGATCTTTCGCTGCTGTGTCGTACCATTTCGGACCTAGGTCTCTCAACAGACCATCTCACCATCGTATGGGCGGTCGGCCGCGTGGTCGTGTATAATTCTTCTATCTATCAGTCTTATCATGTTAATTAAAAGTTATTGTTGTAATGACAACTTTTCACCTATTCTTTTTTTGTTAGGAAGCTCATTATTTATAATTCTGATGTGCAAATATATCGAGGTAAATGTAGATGGTGAGACAAAACAGAATACATCAAAAGGAAAATGTAGATGTTGAGACAAAACAGAATACAACAACAGGAAAATGTAGATGGTGAGACAAAACAGAATACAACAACAGGAAAATGTAGATGGTGAGACAAAACAGAATACAACAACAGGAAAATGTAGATGGTGAGACAAAACAGAATACAACAACAGGAAAATGTAGATGGTGAGACAAAACAGAATACAACAACAGGAAAATGTAGATGGTGAGACAAGACAGAATACATCAACAGGAAAATGTAGATATTGAGACAAAACTAAATACAACAACAGGAAAATGTAGATGTTGCCTAGGGAAGATATTAAGACAAAGAACTAGAAGCTTAGAATACTGACCAAAAGTCACACAAGTCCATGTACATGTACACATTTAATTTATATTACAATATATTTTCTTACCTTTCTATTTTAAACAGGCTGACAAGTGTTACATTTAGGAAGTCTGAGGTATGAGAAAAACAGCAAGGAATTTATACCATTTTTATGTGTGGAGGAAATCTGTATAACACCTTCTTCATTATATACTTTGAGGTAGAAGATATTAAGGAGAAGACATGGCTACTGCTCATGCGGTGTTAGCAACAGCACAAATAAGTGTAACCAATTTACAAAATGAAAATCGTCAAAATAACCGGAAGCGAAAACAAAACATGCCATTAGGAGCAGCTCTACCAAATGGCACAGTGGCATCATCAAGTACTGTGAATCAAGAACCACTTGAAAGGGTGCCTCAGGAAAATGCAGATAAAAGTTTATCGGCAAGTATTAGTGCTGTAACTTTTTTTAGTAATATTCCAGAGGAGAAAATTAGATCATGTGCCTTGGACTTGAAGAAGAGTGGGAAAGCAGTGAACAGTCGCACATTATTAGAGGAATGTGAACTGCGCTACCCAGAGGATACTCCACAACTTCAAAGTTACACAGAGAGAGTGAACAGTAATATAAATATTGCTTCATCTGAATCTGTTTCCATTGGAACATCTGCTTATACTTCTGGAGCTTGTGCAACCACTGCAGATCCTTTATCCCAAAATGCATTGTCTTCAACAGTGCCAGCACCATCTTCTATTCATCATTCACTACAATCCACATCTATCGGCTGTGGTTCTAGCTCAAGGACGACTCAGCACTCCAACAGCAGGCATTCTAGAGAAGGGGAGCACAGTGGAGCCAGGGGGAATAACAGTCACAGCAGCACTATTTCTCACTTGCCTTCTACCACAGTGTCCAATTTTTTCGTACAAAGTGAAGAAGCAACAGGCGATGAAGACTGTACAGATGGTCTTTGCTTATCATTGACTGGAGGTTTTAATGATAGTCTTAACCAATTGTCTTACAGTAGCAGTGAATCACCGAATGGCTTGAGTAGACCTGGTCAGATGTCATACTTGACATCACTAACTACCATCACCCCATTAGCAGCTGAGAATACAATTTCTAATCTAGCAGGACATGATTCTGCATCAACCAACAAACCACATGCTGGTAGATCTTATGTTCCCCAAACAAGCAGAGCTAATTATCTTTGTGTACTGAATGACTCAGCAGACGTGAAAGATATTGCTGCAGAAAATAGATTAGGTAATATTGAAAACAATGTAGCTTTTATATCAGAAATGCAAGAAAGCTTGCAACAAGGACAGGACATCACACCTTTAGCAATAAGATCCAGTCAGAGCAATGCAGAGTACACAGAGCTATGCTTCAAGCTCGTAGAAAAAGAGAACAAATTGCTAGAAAAGTCTAGATTATGTAGTCAATGTTCATCTAGACCCAGAGATGTAACATTCCTTCCATGTGGACATTTTACTTTTTGCCGCACATGTGCAGAGCCAATCTATGTCTGCCCTTGTTGTAATAAGTCCATCCTGGCCACAGTAGACACATTTTTATCCTAAACTAGAAGAGAATAGAATTGGCACACAATTTTCAGAACTTTGTGAGATATCATATAGCCAGTGCAAAGTTTTCTGTAAAACAGAAGTCATATTACCGCTGCAACAGTTTTAGTGCTTTCTTATTTGCTCTAGTAATTTGTTAATCTAAGCCATAGAAGTTCATCACTGTAAACATAGGCTCTCGCTATCCCATTCTATTAAACATTTTATTTGTGGTTACTCTTTCTGTATTGTATTACTTTTGCTCTTTTTTTTTTGTACACTCAAATCCCCCAATGTACATTATGAGAACTCTTTTGGAGTTAAATGGAATAAGACCTCTCCTACCTAGTAGTTATGTCACAAAAGGCGGGCAACTAAAGAGGGATGTGCATCGGGCAAGCAACCATGTGTGGTCATCAGTTTTTCCAGTCATCGGACTGATTTTGAAGACTCTGAAGTGATAATAGAACATATTTTATATTTTGTAACGTTCTCTGTTTGAAAACAAAAATATCAGTATAAATTTGCTAAGACAAGCAGATTAGGCACACATAGACCATCTACCTAACATTTGGATATTGTTAAAGAGAAAGGTGGAACACACCAAAATGTTGCATCTCTAAATAACATATTTAACTGATCATATGTAAAAAAAAACAACAACAAAAAACTACAAATTGTAAGCTAATGATATAAATAAATTTAATAAACAATTTTTAAATATAAATTTTGTCTTCTTTATTATAATTATATTTCATGAAACATTTTCATTCTTATTCTTCAATTCACAGCTTTATGTTGTTCAGAATAAATATAGCTGTGCTCTTTGTAGACCCGAAGGAACTCAGTGTCTCTCAGAACATGTCCAGGACATTTATAATAACAAATTTTGAATGCTATAAAGTGGGGCCCATTTTGTTGTGTTACTGTGGTTGTCAGGACGAGGAAATCTACAAATCACAACAGTCGCCTTAGGATGACAACTTCGTGTTGCAGCAACACGTCTCCGTCTGATGAGAATGAAGTCAGGTCACTCGAGCAAGATGTTAGCGACGACGACTTGAACAGAACATCACACACAGACAGATTCTTACATGTGTGTGGTCTCTCGTTGCCTTTCCGTGTTGGTTTGCTTCGGTGGCTTCTAACTCTACTATTTTCACTCACTGGCTAAGTTTCTATAGCTTTTAACTATCTACTTATTCTAGACTAAGTGCTACTCACTATACTATCTGGTAGGACACCCTTAGTCTGCTGTTTCTGATCTCCCCTCTATTCTGTCTCACTCCAGCTTATATGCTAAGTTTCCCCCGCTTTTGATAATGACTTCTACTTTCTTGAGTTCATTTCCCACCAACTTTATTTGAACTCGTGTGTCCCAAAGAAAGGCTGCCTATTTTCCAAACACTGACTGACCGCTTGTTGACGGGGATTCCCAGTTCAAACCATGAGAACAGAAGGCCAACCTATTTTGGTCGGCCAGCCCCAACTTGCATTGTTTGATAGTTGAGGACCATGCCTCGTTCAATGAACTGAAACTCTCGGGTTGGGTTTTCAAGTTATGTTTGGGTACCACGAACGGTATTTTCAGGGCTTCCCTGGCTTTGGCTCGTTGTACCCCTGTAACTCTGTTACACAGCAACATGGAAGGAAAGTGTACAGTTCTATGATCGTACATGCTAGATAACATAGAATATCATTGATGACCTCTTATGAGAAGGACATAAATATAGCTGTGCTCTTTGTAGACCCGAAGGAACTCAGTGTCTCTCAGAACATGTCCAGGACATTTATAATAACAAATTTTGAATGCTATAAAGTGGGGCCCATTTTGTTGTGTTACTGTGGTTGTCAGGACGAGGAAATCTACAAATCACAACAGTCGCCTTAGGATGACAACTTCGTGTTGCAGCAACACGTCTCCGTCTGATGAGAATGAAGTCAGGTCACTCGAGCAAGATGTTAGCGACGACGACTTGAACAGAACATCACACACAGACAGATTCTTACATGTGTGTGGTCTCTCGTTGCCTTTCCGTGTTGGTTTGCTTCGGTGGCTTCTAACTCTACTATTTTCACTCACTGGCTAAGTTTCTATAGCTTTTAACTATCTACTTATTCTAGACTAAGTGCTACTCACTATACTATCTGGTAGGACACCCTTAGTCTGCTGTTTCTGATCTCCCCTCTATTCTGTCTCACTCCAGCTTATATGCTAAGTTTCCCCCGCTTTTGATAATGACTTCTACTTTCTTGAGTTCATTTCCCACCAACTTTATTTGAACTCGTGTGTCCCAAAGAAAGGCTGCCTATTTTCCAAACACTGACTGACCGCTTGTTGACGGGGATTCCCAGTTCAAACCATGAGAACAGAAGGCCAACCTATTTTGGTCGGCCAGCCCCAACTTGCATTGTTTGATAGTTGAGGACCATGCCTCGTTCAATGAACTGAAACTCTCGGGTTGGGTTTTCAAGTTATGTTTGGGTACCACGAACGGTATTTTCAGGGCTTCCCTGGCTTTGGCTCGTTGTACCCCTGTAACTCTGTTACACAGCAACATGGAAGGAAAGTGTACAGTTCTATGATCGTACATGCTAGATAACATAGAATATCATTGATGACCTCTTATGAGAAGCCTGTGCTAACAGTACTTTGTGCACTCTTGCAATAAGTTTCTTTATCAATTTATTTAGCATGATGTTGTTTTTAATCTGACTTTTTTTGGTGTTATAATTTGTTATGGAAGTTGAAGTAGTCATTTGAGCAAGTTCCCTGTAAATGATAACATTTCTTACTTCTCCCATTCTAAATTTCAAAGTTGCAAAGAGCTTGGTTGGCAGAAAATTACTGCTGAAATGTTGTGAACAATCACTTAATTAATGCAAATACTGCATATTTTGTGTGTGTGGAAAACAATACTCAAGTGGTAGATAAGAAAAACTAATTGCTACAGAAATCAACAATACAAGAAGGCACATAAGTGCTTTCATACAGGCTTTCTGAAAGGAGACAAGCTGCAGTGGTGGAAGTATGCTTCATTGAACAATATTGAGGCAAGTAGTACTTACGTTGCAAGTCAAATGTTTATAGATATGTATAACATTCTGCTAATTAAAAAAAAGTGCATATTTATCTGTGAAAGATGGCACGTTATTTTTTTATGTTCAATGACATGTTGGCTGAAATACAAATGTTGTCTTCACTAAATCCATGCATGATTCTTAACAGACAAATAAAGGTTGATGCTACGTAAACTACGTGGTCAGTTTGTGCCATGTATTTAAAGTCTGTGGATACATTACTTTTGGAAAAAAGGACTTTTTTTATTAAACCTGAAATTATTTTGTTTCTCATTGAATTATGTGGGCTTTCTCCATCCATCCATCCATCCATCTCCCCTCCCCACCCAACCACACACACTCTACTCTCTCCAGGAAGATAGACCACATAGGAGAGGAAAATTCTACACAAAGTTTGGGAAAATCGAGCTTGACAACCCAGCAGAGCAAGACAACTAATGACAGTATTCTCTAATGAACCCAATAAGGGAGAGTCCAAAGGGAAAGCCATTTCTGGACCCCAATATCTGACCGAAAATGGCCTCAAGTCCATGGTGCATCAATGTGCTAAGGGACTGCGTGGCTGCTGAGAGAGCAGTCGTAAACGTGGGAGCACGAGAGGGGTGGCGCCAGGCTCATGGAGTCCAAATAGGACATCCCCTGCCTCTTCGCTGACACGGGACAACTGCCATTGTGATCTATCCCACCTAAGCAAATATAAACATGGTATCAATAAATAATCTGACACCTTTTGCAGGTTTGGCTGGTTGGTGACAACCAAAGGCTAAGGATGCAAACCTGAAGAAAATACTTGCCGAAAACGACAGTTGAACTTAAAGGTGCTAATAAAACAGCTCATTGCCGAAAATCACGACAATACGTATCCGATTCAAGGACCGGGACTATACAGGGAGACATCATAAGGTACTCGTGTACACAAAAATATGTATCTCCTACCATGGACACATCTGTCACCCAAACTCTGCAGGTGTTGCAATGGAATGCAGAAGGTACATAAAACAATAAGTACTGTCCATAACATAAGACTATTAGACCAATGAATACATACTGCATGCATCTCGGAATCACACCTTAATCCAAAACATAGATTTTGCATACTGGTTAGGGATAAGGGTGGCGTGTTTATCCTCTCTAAAATATCGATCCCTTTAAAAGTGATCTCGGTGGAACATTACGGAGAAACCAAAACAATAGGAGTGGATTTAATAACAGTAGTGAAGCGATCATTTTATGGTAAGCGGGAACGAGATACCAGAGCTCGGATATGCAGATGACACAGGTGTTCTCTCAAAGAGCGCTGCGAGACTGGAACGGATGATCCTGTCGGTAAAACAACACAGCGAATACCTTCTTCTTTGCGTTCAGGATCTTTTGGTCATGCTATATCTGCAGGTCGGAGCGGCTGCCCAACAGCTTTTGTCTCAGCTCCGCACACTCTGGCCAGGTCTGGCATCTCCTTTCCCTATAGATTGGGCATTCTTGTAGAATATGCTCAGGGTTCTGGCATCCTGTTCCACATGGGCACTCATCGGTGTGTGAGATCTTCAGTCGGTATAGATGTTCAAGTAGTCTGCAGTGTCCAGTTCTCAGGCGAAATAAGGTAGTTTGTTGATTTCTATTGAGAAAGTGAATTTGGTCTGGTGTACTGCTTATGTTTTTGTCTTCTCTCCATTGGTGTGTATACTGATTTCTGATGATGTTCTTGATTTCTCTGTATGGTACTCGATGATTAAATCGTGCCTTTTTGCTGCCATCTTTTGCCTGAGCATCAGCTCTCTCGTTTCCCGTGATTCCGCAATGGGAGGGTATCCACTGGAGCGCTATTGTTGAGGATCTCTGGAGTTTTCCCAGTTCCGCTCTGATCTCCAATAACAGTGGTTCGTTGTTTGTTTTTTGTATTGTCTCTAATAGTACTCTGCAGTCCGTGAATACCGCTATTTTTGTTGATGGTTCCCTTTCTGTTTCAAGTATTCTCAGTGCTCGCAGGAGGGCCATCGATTCTGCTCTGAGGTTTGTGGATAACTTTCCTGTTGGGAGGGCCTCTTCTGTTATATTTCCTATTTTGTGTCTTATGAATATGCCTCCTCTCCCGTTTCGGCCTGCCCTCTCTGCTGAACCATCTGTGTACAGCTGTGTCCATTCCTCTGTATTATATTTCTCCTCAATCATTGTTTGTGCTAAAATTTTCAGCTCGTGGATACTGTGTTGGTCTTTTCTTCTTATTCCTGGGATCTCTGTACTTATTTCAATGTTGTTTATGTTGTAGCTTGGCTCTTCGTAGTTAATAAGCATTTCTATTTCTGTAGGTTGGTTGAGAATTAGTTCTCCATATTTTTGTGTAGGTGGTTTGATATATGAATGAAGCTGGTTCTCTTTAGCCTATTTTTAACTGGGTGTTTTAGTTTGATATGTATGGGATGATTGGGCATGCGTAGCATCTTTTCACTATGTGTCAGCACTCTTTCCTCTCATCTAGTATTTAGGGGTCTTATATTTGTATATGTTTCCATTTTCTGGGTTGATGTAGTCTTAATTCCTCCTGTTATTATCCTTAAGCTTGAATTTTGGTTAGGCGTTCCGTGTTCGTTTTTGATGCTGTGGTCCAGGCTGTCATGCCGTATTCAAGTACTGGCCTGACTGTGCCAGTGTATACATTTTTGAGGATGTTACTATTTGCACCCCAGCTTGTTCAGGCCAGCTTCTTCATGAGGGATAGTTTTCTGGTTGCTTTTTGCTCCATCTCCTGTATGTGTTCCCTCCATGTGAGTCTCTTGTCCATTTTAACTCTGAGATACACATAGGTATTTTCTTGTACAAGCTCTTTGCCATTTAGAATAAGTTTTGTTACTTCCTTGGTGTTGGACAGTGAGAAGCATGTTGTAACTGCCTTTGAGATGTTAATCTGCAATCCCCAATCTGTAACCCACAGCGAATACCAAAATCTATACCTGAATATAAGTAAAACCAAGATAATGAGCACAGACAAGACAAAGATCAAACCTAAAGTTATAGAACAACAGGAAATTGAGTCACAAGTTGTGAGCACTTTGGCTCAATTATAAGCAACAATGGGGAATGCCTGAAAGAAGTATGGGAGAATGGCTATGGCAATGCAGAGGTTGAATAAAAGGAGATACTTATGGCAGAACTCTAATAAAACGAGGAACATAAAAATCCTGCGAACTTGCATCTTCCCGGTGGAAACGTACGGATGTGTACCGTGGATCACCACACAAACACTTAAAAAAAGAATTGAATCTTTTGAACTAACATACCACGGATAGCGAAAAGGAAAACTTTAAAGAACTGGATATCAAGGAAAATCGGTTAGTAAACAATATTTTGTCTAGATAGCTAAAATATTGTGGCCACATGAAACGCCATAATGGCCTGGATGAGAAAGATACCGGAGGGTATGGTGCCTGGAAAGTGGGCAGAGGGAGACCGAGAAGATGGTGTTGTGATGAGGACCTTTTCTTTTTTCATTTATTCTGTAATTCCTGGTTGTGAATGGGTGCAGAGATGGCTGACGAGTCCGATTTGGGATCTGCATACTCGCAGGCAGCGAGGGCATGGAAAGTTCGCTTCTCGAGACTGATATTTCACGGGTTTTTCTGGCCTTTCTTCGTTGTTCTGACGCAGTCGTTTTAGAAGCCTCGCATGACACTGCTCCTCTGCTGTGCGCCAGATTGTACGTTCTTTTGCAGCATCTTCCCGTATTTCGAGGTTTATGATGAAGGCTTTTAAAGATGTTTTTAGTGTGTCCAGCACGTAATTTTTTTTTTAAGCTGACAGTAATGTATACAATGGTCACCTCGGTATACCTCTACGCGTGTGAGACTTGGACTCTGACGGCTGCCATAGAACGTCAAATTTGCAAAATTTGCGTAATGGAAATGAGATGCTTGCGAAGAATTCTTGTCATTTCATATCTGGATCGCGTTACAGATGAGTGTGCTTGAAATTGTTAGGAAGGAGTTGGGTCAGTATAAAAACGTATGGACATATATCACGATCGGTGGGGCTGACCAAGACCGTCCCGCAAGGCCCTGTGCCTGGGAAGCGTGAGAGAGGGAGACCAAAAAAGAGGTGGGAGGACAATATCAAAGAGTTGACGGGAAGGTCTATAGCTGAAACTAATAACCTGGCGAAAAATCGAGATGTATGGCTGGAACTGGTTCGAGAAACTGCAATAACGGCGCCTCAACGTCCTTCTAGGTTACGGGACGATACTGATGATGATGGGAGTGTTCGCCCTTCTGCATCTCGCCACAGAAGATTATTTTTGCAACCGATAGTCTGGCATGCGAACCACATGACCCGCCCAGCGAATCTGTGATTGCATCATGATGGGATACCACCTCTCTCAAGAACAGTAGTGTCCGGGATCCTGTCCTGCCATTTGACATTCATCACCCTCATGAGACAAAGTTTGTGAAAATGATTCAGCTTCTTTGCGTGACGCCTTTATACAGTGCATGTTTCACTTGCATATTGACACATCAGCTTCGGATATTTTGCGATATTTCATCATCTTCCAAAACTGGAGTGAATTCAAGAAGTGTTTTATCGACGGAACACCACATGAGGACCGAGAAGATGAACACAAGACATTACAGAGGTCCTGAAGATGGCAGCGACAAAGATGGGAGTTCTGGCTAGAGATCCAGATTATTATAGATTGGCCGTTGTGAGAGAGACGTTCTGCAAAGGACATGCTACATGATGATGAATGTGTTGTTTGAAAAGCGTGTTTGCGGTGGAGAGGTTTTATTCTATGCAGAGTTCAATTAATGGTTCTTCTCTCTTGTTTGTGTATCCCAATCCAACGGGTTCCTGTACACTCTCTTCTTTCTTTGCTCTTCCCTGTCATATTGCTGTATAGAACAAAAGCCTGAATACGAAGACCCTCGCTGAGTTCAACGCGGTTTGTGACCGCACTCTTTCACGTTGAGCGATTTTGAGCCAGGTTTTCACATATTTGAATGTATGTGACAGCACTTAAGGGACTCGTTCAGACCGTCCCTGTGATCGTTCTCCTTCACTCAGTTCGCTATACGGAAGCCTCTTTGGAAGCCTTTCGCTTTACATTCGGGCAAGGCGGCTAGCCCATCTCAATTGGGACTTTTGCAAGAGTGTACGAATACTTTGCATGTTGGCTCTAGATAACAATTCAGGGTACTTGTGCGTTAATTCACCCACGGATTATAATAGGTCAAATTTAGTAGACTCTAGCCACACGAAGCACCATACTTTTCAATTCGCGCGGTAAACCTATGTCCATGTCATTTTCAGATCTAACACCATACGTGGAAGATGGATTTCTTGCAGTTGTCACACTTGACACACAAGAAAATAAATTGTGTGCAGTTTTTGCCGGAAAGACGAATTATACACACCGTCCATCACCAGTGCCAACACTAGACACGCTCTATGGCAGTGTCGACAGCCTCAGGGTGACAGCTGCTTTCTTCGAACAAATTCAAGTTGACGTCTGACAGCGTACGAAGAAGAAGAAGATACACACCGTCCGACTGTGTGCTAAAAATCATGTTATGACTTTGTCTCTCACAATTCGCCAAGATCGTTAGAGATGTCGCACATGTCAGCAGGGCATTCCTGTTCGTTCTGGCACATGGTTAGAGGACACACGTCTGTCCTATAGGGAGATTATTCTCTTCGTGTACTGAGTAAAGAGATGACTAGCATTGCTTTCTGTGAATCAGAGCTAGGAATTGCCAATAATGCTGCTATAAAATGGAATTGTAACCTCCGTGAGGTTTGTGCAAATTCATTCATTGCTAATCCCGATGTAATTGGCGGTCCAAATACGATGGTTGAGATTGATGAAAGTGTGTTCACACGCAGGAAAAATAACGTCGGTCGTATATTTCCACAGCAGAGGGTATTCGGTGGCATTTGTCGTGAAACAAGTGAGTGTTTGATGGTTCCAGCGCCGGACCGCTCAGCGGCAACACTAATGCCCATTATCGTAGCCAACATTCGTCCTGGTACGACAGTTGTGTCTGATCAATGGCGTGCATACAGTACCATTCAGAATGTGCCTGGTTTAAGTCACGAAACAGTGAATCATTCTGCACATTTTGTCGACCCTATCACGGGAGCAAGCACACAACGGAAGTTGTGGAAAGCTGCCAAAGAGCGCAACAAACGTCAAAACGGAACACACATACACATGATAGATTCCTACATGTGTGAGTTTCTGTGGCGACACCCGGACATCGGAATAAAGTCCGTCAGTTAGACCCGTTCGACGATATTCTGCAGGACATCCCAGAATGTTGGCCTCCTCTTTAAATTGTGCAGCTACGAACGAACAACATGTGTATGTCCTGATATGTGCATAGCTTCAGCGATCTTTGGTAGTCTGTTCCCCTCACGGCCCTTTTCAGGGCCCACAAACCAGCATCAAGGTCCTTTTTAGGGCCCACAAAAAACAACAAAACTGCACCGATAGCTAGACACTTATAATTATTTTTGTCGTGTGGTCATGGAATAAAATTTAAGAATGGGTGAATTAACGCACAAGAACCTTCAGGGTATGCAGTATGCATCTCAGGCAGTTCATATGAAAATGATTTAGCCTTCTGACGTCACAAGCTTAGAGAGGGTGGGAACAATGGCTGCACGGTAGACCTTCAACTTAGTCATTATGCTGATTCCTCGACGTTCCCATACTGTTGAGCGCATTCGGCCAAAAGCTGTGCTGGCCTTTGCTATTCTGTTAGCAGCTCATCGACCATAGTCCCTGATCGTGACAGTGTGCTTCCGAGGTAGACAACATTTTTCAACCGCTTGTAATTTCTGACACCTCACTGTAATCACTGGCTGTCTATGCAATGTGTCTGGTGCTGGTTGACACATGACCTCAGTTTTCTCTGTGCTAATTGTCAAGCCAAAGTTGTCTGAAGTAGCAGAGAACCGGCCCATACCCTCCTGCATATTCCGTTCTGAGCTACTATCCGCAAACTAGAGTTCACATATCGTGTCGTGCATCATCTGGGTCTTCACCTTCAGTCTGCAGAGATTGAATAGACCAGAGGTTTTCAAACTAGGGTATGTGGAATGATGGTTAGGGCATGTGGAATGATGGTTAGGGCATGTGGAATGATGGCTAGGGCATGTGGAATGATGGTTAGGGTAGGTGGAATGATGGCTAGGGTATGTGGAATGATGGCTAGGGTATGTGGAATGATGGCTAGGGCATGTGGAATGATGGCTAGGGTATGTGGAATGATGGCTAGGGCATGTGGAATGATGGCTAGGGTAGGTGGAATGATGGCTAGGGTATGTGGAATGATGGCTAGGGTATGTGGAATGATGGCTAGGTTAGGTGGAATGATGACTAGGGTAGGTGGAATGATGACTAGGGTAGGTGGAATGATGACTAGGGTATGTGGAATGATGACTAGGGTATGTGGAATGATGGCTAGGTTAGGTGGAATGATGGCTAGGGTAGGTGGAATGATGGTTAGGGTATGTGGAATGATGGTTAGGGCATGTGGAATGATGACTAGGGTATGTGGAATGATGGCTAGGTTAGGTGGAATGATGGCTAGGGTAGGTGGAATGATGGCTAGGTTAGGTGGAATGATGACTAGGGTAGGTGGAATGATGACTAGGTTAGGTGGAATGATGGCTAGGTTAGGTGGAATGATGGCTAATGTATGTGGACGGATACCTAAGTCATGTAACATTACATATGTAGAGAAATGGAATGTACAAATGGTCATGAGATCACCCCATACAAAGTTTATTAATGAATAAATACCAATAACAATAAGAGTAATGGACATATTCAATTTGAACGTATAAACATTTTTTAAATAAGGATAAAACTCATCAAAGAAAGACAGAAATCAAGTAAATCTGTGAAAGTTAAAAAAACATAGCAGAGGAAAACACATTGACCACAGGTAATGAAACCTACGAACACAAACAAGATCATAACTATAGCATTTTATTAATTAAAATTGTCTATAACCTCTGTATAAAAATAATACATGTACATGAAAATTGTAGTTAAATAAGAAGACATTTGCCACATCTACAAAAAATGACACATTTCTCAAATTTGTATAAAATACAGATACATTTGTATCAAAAACACACAAAAACTTCATCCCACATTCTATTAAACCTTTTTTTTTTTTTTTTTTTTGCGTTCACCTTATTTCTCTTATCCCCAAGGCGGTGTGCGTTGCATTGTGGTTTTTATTTTGCGCCTGTCGGCCCAGTGCATCCGACTTCAGCATGCATTTTTATGTAAGGGTCTGCTTCCTCCTGCATTTTCTAAGGGTTTGCTTCCCCGGGGTAACGGCCGGTGCTGTGATGGGGATCGAATCCAGCACCTTCTGGTTGTGAGCCGTGCCACTTAACCACGCCGTCCCCTATTAAACCGTTTAAAATGAATCCTAGTAAGCTTAGCTTCCCCCATTGCTCCATTTCTTGAAGCGTAGATACACCATTGCATTTGGATTAATCTAACCAGCTTTTAGGAAAGCCTGATTCCAGTCATTTGTAGTGTGATTTAGCAAAGGTTTTTACATGGTGAGGTTGTTAACCACTTGTACAACCTGCTTTAGTCATCTGTTACGACATGCCAGGACAGAGACAGTGAATCACTCACATGTTTAGAGTAAGCAAGACATCAATTTGTTAGAAGATAACATTTTGTTATGTGTCACCGTTTGTGCAAAAACGCAAAACAACATCATAACTACACAATTGTTCGAAGCATTTTGTATGCTATAGGACCGAACAGAGGCTACATTAAATAAACCATGAGTCCTCGGTCACTGAGTCGTAATTATTTGTGAGAGAACAGGGCAGAACAGCAGACCTTAACACTAGCATGTTTAGCAAATGGATTAAGTAACATACGTGGTAGTCGTTTTATATTTATAACCAGAGGAATAATCCATATATACGAGGTAACTTCAAAATGTTCCTGGAATAGTCGGCTCGTGTTTGAATGATAGATGATATTATGGAGAATATATATTTATGAGTCGGTAGTGACCTTCATGAAATGATATTTGCATATACTCTCGAACAGAAGTTTGTTGATGTGTTGTGCCTGTTGCCGCATCGTCGGAGTTGAAAATGTCCTTGATTGAACAACGTACAAATTCTGTGTTTTGCTTGAAAAGTCACCCTCAGAGACACAAACATTGCTTAATAAAGCATATGGTGATACCTCAATGAAGATATTTGAGTGGTACAAGCGTTTCAGTGAAGGTTGTGTTAGTGTCGATGATGATGATGCCCGTAGTAGACAACGGTCAATCTCGATAAACAATGAAAACGTGCGTATTCGAAACGTTGTGTGTGCTGACAGAGGACTTAGTGTCGAGAAAATAGCCTCAAAAGTTGGAATATCAATTGGAATTTGCCACAGTATTCTACACAATGAACTGCACATGCGCCGTGTTTGTTAACACACGGTTCCCAAAGTGTTATCTCTTAAACAGAAAAAAACAAGATTGACCCTGGCAGGAGACCTAATCACAATGGCTGACAAAGATAACAATTTTCTCAACACAATCACAGGAGATGAGACCTGTTGTTTTTTGTACAATCCTCAGACTGTCTTCTGAATCGACATCTCAATGGACACAGAAATTTCATTTGGACAAGAGCAGAGGAAAAGTTATGTTGGACGTTTCTTTTTATTCCCAGGGTTTTATCTACCATGATATCATTCCCGAAGGCCGAATGGTTAACAAGAAAATGAGCGTTGATATCTTCCGTCATCAAAGAGATGCAATCAGAAGAAAACGACTAGAAAACTGACGAACAAACAGTTGGATTATGCTGCATGACAATGTGCCAGCACATCGACCCCTACTGGTGAAGTAGTACCTCGCAAAGCACAATGTTATTACCTTGGAACATTCTCCATATTCTCCCGGCTGATATTTTTCTTGTTCCCTCGACTGAAATCGGTACTGAAAGGACAGCAATTCAAGGATGCTCAGGATGTTATCACCAATGAAGAGCACGTGGCCGAATGGTTTCAAGGCCTGCCTGCTGACAAGGAGGGCAGCGGTTCGAATCCATGGTATGGCATTGGTTGTTTTTCTGTTGGGGGTGAAATAAACAAACATAGCCAGCACACGATGTGGTGACAGCAGTGGCAAAGTGGTCTGTAGTCCTCAGCCTTCAAAATCTCTCGACTACTCCAGCAATGGGAAAAATGTTGTATGACAGTTTTTCGTATGACATTTATCACCAATGCAACAAGACAGCTGAGAGAGGTGTCAAAGAATAGGTTCCACGATGTTCCCAGCAGCTGAGAGAGGTGTCAAAGAATAGGTTCCACGATGTTCCCAGCAGCTGAGAGAGGTGTCAAAGAATAGGTTCCACGATGTTCCCAGCAGCTGAGAGAGGTGTCAAAGAATAGGTTCCACGATGTTCCCAGCAGCTGAGAGAGGTGTCAAAGAATAGGTTCCACGATGTTCCCAGCAGCTGAGAGAGGTGTCAAAGAATAGGTTCCACGATGTTCCCAGCAGCTGAGAGAAGTGTCAAAGAATAGGTTCCACGATGTTCCCAGCAGCTGAGAGAGGTGTCAAAGAATAGGTTCCACGATGTTCCCAGCAGCTGAGAGAGGTGTCAAAGAATAGGTTCCACGATGTTCCCAGCAGCTGAGAGAGGTGTCAAAGAATAGGTTCCACGATGTTCCCAGCAGCTGAGAGAGGTGTCAAAGAATAGGTTCCACGATGTTCCCAGCAGCTGAGAGAGGTGTCAAAGAATAGGTTCCACGATGTTCCCAGCAGCTGAGAGAGGTGTCAAAGAATAGGTTCCATGATGTTCCCAGCAGCTGAGAGAGGTGTCAAAGAATAGGTTCCACGATGTTCCCAGCAGCTGAGAGAGGTGTCAAAGAATAGGTTCCACGATGTTCCCAGCAGCTGAGAGAGGTGTCAAAGAATAGGTTCCACGATGTTCCCAGCTGAGAGAGGTGTCAAAGAATAGGTTCCACGATGTTCCCAGCAGCTGAGAGAGGTGTCAAAGAATAGGTTCCACGATGTTCCCAGCAGCTGAGAGAAGTGTCAAAGAATAGGTTCCACGATGTTCCCAGCAGCTGAGAGAAGTGTCAAAGAATAGGTTCCACGATGTTCCCAGCAGCTGTATGCATGTTGGCAAAAGAGCGTAGTTGCCGATGGGAACTTATTTGAAAGAAATGTACGTTGATAATTCTTTTGTAACTTATTTCTATACAATCCACTAATTCTTGGAACTTTTTGAAGCTACCTCGTATATATAAACAAACATTTGGATTATTCCTCTGGTTCTAAATATTCTTCTTCTTCTGCGTTCGTTCTCAATCTCCTGCTACCAAGCCCTGAATAGCGCTTTGCAAATAGCAGGATGTAGTCTGGAGAACAGAATGTGTTGTGTCGCTAGTTTACAGTTTGATATATATTTGCAATATTTGCACCTTTTGGTCCGACACATCCGTCTTCGGTAGTGTTCTAAATATTAAATGTCAACCAAGAATGTTTCTTAGTTCTCTAACAGACTAGTAAAAAGCTACTGAGAATGACTGGACATAAAGTTGTCAAAGATATGAAATTGACATATATTTGTTGCAGTCGTGTGCTTCAAAGGGAGTTCCAATGATTTGATTGATTTTGATATCATTTTACCGTTGGAAAATAATGTTATTCATATCTCCTTGTTTCTTAGAGTGATGTACTGTGTGTTGTGATGTCAAGCCCAGGTCATTCAACTTTAGCATATGCTTATTTAAATATGTTCACATCCCATATGGGCACGAACACATGCAATTTTGGCTTGTGAGTCGTGTCACTAACCACATAGCTATGGCATCTCCCCCCTCCCATGTTATACATGATGTTGCAAGAGGCTGCTGTCAGCTACAAGAAAAACAAGCTCATGTTTTGTTTAGCTTCATGGACAATAACCAGTTGGCCTTCTGACACATCATTTAATATACTTTTGTAATTGCTAAACATATGCACAATCCTTCTTAGCTACCTCTTACATATCTGGTATGCTATAGTGGGTCCCTTTATTGTTCCTTAGTTTCATTCTGACTCGTCATTGAAGTAATCCATTGTTTCCTTAGTCTGGTTCCAAATGAGGTCTTAGCATGGACTGGAATTCCAGGCTCACTAAATGCTTCAATATTAACTACACACATAGCAAAACCTCAGATTCTGGCCTTTCTTCTTGTGGCAGGACTGTTTCTGTAAGGTACAGATTGAAACTCATCTAGAAGGAAATGTTGACTTCAAACCACCTGCTATCTTGCTGGTAATCTGGTAGCAGCCAAAGGACAAGTAGAGTTAACCTCAATAAGACTTGCAGAAAGAGAATGTTGTGTTTGGCCAGATGGGTATCTTCTTCTTCATCGTACGCAGTCAGACGGCCAGATGGGTATAAATATGACAGCTCAATTGTAAAATGATGCACAACATCTGTTATAAATATAAATATTTGTGTATAAAAATAGTGAAAGAAGATTTCCTTGCCCCTTTGTTGGTGTTCAACCTCCGAAAGCTGAGGTCAGCATTTCCAATTACAGCCAGATTTTTTTTAAACAATAAAAATGCCACGCAGTTGTATTTAAAATACATATATCACCTGGATGAACAAGAATCAGTCCACTGTAATCTGCCACATATGTCAAAACGAGCGACTAAAAAAAGTTATGCATGTGGCTAGCAACATCATTATGTTAAAAAAAAACCCATTGCTAATGACACCAACTCTGCAAATGATCAGATACAGCATTCTGTAAATAGACCAAGCGTAGCAGTGCATCATATTCGAGTATCATCAAAAGTATCCAGATTAGATTCATTTAAAAAAATATAATGCAAGAGTTACAGATTTGCAAACCATACACTTAGCCCAGTGCTGTTTCTACTGCTTGAAGCATGTTTGGAAGTCATCTTCTGAAATGGCTTGCAGCTGCCTAATTGTATTATACATGAGGTCATCCCATATGGGGGACCAAGTGGTCTCAAGGTAAGGTTTTTGCCTAGGGTGTTGGAGGTCACCAAGGAGACTATAATTTTTTTCACATGTATCATCCGGTAAAAATCTCCTTTGAGTAGTGGGATCTGACACCCATGTGCAGTGGCGCGAACATTAAAAATCTCTTGGTAGTTGAAAATCTTCAATAAACTAAAGATAGGTGGCACTGACGAATGCACATGTGGTACAGGAAAAATGACCGCTGAACATCTGCTGCAAAATTGCCCAACATACGAGGACCAGAGAAAGCACATGTGGCCATCACCAGTGCCAACACTAGACAAGCTCTATGGCAGTGTTGACAGCCTCAGGATGACAGCTGCTTTCTTTGAACAAATTCAAGTTAACGTCTGACAGCGAAAGAAGTTGGAAATCTAAAAAGAGTAGGCTTAATGGCCACTGCTCGGGGAAAATTCAAGTTAAAAATCTATTCTAATTATTCAAGTGTTTCTCACCCCACAAAGAGAATGTTGTAAAAAGGGAACTATGTAGCTATAACATCAGGTCTTGGTTATGTGGTTAGCAGAGCGACATAGATGGCACTTGACAGGCTGCAGGTTTACCTTGCTCTAATTTATGCTTCCACCACCACCAGTCCCAAAAATATGCGATCGTATGCTCCAGGGGCTACCAATCTAACGGTTGGTAACATATACTGGGATTGACCTTGCAAGTAATCATCAGATTTTCGACTGCCAAAAAAATATGAAACAAAGGAGGTCACACCTCCCATGGCATCTAATGTGGCCACAAGTGGACTGAAGATAAACAGACAGACAGACAGTTAGACAATACATGATTCATCACCAGTTTTTATTGTTTTTAAAAAGCTTTCATCATTTTTGATGTACTCAAGCAAATCATGAACAGCTGAAACACTGTCTCTTTCGGTCAGCTGAGTGCAACTTTGAAACAAATTTAGACGCATTTCATGCCAAAATGGCACTTAAGAATCAACTGGACTGAACCAAGACTAATATATATACCTCTTCAGACAACTTACAGGTTGTGATTAATCGATTTTCAAGCACAGCTTTGGGCACAAGTTTGACATTGTTTTCACTATATCTGATTGTGGGTCTCTCAGATCATTCATAAGTTTCACAGCCATCTTTAAAATATTTATACCACTCATAAACTTGACTCGGACCTATACGGTTCTCCTCATAGACTTGAACTTTGTGTCTTTACATGTTTCATCAAGTGTTTTTTACAAAATGTTATGCAAATTCGTTGTTCAATTTTTGTCCAGCATTACTATGTGATGAATGCAGTTCACATATGTAAGGACAAGCACCATTGCAAACAAACCAAATATGGCTCGGCTACATGCACATTAAGTTCAGGTCAACATTTGCCTAGCAACTTCTGATTGATTCCTTCAGTTCCAGAATTATGATGCCAATCCAGATACTTTTTTAAAAATCACACTGCATTAACATAGATAGACATAATAAAGTAGCAATGATTAATATGTTTTACAGATGTATTAGCAAAATTTACAGGTAATAATGTACAAATAAAGTCTCACTAACATATATTCTTTTTACAATAAATAAAGACTGGTAGTACTACCTCATGAAGGTTTTCTTGATAGGCATTATATTGAGATATTGAAAGATCTGACAATGTCATTCCTACATAAGTTATCATTGTCAACCTATAATGATGATCACTAAAATTAGTTGTGTAATTCATATGGTAGCCTTAACTAATGTTCTATTCTTGTAATGCTCATGTTGTCTTGACAACTGACCCTGGCACTTCATAATAGAATCTTTTTGCCCAACCAGCTTTCATTAGACATTTCCCTGGATGATTTTGGTTGCGTTCACCTTATTTCTCTATTTCCCAAGGTGGTGTGCGTTGTACACCATGTTTTCATTTTGCGCCTGTTGGCCCAGTGTATCCAACTTCGGCATGAATTTTATGTAAGGGTTTGCTTCTCGGAGTGATGGTGGTGCTGTGATTGGAGAGCGAACACAGCACCTTCGGATTGTGATCCGTGTTGCTTAACTACTAGCCTACGCCGTTCCTAAAATAAAAATGAAAAAATAAATCTCATAATTAGGTAAAAAGAAATGCTAAGGAATGGAATGAGTATTTTCTCTTGTCAACAAAGACACACTTCATCTCATAATACAAAAATTGTTTGTAGACTATGAAATGTATATACACACACCAACTTCACTCAGAACTACTAGTAGGAAACAGAAGATCCAATATAAACTCATTATAAAATGATTATTAAATCTTTACAGCTTATGTAGCTCAGTACCCGGAAGATGTCCTTTCTGTCCTCGACGAACTTCTAAACACATGTGATATGTTCTGTCATTTAGCTTGAGGAATTTAAAAGTTTGACGTCACCCACAACTTGGCCAATAATTCATGCATGCGTAAGCTGTCATTTACCATAGAGTTAATCCCGATAGGTAGACATTTAAGAACGTAATGAAGTTTCAAAGTTGATGGATTTAGTGCTAGGAAAGTTGGACTTCAATACCAAAGAAAAGATTTACTATTTAATCTGACATGTGGATATTGAACACACGTCCGATTCAGACTCTGACACAGAAGAAAAGTACTGGTAAGGATATCATTTAAATCTCCATACTAATATATAATTTAATTATGACTACTTCATGTCTTAGACAGTTTAATTATGTGCCATAAGATCCTTAGATCATAATTTTAGCTAAATTTGTTTAATATTAATTTATCTATATTGAAAAAAAAACGAAACTATTTGTTTTACGAAGTCGCTGCACTTGCCCTAGATTGAAAGACACAAATCAACAAAATTATTCAGGACTGAAAATATAAATTGTAATGAAAATTCATCCTGTGTTAGTAATTCCCTTTCTTTTTGAATTGACCATGTTCATAATTTTCGATGATATAGTTAAACCATCTACTCCAAAAAAATCCTGTTCATTCTAGAAGAAAGACACCAATAAATTTGTGTTGCATGTGAGACACCTGCTTTTATACCTCCAACAGTTTCAACAGTGTCAACCTAAACTATGCAATTTGGTGCCCATTAGTGCCCAAAAGTGTAAAGCTAGACGATAAGAGGTGCCACAGAGTAAAAAACAATTCATTTTTTACGCTTGGCACGATCACCATCAAATTGTAATTGACCTGGCAATCACTTAATGGTGTAAGTCTCGGAGGACTTGTGTTTCAGTAAAAGGAGAATACTTTGAACACAAAATGAAATAGTCAATATCTTTGTTGGAAAATTACGTACACCTGTACGAATTTTCAATACATTTTGTCGGCTAACTAATAATCATAATTTGCATTGGCTCCTTTTATCCCTATTCACCATATGCATAAGATGCCTTTTTTCTTGTGGCCTATATTTTCTACAAGATGGGGGATAGTGGCTCAATTCGAAACCCTCCTTAGTTTCCTCTAACGACATGCCTAGTACTCATCTTTGCTCCCATTTTAGACCCTGTAGTACTGCGTACGAAGAAGAAGGCCCTGTAATACATAGATATCCAAAACGTACACAGGAACTAATGAGAATGATCGCTATCTCTAGGTCTCTTTCGTAAGTCTTTTTTTAATGTTACACTGATTCTGAGGAGTCCAGGGAATGCTTGATGTAAAAGTTACTGATGACTTCAAGAACTCTACTCAAGTGTAGCACAAAGGTCTTGATATGTGATAACAGAACTTGCTCAAAATGGTCACTGGATGTATCTGTAGTATCCTCTACAGACAAATGGCTGATGAATGTTTCCCTGTAAGGAAGAGCTCTCACTGCGACCTGATTCAGAATATAAGAAACGTAAAAATGTGATCTACAATGCGAAAGATACACGTTACAAAAGGAGAGCAAAATTAAAAGTAATAACAATATTATACATCTGATATTTGTATTTCTCGTGGGGCTCCATAGCTAGGAGGAAAGAATAGGGGCACTACACCTTATTTTGCATGTATGTCGAGAACTGTGACTAAGTAGGGTTGTGCATAGGGCTGGTCAATTCATCATGTAAAACAAAGTGCAACAACAATCACATAGGTGGAAAATATAAAAATCAATCAACGAATTTGTATCTGATATGGAAAAACTTGTAAAGACACATTTGACGGTTCAGAATTCATGAGTTAACCGAAGAATTACACATTAATTTTGGTTTAGTTCAGTTGAGTATTGCAGCATTTGAAAGGCAGACTTCATTTTTTTCACATGACTTTTTTTTCCATATTTGTAGCAGTTTGCTTTAGCAGCCTATTTTAATAAGGATTTTGAATAGTCCATCTCTGTCAACCAAACTAAATGGCATTGTCAGGTCAATGAAAGTGTAATAAAGGGGCTGATTCTGCCTTCATTATTTTTCTTGCAGTTGTTGAATAGAAACATTTTTTGCAGATCGTTAATATTCCAGACCTGAATCCACACTACAACTCTGGATACGCAGGCTCAGCCGTCAGCTTATTATGGCTAAAAAATTGACTAAAATAGAAGTTATTGACAAATTCGCAGAGGAGGCAGCAGAGAGAGGAAATATGATAGATCTCTACTCATTAACAAAGAAAATGGCAAACACATATATGCAGATAGATAAACAGGCAAAATATTGATTCAGAGGAACAACAGTAATGACGTGCTGAGTATTTAAAGAAAGATAAAAAAGACCTCCACCACAAGAAACACCAAACATCCTACCAGCAGAGAAGACTGGATTTAGACTGCAACCCACCAAGTAAGATGGAAATCCAAAGCGCCATATCTATAAACTCAAGAAAGAGAATAGCAGCAGAAGCTATAATGGCAGACATAGACACTTCCACATTTATACTACAGGGATTTTTCAAGAAGAAGTGAGACTTACTTACTTAGTCGCTCCTCTTCTACCGTGAGGTGTAGAGGTTTGCCAAATAGAACACCACACTGCTCTATCCGCCGTCTTTTTCCTTACCTCTTTCCAATCCAGCCCTCTATCACTTAGGGACTGTCATATGTTGTCTTCCCAACGTACTTTGGGACGTCCTCGGGTTCTGCGTCCTTTACTTTTGATCTCCCATGACCGCTTTGGTATCCGATCTTCTTCCATTCTACAGACATGGCCAAACCACTGTAGTTGGGACTGCTCCACTTGTGTCTGCAGGGGTTGAACTTCGAGATTGCTACATATTGTCTGGTTACGGATCTTGTCCCTTTTCATCACCTGAACCGCCTTTCTTAGGTACCTCATTTCTGAAGTTTGTAATTGCCTTTCTTGGGCTGTAGTCATTGCCCATGACTCACATCCATATGTCAGGACAGGCACATAGGACGAGCGGTATACATCCATCTTTGTTTTCCTGCTTATTTCTCTTCTACTGAGGAAACCTCTGTTTATTGCATGGAACAGTCTACCTGCTGCTGCCCTTCGTGCAGTTAACTCCTCTTTGATTCCTCCCCTGCTGTCTATTACCACTCCTAGATATTTAAAGTTGCTGACCTGCTCTAGTGCTTGTGTTCCCAGGGTTATCTTATGTTTTTTTTCATCTCTGGCGATCACCATGGTTTTTTGTTTTGGAGTTGCTGATGTGCATTCCTCTCTTCTTCAACTCTTCTTCCCAGACCTGCAAGTTGATCTGGAGATGTGCTTTGGTTTTCGTGATCAGGGCCACATCATCTACAGATGCTAGTTCCGATATGTAACTTGGTCTCATCTTCCAGTACCCTACTTCATACTTTTTTGTCCGTTCCTTGCAGGCTTTGATGACTTCATCAATGAGGAGTATGAAAAGGTACGGTGATAGAATGTCCCCCTGTCTTACTCCACTAGTGGTCTTGAACTCTCCTGACTTTTGATTTGATGTCCGCACATAATTTCTGCATGTTTTACAGAAACTCTGTTTGGCAGAGATCAGGGGTCCTGGGATGTTCTTCCTTGTCAGGCACTCCCAGAGTTTGTCCCTTGGAACTTTATCAAATGCTTTCTCCAAATCCAAAAAGCAGAGATGCATCTCTTTATCATATTCAAGAGCTTTTTCACTTAGCTGTCTGAGTGTAAAGATAAGGTCTTGAGTACTTCTGTTTGCCCTAAACCCACATTGAGTTTCATCCATATTTGGCTCTGCTAGACCTCTTAATCGCCGTTCTAGAATCCTAGAGTAGACTTTCCCGGGGACACTAAGAAGGGAAATACCTCTGTGATTTTCACATTGTCGATTGTCGCCCTTTTTAAATATTGGTATTATTATTGCAACCTCCCAGTCTCTTGGTATCTTCTTGTGGCGCCAAGCTGCCTTGAGAATCTTCATGAATAGTATCTCTCCTGTCGTTCCCATGTATTTAACCATTTCTGGTGTTATACCATCATGTCCTGCTGCTTTACCAATCTTAATTTTCTCCAATGCTGCCTTTAGTTCTTCCATTGTGATATTATTGTTTCCCTCCATGGCTCCCTCTTCTTGAATTGGCACTGTTACTTCCAGAGCTTGGTTTTCCTCCACTCCAAGGAGATCTGAGAAATATTCTTTCCATCTGTTCATTACCTCTTCTGGAGCGGTCAACAGCGCACCTTGTTTATCTTTAACAAATTTCAGGGGGCATTCCTTTTCCTTCCGCATGTTCTTTAAGGTCCTGTAGAACAGTTTCTGGTTTTCTCCAGCATTATTTTCCAGTTTCTCTCCAAATTCTTCCCAGGATTTCTGTTTGGCCTTGAGCAGTCTTCTTTGCTTCTGTTCTAAAATTTACATATTCTTTATATTTCATTGTTTGTTCTTCTGTATTCCTAGCCCCTAGGTATTGCTTCCATGCCATTTTCTTTTCTCGTATTATTGTTTTCACTTCTTCTGTCCACCATGGTGTACTTTTTCTCTTCCACCCTTCTTTGGTTTGACTGCATGCCTCTGCTGCAGCCTCTTTGAGGATGTCTTTGAATTTTACCCAAAGCATTTCCATATCTTCTTCAGATTCCTCTATCCTTTCTATTGCTGTTGTTATGAGCCCTTGGTATCTCCTCTTGACATCTGGTTCTCGTAGTTTGTAAGCCTTAATTTTATTTTCTCCTTGTGTATTATGTTTCATGCTTGCTGATGGGTGTTGCCTGGCTGGATAGTGTTTTTCAATTTCTCTCTTTATTTGAACTAGGTAGTGGTCGCTTCCTATCTCTGGTCCTCTGAACACTCTAGCATCCTTTACATACTTGAAATCAGTTTTCCTCACTATTGCATAGTCAATTATGGATCTTTCATTTCTTGCCGGCTCACATCTTGTGTAGGCATGGATACGCTTGTGTGGAAACCTTGTATTTGTAATAACAAGGTTTTGTTCTTTGCAGAATCTGAGCAGTCGTTTTCCATTAATATTTAAGACATCTTCTCCATACCTACCGATCGCTCCATCCCATCTAGAATAGTCGTTTCCAACTCTTGCGTTGAAATCTCCAAGGAGAAGTATTTCATTATGGCAATCGTCAATGGTATTTTGAAGGAGCTCATAAAATTCATCTTTTATGTCAGTGCTCTCATCTTCGTTTGGTGCATACACAGTGACGATATCCATTTGACTATCCTCCTCTTGTAGACTTAGAACCATCAGTCGTTCTGAAATGAACTTCCATCCTTTAATGTTTGCTTTGTTGTTACTATTCACTATACAACCAACCCCTGCCCTGGCTCGTTCACTCATGGGAACTCCGCTGTAGTATAGCATGTTGCCGTCATGGTCCAGAACGCCCTGTCCCTTTTTCTTTGTTTCTGTAAGTGCCAGGACTGTCAATTTTGCTCTCTTCATCTCCTCTATTAGTTCTTGTTCTTTTCCGTTTATACTTCATACAGTCCATGTTCTGTAAATCGTGGTCCTTATTTCTCGCTTGTTCGTCGCCGTTGAGGTCAGTCCGGTTTTCTCTGTGTTTTGAATTGTAATCGTTGTTTTAAGACAAACAGGTGATTAGACTGTTGTGTCTTTGCATGGTGGAGGGGCTGCCTCCTTACAGCCTCCATGCCTGCCGACCCGTTTTTGTCCACGGCTGCTTATTTATTCGCAGCTAACCTCAGAATTAGGAGGCCTTTCAGCAATCCGCAACCCTGCTGACGCGCCTGGTAGGAGGTAGGTGCCTCCCCCAGGCAAGAAGAAGTGAGAAAAGAAGATAGTACCCCCAGAATGGAAAGCAAAACATCTTATTAAACTGTCCAAGATGGGAAATATAGTAGATTGCAGCAATTACAGAGGGATTAATTACTATTAGTGTCAGGCAAGATATTCAACAGAATCATTTTGGACAGTTTAAAATAGGAAAAGACAAAAAAGCTCAGAAAGGAACAGACAGGACTCTGTCAGGCAGATCGTGTACAGATCAAATAGCTACTCTGTGCATCATAGTAGAACAAAGTATTGAATGGAAAACATCAGTACATGCACATTTTATAGATTACAAAAAAATATTTGACAGTGTGGATTGATGCACCCTTTGGCAACTGTTGAGACATTATGGAATACCAGAAAAGTACATAATCCTCATACAGATTATGTACGAAAATACAGTTAGCAGTGGCAGATAAAGGAGCACTGACTTACAGCTTTGGGGTGCAGACTGGGGCAAGACATGAATGTCTTCTCTTACCTATCTTATTCTTATTGACTTCAGATTGGATAATGAAGAACATCAAACAATGGAAAGAGAACTGGTATTTAGTGAACACTTTAGTCCCAAAAGGAGGACCTGGATTGCCCATATGATCTGGGTCTTTTGTCACACAGTCATAGCCAAATGCAAGAGAAAATTAATAGGGTGAAAGAACAACCAGTCAAATTGGAATTGAATATCAACATGAAGAAAACAAAGCCCCTAAAAATTAACCAGATCAACAAAGAACAAATCATGCTGGATTCAGAGCCGTTTGTAGAGGTGCATACATTTACCTATTTGAGCAACACAACTGGCATGTCAGGAGACACTGATGCAGATGTAAAGACCAGATATGTAATGATAAGAATGACATTACACTAAACAACAAATGGAGATCTAGAGAAATCAATATTCACACCATCATCATCATGTAGCATGTCCTTTGCAGTATGTCGCTCTCATGACAGCCTGTCTGTAGGAAACTCTTGTCTTTAGTCAGTCTTCCGACCTGCTCCTAGGTCAAATCCAGCATCTCCTTGATGTCCTGAGTACATCATCTTCCCGGTAAGCCCCTCCATAACCACTTTCTCCAGTCCATTGTGTTGATTGATGTGTCCAAAAAACCTCAGTTATTGGGTAATTACGTCATTTATGAGCCAATTCTCCACTACATTCAGGTCTTGCTGGACGGATTCTTTCTTTCTTTGTTCACGCGATTTTCAGGACTCTTCTGTAGCCTGTGTTTCAAAAGCACTGATCTTCGCTCTTATTTTTGTAATCGTCCATGTTTCACATCCATAGGTTGCCACAGGAACAAAATGCATGTTTTTAGGATCTTTAGTTTTAGTTCTTTGCTTGTATTATGCCATAGGTTCTGCATACTACTTATCATCTGCATTGGCATAGTCAGTCGTCTACTTATTTCTTTTGTACAGTCTCCATTCTTGTTCAGTATTGATCCCAGATATTCAAAATGTGCAACATTTTCAATCTCTTCGCCAGCTATCTCGATTTTGGAGTTTTGTCTTATCAGTTGTCATTATCTTTGTTTTCTTTGTATTCAGGTAGAGATTCTGGGCTTCACTATGTTTCTGGGATGATGTAATTATTTGTTTTAGGCCCTTGGCACTGTTCGAGGGCAAAACTGTGTTGTTGGCATATCGTATTTTCGGTATCTCCTTTCCTCGTATTGTGAAAAGGATCAGTCTGTAGAAATTAGATCGGCCTTTTCATGATAATGTTTTCTGCATATGTATTGAACAGGTATGGTGAAAGAATGCAGCCCTGCCTGACCCCCTTGTGTATCTCAAACCAATCTGAGGTTTCACCATGTATTCTGACGGCTGCTTGCTGCCACCTGTAGAGGGTTTTTATTAGTTGAACCAGATGTGTTGGAAAGCTTATATCTTTCATAATGTTCCATATTTGCTGATTTTTTACGCAGTCAAAGGTTTTGATGTAGTCTATAAAACAGGCATTCAGGTCCATGTTGAATTCTCTGCTATTCTCGATGATGTTTCTCATGTTGAAGATATGGTCTCTTGTGTCTCTTCCTGGCCTTAACCCTGCTTGTGTTTCGTTTCTTTCATAGTCCAGCTTTCTTTCTATTCTTTTCATAATGATACGCAATAAGATCTTGTTGGCATGGCTTATCAAGGCAAAAGTACGATAGTTTGTATATAACTTTAGATTCCCTTTCTTAGGTATGGGGATGTACACACATCGTTTCCATGCTTCGGGCCATTCTGTGTTGCGCTAGATCTTATTATAGACTGCATGGTATATGCGGATGCTTGCCTCTCCTCCCGCTTGTATCAGTTCATCATGTATAATATCACAGTCTCGGGTTTTCCCTTTTTTCAGCGCCTTAATCGTTGCTCAAACTTCACTCAATGTGGGTTCTGGTTCTTCATTGTTTGTTTAGCATGTCTTCATTTTTGTGTGTTGTCCCTGTACATCTCTCTGCAGCATTCCACCCATGTTTCTAGAATGTCTTTGCTTTCTGTCATAGTTGCTCTGTTTCTGTTATTTATTGCCTGTAGAGATGACCTAAATTCTCCAGTCGTTCCTTCCCCTGCCTCTGAAGTTCCTGTATTTTGTTACATGTTTCTATTATGTGCCGTCTTCTATCTTTCTCCTGATTTCTCTTATGCAATTTCTGTATTTGTCTGTGTTTCGTTCTGTTCCTGCCTGTCTCAGTTTCCTTCTTGCCTCTACAAGTCACAGTGTCTCCTCCATAATATAGTTCTGTTTCTTACGCACTTTCTTAGGAATAATGTCCTGTGGTGTTGAGATGAGTGCTTCTCTCACATGTGACATCAATTCTTCAGTAGACATGTTTTCTTGCGTTGCCATTAGTGCCTCAAACTTGTTTTGTATTTCAACGTTATATTCATATAGTATTACTAGCACATCGAAACATATTGGTCGGTAACCTGTGTTCACCCTTTGCAGTCTTATCATAAGTACAGCAACCAGCAATTTATGATCCGTGTCACAGTCAACTCCTGGAAGCGTCTTTGTTGACAGCACACTAGACTGCGATCTGTGCTGTACTATGATGTAATCAATATGATTTCTGTGTTTGCCATCAGGGGGAGGTCCATGTGTATAATCGACTCGGATGATGCTTAAATAGGGTGTTGGCAATGGTGAGGATATTCTCCATACAGAACAATTAGTTTTTTTCCTCTTTCATTTTTATTCACATCAAAGTTAGAATATTCAATGTCTGTGTCAAGTCCGTGCTTTTGTATGGAGCTGAAATATGTACACCATTTTAATGTGATACAACAAATCTATAGATGCCTATGAAGGATAATGAGAATAAAGTGGCGGGACATGAAGTGGAGGAATGAACATCTATGAGAAAGGAGCCAACAACTTCCACTGGTACAACAAATTAAGAAAATAAAATAGGGCTGGATAGAACATTTGCTGAGAGATGCACCGTCTAATAAAGTCAGACCGGCTCTCGCATGAAATCCTTACGGGAAGAGAGGTGTAACAATGCAAGGAGAAGGGAATGTGAGAGGGAACTAAGATTAAATGGTTACACCTGGACAGAGGCAGAAAGAGTAGTCCAGGGCTGTGTATGCTATCGAGATGTGGTCAATGATCCATTCACCGAGAGGAGCGATGGGCTTTGATTGATTGATGATGTTACAAATTATTAGCTATCTTCTCTGTTTGCCATAATCTCTGAACCCAAAAAATGTACCCATTGTCCTTATGTCTTCTAATATTCTTCTTCGCGTTACAAGATACCCCCACTACCCCACCCCCTTCTGATGTATGTAACAACCTTTCCTAAAGCATTGGCTTCCCTCAGCACCTTCTAATTAGTCTGTAACTGTATATGAAAGTTTTACAATGTAACAAGAAAATTACTATTTCTGTATATGAACAAGACATTTATATTTTTATAGAAATGCATTTCGTACATTTAACATTATAACTACGACTTGTAACACAGGTACATCTGGCTAGAGTATGAAGCCGACCACGAGGCAAGTGGATACATGCCAGTAGAGTTACTGTGCAATGACGTGGGCTCACAACAACTAACACAACGCACTCGGCACTGGACAGACGACTTAACCTTAATCATCCTCCTTTAAAAATTGACGCAACTTTTATCTGCTACAGCATTATTTTTCAGCACTTCACTTCACATTTTATTATGGTTGTGTCTTTGAGAGTAACATTTTTATTTGTCAGTCTATAGATATGATTTGTTTGTGTGTAGAGACATAAATTAATAAAGCACCTGTTGGTGTTTTTGTTGTGTGTGTGTGTTACTTTCTGAGACACAAGAAGATTAAAATGATGAAAAATAGCACAAACATTTAGCCGTACCTATTTTTGGGTACACCGGTTGTCTAGTAAATCCGTGAAATTGCCACAAAGCACTGGTAGTGTTCTTAACAAGATCGGCATATCTGTTTCCACTACAAACGTATTTATCACATCTACATAAACAAACTAAACAGATCTACCTCAGAAAAATCTGTTGCAACAACTTAACTTCATTCCCTTAATAATGGTATAATATTCTTCTTCTTCTTCTTCGTACGCTGTCAGACGTCAGGATAATATTCAAATCAAGAGAAAAAGAGAATATATCGTTTCAAAATTTAAAATAAATATCCACAAGCACATCTCCCATTTCAAAAGTGGACAAGAAGGAAGTGACGTCTATTTACATTCAAGTACTCATGTTCAGCCATTCCCATGGCAATAACCTGGATGTTTTTAAACGATATTACTGGTCACTGTCGTTTAATAGCCCACAGTGCCTTCTGTAGGGAAACATATTTTTTTTTATCAGGCTCACCTGGAAACCCAGCTTGTGGTTTTGGTTAACCTCTCCATGGCGCTCAATAGCATAAGTGAAAATAAAAGTAACTACAAGGCATGCTGTATAATGTGAACTTTAACACACAAAAAACAAGTAATAGATCATTCTTACAGCAAAAATTCCTCTGACCACCCATCCATGATAAAGCCGTAGAGTCCGTGAGTAAGCATTGCCAGCACATACGCTTATGTTTGTACAACCAGAACAACATTCTTTCAAAAACTCTGATATAAACTCCAGACTTCTGAAATACAAAATGATTGAAATTTTAGGTACAAACAATAACTGGATGAATGAGAGATGTAAAAAACAAAAGAATGGATGAACGATTGAATGAATGAGAGATATATGAAACAGATAACTGGAAGAATGAGACCAGACACAATGATTGCATGAATTATAAATATTTGAAACAAATGATTGAATGAAGGAAAACTACCCTGTCACGCCATGAGGCGTAGAGGAAATATGGTGTTAGGCCCATATTATTTTGTGACATATGGCACATTGTAATGATGTGGTCAGCATCACGCCGGCCGCCTTTACTCCTAAGATTTTTTCTGGTACCCAATTTCTGTGGCTGGGTCGATCACATGAGCTAGTTTGCGACCGAAAAAAAATCCTCCATCAACTGGGGACCGAACCCGACCGCCTGACTGGGAAGCCAGTGCACTAACCACTGCGCTACTACGGCTCCCTGGATAAATGAAAGCAGACAAAAATAATTAAATGAAAGATGAAATTAAACAAATGACCGGAAAAATGAAAGCAGTTTTAGATGAGTTTAGATGAATATGTGTCTTTCAATCCATAAAAACCTTTTCTTTCTAG
The DNA here is from genome assembly GCA_036924085.1 of Ariolimax columbianus. Lineage (NCBI taxonomy): Eukaryota > Metazoa > Mollusca > Gastropoda > Stylommatophora > Arionidae > Ariolimax > Ariolimax columbianus. The sequence goes on along the minus strand of JAVGWX010000004.1, from coordinate 22,044,044 downwards.
CTCCCTATGGAGCATATGTCTTTAACAAATACAAAATCATCAAACATTGACATGTCTATATCTGTTGAAGTTCTACAGAATTGAGCAGCCAGTCCCATGCCCAACCCTCTTCAGTCCCCTCTTATGCCATGCTTGTTAGGTAGGTTAAAACTGTTTCTACTCTTTGCTCCTCTTTCGACCCTGGGCACACTCACTCAGGCATGTATGCCTTTACTACAAGTCAGGTAATCCCAGTAGACAACCAGGACCTCTCGATGACCACGGTTGATGGCAGCGTCCCAGGCAGCGTGCAGGGCAGATGGAGTGGAGGTGATGTGCCTCAGCCAGATGTTGTACGGGCGGCCCCCAGGGATTATTCCATGAGGGATGCAATCTTTTCTTAGTGACTAGATCATGTCAGCAGACTCCAAGTATATGATGTGGAAAGCCTCAAGCTGCTTCTTATCTCCCTGTAAGACCGTTCAGGTCTCACAGCCATTTCTGTACATTAATAGCGGACATAGAAACTATTCATGTGACTTTCTAATCCTGATCATTTTTCAAATACTTTAAAAATGGTACTGCATCAACAGTTGTTACCAAAAGTGTATTTCTAAACATTTGCTAGAAACTATCAACACACGAAATAACAATATGAAACCTATGGTGGAAAGCAGACACCGAAACCATCCCAAGAGGGGCAAGAAAAAACTACAAGCCATATTGGAATCATGAACTGCAGAAAGCAGAGGAAGAAGTCTCAAATGCTAGGAACATGGCAGAGAGAGAGCAATCTATGGAAGCAAATATCGCCTTCAATGCCATTACTGCAAAATACAAAAGAACACTGAACCAAATAACAAGAGACAGTTGGAAAAACAAAACAGAAAGCCTCAATATAGATAAAGAAGGGAACAAACTATGGAATTTAATCAGAGCCATGAACGACGAAACACCATCAAATAAACAAATTACCATCAAGCAGGGTGACAACATGCTTACCGGAAAAAAAGCAGCAAACGCCTTTATAGAACATTATGCCAGAGCAAACCACATAGATGTCCTTACAGACAGGCATACAGATATAAGTGAAGAACAAAAGAGCCACGACAACATCAAGATGGCACCAGAGGAGCACATGATGGCAAAACTAACAATGAACGAAATGGATGAGGCCATGAGAACTCTAAAGAAAAAGAAATCGCCCAGAAAATATGGGATAACAAATAAAATGCTGATGGGCTTGGGCCAAACAGCAAAGAGGAAGTTACTATCAGTCCTGAACCAAAGCTGGAAAAGGGGAATTGTACCGCAGGCATGGAAAGATGCTGTACTTATACCCGTACCAAAGAAAGAAAATGATAGAACAGATCCAAATGGATACAGGCCTATCAGTCTACTGAGCTGTGTAGGTAAACTAATGGAGCGTATGATAAACACCAGACTGATGTGGTACCTGGAAGCAAAACACATATTAATTCCACAGCAAGCAGGATTTAGACAACACAGATCCACTGAGGACCAGATCACTTTCATAGCCCAGGAAATAGAGGATGCCTACCAGGAGAAAAAACACACAGTGGCGGTTTGGGTGGATTTAGAGAAGGCATTTGACAAGGTGTGGAAAAAGGGACTTAAAGTCAAGCTACGAAGAAGTGAAGTTTGTGGGAAAATGTACAGATGGATCAGCCACTACCTCGAAAACAGAACAGCCAGAGTTCAAGTACAAGGGCAGATGAGCAAAAAGGTGACACTTGAGCAGGGAGTACCCCAAGGGGGAGTACTGTCACCCACACTTTTCCTGGTGTGTATAAACAACATCCCAGAGAATATACCAAGAAGAGTCCACAGCTCCATGTGTGCAGACGATCTGGCTATGTGGTACTCTGAAAAAAATTTCACCGTAGCAAACAATCGGATGCAACAGGCCCTAACATCGTTGGAGGAGTGGGCGAACTCATGGCTGGTCAAAATAAATTAGACAAAAAACCAAAATAAGTCTTAACGGCAAATATCTGCGGCCAAACGACAATCCAAACTACCTGGGAGTCACATTTGATCGGCGCATGACATGGAAAAGTCAGATCGAGAGAAACCGAATGAGAGATAGACAAAGAATGGCAATCATGAGGAACCTTGCTGGTACAAGCTGGGGAGCAGACGAAAGAATACTCAAGAAACTGTACACTGGAAGAGTGGGACCAGTTCTCGATGTATGGCATTGCGGCATGGACAACAGCAGCAAAAGCAAACTTTTATAAAATTAGCAAACTTCAAAACCAAGCCATGAGAGTTATAACAGGAGGCATGAAGTCAACGCCAATTGTAGAACTTGAAAAGATTACAAATCTGCAATCCATGACTGACAGAAGAGACTGCAGAGCCCAGCAGCAAGCAGAGAAACTCAGAAGACTGACAGACCATCCAATGCATCAGAGACTAAATACATTTGGGAAATGGGAAACTAAAGCGGAGAAATTTTGCAGAAATAGCCAAAGCAAAAATAAGTGAAGACCCTATGAACACAGTAACAACATCAAAGCCCATCCCTACTGTACGCAAACCCACATGGAAGCAGCATAACATTCCGGAGGTGGTAGAAAATATACCAGGTATTGGAAACAAGAACAGCCAGACTGAAAAAGAAAGAAGAGACATAACCCTGAGGTACATAGCGGAAAACTACCCAAGCATGGACTGGACCCATGCATACACCGACGGTTCTGTAACAAACACAATACAGAATGGAGGGGCAGGGGTATTCCTGGGCCTACCAAATGGTAGAAAAATAACACTGTCAGTGGCAACTGGAAAATTCTCAAAGCAATTTCAGAGCGGAGGCAGAGGTACTTAAGGCTGCAGTAGAAGCAATGCTGACAGGCGAAAGCAATGAAAGCCAGATAGTCCTGTTCACAGATGCCCTGGCCGTGATTACAGCACTAAAAAGCCAGAAAAATACTTAACTTAATGATTTAAGAGCAGTACTCTGTCAACTATGCCAGCAGGCAGCACCAAAAAGAGGAGTGGTACAGTGGGTTCCATCCCACTGTAACATCCAAGGCAACGAGGAGGCAGACAGACTGGCAAAAGAAGGTGCAAGACTACCACAACCAGATTCTAGTGTGACCTACAGAGTCCAAAAGGCTTATTAGGGCCAGATACATGGCCAAATGGGAAACAGAACACACTGGCTACACAAAAAATGATGCCTACTACCAGCTGAACAGAAGAGAGCAGATTATGGTCTTCAGACTCCGCACAGGCCTCAACAGAATGAGGTACCATCTATTCAATAAATTGAAGATAGGTGGCACTGACGAATGCTCGTGTGGCACAGGAAAAATGACCACTGAACATCTGCTGCAAAATTGCCCGACATACGAGGACCAGAGAAAGCACATGTGGCCATCACCAGTGCCAACACTAGAAAAGCTCTATGGCAGTGTCGACAGCCTCAGGCTGACAGCTGCTTTTTCCAAAAAATTCAAGTTGACGTCTGACAGCGTACGAAGAAGATGAAGAAGAAACCTTTGCTACATTTACAAGTAGTGAGTGGCCAAGCAGTTTGAATACAGGTCTACTTACAAAATGGCCATCACCAGTGCCAACACTAGAAAAGCTCTATGGCAGTGTCGACAGCCTCAGGATGACAGCTGCTTTTTCCAAAAAATTCAAGTTGACGTCTTACAGCAAACGAAGAAGATGAAGAAGAAACCTTTGCTACATTTACAAGTAGTGAGTGGCCAAGCAGTTTGAATACAGGTCTACTTACAAAATGGCCACAGGTTAAACCCCCTGTACAACACATTTTTTTCCCAGAGGTGAAATAAATAAAAAAAACATCCACATTGCACAGCAACTGCATTGGCAGATGTTTGTTCTGCCTCGGTCCTGTAAGTCTTCTCCTTCCCAGAAATGGGAACAAACAGTGCACTGATACTTTTAGTTTTGAAGCTTACCCACTTTCAATAGACACTTCAGTAAAGATCAAAAGGTGAGAAACTATGATGTATGGCAATGAGAGAAGTTTGCGACAGAGAGACTGATTACCAGTGAAATGAGGAAATTACCTGTTATTGCTGTTTAAGTGAGAAAGAAGAAGAATACAAACTTGTAGGAGTCTCATTGTACAGGCACAAACTCAGAGCTGTGAAAAATGCAACAACATGGCAGATGTGGACACAGATATCCTACAGAAGCTAAATAAATGACTTCAAGATCCAGTTGTAACAGATCTTAACTGTAGAGACAATATATAGGTAGGAGCATAGCCATGATTTAACATGTAACAGTTGGGAGGAAGATAGAAAGACAACCATTATTTTTTCTTTGTGGGATTTTGAGTCGGTGCTGCTGAACAGTCCCGCCAGAATTTGAGTAACCAAATCGAACCACATACACTTTGTCTCGAATCGTGCAAGTTGGAGTATGTGGTAAACATATGTAACCTGATGTAAGTTACACCTGGAAATATAGTGGTGGTAGACTTGTTGCCGCTGACAAATGGTCTGGAAACCACGTGAACAGGATGGGGACTAATGTCAAGCAGACGGACAAAAATGCAGGCCGTTTTGGAAATCACATGATTTGGGGATGTAGATCAAATATAAATCCAGACAGTGAGGAGCATTACATTAGAATACTTTGGAAAGAGTCGCTCAGTGGAGGGCAGGTGACGGAAATATGCAGTTGAGGCAGACTTGAGAACCAGATTACAGGAGAATACTTTGGAAAGAGACGCTCAGTGGAGGGCAGGTCACGGAAATATGCAGTTGAGGCAGATTTGAGTTGAAACCACAGAGAGAGAACATTTCACTTCAGAGACAGAAAGAGAAAATTTCACTTCAGAGATAGAGAGAGAACATTTCACTTCAGAGACAGAAAGAGAAAATTTCACTTCAGAGATAGAGGTACTTTGGAAAGAAACACTCAGTGGAGGGCAGGCGACGAAGATATGCAGTTGAGGCAGACTTGAGTTGAGAACCAGATTACAGGAGAATACTTTGGAAAGAGTCGCTCAGTGGAGGGCAGGTGATGGAAAGATGCAGTTGAGGCAGATTTGAGTTGAGACCACAGAGAGAGAACATTTCACTTCAGAGACAGAGAACATTTCACTTTAGAGACAGAGGTACTTTGGAAAGAGACACTCAGTGGAGGGCAAGCGACGAAGATGTACAGTTGAGGCAGATTTGAGTTCAGATTTAGGCAACGGAGAAAGGCAGTTGAGATAGACACGCAGCAAGTAAGGTTAACTACCCTCATATTATGTAGTGGTCGTAATTAAAAGTCGTCAGTAGCTTATAGAGGCAGTCTTCAGTCATCCCATTCATCATATTGACGCAGTCCCACCGATCACGTCGACATCACCTTGATCACGTGAATGTAAGTCGTCAATCACAGCTAGAGGCAGTTCTCCAGTGATCCCATGGATCATAGTTGATGCAGTCTATCCTGACCACGTTGATCCCACTTTGATTTACCACTGACAAAGAGGAACAAGACCACGGACGTCATACTTGGGTTTAGAACCTACGAACTTTACCATCAGCGGCAATCCGCAACTAAGTTCAACCGCAGCAGGCCAGATTAGGAGAGGAGAAAGAACCGGGAAATAATAGTATCAATAAGGTTAGGTTTTAGAGGTAAGAGTATTTTAGATAAGCTTGTGAGAGAAAGAATTTAAGTTGTTAGAGTTTACAGTTGGCAGTGTTACTCGAATAAATAATCTGTTGTACTGTTTTTATATTTAGTGTTACTTGAATTTGTTTTTAGAGTAAGTGTAGAGTGCAATAGAATAGAGCAGACCCCTTTACCTTCTGTGACAGATCCATCAAATCGATCAGCTCTGGTACGTAGTATTAAATAGTTACTTTCACCTTCATTTGGCTCGGCTTCATTCGTTCTCAATCTCCCGCTACTAACCCCTGAAAGGGCTTAAGTAGCAGAATGTAGTCCAAAGAACGGAATGCGTTGTGTCGTAGTTTATAGCTTGACTGAGATATTTGCACCTTTCGATCCAACACATCCGACATCAGCAAGCATTTTTTTAGTACTGGGTTAGCATTCCCTCTTCGATCTCTTCTCCTTAGCCAGTCTGCCCTGCTGTAGCGTATTATCAAGGATCAGGTGTAGAAGGGTCTTGGCAGCTCTGGTTCGCTGACCCTGACACTAGGGTTGCTGACCATTGCAGCTCATGCGCTGCTCAGCGTCTTGATCCCTGACCTTCATATGATGAACAGTCCTGGCAATCTTGAAATAAGTCAAAGATGTTTATGGAGGAAGATGGACTGTCAATCAAACAATCAATCAAAGCCCAACACTCATCTTGGTGCACAGGCCAACAAATAATCAGAGTATAGTGGCAATTTGGGATTAATGACCAGAAACAATGGAGATTTACTGTGCACAAGCACATACATAGACTAGTGTTACTGGGATCAAAAAAAAAAAGGAGCAAAAAATAGTAACCTGCCAGGCATGGAGGTTGGTCATGTGACTGGCTACCCCATATTGTAAAATCTTTAATTCACACAAATTTTAATAGATGTGAGTGGGTAGAAATTTGTTGAATTGATTTGTATTTATTGAATGCCTATGTTCCTCTGATGCCGCTAATACGCAGGTCTCCCCGCAAACAAGGCAGTCATAGCAGTCTAACGAGGTGGGGGATCGGCATGATCACTGCAGTAGTGAGTGACAAATAAAGCCAAGCATAGCACAACCGCCTGGAGGACCCTGGTCCACCTTCATCAGCATGCTCGAGATTGAAGCAAAGCTACTGCAACCCGCCACTTGACACCCTTTTCAGGTTGCACAAAGGAGTAATCTTATTTATTAACTTAATGTCTTTATACTGGTTTAGAAGACTCTACGGCCATCTTAACCTTCAGCACGCCAGGAATTTTTTGAAAAAATTTGACCTAATTAATTTTCTTAATTTCTCGCCATGGTAGTCGTCTTAGAAAATTTTTATTTTTTATGTTTGTTTGTCAATAAATATGATTTTCTGGCGTGTAGACACACAATAGCATAACGAACATGTGGGTGTTATTGTTGTTGTTGTGTGTTTGATAGTTTTTGAGATTCAAAAAGATGAAGTTGAAAATTTATGAAAATCTCTGAAAAAAATTTGGGATCGATCCCCATCTCAGCACCGGCCGTTACCCCGGGGAAGCAAACCCTTAGAAAATGCAGGAGGAAGCAGACCCTTAGAAAATGCAGGAGGAAGCAGACCCTTACATAAAATGCATGCTGAAGTCGGATGCATTGGGCTGACAGGCGTATAATAAAAACCACAGTGCAACGCACATCGCCTTGGGGGAATCGAGAAATAAAGCAAACGCACAAAAAAAAATAAAAAAAATACTAGAGCTAAGTAGACCCATTGCCAGTTAGGTGTCATCTATAGCTGCTCTTAACAAACCACATCGGGAAATGTACAAATAACTTGGGTAGATTTTTAGCTTGAATTTTGTCGTGCAGCAGCCGTTAAGCCTACTCTTTCCGATTTACAACTGTCAAGGAATTTTTAATGTGCTAATTTTTACTAGAAGATCCATGTGAAAAGAATCCCGGTCTCCACCGTGATTCGAACCCGCGACCTCCGGCACTCAAGGCTGACACTTTACCTTGAGACCACTGAGTCCCCACTAATTGAGGGCATTCAACATCATCACATACACACTAACCAAAAGACATACATCCTCACCGCTTGAGCCATAACAAGGCAGAAGTAGCAGAATCTGAATGTGTGTGTTGGCTGTGCCTCACCTCATTCAACACCATGGACTGCAAAGTAAGGAATTGTTCTGAGCTACTCACATACTTGTGTTCAATTTTCTGTTGAAAGTTAATGACAGAGAGTTAGTTCATCTTTCTCTTTTTTTTTCCAGCAATTGCTGCATCTTTTACAACTTCAGTTACTGAAGAGTGTTTGCTCAAAACTCATCTGATGGACCACCACGGCACCTTGCTGTGCAACAAGTGTGGTTGTGTATTATGTCTCTATATCATCCTGACACATTCGGTGGTCTTCACTATAACAGTGTATTATGTCTCTATATCATCCTGTAACATTTAGTGGTCTTCACTATAGCAGCGTAACATGTCTCTATATCATTCAGTGGTCTCTCCTATAGCAGTATTTGATATAAAAGAACGGTTTACCTGCAAGTTACTACTTATCTACACTATAATAAGAGAAAGTCAGTAAATAGGTCACAAATGGCTATTTAAAAAAATAACTAAATGAGATACTAACTCGAAAATAATTTATTATTGCACTTACATTGTCCCTTATTTCTCAAGAAAATTTCCACCAACACTGATACACTTATTCCTTTATCAGTGCACCAAAACCTGCAGCATAAAAGTCTTTGATCTGCTGTCTCAGCCACATTGGCACTTCACATTCAATCTCTTCGTTATTGGTGAAACGTCTCTCATCAAGATGGGTTTTAGTGCACCAGACAGGCGGAAAACGCTCAGAGCTAACTTGTAAAGTGGATGTTCAAGAAGTTGACACCCTAGCTGATCAATGTTCCCCTGGGTTAATCAAGTAGGATGTGGTCTGGCTTTATTGTGATGGAGCAATGCTCCTCTAGTCAGTAAGTCTTGAAGTTTTCTGTGAATTGCATCCTGGAGCATCACCATAACTTAACAGTCTGATACATCATTCACACTGTTACCTTTCTTCTGGAAATTAGTTAGCAGCAATCCATGAGAATCCCGAAACACTAAGCATAACCTTCCTTGCTGATAGCATAGCCTTGAATTTAATGAATCGATCATATTTTATGTTGTAGACTAAACCAAGCAAACACCCTATTACAGTGCTACACTGTCTATCGTTACTTGGATGTCAGCTCGAATCATCTCCTCCATCTGTTGCACAGATGTCTCTGTTGCAATTTGAACATGGCAACTAGGTCGGGCTTCATCAACATTTTTTTAGCGCTCTTGGGAATATTTATCTGGCTAGTTATGTACAGCTTGATGTGACAAACACTTCACCGTAAACAGGAAGCATTTCCTTATGAATATCCTTTGCAGAAAGTCCTTTTATCCCCAAAAAACTGCACAACAGCACACTGCTCTTTTATTGTACTTCCTGTGGGCACGGACGTAATTTTTTATCTAAACTGCATACGACACCTAGCATCTGCTATCTAAAGTAATCACAAAGCTGATGTTTCTGCCACCTAATGATACCTTTAGGAGACTAATAACTATATTTTTAAAAAATCCCATATCAGTTTGTGACCTACTTTACTGACTTACCCTCATTTTGTGCCACTGCTGCAATTTTAAATACATTGTGGAGACTGGCCATGAATTCCGTGTTCACTTCTACATCATCTCAACCTTTTTTTAAATTCTTGCTCGCAGGTCCCCGCTCACTTTAATAGTCCATGACACGACGGTAACATTGATATTATTATGTGGATGTTATTTATCTGGATTTTGCAAAGGCCTTTGATAGAGTACCTAATCAAAAATTGTTTCAGAAGTTGCAATCACATGGTACAGGTGGCGGAGTTGCCAATTGGATAGAAAATTAGTTAACGGGCAGAAGGCAGAGAATTGGCATAAATCAGGATCACTCTGATTGGTGTGATGTAATAAGTGGAATCCCATAGGGATTGGTATTGGGACCAATTTTGTTTTTGATATATATAAATGATTTGGACAATGATATCAGGTCCATGATTTCAAAATTCGCGGATGACATAAAATTATGCAACAGCGTCTATTGAGAGAGGTCGATCTATTGAGATCGGATTTAGATACGATTAAAAAATGGTATGAATGCTGGCAGATGGAGTTTAATTTAGAAAAATGTAGTCATCCACATCGGAAGATCCAATAAGAATTATAATTACACAATGGGAGAAAACAATATTAGGACAATAAAAAAGGAAAGGGGCCTAGGTGGTTATAATAGATCATACAGGTAAGGTGTGGGAGTAAGTCCAGGTGGCAGTGAAAAAGGCTAATGCAATGCTTGGTGTGATTAAAAGAAACATTCCACATAAGAGCAAGGAAGTGATAGTCAAACTGTATAAATTATTGGTGAGACCTAAATTGGAGTACTGTGTTCAGGTGTGGAGTCATTATCATAGAGTGAATATAGAAATGCTAGAAAGGATACAACGAAAAGCTACAAAATATATTGTGGTATCCAGAATTATAGTTATGAGGACAGACTCAGAAAAACTCGTCTAGTTTCTAGAAGAATTCAAGGTGATTTAATACAAGTTTATAAATTAATCAATGGAAATAATAAATTAGACTATATCAAGTTTTTCAAAGTACAAATCGCTACAAGAGCAAGAGGGCACAGCTTCAAATTGTTTAAAGACAGATTCAGATCAGATATTAGAACATTTATTTTTTAGTCAGAGAGTGGTGAATGCTTGGAATTAATTGCCACAGGAAGTGGTGGAGGCATGATCAGTTATAGCATTTGAAAATAGATTGGATGCTCAGTTATTTTTAGTATCAGTGGAGTGGAATAAACCGATTGTATACAGACTCTGTAGAGCTTCTTTAACTTTACCAATCTGAATAAAAAAAGTACGAAAGTTCTTCAGCATTTGAATTATTTTTCAGCACATCACATTTTTCTAAGTTGCTCACTTTGAAAGCCTGTATCTTTGTTTTTTGTTTTTTTTGTTGTATAAATAAATCGGGAAACCTAAATGTGTGTCAGAACTATCGAACAATCAGTCTGATAAGTCATCCAAGTAAAGTTCTCTTGAGGATGTTACTTAACAGACTGAATCCTCAGGCGGAGAGTATCATTGTCGAAGAACAAGTGGGCTTTCGAGCGGGAAGGAGTACCATCGAGCAGATATTTAATCTTCGTCTACTGAATGAGAAGTACTCAGAGTATCATCAACCACTCTACCATGCCTTCATTGACTTTCGAAAGGCGTTTGACAGAGTGTGGCATGCGGCGCTATGGTCAACAATGAGGCATTTTAAGTTCAACAGTGATATTGTGAGGGTAATTGCAAACCTTTATCAGCAGGTGACCAGCGCTGTCTCAGTAGAGGGAACGCTAGGTGATTGGTTCCGTACGACGGTGGGTGTGAGACAGGGTTGTATACTCTCCCCCACTCTTCAATATATTCTTGGAGAGAATAATGGAGACGACCTTAAAAGGACATGTTGGAACAGTTAAAATAGGTGACAGGCTTATCACAAACTTCCGCTTTGCTGATGATATTGATGTATTGGCAGGCACAGAAAGGGAACTCCAGGAGTTGATTTGTAGATTGAATAGAACGTCCCTGTGTTTTGGTATGGTAATAAATGCTGATAAAACAAAGCTCATGACCAATAACGTTGCAGAGTTTCAATCTGTCATAGAGGCAAATGGGCAGGTACTTGAGGTGGTGAAACGTTTCAAATATCTTGGATCGTTGATCAGCGAAGAGGGTTCGAAGCCAGAGGTAATTGCAAGAATAGCACAAACAACAGCGGCGCTGACTAGGCTGCAACCTATTTGGCGAGACAAGCGCCTCGCCCTCGGCATAAAAGTCAGACTACTGCGCTCTTTGGTGCTGTCAATATTTCTGTATGCCTGTGAGACCTGGACCATTACAGCAGATATCCAGGGCCAATTTCGTGGGGAATCGGGACCTTCGGAATTTGAAAATCGTCATATAACACCGATAGTGTTTCTTACAAGATCGTTATATCTATTATTGTCCCTTACAAAAGTATTTAATACCGCTAAATAAACAAATTTAACAGATCTATCTCAGAAAAATATGTTGCAACAACTTACCTTCATTACCCACAATAATGGAATAATCCGCCAGTCGTCCAGAATGAAGAGAACACATCGTTTCAAAATTTTCTTTCAAACTAAACCGGCCATCTTGCTTGTTTACATCTACAATGACAGCATTGTCTATTTTTAGATTCAAAATGGCTGGGTGTTCAACCGGTGTAAATGCACAACAATGCTTTAGGAATAATTTTTTTTATCGCTCGGCGGTATGTTCTTGACATTAGTGGCGGAGGGAACATGTTTTTTGACGTAATAACTCACCCCAGCATTGTAAAGGATAACCAGTATTATGAAGTTAAGTTATATCAGGGTCACTGACATTGTATCCTGTACCTCTGATGACAACATTTTATTTTTTTTGGTTTTTTTTTGGTTTTTGAGTTCGCTTTATTTCTCTATTCTCCAAGGCGGATGTGCGTTGCACTGTGGTTTTTATTTTGCACCTGTCAGCCCAGTGCATCCAACTTCAGCATGCATTTTATGTAAGGTTCTGTTTCCTCCTGCATTTTCTAAGGGTTTGCTTCCCGGGGTAACAGCCGGTGCTGTGATGGGGAACGAATCTGCAACATTTTATAAGACAATACAACAAAGGCAATTTTGCTCCACCCAAAAACAAAAACCCATTGCAAGAGAATATTTATATTGTTGATCAGACTACAAAGGAAAGTAGAAATGACAAAGAATACATTTGCAAATGTGGAGAGACATGACCACCTAAAGCATAATATGACAGCTAAATAAGTTGACACACCTACCCGTATATTGCCACAAAAATCCATCTTGACAGGGCTGAGGGCTGCACTGCTTAATTTATCTGAAAATATATTTTTAGTTGTACATCTGAGAGTGAGACTGACTGTAAGCCAAACTTATATGATACAGTAGATTCTCAATTACCCACGGTGGTAGGAAACAAAAATACACAAGATTTTTTTTTTTGGCGTTCGCCTTATTTCTCTAATCCCCAAGGCGGTGTGCATTGCACTGTGGTTTTTATTTTGCGCCTGTCGGCCCAGTGCATCCGACTTCAGCATGCATTTTATGTAAGGGTCTGCTTCCTCCTGCATTTTCTAAGGGTTTGCTTCCCCGGGGTAACGGCCGGTGCTGTGATGGGGATCGAACCCAGCACCTTCGGATTGTGAGCCATGCCACTTAACCACTAGGCCATGCCATCCCCTATACACAGATTTAAAAGCCCTGCAAAACATTTGTTAACAACCCCCTCCGACTTTTATCTGGACACACAAGAAAGGAACTGTATTAATGCTATTGAAGGATTAATGCAGAAATACACCTGATGATGTGAGTTAAAAAAAACACTTTTGTGCTCGTTTCATTGTACCGAACAATTGTGAAATAAATGATAATCTTACCAAATATCGGTACCAAATTTTTACAGGCATCTAGAAATGGAACGACAAGTATACAGTCTTCCTGGCTGGTATCAACATCAGCAAAGCTGAAAGAAAAACAAAATAATAATGCAAATATTTATCAAAATATTCTATCCCACAGTAACCAAGGCAATGTTATTTTTCTTTTTACACGTTGTTGGTGAATATTTTGCAATGTCAATTAGAACATCCCAATTAGGAAAATCATCATCATGTAAAAATGCCTTTGCAGAACGTCGCTCTCACATCAGCCAATCTTTAACACTCTCGATCTCTAGCCAGAACTCCCGCCTCTATAGTTGTCATCTTCAGGACCTCCGTGATGTCTTGTGTCCATCTTCTCCTCGGTCTACCTCTGCCCCACTTTCCAGGCACCATACCCTCCAGTATCGTTCTCTCCAGGCCATTATGACGTTTGAGGTGGCCAATTTATTTGAGCTTTCTGGACAAGATATTGTTTACTAACCAATTTTCCTTGATATCCAGTTCTTGTAGGATATCTGCATTTTTACTTTTCGCTATCCATGGTATTTTGAGTATTTTTCTGTAGCATTATAGTTCAAAAGATTCAATCCTTCTCTCAAGTTTCACATCTGTACGTTGTCATTGGCAAGCTCGCAGGATTTTTATGTTCTTAATTTTATTAGAGTTCTGTCATAAGTTTTTCATCTTATTCAACCTCTGTATTGCCATAGTCATTCTTCGACTGACTTCCTTCAGACAATCTCCATTCTAGCTTATAACTGAGCCAAAGTACTCAAAACTTGTGACTTTCTCAATTTTCTGTTGTTCTATAATAACTTTAGGTTTGGTCTTTGTCTTATCTGTGCTCATTATTTTGGTTTTACTTATATTGAAGTATAGATTTTGATCTTTGCTGTGTTATTTTACAGACAGGATCATCAGTTCCAGCCCGGCAGCGCTGTTTGAGAGAACAACTATATCATCTGCATATCTGAGCTCTGGTATCTCGTTCCCACCAATTGTTAATGGCTCATTTCCATCGTTTTTGACGTTCCTCATTATAGATTCAGCATATATATTGAATAGATAAGGGGAGAGTATTCATACCCGTCTTACACCCTTTTGAACTTCAAACCAGTCTGATGTTTCGCCGACTATTCTGACCGAATCTTGAGGTTCCTGGTATAGTGATTTGATCAATTGAATCAAGTGCATTGGAAACCCCATGTCTGTCATTATGTTCCACAACGCTTAGTGTTGTACACAGTCAAACGCTTTTGTGTAATCTATAAAGCAAGTGTGTACGTCGACATTGTACTCTATCTGCATTTTTCTAATATATTTATGTTAAGGATGTGATCCCTCGTGCCCCTACCTTTCGTAAAATCTGCATTAGGAAAATAGAACAGAAAAAGGACAAATGTGGAAGAGGAATGTGAAAAGTTTAATTGCTAGTGCACTAGTTCAGTGGTTACATGGGCTTTTGTATATCAGATTTGTATTAATGTCATCCGTAAAACTCAATCATTAGCTCCCAAACTTAATGATATGTAGCCTAAGATAAGAAGCAAAGGCTACCTGTTATTTGTATTTCTCATCATGAAATTGACATTTAATATAATAAGGTCTTTCTAGGCATGCTACTATGCACATTATTGCCTAGATTCCATTCCAGACAAGGATAGAAGAGGTAATGTAAGTGGTTTTTGTTTAACAAGCTGAATATATATCTTTCTTTTTCTGTGTGAATGTGTGGGTGTGTGAGGGGCGTTCAAATCAAACAGGGACTTTTTGTTCTAGTTCTACCTGAATGGGTTATGGCGTGCTGGAACTACTATCATTAGTTAGGGGCATTTGTGGCTCATTACTGCTAGGTGGCCCATTTGTTATGGACCAGTCACATGACATATTCATAAAAGTGGCGAACAACACTGTTAGTGCTTGCATGTAACAGAGTTGTGATGAAGTTTCTTGTGAAAGAAGGCGTGAAAACCAGCGGAAATTTACAGAAGACCGCAATCACAATGCGGTGATGAGACACTCAGCCGCAGTAAGACATACATTTGAATGGTGTAAATGTTTTAGAGAAGGCTGTATATCCGTGAGTGATGATCCCGGCCGTGGTGGCTCTCAACTAACCAGCCATTCCTGTGAGTATTCAGATTGTGGAACGCCTTATTCAAGAAGATCAACGCATTAACCTGTTGCAAAATTGCACAAGAGGCTTTTTCTGGGTACGGTGAACACTATTATTCGTGAACATTTACATTTTTGAAAGGTTAGTGTTCGTTGGGTGCCAAAACAGATTTCTGCTTTTTACCAGAACCAAAGGGTTCAAGCCTGCACTGAATTGGTGGAACATTTTGACATGGAAGGCATGACTTTTTGGATCACTTCATTACATGTGACGAAAACTGAGCACATCATTATACTCCTGAATCGAAACGAGCATCCAAGGAGTGGAAGCATATGCAATCACCACAACCCAAAAAATTTAAGACAATTGGCATCATTCATGTTGATTTTCTACCCTGTGGTGCCACCATCAACAGTGAACAGTCATACGCATTTTGAATGATGTGCATAGCCATCTGCGGAAAAATGACCTGGTTTAATCACAAAGGGCATCCTGCTCCTACAAGATGACGCTCGACCTCATACGGCTCACCGCACTATGTGCCATCTGTAGCATCGCGTCTGGGAAGTATTGCCACATCCACATTGCAACCCATATTTCCAAATTTCCACCTGTTTGGACCCTAAAAAAATTCCTGGGAGGTCAGCATTTCAACACTGATGACGAAGTGAAACAGGTGGTCCTGGATTAGTTCAGACATACTGACAAATCTTTCTATGTTGAAGCTTTTCAAGCATTACTTAAACGCTGTTATGAGTGCATAAACATTGCAGGAGATTATTTAAAAAAAATAAATGGCATTTTGACTACTCTTGAAAACAACATTTTTTCCTTACATAAAAAAGTCCTGGTTTGATTTGAACGTCCCTCGTATGTGTGTGTATATACATATTTACACATACATATAAACACACACATAAATCTCACATGCTTATATAAGTGAAATGATGAATGAATGCAAATACCCAAGAGAACAAACCTGGTAGGCATTGCTGAGAAAAATGTTGCTATATCGTTATCTTCTTCAGCGTCCTTACGAACATCTAGGTTTTCTAAATCTGAAAATGTAGATGATGCTATCACTGCTGTTCTCATGTGTTCCTTGGGTAAACCTCCATTACTCTCATGCAGATGAGTAGTGAAACCATTAACTGTATGTGTGGCTGGCACATCTTCTGCTAGCAGAGAAGATGACAGCACAAGGGATATTGGAGAAGGGACCAGTATAGACTCAACAGCTGGAACACTGGCTGACTGTACAGAATCCAGATGGACAGATGGATGTGATAGTACAGGATTATGAATGGTGGGCGATTCAGGCTGCTTCGGACTTGAGCCCCCATTAAGGGAATGATGAGATGAGAAAATATGAACCCTTATGCCATCTGTAGAGCTAATAGAAGGAGGTCTGTGTCTTGGTAGCCTGAAATAAGACAACGAACAAACAAACCCATTAACTTCATATAAATTTTATATAAAGCTGAAACAAAATATATAAGCAGAAAAATGAATAATAATACAGTTAAGGACCACTTAAACAAAACAAAAGCAAAATTAACTATCTATCTTCAGTACACTTATGCCGTTAGACGCAGTGGGGAATTTTGACCTCATTTGTTGCATATTTTTTTGGCAGACAAAAATCTGCTGTAGACTTGCCAGATTAATCCAGGTATCTGTTACCAACTGTTAGGTTGGTAGCCCGTGGAATATATGATTGCCTTTTTGGGACTGTTGGTGGTGGAAGCGTAAATTAGAGCAAAGTAGATCCGCAGCCTGTAAGGTGTCATCTTTGCTGCTCCGCTAACCACATAACCAAGACCTGATGTTATAGCCATACAGTCCACTTTGTGACATATTCTCTGTGGGGCGGGAATCTCTAGAATAATTTTAGTACATTTATTAACTTCAATTTTGCTACTGCACATGGGTGTCTGATCTCACCACTCAGAGATCAGGGGAAATGATCAGGAGAAAAAAATCCCGGTCTCCGCCGTGATTTGAACCTGAAACCTCCAGCACCCAAGGGGAACACCTTACCTAGAGACCACTCGGTCTCCTTGCATAATTTAAGTATTTTCAAAAATCAGTACAGTGATAATTTATTTCCACCTTCAAATGAGAGTTCAGTGTACTCACTTATTGAGTATACTATAGTATCATGGAATAGTCCATAACTAGTCGCAAAGCCCTTACTTCTAAGGCAGTCTAGTGATGGTTTAATTGCTATTCTGACAACTTAATCAGGGCTTGTCTGAGCATATGAAGCCTGGACTCTGCTAACTATGCAAATGAAACCATGCTCTGGTTCAATGAATAGGACAGTGGGTTCTAGCAAAGTAAAGTGCAATGCACAGAGCATGGCAAGACCCTCAGAATGCCACAGTCATTCACTACATCATGTTCTGTTTCCAGCAGTCTTGACCAAGTTTTGTTGCTGGACCCAGATGGTTCGGGACCAGAGAGTAAGGTTGACGAACAGCGTAGCTTATTCCTCACTATAATCCAAATAGTGAGCAGTTACATCATCAAGATAAAAACTGTCTGAAATGTCCCATCACCGCTTGCGGTTGGGTACCTAACTTTTTTTGAGAATAAAGAGCTATGGGGACTGTGCTGATGTTTCCTATCTTGAGCCAAATGTGTTACAATGGCTGCTGTAGGCCCATGTTGCCATATGGCTGTTATAGCCTCAGTCTATCTGTCTCTTAGTTTTTCTCATGCATCATAACCAGATTTTCTTATTCTTCAGAGTTTATTCTGAAAAGGACGTTGTGTTATAGTTTACAGCAAGGCTGCGATACCAGACACATCCGATTTCAGCTTGTTTTTTGGGGGCCCCCAATTTGCTTTCCAACTACCCTAGTATTTTAGCCAGACTACATGAGTGCAGCTTGTTTCCAGGGCCACCTCTTGGAGATGGAAGGAGGCCTTAGTCAGTTGCTGTTTGCTGACCCTGATGCCAGCAGCCAACTGTGACTCACTAGCTGCTGTCAGCTTATTCACTGTGCTGCATCTATGCTCAAGGTGAGAATCTGCAGCTGATTCGGTCCCATCCTCATGAAATTGGAGAACAATTTTATTTTATGTCTTTTCTACATGTTGAGCACAGGATGTTTTACTATTACAAATTATAATTTTTAACAACATATAATTTTAACTTTAAATGTTTGCAAAGGATGCAGAAGAACACAACAAAAATAAGTCAGCACTGGTTGCATTAGATTTATCAGGAATATAATTGTAACGTTTTGTAACAATTGTTTCTTACTTTTCAAAAGGTTCCGCAGAAACTAGTCTTGTGCTCTGAAAGAGAATAACATATTTCCACTTTAGTGTTGGGGGAAAAAAATAGAAAATGGCTCAAACAACTGACTTCATTACACCTGGTCGACCTCCATATGTGCTTATTGTTAAAAGAGCAGATGACAGATAACGAACTTCATACCTTCTGCAGCAACATTAAAATTTCCCAGACTTCATCAGGTACCCATTTACAGCTGGGTTGACAGAGAAGCAATCATACCCATGGTACTATTGTTTAGACTAAAGGTCTTTGCTATTTCTAATAGTAAATGACAGAAGATGTCAAAGTATTTAATTTCCAACATCATTATTTTGCTGAATTGCTTATGTCTTTTTTCAACTTCAATGACAAATGTTGTTGCACTGAACACTTGTCATTTGTTGGTGTATATACTCATTGGTTCATGTATTTTCATTTCTTGTTGGCGTACTTTGTCCTAGGTGGCATGGTGTGTTTCATCTGTTCTCAGGTACTGTCTGGCTTATATGGCTGCTTTCTTATACTTGTCTATGCTTGTTTTGTGATTTGTTTGCTTTTTCGTCTGCATGTTCGTGTCTGACTGGGGGCTTTTCTACATTGATGTGGGTTTCGTTTTGTTTTTGTTCTGGTCTGGCCTATGTATGCACTTTTCATTTGTATTAATTTTACATGTAATCATATTTACCATTTTCATAACTAGCATACTTCGCCTTACATGTTCCTGGCCATTCACTTCCTGGTAATAGCTGCCAACTCAAATCGTATTGTATCACCATCTTACATTATGTTTTGCTTGTGATTTGTTAGTTGTTTTCATTTTCTCTTTATCTCTGTTTTTGTCCTGGTACGATCACTGAGTCATTACTTATTTTTGTTTTAATCACTCATTTTCTAATTGACCTATTCTGTTCCTCGTTTCTGATCTATATCACTTATCTGATGTTATCAAGCTGAGCTATCTCAAACCCTGAAAATTGTTTCACTTTTTCTGACAATGTATTATGGTAAATTTTGTTTATTTGAGACAACTGTCTTCTAAGGCTTTTTTAATTAGTCATGATCATTTTTGTTGGCTCTTTTTAACTGTCAACTATAAAAATTGTTCATTAGCACATTGCAAGTTATTTAACACATTCGCTCCCAGGAGCCGCTTACAGGGGATCATAGGTTTATCAAATAGGACCAGGAGTCGCTCACAGCGCCAAGTATGGTATAGTTAGAAACAAAATTTTAAAAAGACTAATCACATTAAAATGTGATCCTAATTTTTGAAGAACTACAGGAAATAACCTTTCCTTATCAAAACGTAATCAAACGTGTTGTTATCGTTGTCAATTGACACAAATATATTAGTTTAAAATTTTTCACAAAGTTGTGTGAAATTGTTTACCATGACAACTGGCGAATGATTCACAAACAGCACACGCACTCCTCGCCTTAATGCCAAACAGGCTAGGAATTTGTTTCAGGAGATGTCTGATAGATCTAGTGACATCGAAGATAGCAAAAACAACATGGACAGTGATGTTAATGATTCTGATAGTAATGATATTTATGGTAGTAGTAATGAAGTGTTCAACTCTTGTCAAAAGAGCACGGATAAACTTTTACTGCATTGGTTGCCCCGAGAGGCCTCACCTGCATCCTAAAAATTATTTCAGACTCCACCACACACAGAACTCTTAGAATTATATTTCTTATATATTGGTGTATATCAGTATGTTATAAATAAGAATAAGATGAATAAGTTTTGATTTGTATATATGTATTTCTTTGAAAAATTATTTTTTTATACCCAAGAAAAGTGTAAGTAGCTAGATAAATGAAAACAATTATAAATATTAGTATATGTGCATGTTCTTGGACGATTTATACTCATTAATGGATACACTACATGAGAATTATCAAGAAAAATACATCAAATGTCTCAGAACACCAGGATTTCATTGTAAGTAGACATTTTTATATAATCTTTTTAATTGTTTATTTCCCACAGTCACATTGTTATACGTGTAATGTGTACAAAATCATATAAATTTTCAAAAATAAATATTTACCCGAACAGCGCTTTCATTCATCTGTAAATTAATATATAATTTTTTAAAATCTATTGAAAATTGAGAAAACTGCAGCTGAAATTACAGACACATCTCTAGTTTAAAAATGTAAATAAAAATTAATCTAGCAACAGAGTGTTTTTAAACCCGGTAGTTAATGAGTTAAAGTGTGTCTGTCTATAAACTGATGTTCCTAGCATATTCAATGTGTATCTAATAGATTTCATTATACAAGATCAGCAGATCAGTTGCCATCTCCCTATCGAATGTCGGCTGCAACAGATCTCCAACATTATCTATCTCTTGTCATGATGGTGTCATCTGAAAGGTTTTTCCTTTTTACCCCTTATTTTTCCAAAACATGCCTAATTGTTTTATTTTATTTCCACAAAACATGCTCTATTTTTCTATATTTATGTACATTTCAAAGACCTCAATTCTCTCTCCCAACTGTTTGTTTATTGCCCAAGTTTCTATGCCATAAGTTAGCAAGCAAAGATGATGACAACATGAGATTTTTGTTGTGATATGTGAT
Organism: Ariolimax columbianus; assembly: GCA_036924085.1. NCBI lineage: Eukaryota > Metazoa > Mollusca > Gastropoda > Stylommatophora > Arionidae > Ariolimax > Ariolimax columbianus. The sequence continues at coordinate 22,022,892 of JAVGWX010000004.1, read as the reverse complement.
CAAAATGTTGTAAAGACCTATCCTAGTATATGACAGACCCTACCACACTTGGGACCCACAAGGATGTATTCGGTAGTTGGGCTGTTCTAGTCTTTTTGGACAGTATGCTTTTTCTGAGCTTCATCAATTACCTTCTGCTCGACGGTGTGAGCATCTTGTGTGGTGTTAGTGTACCATGTGGAGCAATCTCGAGTAAGCATTTCCCAGGAAGTGACATCAATGTTGAAACTGTTCTGAGACCTTTTCAATAAGTCGTGTACAGTTTCTTCTGTCCCCTGATGAGTGTTTACCTGTGCTGATCTCATTGTACAGCAGCTACTTTGAAGTGTCCATATGATGCGGGCTCTCTGCTGCAGCACATAGATGCTCAAGAGTTTTGCACTGTTGACAGCTTCAGAGTTAAGATACTCTATCCTGCCAGCTGATCATGACCAGCCTGTGGAAACACTTCACATGGAAATGGTGTAGTTTCCTACGTTACTGTTATACATTGTTCATGTTTCACAGGCATACAGAAGGGTGGCTAGCACTACAGCATGATATACTTTGTTCTTGGTGGTGACTCCCTCCATGTTGGTCCCAAACATTTGCTTGTAGTCTTTCAAACACAATGCTTGCTTTGGTCATCTTCAGATTCTGTATTTGCTTTCCCCATAAATTGTACTGTCTATCTTGATAAAGCCGTCAACTGTTCGGAGATGTTCACCTTATACAGTGGTGTTTGGTTCGTGGTTGCTGATTCTTCTCCATGTTCTGGGCATGCATTAAGGTCACAATCATCAACAAAGATGGGATCTAAGGTGATTGTTTCACCAAAGTGATACCATACAGTAATGATGAGTATACACAATACTTGATTATTCTCATTTTAAATGTGTGAGTTATTTGTTTGAATGTCAATATCTGTCTTATGCTGGTGAAACAGGTTCAGCCATTCCTACTATCCTTATGATTTGTGTTCTGCGTATTTCACCCTCCTTTATTATATTATCAGGATAGAAGAGGCAACTGTTCTAGCATTTTATTGTTAATTCTTATCAGTATGGCAAATGTGCTGTCTACATTCTAAAACATCAGTTTTCATTTTCTCAGTGCTAATGTGTAATCCATATGTTGTTTACTTGACTCACTAATCCATATATTGTTTACTTGACTCATTAATCCATATAGTGTAACTTGACTCACTAATCCATATGTTGTTTACTTGACTCACTAATCCATATGTTTACTTGACTCACTAATCCATGTGTTGTTTACTTGACTCACTAATACATGTGTTGTTTACTTGACTAACTAATTCATGTGTTGTTTTCTTGACTCACTAATCTATATATTGTTTACTTGACTCACTAATTCATATGTTGTTTACTTGACTCACTAATCCATGTGTTGTTTACTTGACTCATTAATCTATATTATTTACTTGACTCACTAATCCATATATTGTTTACTTGACTCACTAATTTCAGCAATTTGTGTTCCTTATCAGATAAGGTTATTGTACAATTCCTTGCCTACTATCTTTTCAGCTTGATGAACCATTATTGTTTGGTGCAAACACATGTTGTTTTTTATTATCATGTCCTTGTCTGAGATTTCTTTTTCAAATTCATTCACTATGTGAAACTCTGACTTATTTTCTTATTCACATTTCTTCACTGATTGGGTGTAGAGGTATTCTTTTATTTTTCTTGTGACAAAGTTTCTACTAGATGAAATAACCTGCCTATGTCAAAGCTTCCTTGTGCTCCTCTTTCAATATGTCTGACAGGATCTTCTTCTTCTTCAGTCTTTGTCTTGAGAAGGCCATTTTGTTACGATGCATCGTAGTTTACAGTGAGGCTGAAACATTTGTGCCTTTCAGTCCAACACACCTAGTTTCAGCACAACATTTTTAGGACCGGGATTGGCTCCCCTCTTCAATCTCAACTCTCTCAGCCAAGCTGCATAAGCACAGCCTGTTTCCAGGGCAGGCACTTAAAACTGGAATTGGGTCTTGGCCTCTCTAAATCATTGACCCATTTACTGCCTCATCTACAGTTCCTGGCAGGTTAGCGTTACTATTCATTTTTCTGCCTTTCAAGATGAAAGAAACAAAATTCTAATGGCTTACCTGCAATCTTTGAGCACTTGCCAGCATAGGGGACACTGGAAAGGCTGCATTACGTACAAGATGGTGGGTTGATTCAAACGTTGGTGCAGTAGATACAAGTTTCATGCAGTCATCTAAAGTCACTATAAAGGTATCACATGTAGCAGCAATAAGTGACGCTGACTCTGTCAGTTTCTGTGAAATATAAATTAGCATAGTAATAAACAAGACACATTTCTTGTTTGAGGTGCCACTGATCTGTGCACTAGAAATTTTTTTTAAAAATTATTTTAAAAAAACAACATAAGCTTCTGCCACTCATAGAAAATGAGGGAGTGAAGGAAAAGGAGTGCTTAAAATAGAGTTTCTAAAACATTTTGCTGTATGGGTGGGCTGTACTGTTGACAGTAACCAAACAGAAAACATCAAAGGATGGAAATCTATTTTCAGAAGGACTGATAAAGCTTAACCTACACAAGGAAGTCAGTCAAATTTATATAGTCATTACGTATGCACAAAATGAAGATGAGAGAACTGACATAAAGGAAGAATTCTTTGAGCTACTACAAATGAACGTTGATGATTGTCAATAGTAAATACTCATCCTATGCTAGAAGACTGTAATGCCAGAGTTGGAAAATGACTATTCCCGATGGTATGGAGTGATTGGTAGGCATGATGAAAATCTCCTAAATGACAATATAAAATGACAACAAATTTTGCACGGAACAAAACTTAAAGAAAACGAGGAAGGAAAAGGAATGCCCTCTTAAATTTGCAAAAGATAAGCAAGATGCTCTGCCGATTAGCCACAAGACTATACCATCTCAAGCCACAAGACTATACCATCTCAAGCCACAAGACTATACCATCTCAAGCCACAAGACTATACCATCTCAAGCCACAAGACTATACCATCTCAAGCCACAAGACTATACCATCTCAAGCCACAAGACTATACCATCTCAAGCCACAAGACTATACCATCTCAAGCCACAAGACTATACCAAGAGAATGGGAGATTGCCATATTAAAATCCAATATTTAAAAGGGGGACAATCGGCAAATGAAAACCTTAGAGGTATTTCCCTCCTTAGTGTCCCTGGAAGATTCTACTCTAGAATTCTAGAATGGAGATTAAGAGCAGTCAAGTATGGATGAGTGCTGTATCTTCACCTGACACCAAAAGGCTCTTGAGCATGGTGATGAGATGCACCGGTTTTTTTAATCTGAAGAATGGATTCGTTAAAGTTCCTTGGGGCAGGCTCTGCGAGTGCTTGGCGAGGAAAAATATCCCAGGATCCTGATCTGTACCAAACAGGGTTTCTATAAAATGTGCAGAAATGATGTACAGGTATCCAATAAAAAGTCAGAGTGGACATGGTAGATCAAAAAGGCAAAGGCCGCTGTCCATCGTAGACAATGATGGCATAATTTATTTTGCTAGCGCTATTTTTAGTAAGGATTAACTGCGCTACTTTTTATCCTTACTCTCTCGTCTCGTGCCGCCCGTCCCCAGTGGCAAGTCAAGGACAAGACGACTAGGAGGCGACTACAAGATTCAGGGGACTCTGCATCAAGCACCCGTGAAAAAGACGGGGGAGTCCAGAGTCAAACCCACACCACCTGATCACGAGGCCGACGGCTTAACCACTTCGCCACGGAATAGTAGATCACTAGCAGAATTATCACTATTCTTGTCATACTCCTGATGGAGGATGTCATCAAAGCCTGCAAGAAAAGGAACAGAAAATACACAATGGGATACTGAAAGATTTTTTGTTTGTTTGCGGCAGGGCAGACACTCCGACATGTGAAGACTACAGACGTCATCATGGCGACTGGCCTGCAGATATAGCATGACCAAAAGACCCTGAAGTAAAAAAAGAATAAAGTCCATCCAGGTGATTTTTTTGTTTTTTGTTTTGTTTTTGCGTTCGCCTTATTTTTCTAATCCCCAAGGCAGTGTGCGTTGCACTGTGTTTTTATTTCGCGCCTGTCGGCCCAGTGCATCTGAATTCAGCATGCATTTTATGTAAAGGTCAGCTTCCTCCTGCATTTTCTAAGGGTTTGTTTCCCCGGGGTAACGGCCGGTGCAGTGATGGGGATCGAACCCAGCACCTTCGAATTGTGAGCCGTGCCACTTAACCACTAGGCCACGCCATCCCCTGATACTGAAAGATGAAACCAACATATGGGATCTAGACGCTGAGCAGCGCATGAGCTGCAGTGGTCAGCGACCCATAGCTGACTGCTAGCACAAGGGCCAGCGAACCAGAGCTGCAAAGACCCTTCTACACCTCCACGCGTTGATCCTGGATAACAGGCTGCAGCAGGGCAGACTGGATAAGGAGAAAGGATCGAAGAGGGAATGCTAACCAGGTACTCAAAAAATGCTTGCTGAAGTCGGATGTGTTGGACCGAAAGGTGCAAATATCGCAGTCAAGCTGTAAACTACGACACAACGCATTCCGTTCTCTGGACTACACTCTGCTACTTAAGCCCTTTCAGGGTTTGGTAGCGGGAGATTGAGAATGAACACAGAAGAAGAAGAAACCAACATATATATCAAAGCTGGCATTTACAGATGCCGTGGCCCTGATCATCAAGTTAAAAGCACATCTCCAGACCATCTTATAAGTCTGGAAAAAAGGGACAGAAGAGAAATGTCCATCAGCAGCTCCAAATCAAAAATCATGGTGGTCGCAAGAGAGGAAAAGAAACATCAGATAGCCGTGGGACAGGCCATTGGAACAGGTCATAACGGAGACATCGAAGAAGAGTTGGCCACATGAAAGTCAGTAACTATTAGGCCTTTCCATGCAATAAACAGAGGATTACTCAGAAAAAGAGAAATAAGCAAGATGACAGATGGGTTTATACTGGTCTATATAAGTTTCTGTCCTGAAATATGAATGTGAGTCATGGGCAATTACCATAGCCCAAAAAAGCCAGCCACAATCCACAGAAATGAGGTACTTAAGAAAAGTTGTCCAAGTGACAAGATCTGTGACCAGACAGACAATGCATCAAGATCTCAAAGCCCAACATCTACAACTGCAGATTGAGAGAGGACAGGATTCCACGACAATCATGGGAGGCCAAGAGTCAGAGCCCCAGGAAGATCAAAAGTATGCTGGGAAGACAATATACACTCCCTGAGAGACCAAGGGATGAACTGGAACCAAGCCAGGAGAAGGATGGCAGATAGAACAGTCTGGTAAACTCTCTGACAAACATCTACACCTCAGGGTAGAAGAGAATTGACTACTTAGCTAAGTGAAGTAACAGTAATTTGGTTACAAAATAGGGAATAACAATGATACCTAGAAACATAGAGCAGAATCAATGTGTTACAGTAATTAGAATATAGTCAATCTTGCAACATTTTACAGAAATAAAATATACTTGGTCCCGCTAACTTCCATCACAGAAGGATAATATTCTGGATCACAGGAGAAAACTATACTGGTTTTTGGTAACGTAATTTTACAGTGGCAACAATATAATCTAGCAATGATAATTTCATTTTACAGAAAAAAAATATAATGAAGTCATGCTAACCTTATTTCTTCACAGTGCAGAAAAAATAACGAAGACATGATACCTTGATTTCACAATAAAGACAATACAAGACAGTTAAGCTAACTTGATTTCACAATGGAGACAATATACGGCTGGGACCCACCCAATGGTCTCGAGGCTAGGTGTTCGCCTCGGGTGCTGGTTCAAATCCTTGTGGAGACACCGAGATTTTTTCACGTGGATCATCCGGTAAATATTTTTCCTGATCTATGAGTAGTGAGATCAGACACCTATGTGCAGTGGCGCCCACGTTAAAAACATCTTAGCAGTTAGAAATCGAAAGGAGTAGGCCTAACAGCCAATGCTCGAGCAAAATTCAAGTTAAAAATCTACTCAAATTATTCTAGGGATTCTCGCCCAACAAAGAATATGTCACAAACAGGGGACTGTGTAGCCATAACAACAGGTCTTGATTATGTAGTTAGTGGAGCGGCTTAGATGGCGCCTGACAGGCTCCGGGTCTACCTTGCTCTAATTTACGATTCCACCTCCACCAGTCTCAAAAATAGGCGATCGTATATTCCATGGGCTAACAGATGCTGTGGTTAACCTGGCAATTCACCAGTGGATTTTCCCCTGCCAAAAAATATGAAACAAAGGAGGTCGCTCCTCCCACGACGTATAATGACATAAGTGGACTAAAAGTAGATAGATAGATAGACAATACACAGCAGTTAAGCTAACTTGATTTCACAATGGAGACAATATAAGGCAGTTAAGCTAACTTGATTTCACAATGCAGACAACATAAAACAGTTGAGCTAACTTGATTTCACAATGGAGATAATATAAGGCAGTTAAGCTAACTTCATTTCACAATGGAAACAATATAAGACAGTTGAGCTAACGTGATTTCACAATGGAAACAATATAAAACAGTTGAGCTAACTTGACTTCACAATGTAGACAATGTAAAACAGTTCAGCTAACTTGATTTCACAATGGCGACAATATAAGGCAGTTAATAAGCTAGCTTGATTTGGCTTGGGCTTGGCTTCATTCATTCTCAATCTCCCACTACCAAACCCTGAAAGGGCTTAAGTAGCAGAATGTAGTCCAGAGAACGGAATGCGTTGTGTTGTAGTTTACAGCTTGACTGCGATATTTGCACCTTTCGGTCCAACACATCCGACTTCAGCAAGCATTTCTTTAGTACCGGGTTAGCATTCCCTCTTCGATACCTTCTCCTTAGCCAGTCTGCCCTGCTGCAGCCTGTTATCCAGGATCACCACATGAAGGTGTAGAAGGGTCTTGGCAGCTCTGGTTCGCTGGCCCTGACGCTAGCAGTCAGTTATGGGTCGCTAACCACTGCAGCTCATGCGCTCAGCATCTTGATCCCTAACTTGATTTCACAATGGAGACAATATAAGGCAGTTAATAAACTAACTTAATTTCCTAAATGAGAAAATATAATTATAACTTGATTTCAAATTCTACAGGAAAAGAATCATACCTCAGAATCTAACATTCCATCAGATCTTGATGCCATCTGCTTGACGGAGTGTACTTGTTGCACAAGCAGATCACAGTAAAGTCTGAGCTCAGACTGCTTTGTCCTTATGATGTCTGGTATGATGTCTGTGAGTAGTGAGTATTTGTTCTCATGTTAAAATGATATATGTTCTGAAGAATGAAAAGTCATCTTGTATATATGTGGACATACAAGAAAAAAAGATGCAGCTCATCGGTAAACATTGATAAATAATAAGATCTTTGAGCAATAAAGAGACTTTTCTACAAGAAGAATTTATTTGCCTTTTCCTTTTTATTTGGTTACTCGTCTTGCTGATGAACACTTTCAAATAATAAGAATGATTTGTATATGATGGTTTGATGTACGGCTGCCCTAACACCCAATATGGATATTTATTTAGCACTTCATTTCTTTTAGTTTGAATAGGTTAGCTTAAATTGTTCTCATTAACAAGACATTTCTACGCTAAAAAAAGCATAAAAACACATAAATACATTGCACACACACACATGTAGCTTTGCTCACCAGATTTTTGTTTTCTGTCCACGGAAATGAAATCTTCAGTGGAGTTGACATAGTTGTCATCAACAATGATTTTTGTAATTATGGAATTACAGTCAGGGTTGTAGATCTTGGTTTTTTTCCCCATGAGATGTGGGGGCCTAATTGAGATGCAAATCTTCTAGGAGCTCCAGTGGTTCTATTGAGGGTGAGAATCTGATATAACTACGCTGTCTGTATAGTCAAGGTCAGTCACACACAGCTGTCCAATGGTGACTCATGGGCTGTGCATCTCCAGCTTACCAAATCTAGTCCATCGCAAGGCAGAACAATGCTCCACCACCCCCCCCCCCACCCCCACAAAAACATAAAAGAAAGAAATATAATAGATTTGTGCAGTGCTCTGAGTAGATGAGACTCATTAGCCTAGAAAGGCAGCTAATCAAGGGAAAAGGGAAACTCTGACCTCTTGCTGGCTTGCAAGTAGACTGGGTACAGCCAAAGGCTAGGTAGGGTTGACCTGAATACAAAGATTTGCCAAAAGTGAATTTGTCTGGACAAAAGTCACAGATTTCAAAGGTCAATTGCAAAATATTTTGAAAAAGATCTTGACATAACAGCACAGCACATTCAAACTATTTAGGTGATGCCTTTGATTGATGTTTGCAGTGGAAAACACAAATAGAGTGAAACCAGATGCACACAAAGCAAGGATTGTCAGTCATGAAAAAACTTTGCTGTCCATGCAAGAAGTGCAGATGAAGGAGAATTAAAGAAGTTGTATACACTGTATGTATGTTACCAGCTGAGTAGGGATACAATGGATCCCATCTCACTGTAATATCCTTGACAATAACAAGGCTAACAGACTGTTATTAGAAAGTTAAAAGCTACCTCAACCTGATATAAGTATAAAAAGGCTTACCAGGTGTACAAATAAGAAATGGAATTTACTGCACCTGTGTGGCCCTAATGTGTGATCAGTCCGATTCATTTCTGAAAGCACTAGCAACAGAATATGAAATTGTTGCTCTTGTGGCAACTCTGAATGTTCCTCTCTCACAGAGAGAGAGAGAGGAGTTGGGGGTTGAAGGAGGGAGGGAGGGAGTTAGAGAGAGAGAGAGAGAAGTTGGGGGTTGAAGGAGGGAGGGAGGGAGAGAGAGAGAGGAGTTGGGGGTTGAAGGAGGGAGGGAGGGAGGGAGTTAGAGAGAGAGAGAGAGGAGTTGGGGGTTGAAGGAGGGAGGGAGGAAGGGAGTTAGAGAGAGAGAGGAGTTGGGGGTTGAAGGAGGGAGGGAGGGAGGGAGTTAGAGAGGAGTTGGGGGTTGAAGGAGGGAGGGAGGGAGGGAGGGAGAGAGAGAGAGAGAGAGAGAGAGAGAGGAGTTGGGGATTGAAGGAGGGAGGGAGTTAGAGAGAGAGAGGAGTTGGGGGTTGAAGGAGGGAGGGAGTTAGAGAGAGAGAAAGAGGAGTTGGGGGTTGAAGGAGGGAGGGAGGGAGTTAGAGAGAGAGAGAGGAGTTGGGGGTTGAAGGAGGGAGGGAGGGAGTTAGAGAGAGAGAGAGAGAGGAGTTGGGGATTGAAGGAGGGAGGGAGTTAGAGAGAGAAAGAGAGAGAGAGAGAGAAAGAGGGTAGGCGTGGGGTGGGGGTGTTTTACTCATTTAAAACTCTACCAACTGAGATAAGTAGTCATACCATGAAAAATTTCATAACAGCCCACTCTGTCAAACCAAACGAGACATGGCATAAATCTTCTAAATTGAGTTGGTAAACTAAGGTCTAATCCCCTTTGTCACAAGCTAGTTACAGGGACAAATGGGAAACAGTGTATCTAGGCCAACAACAAATTGATGCGTGTAATCAGCTGATCAGAAGTGAACAGGTGGTAATCCTCAGACTCTGCACAGACCTCAACAGATTGTGATACTATCTATTCAACAAACTGAAGGTAGATTGTGAACAGGTGGTAATCTTCAGACTCTGCACAGACCCTAACAGATTGTGATACTATCTATTCAACAAACTGAAGATAGATTGTGAACAGGTGGTAATCTTCAGACTCTGCACAGACCTCAACAGATTGTGATACTATCTATTCAACAAATTTAAAGATAGAAACTACCTATGAATGTGGCTGCATCTCTTATATAAAGACAGCTGAACATCTGCTAAAAAAAAAAGAGTTCAGCATATGAGGAACAGAAATGGCATATATGACCATCACTAGTACCATCCTTGGCCAAGCTCCATGCAAACCTTAAAGGTCTCAGGCTGGCCACTACTTTCTTATGATATTTTCAAGCTGACATACGAAAGTGAATATAGAATAACGTCCGGTGTACACAGATGGTCCAGCAGAGGGGGTTGGCCGGAATGGGGAAGGAGGTATATATATTAGACACAAAAGTGGAAATATAACAGAAGAAGGGAAGTCATCCACAAACCTCAGAGCAGAATCTATGGCCCTCCTGTGAGCATTAAGAATACTGGAAACAGAAAAGCAACCACCAACAAAAATAGTTGTCTTCACAGACTGCAGATTTTTAATAGAGGCAATTCAAAACAAAAACATCAAACTGCTGTTGTAAGAAATCAGAGATCCTCAGCAATAGCACTCCAACGACTACCATCCCACTACGGAATCACAGGAAATGAGAGAGCTGACAAACTGGCAAAAGATGGCAGCAAAAAGGGCACAATTTAATAGAGTACCATACAGACAGATCAAGAACATCATCAAAAATCAGTATATACACCAATGGAGACAAGACAGAAACATAAGCAGTACACCAGACCCAATTCACCAGCTCAAAAGAAACCAACAAACTATCTCATTTCGCCCGAGAACTGGTCACTACAGACAACTAGAACATCTGACTAAAAATCTCACACACCGATGAATGCCCATGTCCAACAGGTAGCCAGAATCATGAACACATTCTACAGGAATGCCCACTCTATAGGGAAATAAGATACCGGACCTGGCCAGAAGGTGCGGAGATGAGACAAAAGCGGCGGGGCAGACACTCCGACATGTGAAGACTACAGACTTCATCATGGCGACTGGCCTGCAGATATAGCATGACCAAAAGACCCTGAAGGCAAAGAAAGAATAAAGTCCATCTAGGTGATTTTTTTTGTTTTTGTGTTTGCCTTATTTCTCTTATCCTCAAGGCGGTGTGTGTTGCACTGTGGTTTTTATTTTGCGCCTGTTGGCCCAGTGTATCCGACTTCAGCATGCATTTTATGTAAGGGTCTGCTTCCTCCTGCATTTTCTAAGGGTTTGCTTCCCCGGGGTAACGGCCGGTGCTGTGATGGGGATCGAACCCAGCACCTTCGGTTTGTGAGCCATGCCACTTAACCACGCCATCCAGGTGATAACTTCACATCATTTATAGTGTGACTACCCATTTTCATAATTCAAGATCTAAATTTTTTTATACCCAATCTGTTTAAGATATAAAGTGCTAAATTATCACACGTTTTACCTGGATTCTTTTTAACAGCACTGGTTTCAGTGAACGCTGCTTTGGAACTGCCCAATGCTATCAGCCAGGACTGCCTATCTTGTGGTGTACTTGCTTTAACATAGTAGTACTGCTCTCCAGGTATGGTAAGGTCCAACCGAGTCATATCAGTTGGATGAACTGGGTAAAGTAATAGGCAAGGCTATTAAACCACTGGTAAAATAACAAATAACATTACAGCGCTTCTTTTTCCTCAACAGACATGAGGTGATCACTGGTGTTACCAATTCATCCGCTCCTGTTCAACTGGTTTTTGTAGCACTTTGCTTCAAACTATAAAGATCTAGATCTCCTTAATCTTTTATAACATGCTCAGTAGGCTGGAGTGGTTCTATTCTTTACAACACAATTTAACATATAATTGGAAAATATGAATCATATTGGGAAAAGTAGAACAGTATACAAGAAAGGGCACTCGAGAGCATATTAATTGTTCTTATTCAAAACTACTCGTGTTGATATGAGTTAGCTCCTGATGTTTTTGTGGTAGCGGGTTACAGTGACTCTTCTTACATCCCAAATTGTATTTGAGAAAGTGAACACGGTTCCTCCTGGCTGTAGTTTAATGTGAGGCTTCTCAGTAAGGTAACCACTGTAGGGATTACAGTGTCAATCCCCACCTCGTTGGCCAAACTGCTGTGACACAGTCTGCTTCCAGGAATATGAATATGGACGTGAGGTATGTTTCACCTGACCCTGACTACTCTTTAATCCCAATAAATTTAGTAACATCTTAAAAAAGGATTCAACGAGAGCAAATCAAACATATATCTGGGTGCTGGAATAATAATTAATTAAAAACTATCCCTATAATGTTTCATACATAAGTATTGGGGACCCGTTAGCTCAGTTCATAGCCAGCAATTTTCTATTTTCTGTGGTAACAGTATATCTCGGTTCAGATTCTAGTGTGACCTACGAAGCGTCCAAAAGGTTTATTAGGGCCAGATACATGGCCAAATAGGAAACAGAACATACTGGCTACACAAAAAATGATGCATGTTACCAGTTGAACAGAAGAGAGCAGGTCGTGGTCTTCAGACTCCGCACAGGCCACAACAGACTGAGGTACCATCTATTCAATAAAGTGAAGATAGGTGGCACTGACGAATGCACCTGTGGTACAGGGAAAATGACAGCTGAACATCTGCTGCATAAAATTGCCCGACATACAAGGACCAGAGAAAGCACATGTGGCCATCACCAGTGCCAACACTAGACAAGCTCTATGGCAGTGTTGACAGCCTCAGGATGACAGCTGCTTTCTTCGAACAAATTCAAGTTGACGTTTGACAGCGTACGAAGAAGAAGAAGAAGAAGTATCTCGGTTCGAATCGTGCCCTAGACTTAAAAAATCCGGGTCGTGATTTTAATCGAGGACCGCTTCTATAGTCAACTCAGCTGTAAATGGGTACCTAACACATGAGTTAATGAAAGTAAAAACAGCAAGGAAGGGCACTGGCCACCTCACCTCTGACAGGCTGCGGCTTAGTACAATGGAGTCTTCAAAAACTTCATTTCCAAACAGCGGTTAATTCTGCTGAATTTCCATTTGACCTATTTTTTACATAAATATTAAATTAAACCACAAAGAAAAAAAGAAAAAGACAAAGAGAAAGATCAAGAAGCTTGCAAGGAATAAAGAGAAAGAAAGAAGGTGCAGACTAAAAGAAGGAATAAAGAAAATAAGATGTCCCAGTATATTTACCAGCAATATCACACACGGCCATTTTTATAGACCCCTTGCAGCCATTGTTGATATCCTCTTGTGATTTGTAATAAGATAAAATTCCGTTGTCCAAAATAAACCAACGAGGCTGCCATCCTGTTTAGAAAACACATAAAATATCACAAACTTGCATTCATAACATCAGCAGAAACATTAACTTTATGTTCTGTACAATTATATCTTGGCTTGGCTTCGTTCGTTCTCAATCTCCCGCTACCAAACCTTGAAATGGCTTAAGTAGCAGAATGTAGTCTAGAGAACGGAATGCGTTGTGTTGTAGTTTACAGCTTGACTGCGATATTTGCACCTTTCGGTCCAACACAACCGACTTCAGCAACAATTACATGTAATCTGTAAGGTAAGGCCAATTATTACATGTAGATGTTTATCATTTTGAAAGATGATAAGTTGTTTTTATATTGTTATTGTTTACTCATTATCCATATGTTATCTATCTACTTTCTCTTATAACTTGTGACAAATGTTTAATTAGGGTTTCTTTAAAGATCTGAATAAAACTGAACTGGGATGCAGTTCACCGCTAGAGTATTTGCTTTGCATGACAAAGACTTAGAGTTTAAACTCCTGCATGTGGATCCCAGGGAGCAATGAATAAGTTTAGTATCATCTTCCAAGTGGGGATGTCGTGGATTAGTGGTTAAGTGATTCGGCTCAAAATCCGAAGGTGCTAGGTTCATTCTCCATCATATTACCGACCCTTATCCCGGGAAAGCAAACCCTTAGAAAATGCAGGAGAAAGCAGACCCTTACATGAAATGCTTGCCGAAATCGGATGCACTGGGCCAACAGGTGCAAAATAAAAACAGCGCTACACACACCACTTTAGAGAATAGATAAATAAGGCGACCAAAACAATTATAATTTCCATGTATGTTATTGAAGGTGACTAAAGAGGGTTGTGTATAGGGATAGTAATCTCATCATATAAAGAAAATTGCTACAGAAATCACCACTATTAAAGCTTCAGCAAATGCTTTCTGTTTAGAGGCAAACAAGCAGTTATGCTTTGTAAGGAGCCAAAAGGGCTGGTAACCTCATTATATTAGTGATTCAGCAAATGCTTTCTGTTTAGAGACTAACAAGCAGTTATGCTTTGTAAGGAGTCAAAAATAGCAGTAAGAAAAGTCAAAAGTAATACCAATGCTTGCTTTTTAAAAAAAAATTTAATTTAAAAAAAAAGGCTAAATGCAGTTTTATTTGAGAACAGTAACACACATTTCTTTGATGAAGGTTTTAGGGTTCAGCCAAATAATTTCAGGAAAGGTACAGCTAATATGTCTCACAATATCTCATTGATGATGTCATCTGTTCAAGGGAATATATTTGATAAATTTAAAAATGGATTATAGAACAAAGGAATTTATTGAAGAAATATTTGTATTTTTACTGTCTGGTGTCCTGAGTGGTCTGCCAGTATCTTTGTGTATGAGAATAGCACCACTGCTCCACAGAGAGCATGTTGTAAGAGGCGGACTAACTGTGTGACATGGCATAACACCGGCCATGGCTATGTGGTTTGTTAAGAGCAGCATAGATGGCGCCTAACAGGTTGTAGGTCTAATTTGCTCGAGTGCTTGAGTCTATTAAGATGAACTCGCACATCGGTTAATCACCCTCTGTGGCACTTGTCCCAACACAACAGAGTAATAAGCTGCTCGAGTCTAGCCAGCTAAACAGGAAATCGTTATCCCGACTACATCCAGCTCACGCCAGAGCCTGGATCTACACAGGGGCATCTAACCTCTGTAGAAGTACAGGTCGACTAAGACTAAGACTGTCTGGTGTGCAACTGATATTATAAATGCATTGCCACAGTTTCCCTGCATTGGTGGTAAAGGAGCTTTGAGGCATTAACTTGTTGTAGTCAGAATCTACTCATGATCCAAGTTCTTAACTCTTAACAATGTTTATCTTCTTATATCCTGAGGCGTACTTCTGGCTATGATGCCAAGCAAGGCTTCTAAGAAGGCTCACTACTATGTGGATCACAGTGTCCTTGTCCACATCATTGGTCATGCTGCTGTAACAGTCTGTTTCCAGGTGCACTGCACGTACATGAGGTGAGGTCTTCGTTAGTGTATTTCTCCTGAAAGTTATGCTAGTCTTGGCACCTCTGATGAGTATTCGACAATAGACAGGATGAATGACTGACTGACACTGACAACATAAAAACTGTCATTTGCACAACTAAAACAAATCTTAAAATAACAACACATCTCCTTTTGTGATTTTGCTGTCTTTTAAATGATAATAAACTTTGACAGGCTCCTATCGTTTGATACACTTCAAATTAAACTTTCATATAATAACAGAGTGTGGTAGTAGTAGTAACCCTTCTAGTTATGACTGACTATAGGATAAGGCAAACTTGAGTTTTGGGTTTTATTTCTCGTTTCATTTCACCATGTTGCAAGAACTTCTTCTCATCCAACATGAGTGTTCTCTTCAAGATCTATCTCCACTGCAGTGTTGTCTTCCCAGGATGTCAGACTCATATCCAGTGCCTTCATGTCACACTTACACACATCATTGAAACTTATCTATGGTCAATTGACTGCTCTTTATTCATCTGCCAACTGTTCGCAGAGGCTATGTTTGGGGACATAACGATTTTCCATGCAACGTAAATGACAAAACCATCATAGTCTTCACTGCATAAGTAGAGTGTACATGCTTGGGAGATCAATATATGAGTGTACCTCTGCATCTCCATGCAGTTCCAAGAATGGATTGCAGGCGAGGTAGATGGAAGGTGTTATGCCTGAGCTTTTTGTTTGGCATAGGTTGCCCAAGTTTCCCTACCATAAAGCTGATGACACATGCAATGTAAACCAATTGTTTTGGTATAAATTTCAAGTTTATGGTTTTCCCAAACAAGTGTTGTGAGACAAGCAAATGTGACTGCAACTTGCCAATATGACTCTATATTTCTGGGTCTAATGAGAGTCTGTCATTGATGATGGACCCTCAGTATGTGAATTGGTGCACAACTGCAAATTCATAATTATATATGTTAAGAGCTGGTGACGCATCTACTTTCTGTCCCAGCACATTTGTTTTGTTGAGACATTGTGAGGCCAAAATCTTTGCAATCCTGGGAGAAGTGATCTATCAAACTCTGAAGTTCCTACTGACTGGGTGACAATTACAGCATTATTACAAAAAATAAGTCCCTGATGATGACCTCACTGATCTTTGTTTTGGTGCTGATCTTTGCAAGGTTAAACAGCAGAATATCCGACCTAGTGTGAAGGGAGATTCCTTCATTTACATTACCAAATTTCTGCTTCAATGGCAGAGCAAAGAAAATTCAGAACATTGCCGGGACCAGGACGCAGCCTTGCTTAACACCACTGCGAATACTAAATTGTTTTATTAGATCCCATTGATCAAGATACTCTGCAGTGTATGAGCTGCAGCAGTCAGTGACTCTTAGCTGACTGCTAGTGGTCAGTGCCAGCGATCTAGACCTCAAAGACCTTTCTCCACCTCCAAGTGGTGATCCTGGATAACAGACTGCAACAGAGCAGACTGGCTAAGGAGAAGGGATCAAAGAGGGAAGGTTAACCCGGTACTCAAAAATGCCTGCTTAAGTAGGACCAAAAGGTGCAAATATCAGTCAAGCTTCAAACTATGACACATTCCATTCTCTGGACAACATCCTGCTACTTGCAAAGTCTTTTTCAGAGCTTGCTAGCAGAAGATTTCAAACGAGAGAAGAAGAAGAAAAATTAGCTTCCATCAAATTGAGCTGTTCCTGTCATGGTCTCATGACATGATATTAGTCATTCCAGTTTGCTTGGAAAGTCTATTTTAGACAGGATTTTGAATGGTCCCTCCCTGCTAACCAAATCAAATGCCTTTGTGGGGTCAAAGGTGCAGTACAGTGAATGAGCTGACAGCAGCCAGTGACTCATAGCTGGCTGCTTGAATCAGCTTCAGCGAACCAGAGCTGACCAAGATCCTATTCCACCTCCAAGCGGCAGCCCTGGAAACACGTTGCGCTAATGTAGTCTGGCTAAGAGAATAAGGATTGCAGTGGAAAGGCAAACCCAGTACACAAAAAAGTTGCTGAAATCTGATGTGCGGGATCAAAAGGTGCAGGTATCGCAGCCTAGCTGTAAACTAACACAACTTCGCAAAGTTCTTTTTCAGGACGAATGCTTAAGAAGAAGAAATGCCTTTGTCAAGTCAATAAAGGCGATATGAAAGGGCTGATTCTGCTTGCATTTCTTTTCCTGAAGTTGTCAAAGAGAAAACAGCATGCCAATCATTGATCTTCCAGACTTAAATCCACATGCTCAGACAATTTTTGTAGCCTTAGTAAGATGACTCTGGCAAAGATTTTGCATACAACACTGAGCAGCTAGACACCTCAACAGTTATTGCAGTTAGAACTATCACCATTATTTGTCTATGATGGTACAATATGTGCAATACATATATGAGGTTTAATCATAATGGCTTTTTTCCAGCACTGATATCTTCTTCTGCGTACGCAGTCAGACAGTAACCATTATTTTTTCGAAAAAAGCGGCGGTCATCCTGAGGCTGTCGCCACTGCCATACAGCTTGTCTTGCAGTTCCACTGGTGATGGCCACATCTGCTCTCTCTGATCCTCGTATGTCGGGCAGTTCTGCAGCAGATGTTCAGCGGTCATTTTACCAGTACCGCACGGGCATTCGTCGGTACCACCTATCTTCAATTTTTTGAATAGGTGGTACCTCAGTCTATTGTGGCCAGTGCGAAGTCTGAAGACAACGACCTGCTCTCTTCTGTTCAACTGGTAATAGGCATCGTTTTTGGTGTAACCAGTATGTTCGGTTTCCCATTTGGTCATGTATCTGGCTTTGATAAGCCGTTTTGACTCTTCGTACGTCATTCTGGTATCTGTTTGTGGTAGTCTTGCACCTTCTTTTGCCAGTCTGTCTGCCTCATCGTTGCCTTGGATGTTGCAGTGTGATGGGACCCACTGTACCACTACCCTTTTTGGTGCGGACTGCTGGCACAGTTGGCAGAGTGCTGCTCTTAAGTCATTAAGCTCAGTGTTTTTCTGGCTTTTTAGCGCTGTGACTACGGCGAGAGCATCTGTAAGCAGGACTATATGGCTTTCATTCTCATTGTGTCTCACCATTTCTTCCACTGCCGCCCTCAGTGCCTCTGCCTCCGCTCTGAAATTGCTTGTGTACTTACCAGTAGCGAATGACAGTGTTATTTGTCTTCCATTTGGTAGGTTCAGGAATGCTCCTGCCCCTCCGTTCTGTGTAGTGTTTGTTACAGAACCGTCGGTGTATGCATGGGTCCAGTCCATGCGTGGGTAGCTTTTCGATATGAAGCTTAGGGTAGTATCTCTCCTTTCTTTTTCAGTCTGGCAGTTTTTGTTTATGATACCTGGTATATTTTCTACCACCTCTGGAAATATATCCTGTCTCTAGGTAGGTTTTCGTACAGTAGTAATGGGTTTTGGTGTTGTTAGTGCGTTTTTGGGATCTTCGCTTTGGCTATTTCTGCAAAGTTTCTCCGCTTTAGTTTCCCATTTCCCAAATTGTTTAGTCTCTGGTGCATTGGATGGTCAGTCAGTCTTCGGAGTTTCTCTGACTGCAGCTGGGCTCTGCAGTCTCTTCTATCTGTCATGGATTGCAGTTTTGTAATCTTTTCAAGTTCTACAATTGGCGTTGACTTCATGCCTCCTGTTATAACTCTCATGGCTTGGTTTTGAAGTTTGCTAACTTTATCGAAGTTCGCCTTTGCTGCTGTTGTCCATGCCGCAATGCCATACTCGAGAACTGATCTCACTCTTCCAGTGTACAGTTTCTTTAGTATGCCTTCGTCTGCTCCCCAGCAAGTTTCCTCATGATTGTGCCATTCTTTCTCTGGCTCTCATTCGGTTTCTCTCGATCTGACTTTTCCGTGTCATGAGCCGATCAAATGTGACTCCCAGATAGGTTGGGTTGTCGTTTGGCTGCAGGAATTTGCCATTTAGACTTAATTTGGTATTTTGGGGTTTGATTGAGAACGAGAATATTGTGCATGTGGTTTTCTCCTCGTTTATTTTGATCAGCCATGAGTTCGCCCACTCTTCCAGCGATGTTAGGGCCTGCTGCATCCGATTTCTTGCTATGGTGAGATTCTTTTCAGAGGTCCACATAGCCAGATCGTCTGCAAACATTGAGCTATGGACTCTCCTTGGTATATTCTCTGTAATGTCGTTTATATATACCAGGAAGAGTGTAGGTGACAGTACTCCTCCTTGGGGTACTCCCTGCTTGAGTGTCACCTTTTTGCTCATCTGCCCTTGTACTTGGACTCTGCCGTTCTTTGTTTGAGGTAGTGGTTGATCCACTTGTACATTTTCCCACAAACATCACTTCTTCTTAGCTTGCAGCACTGATATAATATCATATACAGCAGTTGCAAGAGTGCATCCTTACAGTGCTTGATCAAATCAGGTGGCGTCCCGTCGCTGTCCGATGCTCTGAATTTTGTTTGAATTTGAGAATTATCAACTGTACATTTGTGATTAACCTGACTGGAAACACACACACATGTTCTCTGTTAACATTAATACCGTGACATGAACCTCGTACTACCATTCTTAAAATATTACATAGTCCTAATTCGTGTCCAGTCTAAGAAAGAGCTTAGCACTCTGGTAACTATTAACTGTAGTAGTGTGCTTTTATGTCCTATCCTAAACATTGCCCTTAACACATTTTTAAAAGATATATCATTTATATTTTCTCTTTTGTCCTGCTTGTGCCTTTCAGCGTCAGATTATGAAGAGATGTCTTGACTGTGCCATAGTATATGCTTCGTACATAGGGAGGTTCACTGCTTATGTTATTTATGATGTCCGTCTTTTGTGCGGGTGGCCCTTGACTCTGTATCCATTGGATCTGTATAGCATTGCTTTCTGAGGGATACTATCTGCTGTTTTACATATCACATGGCTGTACCATTTGGTTTGCTGTCTCTTTATGAGATCTACAACTGGTGTTGTACCTATTTGTCTCCTAATATCTTTATTTCTGATTCTACCAATTTATGTTACTTTAAGCATCTATTGCAGGCATTCCATCTCTGATTTATGTGTTATGATTTTCTTTTATCTTTGTTTGTTTTATCTTTGTATGTCCAATTCTGCCACTGATAGAACAATGTTGGTAGAAATATTGTGTTGTATAGCATTCTTTTTGTATCCATTGTCATGTGTTTACAGTTATATCGGGGACATTTGCCCAATGATTTGACTTGTTTTATTACATCTGTTTTGGATTTCGGTGTCGCCTTTTCCATCTACTGAGATTATGCTACCCAGGTACATGACATTTTTCACAGCTTTATTTGTTGATTTTGTATGAATATTGTTGTTTCTAATTCTTTTCTTCAAATTGCCATTACTTCTGTTTTCACTATGTTGATTTTCACATTGTAATCCGTATATACCTCATTAAGTTTGTTGATATGTTCCCGCAGCTGTTGTTCAGAGATTGCTATTAGTCCTTGGTCATTAGCAAAGAGAAGTTCATTAAGTTCTAAAAGTGTTCATTGAGGATGTTTCTCTCTTTATGCCGCCTTTTTTAAATATATGTATAATAGAATATTTTTAATCATTCTTTGATGAACATGGTTATTGACTTTCTTGTATATTTTAGTGTCCAAAGCATTCTGCCCGCTATGATGTCATGCCGATCCCTGTATATTGTAACAATGATTGTTGAAGTTTAGTATAACAGTGTTATGTGGGTTTGCCTTCATAAGTTTTTGATGAAGGTACGCATCTGTTAGCAACAGTTGTTCCCGTTATACTAGGACATCACATATTATCCGCTGTGTCAGTCCAAGAAATATGCTGTATGTGAGGAAGCCAACAATATTCCGTATGCGTCCTGATCTTTTGCAGTGCTTTACCAATGTGGACCTAGGTCTTTGATCAGTCCATCTCGCCATCACATAGGTGGACAACCTCATGGGCGAGTCCAGGAATATGACCACCAAAATGTTGTTCTATGTGTCTATCTGTTGTCAGGCATGCGTACTATATGTCCAGCACTACAATGTTTACATGGTATTGCTGCCAAAACAACTCGAAACAAAATTTTATGTTGAATTTCTTAGTTTCTGATCTTATCCCTTAACAAAATATTTAGTACGCCCCGTTCCATTGCTCTTTGAGTGACCAGGAGCTTCTCAGCATCTGTTTTGCGCAAGTTCCACACTTCGCATCCGTAAATCATTGCTGGGAATGACCATGGAATTAATAGTGTGTGCTCTTGTCATAGTCTTTCATCTCTTGGAGTGTTGGCTTAATGAAGTTGAAAGAATACCAAGCTGCTTTTCGTCTTCTAGAGATTTCACGGTCAATTTTGTGGGTGGCATTTATCTCTTGGTCTAGGTATATTTAGGAGTGGATATCCTTGATGGTTTTCTCTCCCAGTTTGATGTCTTGCCTTGGGCATTAGGAGTTTCTTAGGAATTGTGTTTTACTTTTATTTATCTTCAGACCAGTAGCTCTGCTGATCCCATTGATATCATTCAAAGACTGTTGGGCTTCATCAATGTCATCTGCAAATCGTAAATGGGTGAGCCATTCGCTATCTATATTTATGTTGATCAAATTTAATTTGTTGGAAAATTTCTGCTGTAAATAGCTTTGGGGAGATGGTCGCCCTGTCCTCTTGCTATCAGAACATATACTGGACGGTGATATAGTGTGATGATATATTGCAGTATTTCTTAGTTTCCTCAATCAGTTTGATATAGGTTTTAGAGATGTACTGGTTTCTAAGAGCATTTACCACAGCATTGGTCTCGATACTATCAAAGGCTTTATCGCAATCAATAAATACATGACATAAGGGTATGCGCAGTTTATGTGCCCTCTCCATCAGTTGATTGATCATGTGGAATTGGTCAATGATGGAGAACCCTTTTGAGATTGGTGTTCATCGAGTTACCTGTCGATTCTGTTGGCAATGACCAGTGAATATCCTGTACATTATTGGTAGCATGCAAATTGGACAGCAGTTTCCAAGAAGTTCAGTAACTCCCTTTTTGTGAATTAGAATAGTCTTTGATGATTTTGACTGGTCAGGAATTTACTGAACTGAGTTAAACAGCTGAATTGCAAGAGTTTCTCCCCAGGATGTATGTTGTTGTTTAATGTCCACAATGAGAATGTTCATTTTTTTTGGGCCTTAAAAAAGGACGTTAAGTGGCGGTTTGTAATAGCTTTCCTCCCATCACGAGTATGCTGATGAAAGTGGCCCATATCCTGCTGGCTGTTGTCTTATATTTATCTTCATCTGTGTGGCGCGCACTACTATGGGGATTACGTCGATCTACATCTCGTCAGCCACACTGCCTTGAAGAAAACAGTTTTTTCTTGGAACGCTACGGGGTAGAGAGCATCAGTGGTCTTAGTCAGTCAGTATGTTGTCAGTTGTGTCTCAACGTGACGCGACGTCCTTGTCAGTGTCACTATTATTAGTAGTAATAATTATAATGGTGTGACGTGTAGCGTTATTGTTCTAAAGACCATTCTCAGACTTCCACATATATCACAACAAAAGGCAAGTCAATGTACGTCCAGTAAAAATTAGGGCTGATAGTATTAGTAGTGATAGTGATTAGTTCTGACCGAGCCAACTTAAAAATGTAATAAATATTATTATTATTCTATACTTTTACTTTTATTTCTTTTAATACTACAAAAGCGGCCTAATCTAATATACTGACTTATTTAATCATTCCCTGTGACTGTGGGTCACTCACTGGCACTTGTAAAAGACCTACCCTAATTTATCTCATAGGATTTAATTGTATAACTACACTGAGGAGAAGGCGCAGCCTTTTTACCTGAAAAATAGTTGGTCCATTTGAGCAGTTCGCCCTCCATGTTTGTTGTTAGTCGTCTGTCGGCAGGTAAACTTACATTATAGGCTAAAGCCGGCACTTCATTTTATTTGTTTAGCCATATTGTCGATTATAAATTGCACACAATTAGAAAAATATTTCAAATTGTTGACAACAATGTCTTTGAGGGAGGACAAAATTGATTTCGATAAAGAATCGTCCATGTCTTACTGGGACCCGAAACGAGAGCAACACGCTGTAACCTGCCAAGAATCTCGCAAGCCGATATTTGGCTTTTTAAAAATTGAATTGGTTTCATAGAATTCGTTGTTTTCTTCTTGTTATTGTTTATTCGTTTTGTTTTTTTAGCTTTTTGTAAGGATAGTTTGACGTCAGACTTGTTTGAATTTGTGACTTGTTCTAGCTTTTAACGAGGATAATTGGGAGAAAACAATATTAGAAAGATAGATAAGGAAAGGGACCTAGGGGTTATAATAGATCATACAGGAAAGGTGAGTGAGCAAGTTAAGGTAGCAGTGAAAAAGGCAAATGCAATGTTAGGTATGATAAAAAGAAATATTAAACATAGGAGCAAGGAAGTGATCGTCAAACTGTATAAAGCTTTAGTTAGACCTAGATTGGAGTACTGTGTACAGGTGGGGAGTCATTATCATAGAGGGGACATAAACATGTTAGAAAGAATACAAAAAAGAGCGACAAAGATGATAGTGGGATTCCAGAATTACAGTTATGAGGAACGACTCGGAAAAAAATCCAAAGTGCGCTGTATTATATAATATAATTTATATATGAACTAACAAGGCGTCAACGTGCGGGTCGAGCGATCTTTTCGTCCAACAAAACGGTCCTGGATGGTTGCTATATCTTTAACTCCACAGTGCTTCCAGGGATGTGGTATGGCACAGAGATAACGCGACGGGCACTCACAAAATCACTGGGCGATATATTGAGTGTGGCCCAGGTCTCTCTTAAGAGACTTAGTCGGAATCACTCTCTGCAATCAATGCATGCAAAATCTCTGATATACGATGATTTTCCTTAGTGAATTATGTGGTAATCTATGTAGAAAAGGCAAAACATAGACGTGCAGGTCACATGTTACAGCGAAACAATGGTCGGTGGAGCATGACGACAATAAGAGACCGCCGGGAAGATCTCCAATGCGTTAATCAGACTTCCATTGCTGTTCGCAAAAATATCCGAGACGCCTCTGGTGGAATATTTACCACCCACTGGACTTCCGTGGCCCAAGACAGGGTTTGTTGGAGACGAAGCTGGGACTTGCAGAAACGCAGAGGAACGGGTAATCAAGATCAATATTATATAAGGGACATATTTGTCATGATCACATTCAGAAGCCAGCTTAGACCATTCTCATAGAAGCAAGAAAGAATTACAAACTCTAGATTGAAGTGAAGGTTTACAAAAGTTTGAGGATGAATTAATAAACGAAAGAACCATGGTTGGGGGAGAGCTGACAGCAGAAGCAAACATTATTCTCAAAGCAATCACTTTATTATACAGAAAAACATTAAATCAGACAACAGATAACTAGAAAGGAAAAACATCTCATTGAAAATTATTTAATTATTAAACAGTGAATTATCGTATACCAAACACATTACAATCAAACAGTGACACTATGCTATCAGTGGGAAAAGCTGCAACTGCACTTATCAAACACTATACCAGGGCAAGCGAGACCAATAACAACACAAATACAGTAGCAAAAGAGCACATAATGTATAATTTAACAATGGTTGACATTGTTAGTGGCATTGAGAACACTAAGGTAAGAACATCATGAGGAAAAGATGGGATGTAAAATAAAATGTTAATATGTCTTGGCACGTAGAAAAAGTAAGCCTGAGGTAGTGCCAAACTGCAGTTAGACAAAAGAGAATTTTATCGCAGATATGAGATGTCATATTCATACAAATAATGAAGAAAAACAAATTAACAAATTCAGTTCACTATATGCCTATCAGTTTATTTAGCTGTGTAGGAAAACTGATGTGGGCTATGATAAATACCAGACTGACGTAAACACTAGGGGGTTTGACACAACCTTTTAATTCCATAAATAACAATGATCCACTGAAGATCAGATCACCAACATTTCCAATGAAATTGAAGATGCCTTACAAGAGAAAAAATGCATATGCGAGTGTTTTTGTGGATTTAGATAGCAGCTTTTGATAAATTATGAAAAGATCTGAGCACCTTTGTTGATACTAGCGCACCGTGTGGAATGGTTCAGTACATGTAACTCTCAGAAGATGAAAGCTAGCGCGCCATGGGGAATGGTTCAGTACATGTAACTCTCAGAAGATGAAAGCTAGCGCGCTATGTGGAATGGTTTCATTACATGTAACTCTCAGAAGGTGAAACCAAGCGTGACGTGTGGAATGGTTCAGTACATGTAACTCTCAGAAGATGAAAGCTAGCGTGCGTGTGGAATGGCTCAGTACATGTAACTCTCAGGTGAAATCCAGTTTGAAGTTTTTCAGAGACACCTTCATCGTTTTTCATTTACACAAATGATTTAAATTAACATAATATTCCAAAATGTGCACATGTGATAATTTTTGCAGATTGTTTAGTCTTATTATTCTATTAAGAAAATATCATTACAACAGACCTGCAGCATTCTCTTACCTCATTTCTTCTTCTTCGTTCTCAATCTCATGCTACCAGGCCCTGAAAAGGACCTTGCAAGTAGGAGAATGTAGTCCAGAGAACGAAATGCGTTGTGTCGTAGTTTACAGCTTGACTGCCGTATTTGTACCTTTCGGTCTTCTTCTTCTTCGTACGCAGTCAGACAGTAACCATTATTTTTTCGAAAAAAGCGGCGGTCATCCTGAGACTCTCGCCACTGCCATAGAGCTTGTCTTGCAGTTCCACTGGTGATGGCCACATCTGCTCTCTCTGATCCTCGTATGTCGGGCAGTTCTGCAGCAGATGTTCAGCGGTCATTTTACCAGTACCGCACGGGCATTCGTCGGTACACCCTATCTTCAATTTGTTGAATAGGTGGTACCTCAGTCTATTGTGGCCAGTGCGAAGTCTGAAGACAACGACCTGCTCTCTTCTGTTCAACTGGTAATAGGCATCGTTTTTGGTGTAACCAGTATGTTCGGTTTCCCATTTGGTCATGTATCTGGCTTTGATAAGCCGTTTTGACTCTTCGTACGTCATACTAGTATCTGTTTGTGGTAGTCTTGCACCTTCTTTTGCCAGTCTGTCTGCCTCCTCGTTGCCTTGGATGTTGCAGTGTGATGGGACCCACTGTACCACTACCCTTTTTGGTGCGGACTGCTGGCACAGTTTGCAGAGTGCTGCTCTTAAGCCATTAAGCTCAGTGTTTTTCTGGCTTTTTAGCGCTGTGACTACGGCGAGAGCATCTGTAAGCAGGACTATATGGCTTTCATTTTCTTTATGTGTCACCTTTCGGTCTAACACATCCGACATTTTTTAGTACCAGGTTGCCTTCCTTCTTCGATCCCTTCTACTTAGTCAGTCTGCTCTGTTGCAGCCTTTTATCCAGGATCATCGTGTGGTGATATAGAAGGGTCTTGTCAGCTCTAGCTCACAGGCCCTGGCGCTAGCCTATGGTTCGGTGACCCTGACGCTAGCAGTCAGCTATGGTTCGTTGACCGTGACACTACCAGACATCTATGATTCGGTGGCCCTGACGCTAGCAGTCAGCTTTGGTTCGCTGGCCCTGACGCTAGCAGTCAGCTATAGTTTGCTGGCCCTGACGTTATCAGTCAGCTATGGTTTGCTGGCCCTGACGCTAGCAGTCAGCTATGGTTAGCTGGCCCTGACTCTAGCAGTCAGCTATGGTTCGCTGGCCCTGAATTTGTTTTTCCAGGATCCCAGACTCATGTCCAGCTAATTCCTATCACGCTTACACACATCGTTGAACCTCAACTGTGGTCAGCAGACTGTTCTTTTGCCATCCGTCAACTGTTCATAGATGATATCTTTGGGAAGAATCCACCATCTTCCAAGCGACGAACAAGACCAAGCCATCGTAGTCTAAGGAGAGTGTGCATGCTTGGAAGACTGGAGAGTATCACAGGCGCCATGGAAGGTGTTAAGCCTTTACTCTTGTTTTGCATAGGTTTTCCAAGTTTCCCTGTCATAAGGAGTGTGCTGACGACACATGCATTGTATACCACGGCCTTTGTTTTAATTTTCAGTTTCTTATTTATCCACACACGCGTTGTGAGGCGAACAAATGTGGCAGTAGCTTTGCTAATGCAACTGTCTATGTCTGGTTCTAGAGAGAGCTTGTTGAGAGGTCCTAGGTAATTCTTTCTTGGATCTAAAATATAAATGTAGACTTTTATTGACATTGACAGCACCAATTGCTGACATATTACGGTACATACAATATGTCTAGATGACAATTGACATCAAGTAAAGCTTGACTGACGTGCTTGTAGTAATCAATTGTTCCTCCAGGGAGCACACCAATGTCAAGGACAAATGTCTGAAATCAAGTCTTTCACATTAGTAGTCACATGGACTTCATTGATATGAGATCCTTGTGGCATCCCATGACAGAGTAGTGCAAGATGACTCATGCAATATGTATCCAGTCTTAATTTGAGACAGAACACCTATTTCAAAATCTAACTGTGCTACAGTAGATGGAACAAGTCTGCTTGAAATTTGTTTACCACACAGTGAAGGTTATCACAACAATGTTGAACACTGACATCGCATATCAAACTTTTATATATACATTTTCTGAATATATGGTCATACATCTTACCATCTACTTTTACCTGTATAACCTCGTTGTTGATGATATCTATCTTTTCTTGCAACATGGACGTCTGATTCTCTTGGCTGCTTCTAGGTAGCTCAAGTTCTTTCTAGCTTGAGCAACCTGACGCTCATGTTGTCTTTTCACTTGCTTCTTGTGCACCTTAGACAGACGCTGGAAAAGAGTAAACTTATTCTGCAATAATTTAAAATCCTTATCTTTCTTTTCAAGCTGTTTCTGGATGCTGTCATGTCTCGACTCATAATCTCGCAGCTTCTCATTCAAGGCCTTACATTTCACCTTCTTCTTCTTCTGCGTTCGTTCTCAATTTCCCGCTACCATACCCTGAAAGGGCTTAAGTAGTAGAATGTAGTCCAGAGAACGGAATGCGTTGTGTTGTAGTTTACAGCTTGACTGCGATATTTGCACCTTTTGATCCAACACACCCGACTTCAGCAAACATTTTTTTGAGTACCGGATTAGTATTCCCTCTTCGATCCCTTCTCCTTAGCCAGTCTGTCCTGCTGCAGCCTGTTATCCAGGATCACCACGTGGAGGTGTAGAAGGGTCTTGGCAGCTCTGGTTCGCTGACGCTAGCAATCAGCTATGGGTCGCTGACCACTGTAGCTCATGCGCTGCTCAGCGTCTTGATCCCCATTTCACCTTCAACTTCTCGAAAGAATTCTTAACCATTTTGTAACTCCTCAAAGCACTCATGCATTTGGCTTTCGAAGAGCTTAGGCTTTTTACCTTCCTGCGAATGGTCTGATTGACCACCTTTGGAGCAAAACGTGCCAGTTCTTGCAAATGATGTTTTACCTGATCAAACAAACGCCTGCACAATGTGACAATGTTCTCTCTCAAATTATTGAGTGTGCGCTGCTTGGTAATACAGTAATGACAACCATAACGAAGTTTCTTTGGGGATGGGGGCCCAACCATTGCAGCTGAAACAGTTGATACATCAGTAGGTGAGGCAACCTCTTGTGGCTGAAACAAAACAACTGTATTAGACACACATTTAAAATATACAGGAAATGGCTGCTCACAAAGTAGTAAAAATGAGTCTCAGTGTGTACTCAAATTGTATTTCTTGAACTTCAGATCTCTCTGCAAGGCACGCAGATTATTATTAAGCTTTTTCTCAACACACTTATCCTGTTCTGCAGATGTACTTGGAATAAGAGTCTTGATTTTCCATATCAAAGCAGTGATTGGATCTTTTGTTTCCACAAAAAGCTGCACAATGTATCCTTTGGTGAGTAGATACACTGGCCAAAAGCCTACTAAATGTGCTTTCAGATCAACAACACACTTCTTGCTTGTTGGTGGGGATGGTGGCCCAACCGTCGCAGCTGAAAGACTTGATACTTCGGTAGGGAGAAAATCTCTTGTGACTGCAACAAAACAACAGTATTAGACAAATCTTTAAAATGTATTGGAAATGGCTGCTGAAAAAGATGCAGAAGTGAGTCCCAGTGTGTACTCAACTTGTATTTCTTCAACTTCAGCTCTTTCTGCAAGACCTTTAAAGCCCAGCTGAACTTTATCTCATCTATACACTTATCCTGTTCTATACAAGTAGTCGGAACAAGCACCTTGACTTAGTATCAGAGCAGTGATTTTGATATCTCTTGTTTCCCCGGTCAGTCGTGCAATGCATCCTTTCCTGAGTGGATACACTGGATCAAAGCATGCCAAATGTGCTTTCAGATCAAAAGCAGACTTTTTGTTTTTCCTGGATGAGTAGATCTAACGATTTCAGAAAATAATTAAAACTTGAGCAATATAAAATCGTGATTAAAATTACTAATGTCTGGAGTTACTTGATTAATTGCAATAGACTCTAATGACTTTGGTGAAAAAAGACAAAAAATGCTGGACATGTCAAAAGTAATCAGTGTGGTAAAATTACTAGCCTCGGCAAAGTTCAAACTCCATGACTCGAATGATCTATAGGCTCCCCAAAATAACAAAACATACAGATAAGTGGATGCATAATTTAAATAAATACAAATTATGCAACAAAAACTCTTACAACAGTTGTTATACCCAACGGTCACTGACGGTGATAGTAATGTGCTATTGTGTAGGTATATCAACAGTAGATCCACCTTTCATTTGTTTTTAATTGCTAGATTATCATATTACAAGTAGATGCTATATTCATTAAATGTAATTGCAAAACCTGATGGTAGTGATAAACATCATTAAAATAGTTTGAGTATGATCGTGTTTAAAGTTACTAATGTGCTAAGTTAATTTATTAATTGTAATCTGTGGAATGCGGGAAGGCGGAAAAAGAATGGCGAACACCGGGACATGTCAAAGAAATCAGCATTGTGAAATTACTGGCCTCAGCTAGATTCAAACTAAATTTATTTGAAAAATTTCGAATTCCTCCAAAATAACAAAACATACAGATAGTGGAAGCTGAATTCAACTAAAGAACATTGAAATACCAGACAGAAAGGAAAGGACAAAACAGATCCAAATGGATACAGGCCTATCAGACTACTGAGCTGTGTCGGCAAACTGATGGAACGCATGATAAACACCAGACTGATGTGGCATCTGGAAGAAAAACGAATACTAATTCCACAGCAAGCCGGCTTTAAACAGCACAGATCCACTGAGGACCAGGTCATCCTCATAGCCCAGGAAATAGAAGATGCCTACCAGGCACAGAAACACACAGTAGCGGTTTGGGTGGACCTGGAAAAGGCATTTGACAAAGTCTGGAAAGATGGACTTAAAGTCAAGCTAGGGAGAAGTGAAGTTTGTGGGAGAATGTACAAGTGGATCAACCACTACCTCAAACAAAGAACGGCCAGAGTCCAAGTACAAGGGCAGATGAGCAAAAAGGTGACACTCGAGCAGGGAGTACCCCAAGGGGGAGTACTGTCACCCACACTCTTCCTGGTGTATATAAACGACATTACAGAGAATATACCAAGAAGAGTCCATAGCTCAATATTTGCAGACGATCTGGCTATGTAGACCTCTGAAAATAATCTCACCATAGCAAGAAATCGGATGCAACAGGCCCTAACATCGCTGGAAGAGTGGGTGAACTCATGGCTGGTCAAAATAAACGAGGAGAAAACCACATGCATAATATTCTCGCTTTCAATCAAACCACAAAACACCAAATTAAATATAATTGGCAAACTCCTGCAGCCAAACGACAACCCAAACTATCTGGGAGTCACATTTGATCGGCGCATGACATGGAAAAGTCAGATCGAGAGAAACCGAATGAGAGCCAGAGAAAGAATGGCAATCACGAGGAAACTAGCTGGCACAAGCTGGGGAGCAGACGAAAGTATACTAAAGAAACTGTACACTGGAAGAGTGAGACCAGTTCTCGAGTATGGCATTTCGGCATGGACAACAGCAGCGAAGGCGAACTTCGATCAAGTTAACAAACTTCAAAATCAAGCCATGAGAGAGATAACAGGAGGCACGAAGTCAACGCCAATTGTAGAACTTGAAAAGATTACAAAGCTGCAACCCATGACCGATAGAAGAGACTGCAGAGCCTAGCTGCAGTCAGAGAAACTCCGAAGACTGACCGACCACCCAATGCACCAGAGACTAAACAATTTGGGAAATGGGAAACTAAAGCGGAGAAACTTTGCAGAAATAGCCAAAGCAAAGATGCACGAAGATCCCATAAACGCACTAACAACACCAAAGCCCATCACTACTGTACGAAAACCTACCTGGAGGCAGGATATATTTCCAGAGGTGGTAGAAAATATACCAGGTATTGGAAGACAAAAACTGCCAGACTGAAAAAGAAAGGAGAGATACTACCCTAAGCTTTAAATGGAAAAACTACCCAAGCATGGACTGGATCCATGCATACACCGACGGTTCTGTAACAAACACTACACAGAACGGAGGGGCAGGAGCATTCCTGAATCTACCAAATGGCAGAAAAATAACACTGTCATACGCTACTGGTAAGTACACAAGCAATTTCAGAGCGGAGGCAGAGGCACTGAGGGCGGCAGTAGAAGAAATGGTGACACATAAAGAAAATGAAAGCCATATAGTCCTGCTTACAGATGCTCTGGCCGTAGTCACAGCGCTAAAAAGCCAGAAAAACACTGAGCTTAATGACTTAAGAGCAGCACTCTGTCAACTATGCCAACAGTCCGCACCAAAAAGGGTAGTGGTACAGTGGGTCCCATCACACTGCAACATCCAAGGCAACGAGCAGGCAGACAGACTGGCAAAAGAAGGTGCAAGACTACCACAAACAGATACTAGTGTGACGTACGAAGAGTCAAAACGGCTTATTAAAGCCAGATACATGACCAAATGGGAAACTGAACATACCGGCTACACCAAAAACGATGCCTATTACCAGTTGAACAGAAGAGAGCAGGTCGTTGTCTTCAGACTTCGCACTGGCCACAATAGACTGAGGTACCACCTATTCAACAAATTGAAGATAGGTGGTACCGACGAATGCCCGTGTGGTACCGAGAAAATGACCGCTGAGCATCTGCTGCAGAACTGCCTGACATACGAGGATCAGAGAGAGCAGATGTGGCCATCACCAGTGGAACCACAAGACAAGCTCTATGGCAGTGTCGACAGCCTCAGGATGACCACCGCTTTTTTCGAAAAAATAATGGTTACTGTCTGACTGCGTACGAAGAAGAAATACCAGACAGAATTACAGCTCATATATGAAGCATGCAAACCTGCGCGTATTTTTCAATTCAGGTAAAATTCCAAAAAATCTGGGGCGATTCTCTCGGTGGCTCGATTGGCGCGCATCCAGTGTTCGTACAGCGATCTCAGTCCCGCCAGGCGTCACCCCGGCAATCTAGCGGGACAGCGTTTGGTGGTGTCGTACCGCTGCTAACGGCACGTTAAAGTAGTCCGTATCGAGAATCTTTGTCAGTCCGTTAGGTGCGTCAAAGGCTAGCGCGTATAGCCAATCTCGACAGTTCGTCTCGCTCAAGGTCCCTCTCTCACAATGAGCTTGGGAACGGCAATTGGAAAGCAGGAATCGTACCTAAAGGCCCTGTCCTCGCCCGCCCAACGGGTCGGAGAAGCGCAGGCCGGCAGGCAAAATTCGTCTCCAGTCCGAGTGAAAATCATCGTCGGGGCCGTTCTGCACAGAGCGCTGCCGACTGGGCTCGCTGGGTGTACGGGCCCGGCGGTCCTAGGTCGACGGAGTGAGGGACGGAAGGGTGGTAACAACCTTCCATCCGTCAGTCGGTCCCTGCGGCCGTCCTTGTGAGGCTTTTACACATCCATCCATCCGACCGGTGTGTGTGACAAACACGGTTCATCTCCGACAGCTATC
Source organism: Ariolimax columbianus (assembly GCA_036924085.1). Taxonomy (NCBI): domain Eukaryota; kingdom Metazoa; phylum Mollusca; class Gastropoda; order Stylommatophora; family Arionidae; genus Ariolimax; species Ariolimax columbianus. The sequence continues at coordinate 21,989,988 of JAVGWX010000004.1, read as the reverse complement.
TGGTTGATCCTGCCAGTAGTCATATGCTTGTCTCAAAGATTAAGCCATGCATGTCTAAGTTCACACTGTCTCACGGTGAAACCGTAAATGGCTCATTAAATCAGTCGAGGTTCCTTAGATGACATGATCCTACTTGGATAACTGTGGCAATTCTAGAGATAATACATGCTTACCAAGCTCCGACCCTCGCGGAAAGAGCGCTTTTATTAGTTCAAACCAATCGTCGTTTCCCCTCGCGGGGTTGCGGCGTCCCCACTGGTGACTTGATAACTTTGTGCTGATCGCATGGCCTCATGTGCTGGCGACGCATCTTTCAAATGTCTGCCCTATCAAATGTCGATGATACGTGACATGCCTACCATGTTTGTAACGGGGAATCAGGGTTTGATTCCGGAGAGGGAGCATAAGAAACGGCTACCACATCCAAGGAAGGCAGCAGGCGCGCAACTTACCAACTCCCGGCATGGGGAGGTAGTGGCGAAAAATAACAATACGGGAATCTTTCAAGGCCCCGTAATTCGAATGAGTACATTAAAACCCTTTAACGAGGATCTATTGGAGGGCAAGTCTGGTGCCAGCAGCCGCGGTAATTCCAGCTCCAATAACGTATATTAAAGTTGTTGCAGTTAAACAGCTCGTAGATCGATCTCAGGCGCAGGCGGGCGGTCCGGTTCACTGCCTGCTGTCTCCTGCCATACCGTCTGCTGGCTCTCTCCCGCTGGTGCTCTTCGCTGGGCGTCCCGGGTGGCCAATCTCCAACCAGAAGAGGCACAGGGAGCGACCGTTGATAGATACAATTATCTCACTTCCAATACTTGGTTCTTCTCTCGTTTGAGCCTCTTTTACTGATAACACTGACCAGCAGAGCTTCAAAAATTTCATTTACATCCTCTCCTGTGGCAGCTGAGGTCTCAAAGTATCTGAGAAGATAAAAGAAAATTATCAGTCTTTTGGCAGAAAGATGTGAAGCATTTATAAATCCAGATTTGCTTTCTTCTTTGTTTGTTGTGAAACTCCTGCTATCAAGCCCTGAAAAGGGCTTTGCAAGTTGCAGGATCTTGTCCGGAGAACGGAATGTATTGTCATAGTTTACAGATTAACTGCGATATTTGCACCTTTCGGTCTGACTTCAGCACAGCATTTTTGGGTATCTGGTTGGCCTTCCCTCTTCGATCCCTTCTCCTTAGCTAGTCTGCCCTGTTGCAGTCTGTTATCCAGGATCATAACGTAGAGGTAGAGAAAGGTCTTGGCAGCTCTGGTTCGCTGGCCCTGATGCTAGCAGTCAGCTTTGGGTTGCTGACCAATACAGCTCATGCGCTCAGCATCTTGATCCAAGACTTGCTTTCAACTCTACGTTTTTAAGAAATAAATTGAATGACAACATTCTTCTTCTTCTTCTGCTTCTTCGTACGCTGTCAGACATCAACTTGAATTTGTTTGAAGAAAGCAGCTGTCATCCTGAGGCTGTCGACACTGCCATAGAGCTTTCTAGTGTTGCCATTGGTGATGGCCACATGTGCTTTCTCTGGTCCTCGTACGTCGGGCAATTTTGCAGCAGATGTTCAGCGGTCATTTTCCCTGTGCCACACGAGCATTCGTCAGTGCCACCTATCTTCACTTTATTGAATAGATGGTACCTCAGTCTGTTGTGGCCTGTGCAGAATCTTTTACTTAGCCAGTCTGCCCTGCTGCAGCCTGTTATCCAGGATCACCCCGTGGAGGTGTAGAAGGGTTTTGGCAGCTCTGGTTCGATGGCCCTGACGCTAGAAGTCAGCTATGGGTCGCTGACCACTGCAGCTCATGCGCTGCTCAGTTTTAATATTTACCTAACTCCTTCCTATCCATTTCAAGAACACTTTCGTTTGTAACGCGATCCAGATATTAAATGCCAAGAATCCTTCGCAAACATCGCATTTCCATTGGATATTGCGCACATTTTACGTTCTATGGCGGCCGTCAGAATCCAAGTCTCACACGCGTAGATACAAGCCGTACTTTAATCCAAATTTGTTTTGCTGCAGCATCTTCATAGGGTTGTGTCAAAGTTCCTGGTGTTCTATCCATTTTCAACAGTTTCCTTTCATTGTGTTTTCTGTAGTGGGAATAACGTTAGTTTTAGAGGAAAGCAATAAACAACTACCAGGCTGTTAAGCATACGGAAAAAAACACTAGTAAAAGTTGATTAAGGTTGAGCTTAATCAAAATTTTAAAATGGGTATGGTCAGATACCGCACCGAGACGAGAACACAAACAAAACCTATGTTACGACCAATAGGCCTTCATTAGGGACAACAACACTGTTTTTTCCCCATTATACACATCCACAGAACCGCTGCAGCCTCGCCTTATTTTAATCCTATATTTATTTGTACCACCATTGCTGCTACTACTCGTTATCTTGTGTCGTCTTACCTTCCATATTCACTATATCACCCTTTTTTTCTTATATGTTGATTTGTTAGTTCAGTGTTGTTGTCCCTGATGAAGGCCTATTGGTCGTAACGTAGGTTTTGTTTGTGTTCTCGTCTCGGTGCGGTATCTGACCATACCCATTTTTAAATTTTGATTAAGCTCAACCTTAATAAACTTTTACTAGTTTTTTTTCATGTTTTTTTCCCATTATACACATCTACAGAACCGCTGCAGCCTCGCCTTATTTTAAGCATACGGAAGCACACCCACTTTCGTTTCTATGGAAAACTAAAATATCGGAGTATGTAAGCATTTGTTACCTCATTGATAAGAGAGTACTGCATATAAAGAATTGGATGGAGAATTTGTGAGGCGCTAGATTTAGAAGGCTGTCGCGAAAAATCGAGTCGTATGGCAGGAACTGGTTCAACGGCCTTCTAGTTTACGGGACTGATGATGATGCTGACGCCTGGATGGAGGTGGAGGGGCGTGTCGTCCACATGTCGACATTGGGGTGTTGGTGGCTTGTGGGGTGTAGTGGAGACTGGCGAAGGTTGTTTCGAATGCCCACAATGAGTAGGATTACTCTTTTTTTCTGCCCTAAAAAGGACGTTAAGTGGCGGGTTGTTGTAACTTTCCTCACATTCCGAGCGTGCTAATGAAAGTGGACCAGGGTTCTCCAGACGGTTGTTCTATAATTGGCTTCATCTGCGTGTCGCTTACTACTACGGAAATCACATCGATCCTTCACCTTGTGGCTTGTTAGCCAGGCTGCCATGAGAACAGCCCATTTCCAGGGAGGGCTAATAGGAAGCCTAGGTGAGAGGCCTGGACAGCATATTTTGCTTGACCTTGACATGTCTGATCAATATATTTTGCCTGAGCAGACCTTTGTCTTCCTCTCCAATTATTGCTCGTCTTCATTTGGCACCATTATGATTTGTATATCGAATCGTGTTTATTATTCATCAGTATTATTCTGATGTTCCTTATGTTTCCTTCGATATTTTGTTCTTTCTATCTGGATGTTAAATTGGTGAGGTAACAAAGCACAAACTTGTTGTTCGTATTATGATCATCATTCAGGATGTCCTTTATTATAGAACGTCGCTTCCTCCACAGCCTGTCTGAAAGAAACTAGTTATATAGCCAAAGTCATGCACAGGCATTCCTTGTTGTCTTAGTGTCATGGTCTTCTCGTTCTACCACTGTCTCTTTTGCCTTTCTGTATCTTGGTGTGACCAAAGTATTTCAATTTTCTGACCATGTTGGAATTGATATACCAGTTAACTTAACGTCTTTATACTGGTTTAGAAGACTTTACATAGTCTGTACACAACCAGTTGCCTGGAGTGTGGTTTTTACCGATGTGTGAGTCCATCTTAATAACTGCTCCAAACCACCTGGGGAAAGGTACAAATAACGGGTAGAATTTGAATTTTTCCGGGCCGTTAAGCCTACTCTTTTCAATTTCCATTTGCCAAGGAATTTTGAACGTGCTCGACACTGAACACGAAAGTCCGATCTCACTATCAAGAGATCAGAGGAATTGTTACCGAAAGATCCACGCGAAAAAAAAATTCCTGGTCTCCACCGTAATATCAAACACGCGACTTTGAGAACCCGAGGCGGACAATTTACCTCGAGACCATTGAGTTCTCCTCAATGTTTAACTCTTGCCGAAAATCTATATTTATAGCGCCTTACAAAACTGATAGTGCGATTTCGGAATTATGATTTTAAGGAAAGAACCTGCCTAGAGTGTCTAGAAAATAGAAAAATTCGTGGTGATTTCAGGTCAGGTCACCCCGTAACTGGTGAGGTCGTTGGGGCACACATGAAGATATCCTCACAACACCATGCCACACTTCTCTGTCAGCGGCCACCTCCTGTAGCTCTTCTGGTCGGAGACTGGTCCATTCTTTTATGTTGTCCTCCCACCTCATCTTGGGACGGCCTCTTCGTCGTCTGCCTTTGCACCTTTCCGTGGAGGATCGTATTTGCAAGACCATTTGATTTCGATATGTGACCGTACCAAGCGAGTTTCCTTCTTTTGACAGTTGCCAAGAGGTCTTCAAAAGGCCCTATTGCTGTTGTAATTCTATCTCGTATTTCCTCATTTGTAACTCGATCTTTGTACGTGACGTTTAAAAGTCTTCGGAAACATCTCATCTCCAAGGCCTGTATCCTTCGCTGAAGGTCAACTGTAACTGCCCATGTCTCACAAGCATAGAGGAATATTGTGTGCGCATTTATCTGATTTTTGTGCGTAGTGCTAACCGTTTATCTTGCTAGATTTTGTTAAGCCGTGTAACTATTGTCTGTGCTATTCTGGCCAACACCTCACATTTTGAACCTTCATCATCGACGCTAGGTATTTAAAACGGTCAACCACTTCGAGTTCATGACCATTAGCTTTTATCCTGCTGTTGAAGCCCTTGGCGTTGTTGGTAATTAATTTGGTCTTTCCAGAATTTATCTCCATACCATAGTCAAGAGCTGTTTCATCGAGCCTTCTGACTCATTCCTGGAGTTCTGCTTCTGAACCCGCCAACCAGTCGATATCATCTGCAAAACGAAGGTTGGTAATCGTCCGGCCACCTATCTTGACAATACCAACGTGACCTCCAAGTGCCTCCCTCATAATTTATTTCAAGGAATATATTGAAAAGAGTTGGGAGAGAGTGTACACCCCTGTCTCACACCAACTGATGTGCGAAACCAGTCCCCTCGCCTCCCATTCACAAGAACGGCGCTGGACGCATTGTCATACAGGTGTTCAGGACCGTTATAATATTTCCGTTGATTATATACATCCTCATGGTTGACCATAGCGCTTTATGCCATACCCTATCAAACGCCTTCTTAAAATCAACAAAAACGTGATACAGTTTTTGCTGCTGTTCTAGATATTTCTCGCTTGGCAGCCTTAAATTAAATATCTGTTCTGTAGTGCTTCTTCCCTGTCTGTACCATGCTTGCTCCTCGGCAATAATGTTCTCTGCTTGGGGTTTCAATCGGTCGAGGATTAATTTAAGCATGGCATTGCTAGGGTTGCTGATGAGACTTATTGTTCTGTAATTTTGGCACAGCTTTAGGTTTCCTGACTTATGTAACGGTATAACCGTTGATTTTGTCCATAAGTCCGGTCAGTTTCCTGTCGCCCATATTTTGTTGCAGATGTGTGTCAGGCCTTCCACCACTACCTCCCCACCTGCCTGTAAGAGCTCTGCTGGTATATTGTTCACGCCAATCGCTTTCCATCTTCTCAATGTCTTTACCGCTGCAGTTACCTCTTCCTTCGTTATCAGTTGGTTATCCTCTATATTTGTTGATGTTGGAGGGATTGTTTTCTCAGGTTAATTTTGTCCTTCATAGTTATATAACTCGGAACAATACTCTGTCCATCGTGCCAGTACGTCATTTTCCTCAATAAGGCACTTCCCGCTTTTATCCGGGTTCATAAAGTTCATGCCTTGTCTTGGTGTTACCAGTTCTCTGACAACCTTGTATGCTCCTTTAGCATCATTTCTGTTTAGTCTCTCTTCGATGTTTGTACATTGCTCACATATCCACGCTTCTTTCGTCTCTCTCATATTTTGTTGTATCGCTTTCTTGGTCTCTTTATATCTGCCGACCTCATCAGGTGGGTGATTTTAGTTTTTCAATGACCTTCTTCTATCACAAAGGTCTAGAATTTCTTTGGTCACCCATGGCTTCTTTTTTGTTTGGTGGCATCACAGGATCTCTGTTGGTGATTTATTACAGGTTTATTAGATAATCGAGGGAAAGGATAAATTAAACTATAACAAGTTTCTTAAAGTACAGCCGGCTATAAGAACAAGAGTGCACAGTTACAAATTAAGTGAAGAAAGGTTCAGATTAGATATAGATATTAGGAAATGTTTTGTTAGTCAGAGAAGGGTGAATGCTTGGAATGCATTGCCACATGAAATATTGGGTGCAGGGTCAGTTAATGCATTCAATAATAGATTGGATGCACATAGATATTTTTAGATAAAGTGGAGTAGAAGAAATTGGTTGTATACAGACTATACAGAGTCTTCTAAACCAGTACAAAGAAGTTAAATTAAGTTAAGATAAATACAGACATGGCGAAGAGAGCTCGAGACAAACTCAAAGGAAACAGGGAAAACACTAGCAGAGAAATCAGACAGAACTGTGCAATTTGAAAGAAACACGGCAGATTAGTAAGTAAAGGCTCTCTATTCTGGTATCTCTCTCTATTACAACTCCCCCCCCCTCCCCCCAATCATTCACACACATCACACCCCTATCTGTCCCCTGCTGTTTTCCTATCTCAACAATTTAGTTGTTTGCGCTGAAGTTACCATTTGAAAGTGACACTTTAAATGAAAAAAACATGAAAAAAAACTAGTAAAAGTTTATTAAGGTTGAGCTTAATCAAAATTTAAAAATGGGTATGGTCAGATACCGCACCGAGACGAGAACACAAACAAAACCTACGTTACGACCAATAGGCCTTCATCAGGGACAACAACACTGAACTAACAAATCAACATATAAGAAAAAATTGTCAACTCTACTATTTCAGGTGGGAGACGCTTACTGTCTAAGCGACCGGTCGTGCCAAGTACTCGATAGAAACTGAAATAGGAGCGGTCAAACAAAAAGTGGCGGAATATGCCTGATAAGCCAAGGGTGGCCAAATAGTGGTCCAGATAGGAGAACAATGAGAAGGCAATATAAGCCGGGAGGGCGTGATATTGATATAAGAGAGGGGGGAAGAGAACTGATGGAAGAATGGGGGAGGCGGGGGGTGGGGAGGGGGGAAGGAAGACAAATAGATGGGGGCCAGTGTGAGGGTTTAAGAAAAAGTATGGAATATATTTATACCCTGTGGTTGGAGACAGCCCATACTCGAGATAAGTCTGTTCTCAAGGGCGAATCGATGACGATCGTCAGAGAAGCACGAAACTAGACCAGTGACACTGACGTCAGCCATACCCCGGTGCTCAGGACCATTGAAGTGGCTGGCAATTGGGGAACCACTGCTGTTGCGGATGTCGTTGAGGTGTTGGCGGAAACGCTCCCGTAATTCCATACCAGTTTCCCCAATGTAAGTCATACCACACTGGCGGCAGATGATGGAATAGATGAGGTTACGAGATTTGCATGTGAACCCCTCTTTGATGAAGAATTCTGCTTTAGGAAAGGTAATGGAGTGAGAAAGGATGACATGAGGGCAGGTAACACAGCCACGTGAATTTTTGCACGGCCTGGTGCCTGGGAGGCTATGAGGGCTGGTGTGTAGGCGACTACTGACCAGCAAGTCCCTCAGGTTCCTGTCACGCTTGTAGGTGACAAGGGGAGGATCGGGAAAAACTTCGCGAGTGGCAGGATCAGAGTGAAGGATAGGGAGATGGCGGAATAGGATATCCCGGACAGAGACGCTGTGAGGGTGATAGGTGAGGACGAGTTTCACACGGTCAGAGGGAGGACGGCCTATCCTGCCGCGATTCGCTTCCTTTCTCCCAACTCCTCCGCTTCCGACGCCTATGTCAGGATGACGACGACTTCCTTCTCAGAGCCCACGAGATGCTTGACTTCTTCCGCAAGCAACTCTACCCTGAGACCACTCTCTCCTCCGCTCTTCAGCGGGTTCTTCTTATCTCCCGCCAAGACTCCCTCACTCCCACCCGCCGTCCTCACAGGTGAGGACGAGTTTCACACGGTCAGAGGGAGGACGGCGGGTGGGAGTGAGGGAGTCTTGGCAGGAGATAAGAAGAACCCGCTGAAGAGCGGAGGAGAGAGTGGTCCACTTCCGTTCCTCTCCCGGCCACAGGGTGCGCACGCACTAAATCGACATCCATTCTTACTTCACGTCTTTAAGTTTATACTGGTTTAGAATACTCAAAACGATTTTGCGTGAACATCCTGCACATAATATAAATAGGTAAGTGTTTGAAAGTAATTTTCAATTAGTACATCTTGTTGAATATATACATTGTTAGAAATGAAAAGAATATTAGAAATATACTTACAGAAGGTCCATGGAATATACTTACATGTTACAGTGAGTTGGATATTCAAATGTGGCATGGTCAAAAACAAAATAGTAAGGAACTGTGTCACCTGCATGTCGTAATCTTTTTCCGAATGAGTAACTAGCATGTTGTAATCCTTGTCTGAAAGAATGAGTAACTGGCATGTTGTAATCTGGACACAACTGATAAATTTAACATAGAAAATATTATCACACAAATTTAACAGGAGGCATGTATGATATGCAGTTAAATTCATTAATGGATGTAGTTTACAAACAAGTGTGTCACAGATAACAAAACATTTGGATTAACAGTCGTTATTTGGTAAGTCTGATATGGTAATTGTTGTGTAGTTTTGTTTTTGCATGTTTTTGACTATTTGATAAAAAGTGATATGTTTATATTTTCCACGTAATATGATAAATATAAAACAGCGACAGAAAATGCACGTCCTCAAAGAGCTAACCAAAAAAAGTTTTAAAATTGCTATGTAACACACAAATAGAATATACTTACAGAAGGTTCCTGGAACATACTTGCAAATTAATTAAAGTTGATTATTCGTACTTGATGTACCGTACCAAGAGAGCGAAATCAGCTAAGATTACATCACCATCATCTGGAGGAAGTTCATCTATTGTCAAATAATTTGGAAAATTGAATCTATAAAAACAGTTGTAATAAATAAGAATCTATCTACAGTTTTTCCAAGGAACAAATTTAATTTAAGAAATCATGCAAAAGTGAGGTCTCCTTTGGCAAAGTCAACAAGGAACTGCGCCACTGTCATGTTGAAATCATCATCTGCTGAATGACGTGGACCTGTACAGGTCAAGCAGACAATGCTCTGGCCTCGTTTTTTCCTGTTCTTGATCGACTTGACTTTTTCTTGATACACAACATCTGTGCCTTTATCATGCCATACATGATGGAGTTCACTTCCTATAAAAGAAGAAAAATTGTTAATGAATAACTGTAACTTGTTTTTCACAGTTGTGTCCAACTTTTTAAACATATGTAAATGTTCCGCAGAACTTCAAAAGCCTGATCTTTCTTTTCAAGCTCCTTCTGGGTGCTCTCATGTCTCAACTCATAATTTCGCATCTTCTCGTTCATCACTTTGCTTTTCTTCTTCAACATCGCTAAAGAATTCTTCACCTTTGTGAAATCACTGCTTCTCACAGTAGCAATATTGTACTTGGCTTTCCAAGTCTTTATGCTATTTACCTTCCTCCGGATTGTTTGATTTACCACCTTTGGAGCAAAACTTGCCAGTTCTTGTGCATGGTGTCTTTTCTGATCAAACAAACGCCTGCACAATGTAACAATAGTCTCTCTCAAATTATTGAGTGTGCGCTGCTTGGAAACACAGTTATGACAATCATTACGAAGTTTCTTTTGGGATGGAAGCCCAGCTGTTGCAACTGAAACAGTTGGCACCTCAGTAGGTGAGGAAATCTCTTGTGGCTGAAACAAAACAACTGTATTAGACACACATTTAAAATATACAGGAAATGGCTGCTCACAAAGTAGTACAAGTGAGTCCCAGTTGCTGCTCAAATTGTGTTTCTTGAACTTCAGATCTCTCTGCAAGGCATGCAGATCACTGTTAAGCTTTTTCTCAACACACTTATCCTGTTCTGCAGATGTACTTGCAATAAACGTCTTGATTTTCCATATCAAAGCAGTGATTGGATCTTTTGTTTCTACAAAAAGCTGCACAATGTATCCTTTCTTGAGTGGATACACTGGCCAAAAGCCTGCTAAATGTGTTTTCAAATCAACAACACACTTCTTGCTTATTGGTGGGGATGGTGGCCCAACCATTGCAGCTGAAAGACTTGATACTTCGGTAGGGGAGGAAATCTCTTGTGACTGCAACAAAACAACAATATTGGACATCTTTAAAATGTATAGGAAATAGCTGCTGAAAAAGATGCAGAAGTGAGTCCCAGTGTGTACTCAAATTGTATTTCTTCCTCTTTAGCTCTTTCTGCAAGACCTTTAAAGCCCAGCTGAGCTTTATTTCATTTACACACTTTTCCTGTTCTATACAAGTAGTCGAAACAAGCGCCTTAACTTTACGTATCAGAGAAATGATTTTGATATCTCTTGTTATCAGTCGTACAATGTATCCTATCCTGAGGGGATACACTGGATCAAAGCATGCCAAATGTGCTTTCAGATCTACAGCAAACTTTTTGTTTTCCATGGATGAGTAGATCTAACAATTTCTGAAAATAATTAAAATAAATATAATAATTTTTAAACATAAACTGCAAGACAGTCAGGCTAATGTTTGAACCCAATATTAGTTTAAGCAATATATGATCGTGATTACAATTACTAATTAATTGCAATAGACTCTAATGATTTTGGTGAAAAAAGAAAAAAATGCTGGACATATCAAAATTAATCATTGTAGTAAAATTACTAGCCTCAGCAAAGTTCAAACTCCATGACTCGAATGATCTATAGGCTCCCCAAAATAACAAAACATACAGATAAGTGGATGCATAATTTAAATAAATACAAATTATGCAACAAAAACTCTTACAACAGTTGTTATACCTAACGGTCACTGACGGTGATAGTAATGTGCTATTGTGTAGGTATATCAACAGTAGATCCACCTTTCATTTGTTTTTAATTGCTAGATTATCATATTACAAGTAGATGCTATATTCATTAAATGTAATTGCAAAACCTGATGGTAGTGATAAACATCATTAAAATAGTTTGAGTATGATCGTGTTTAAAGTTACTGATGTGCTAAGTTAATTGATTAATTGTAATCTGTGGAGTACGGGAAGGCGGAAAAAGAATGGCGAATACCGGGACATGTTAAAGAATTCAGCATTGTGAAATTGCTGGCCTCGGCTAGATTCAAACTAAATATGGGCATGTATCCAGGAAACGCACCTCAACAATAACCATAAATTCTCAATCAGAGGATATCAGACCTTCCGTCTAGATAGAGAAGGCCACAAAGGAGGGGTCCTGATACTGACCAGAAACTGCATACCGAGTAGCGCGGTATCTGTCAATCACACCGGACAAGCAGAAATTGTAGGAGTTGACATAATGGCTCAAGAGACGAAGCTCCGCATTTTCAATCTGTACGGACCACCAAACAGAGACCTATCGCTCTCGAGTATGGAGGTCAGAGACTCCAACTGCATAGTAGTTGGAGATTTCAACAGCCACTCGGAGAGATGGGGATACTCTGACACAGACAGCAGAGGTGACGAAGTGGAAGATTGGGAGATAGATGCAAATCTCTCCCTAATCCATAGGCCGGAGGATAGCCCTAGCTTCTATTCAAGAACATGGCATACCACCTCGATTTGGCCTTCTCCACACAGGACATACACCATAAAATAGACCGCCAGGTGCTAAACCAACTGGCATGTAGCGACCACAGGCCGATCAGGCTAACCATTGACATGGAAGTAGGCCCACAGGAAACAAAACCGCTCCCACGTTGGAATTACAAACGAGCCGACTGGGACAGATTTGCTGAAACCATCCCAAGAGGAGCTAGGAAAAACTATAAGCCCTACTGGAATGATGAGTTGCAGAAAGTGGAAGGTGCAAGACTACCACAAACAGATACCAGTATGACGTATGAAGAGTCAAAACGGCTTATCAAAGCCAGATACATGACCAAATGGGAAACCGAACATACTGGTTACACCAAAAACGATGCCTATTACCAGTTGAACCGAAGAGAGCAGGTCGTTGTCTTCAGACTTCGCACTGGCCACAACAGACTGAGGTACCACCTATTCAACAAATTGAAGATAGGGTGTACCGACGAATGCCCGTGCGGTACTGGTAAAATGACCACTGAACATCTGCTGCAGAACTGCCCGACATACGAGGATCAGAGAGAGCAGATGTGGCCATTACCAATGGAACTGCAAGACAAGCTCTATGGCAGTGGCGAGAGCCTCAGGATGACCGCCGCTTTTTTCGAAAAAATAATGGTTACTGTCTGACTGTGTACGCAGAAGAAGAAGAAGAAGAAACTAAATATATTTGAAGTAATTTCTAATTCTTTCAAAATAACAAAACATACAGATAGTGGATGCAGAATTCAACTAAATAACATTGAAATACCAGACAGAATTACAGCTCATACATGAAGCATGCAAACTTATGCATATTTTTCAATACCGGTGAAATTCTTACAATCAGTATAAGATTTTTTTCATGTCTGGCCAGTGGTCCATTGAGTAAATCAACTAGTGTGTTTGGCTTTTATAAACCACAACAAAATCACGGGATTGGTCTAGAAACAAAAAAACCGTTCAAGAGTCACGCTAAGATCGGTCAGTGGCCAGAACAGAAATATGTGGACGCCGCACGGCTAAACTGGAATCTGTTCTAAAAATAGAAAAGGTAAATTCCGATGTGCCTAGTTCATATCAAATGCCACAATAAAGTAATGGCACACATTTTTTCTTCTTGCCTCTAGATGATATGTACAGCAACTGTTAATAGCCCACACACATGCATTGATACATACATGGCATTGTACAGGAAATTCTTTCCACAACAAAAAAAAACTACCAAAAAAAAAAAGGACAATCCAGAACATTGTGTAGCATGGATAGTTATAGATTTGGTCTAGGATTTCACGGAAAACAGGAAGAGCTTCTACGCTTTTCTATTGCCAAACTATAAAAAAAAGAGCTTCTGGAATAAGAAATAATATAGCAAGATTACAGTGCATCATTTAGGCCCATCATCTACAAACCTCACTAGATTTACAAACACCCACTACTTGTAGCAAGAAGAGAAAATTGATTTTTAAGTGTAATCTCTTCATAGAACACAATGAAGATTGTGTCTGTGATTTAAGGTAGTTAATGAACAAAATAAAAGGATTAGTTTAAACAGGGACTTTACTTTGGAGGAAACACAACATCACTGAATAAAAAATATCATGAAATACCATCACTTACACATCTTTAAGTGGGTTTATTATATGACTTATAAAAATTTATAACGGAATTGTTTTGACAAAGTAGTTTTCTGGTGTAGTTTTCTTAGAAATGTTGCTGTGACACCTAACATTTCAAGACTAGTGGCATATTTACCCACACAATTTCCATCATCGTGTATACACATTCATATTTTCAAGGACAATAAATCACTCACCACCTTGGTGGTAGGTACTTGATTGATTGATGTACAAGCATAATCATATCTGAAATGTTCTCTCCATAGATTTCATACCCATGATGTCTAGATCAACATGGAATTTTCCTCAAGACACATTGCCAAATTTTAAACTGAAGCCTGTACTGGCAAACGATCCAGTGCAAGAGGAAAATGATGTAAGTTTATAGCTTTTCAGTACATTCTTGAAGTTCATATTGAAATTAGGATGTGACAGTCAAGTATTAGTGCATGGTGAGTTATGCAGCTTTGATCAATTTATTTACGAGTTAATTTCTTGAACAATTGTGAAAAGTAATTAATTATCTCTCACCAGTAATATGACTTGAGATGTTTAGCAACATGTCATAAGATTTGGTGGAAATATGTCTTCTATTAATTGTCATTCTCTGAAATAAAAATTCTATGCAGTGTCACCAAATTCTGTGATATTTTTTTTTGCATGGGAAGTAAACACAACCAGACAACATTTGAAGTGTCAGACAGGTCTAAAGAGCACACTCATCATGCTAAAACATCCCTATTTGGACATGTAGCTCATCTTGCAGAGGATGTCATCACCCACCAGCTCTAAATACAGGACAGGGATATCAGGGATGGAAAGCAATAGCACTCGTAACCACCTGGTGATATTAAATCAAAAAGATCTCATTTCGCACAGCTTTTGTACCTACCTATGCACTTTGTGAACCATTAACATAATATCTTCAATTTTCAATTTGATTTCTTTAAACGACATAATTGTTTGTTTTATTAAAGTTGTTTATTAAAAATGTATGCTCCCTCAGGATGAACCACAGAGCCAACAGCGCGAAAACAAAGTCATGCCAGATGGTGAAACTTCCTGTAGTAAGAAGTTGTCAAATAATTTTGTGGACATTTACTGTGTACATGGTCAGAAGGTTTCAGAAAACCAAGTTTCTAGCACACCTATAGTGAAAGAGCCAGTAAAGAAAGCTGTTCAGAACAGTTCATTTGTAGACAACTTATCTACAAAGGACAATGAGGTTAGTTGTAATAGATAAAGTGAATCTTTAACCTGTAGGGCCCTGAATTATAAAAGTACGGAAATTCCCGCAGCCACTGAATTATTTTTCAGCATGTCACTTTTTTCTAGGTTGTTCACTTTGAAAATCTGTATTGTTTTTGTTTGTTGTTGCATAAATATGATTTTTTGTGTGTGTGGAGACATAAATGAATAAAGAACTACTTGGTGTAATTGTTTTTGATGTGTGTTAGTATATGAGATACAAGAAGATGAATGTGAAACTTAAAAAAAACAGCAACATTTCGATTTTTCCCATTACACAGGGAATCGGGACGTCGGAATGTGAAAATCGTCACAGATAGTATTTCTTACACGATCGTCAAATCTGCTATTTTCCTTTATAAATGTAGTTAATACTACTAAATAAACAAATTAAACAGATCGAGCTCCAAAAAATATGTCTCTGCAACTTACCTTTATCACCGCAAGTTGTCCCAAAAAAGAAAACACATCGTTTCAAATTCGCTTTCAAACTCACTATATGCCATTTTGGTTGTTTACATCTGCAATGATGGCATCCTTATATATAGATTTAGAAAACTACTCTAAGGCAGATGTTAAGAGGATGAAAGAGGCAGCGAACTAAATAATCTGGAAAGATATTGTTGGAGGAATAGATGTTGAACAGGAGTGTGAGAGTTTTAAAACAATTTTAGAAACGCTAAAAGAGGAATGTGTTCCATGTAGGGAGGTAAACCCCAAGCGTAAAAAGTGGATAACTAGATTTGTAGTGAAGAGCTAAAAATAAAGAATGGAAAAAATATATAGAGACAGGTAAATCAAAAGAAACATATTTAAAATATTTTGACAAGCAGAACATATCCCAGAAAGCGAATAAAACAGCAAAAATAGACTTCGAAAAAAAAACTTGCTCAGATGATCCAGACTGATAATAAAAGCTTCTTCTCTTATGTTAGAAATAAACAAAAGACAAAGTAGGCCCTCTCATAGACAGTACAGGGAAAATAATAAGTGAGAATAGGGAAGCAGCTAATCTACTCAATCAGTACTTTGGCACAGTCTACACAAAAGAGTACTGCTCAAAGAGCCTATAGATATTTTTCAAAGAGACATGGATACAGCGGGATTAAAATCAATCTGTATTACAGAGGAAATGGTTTTTAAAAAATTGGAGTTGAAAGTGGATAAATGTCCAGGTCAAACTTAACTTAACATCTTTATACTGGTTTAGAAGACCCTGCAGAGTCTGTATAAAACCAGTTACATTTACATCACCTTGCTCTAAAAGCTATGCGCATCCAGTTTATTCTTAAATGCATTAACTGTCCCTGCCTCCACTACCTCCCCTGGCAATGCAATTCCAAGCAGACACCACTCTCTGACTTAAAAAATATTTCCTAATTTCTAACCTGGACCTCTCTTTAGTCAGCTTGTAACTATGCCCTCGTGTTATTGTAGGTGGCTGTATTTTTTAAAACATCTTATAAACCTGTATTAAGTCACTTTGAATTCTTCTCTTTTCTGGATATTGTAGGCCAGTCTTTCTTAGTCTTTCCTCATAACTGAAATTCTTGAATCCCACTATCATCTTTGTCGCTCATTTTTGTATCCTTTCTAGCATGTTTATATCCCCTCTATGATAAGACTCCACACCTGTACACAGTACTCCAATCTAGGTCTAAGTAAAGCTTTATACAGTTTGACGATCACTTCCTTGCTCCTATGTTTAATATTTCTTTTTATCATACCTAACATTGCATTTGCCTTTTTCACTGCTACCTTAACTTGCTCACTCACCTTTCCTGTATGATCAATTATAACCCCTAGGTCCCTTTCCTTATCTTTCTTTCTAATATTGTTTTCTCCCATTCTGTAATTATGTTCCATATTGGATCTACCCATGTGGATGACTGTACATTTATCTACATTAAACTCCATTTGCCAGCTTACAGACCATTCTCGAATTTTATCTAAATCCGACATCAATATATCCACTTCCGCTTTAGATGAGACACTACTGCATAGTTTTGTGTCATCAGCAAATTTTGCAATCATGGATCTCATATCAATGTCCAAATCATTTATATATATCAAGAACAAAATTGGTCCCAAAACCGAGCCCTATGGCACACCACTTATCACTTCACTCAGAGTACTCCTTATTTATGCCCACCCTCTGCCTTTTCCCGTTAACCAATTTTCAATCCATTTGGCAACTTCCCCACCTATTCCATGTGATTTTAACTTTCGAAATAATCTTTGATGAGGTACTCTATCAAAGGCCTTTGCAAAGTCTAGATAAATAACATCCACTGGCTCCCCTTTATCTATGATTTTAGTAACCTCCTCCATGAATTCTAATAGATTTGTTAAGCATGATCTCCCTCTAGTAAACCCATGTTGACTATTTCTAATTAGATTAAATTTGTCTAAATGCATTAGAATGTTTTCTTTGATTATTGACTCTAACAATTTACAGACTATGCTCGTTAAACTCACCGGTCTATAATTTGCTGGATCTGATTTTTTTGCCTTTTTTAAATAAGGGGATCACTCCTGCATCTTTCCAATCCCGTGGAACAATCCCTTTTGTAAGTGATTGAGAACATAATATAGCCAATGGTTTTGCTAGTTGGTCTCTAATTTCATACAGCAATTTTGGATGAATACCATCTTGACCTGGACATTTATTCACTTTCAACCCCTCCAATTTTTTAAAAACCATTTCCTCTGAAATACAGATTGATCTTAATCCCGCTGTATCCATATCTCTTTGAAAAATATCTACAGGCTCTGGGATCTTGGAGCAGTCCTCTTTTGTGTAGACTGTGCCAAAGTACTGATTGAGTAGATTAGCTGCCTCCCTATTCTCACTTATTATTTTTCCTGTACTGTCTATGAGAGGGCCTACTTTGTCTTTTGTTTATTTCTAACATAAGAGAAGAAGCTTTTATTATCAGTCTTGATCCTCTGAGTAAGTTATTTTTTTGAAGTCTATTTTTGCTGTTTTATTCGCTTTCTGGGATATGTTCTGCTTGTCCAAATATTTTAAATATGTTTCTTTTGATTTACCTGCCTCTATATATTTTTTCCATTCTTTATTTTTAGCTCTTCACTACAAATCTAGTTATCCACTTTTTACGCTTGTGGTTTACCTCCCTACATGGAACACATTCCTCTTTTAGCATTTCTAGAACTGTTTTAAAACTTTCCCACTCCTGTTCAACATCTGTTCCTACAACAATATCTTTCCAGATTATGTGGTTCCCTGCCTCTTTCATCCTTTTAACATCTGCCTTAGAGTAGTCGTATTTTCGCATGTTTATGTTTACTTCTTTTCCTGCAATAAGATCCCAACGGATGATTTGATGGTCACTTGAGCCAAACAGTTCCCCAACGGTAACGTTTTCAATCATATTTTCCTCTGTGGTAAAAACTAGGTCGAGTATGTTTTTGTCTCTGGTGGCTGCTTCTACATGTTGAATTAAAAAATTGTCAGTTATGCACTTAACAAAAGGTTTTGACACTACAAGTGCTTCTGTCATATCCCATTTTATTTCTGGATAGTTGAAATCTCCCGTTAATAATAATTTCCCTTCACTTGCCTTTGCTATGCTACTAATCAGCTCCTCATCTTCCTCTTTTTGACGTGATGGACATCTATAGCACACTCCAATCACTGTTTTTTCACCCCCACTTTCTATTTCTCCCCATACACTTTCATTTTTGTTACCACATGATAAATAATCTTTGATCGTTATATTAACAGAATTTATACAGTATAATAAAACGCCACCTCCCTTAGTCTTGTCTCCAATTATCCTATCTTTCCTTAACATTGTATATCCCTCAATTTCAAGTTCACAATCTGCAATCTCCTCATATGTCCATGATTCTGTTAACCCTATTATATCTGGTTTTTCTTCTTCTACATACAGTTCTAATTCTTCTCTTTTATTTACTATACTTCTCACATTTGCATAAAAACATTTTAGTTTGTAATGTTGTTGGTTTTCCTCTTTTTGCTTCTGCTTTATCATTTTAGTGTTTGCTTTTCCAATATGTATTTCACACTTCCCTGACACCAACTTGCCCCTTTGAGTACATCCTCTATAGCACCTTATTGTAGGCCTATCTTTAGTCTCATACTTCATAGGCCTTACTAGTTTAAATTTCTAACACAATGATAGAACATATACTTTGCTACAACATGCTGTCCTATCTCATTTAGATGTAAACCTCCCCTATCTAACATTTTATTCAAGATGGTATTCATCCAAAATTGCTGTTTGAAATTAGAGACCAACTAGCAAAACCATTGGCTATATTATGTTCTCAATCACTTGTAAAAGGGATTTCTTGTGTATGGTGGGCTGATGGAGTATGGAGATAGAAATACAGCAGCGCAAAATGGTTACTTATGTACTGAGTGTGAACTGAGTCGTTTATACTTCAAAATCATATGAACACACTTTTCACAATATCCATAAGCATTAACATAAATGTAAATGGTATCTGAAATAATTTTATCTGTATAAATGCTTAAAAGAAGCGGTGAGGACAGCTCACATTCTTATAATTGAATAACAGTCAGATTATAATGTCTTGACAATGTTAAAGTTGTTTAGTAGTTGAAAGATCATTACTGATCTTGTAGTAATGTGCTTATGTATTTTGTTCCTGCTTTCTATTTTGCATATCTTAAGCCTTACTCCATAAGTAAAGTAAAGGGGAAATTCAGCAGAATTAACCGCTGGTTGGAAATGGAGTTTTTGAAGACTCCATTGTACTAAACCGCAGCATGTGAGAAGTGGGGTGGCCAGTGTCCTTCCTTGTTGATTTTACTTTCCTTAACTCATGCATCAGGTAACCATTAACAGCTGGGTTGACTGGAGAATGGGTCCCTGATTAAAATCACGACCTGGATTTTTATAGTCTCCGGACACGATTCGAACCGAGGCACGCTGTTACCACAGAAAATAGCGAATTGCTCGCTATGAACTGAGCTAAAACACCACTCCATTACTATATATATGTCTCATATTTTAGGTAATTTTTGTGTGTGGAAAAAATGAATTTTGAAAACTGAAATTGCACTAATGGAAGTATTTGTCTCTTGACTATGGAATAATAAGGCTGTTGGTCAACACTGATTTCTGTTTTTTGTTTGTCATCTGTTCTTGCCAGAGGCTTTAATTGGCATGTCTGAAAGCATGTATATCCATCTGTACATTCTTTCTTGTGTCATATTCTCTTTCTCTCACACGCATGAGGTATGAGTGCACTCGATTTTCAATGTACCATCTGCTCTCTTTCTGTCTCACTTCCCCATTCTATTCTATTTTTTTGAATTTGACAGATACATAGTAGCAATACTAGAGAAGATGCAAACAGTGAAACAGAGAAACAAGAAAATGGACCAGAAATAGTTCAGATTGAGACTTCAGGAATAAAATGGAAATCTGGGTAATTTGTTGCCTTTAGTATATGACCTTTGATCTCTGTTCATCTCAGCTCTCATTGCTGTCTTTGTTTGCTGTAACATTTTGTTTGTCAATGTAAGATACAATGTATGGCCATTTTAGAATTGGAACTGTGATAGCATCCCCAAGTGGACATACATGCGTTATGAAGTAATGAAACATCAACTAGGCATGGCATGTTGGAGATGAGTGGGGTTGAACATTCTCTGAGTATATTTCAAGACCTTTACTGGGGAAGAAAGAATAGGGCCATTACACATCCATGCTTGTATTAAAGGGAGACTAAAGAAAGTTATGCATGGGGGTTAGCAACTTCATGGTTTAAAACAAATTACTACGGAAATACTACTGCAAAAGGACTCCAATTGCTTCGATGAAGGATTCCTGTTTGGTTCATATATTCCACAAGGAATGGAAACAAACATATTCCACCATGAATTTTAAAATGAGGATCCTGATCAATTATAAATTGGGTTAGAGAATTTTATGAGTTAAGGTGAAGGTTGTCTGATAGCAGACACTACTGTATGGGTTTTAGATACTTCCTCATACTAGGTCTCAATTTTTATTGAAGGTGACACATTTCAATTCATGCTGTTATTCCTTCCTTAATCTGTTACACCATTTTCTGCATATTTAGGAAATACAATCCTAATCCTAATACTTTTCCCAAACATGTACTATTTAGAAAAACAAAAATTTAATATTGGAATACATTTTAAAATACAAATGACAAGTTTTAATATTTAGAAAATGGACACATTTTAAGAAAAATATAACTTTATTGTCAGTTGTGATCTATACTGGTCATTTTAAAAATGTGAAACACAAAAAAAAATTGTTTTTCAGAAAATATAAAAAAAAATATCTAAACAAATTTTCTGCACATATATCATGTTTGACTGGTTTCTTTTTACAACCATAACAAATCTGCAAGAAATGTGTAATCATATTGTCCGTTCTATTGGACAGAAACGATGAGCATTGCTATTAGAATACTAAAAATCGGCTTTCTTTCTGCTGAGGAAGGAATCATTCTGTGGTTCTCTGAAACAGGTTTCAGTCTTCAAGAAACACCTGGGAGTCTTCAATATTTGATGTCATTCTAGGCTCTTGTTGGAAAAGGTTATCCAGTAATGGCAGGTGAAAAAACCAATGGCTAGAGAAAGTCAGATGTCTAATAACATCGGGGTAAAATCACTATCCTTTCCGAGTTTGTCAAGTGGTTTCACAGTTGTAGCCTTTACCCTGTAGCAAATCCTCAGCACTTTTGCTGAATGAAGTAGTTATAGAAGTAAGTGTAGTGATATTGAATCAAGGTAATCAGCTGCATTATTGATAACATTATGATTATAGCTGATGCCAAACTGCAATGGCTCATTTACGTTTCCAGTGTAGAACCTAAAATTCAGCATGTAGCCAGTCTTAACTTAATTAACTGTTTTTATACTGGTTTAGAAGACTTTGCAGACTCTGTAAACAACCAGTTTCATTTACATTCCCTTGGTCTAAAAGCTATGTGTCTTGAATCTATTCTTACATGCATAATTGTCCCTGCCTCCACTACTTCCTGTAGCAATGCATTCACCACTCTCTGACTAAAAAAATATTTCATAATATCTAACCTGGACCTTTCTTTAGTTAATTTGTATCCATGCCATCTTGTTATAGCCTAATTTATCCATTCCTTTGATTATCTTATAAACCTGTATTAAGTCACCTCAAATTCTTCTCTTTTCTAGACACTGTTGGCCAGTTTTTCTGAGTTTCCTCATAACTAATTCTGGAATCCCACTATCAGTTTTGTCACTCTTCTTTGTATCCTTTCTATGTTAAACATTTCTTTTTATCATATCTAACATTGCATTTGGCTTTTTCACTGCTACCTGGACTTGCTCACTCACTTTACATGTATGATCTATTATAACCAATAGGTCCCTTCCTTTTCTATCATTCTAATATTGTTCTTGCCTATTCTGTAATTATGTTCCATATTTGATCTACCCATGTGGATGACTATACATTTATCTACATTAAACTCCATTTGCCAACTTGTAGAGTAGCCTGGAATTTCTATCTAAATCCGACCTCAATATGTCCACTGATGCTTTAGATGAGACACTACTGCATAGGTTTGTGTCATCAGTGAATTTTGCAATCATGAATCCTATATCAATGTTCAAAATAGTTAATATATATTAAGAACAAAACTGAGCCTTGTGGCACTCCACTCTTTACTTCATACCACTCCTTATTCTATCGGTTAACCAATTTTCAATCCATTTGGCAACTTCCCCACCCATTCCATGTGATTTAAACTTTCTAAATAATCTTTGATGAGGTACTCTTTCAAAGGCCTTAGCAAAATCAAGATAAATAACGTCCACTTGCTCCCCTTATTTATCATTTTAGTAACCTCCTCCATGAATTCTAATAGATTTGTAAATTAAGCACGATCTCCTTCTTGTAAACCCATGCTGATTATTTCTGGTTAGATTAAACTTGTCTAAATGCATTACAATGTTTTGTTTGATTTATTGACTGTATAACAATTTATAGACTATGTTCGTTAAACTTACTGGTCTATAATTTGCTGGATCAGATTTTTTTGCCCTTTTTTAATAAGGGGACCACTCCTGCATCTTTCCAATTCCCTGGAACAATTCATTTTGCAACTGATTGAGAAAATAATTTAGATAGGATTTTGCAATTTTTTATTTCTTTAATTTCAAACATCAACTTTGGATGAATACCATGTTGATCTGGACATACCTGATTGGAAAATATCTAGAGGATCTTGGAGCAGTCTTCTTTTGTGTAGACTGTGCCAAAGTATTGATTGAGTAGATTAGCTGCCCCCCTCTTCTCACTCAAGTCTTGGTTTCCACAAGATATTGGGAAATATTTTTTTAGTCATAGAGTGGTGAATGTTTGGAATGCATTGCCACATATAGTAGTGGAGGCAGGAACAATTAATGCGTTTAAAAATAAATTAGATACACATAGCTTTTAGAGGAAGGAAATGTAAATGAAACTGGTTGTTTACAGACTTTGCATAGTCTTCTAAATAAGTATAAAAATGTTAAATGTACATGTTTCCGTTAGGTTTGAGTTTACATCAAAGTGTTAGAATTCAGAGTTAATCCGTTATAGCAGTATTTGGACCATGTTATGTTCAGAAATTATACAGGAGAAAATAACAATTTTAATTTAATAATTTTATTGAAGATATGTTAATCATATTCCTGAGAAATGAGTAATTCTGCCACTTTTTTATAGAACAACTGCTTACATTTGGAGCTTCTTACAAAAGGCAAATAACAGTGCAGACGATAGCTTCTAGGGTAGAAAATGTGCTAACCCATAACATTGCACACCTTGCTCTAGAAAGAAATGCCCAATTTATGATACAGGAATAAAAAATAAGTGAATAACTCTTTTTCCCAGGAAATAGAAGAAACCTTATAGAAAATGGCTAGTGGGGCATTAGGTAATGTATAGTGAAAACATAACGGGCTCCATAGAGTCTATCCCAGAATGTCGGCAACCCTTCTTGGTCCTCAAGAAAGAAGTGCCCTTTTGGGGGCTTACTGTGAGTTTTACAATAAAAAAAAAATTCCAAGAAAATAGTTCAAAAAGAAATAACTAATAAACCTGATTAGCAAAGAATTTGAACTGACATTTGTTAACCCATTCACCCCAGATGATCAGAAAAACTCACAACTGAATTCCCAGGGCAAGGGGAATAACTCTGCAATAATGAGACGTACTTGTGCAATAACATAAATAAAAAATACTTTGTGCCATTCAAACTCCAGTTTAAAGATAAATGGAAGAGGTACTGATTTATGCACTTTTTTTTTGTCATGTATGTTGGATGCAAAAAATTAAAAAGGGAAGGAAAAAAACATGTGTCAATATAAAATGTTCTGTTTCTCTCTTGTCAATTTTGTTACTGATAAATGTCCAAGTGAAAAGCTGCAAAGCAATATTCCTTTGTTCATTGCGACTAGTCCATCTTTCATCTTCTGGTTGACTTTCCAGCATACACCTCAAAGTTATATAAGTATCTATAATGGGGATCTGCAGCACACCAAATTTTAATTCAAGGACAGGGGTTTTGTTTTTTTATATATTGCTTGAACTGGAGTCTTCCTGTAAAAGCAACCATAGCTTCATCAATACTAATATCCTGTTCATGCCTCATTAGTTCTCTGGACTTGGCTAGAATAAGATCAAATAGAGTTCTAATCTTAAAAATTGTATCATGTCCATCTGGTCCTAGTGGGATGAATTTGGAATTATCATTGGGGTGCAAATGTTTGCTGATATGATATGTTCAAACCTATTTATTGACATTACACTTGACACTACAGGCACATTCAACAGTTCATCAGTAGACCAAAACATTCTGTAGGAGGGTAACTAATGAACCCCAAACATAAAGAAAGCCCTTCTTGTTATCAGGAGAAACAGGTTTCCACGAAGGATCTGGTTTAAAAAAAATTCTGATGCAGACATATGCATTGGTTTGCTCTGCCCAGTACTCAAAAAAGATCTGAGGTAGAAATAATGAAAGGTAATCAAAAGCAGAGTAATCTGGACCTATGTCATCTGCAGGACCTATTCCCTCACTAAATCCTTCAATAATGATAATAATCAGTTGCTTTGACCATTCTCTATCACCACTAGGGCCTGCCTGTGGGGTGAGTCACGTTGTCAGCGTCTTCTACAGATAATTCGTCATCACTAGTGAGGCCAGTGTCGCTACTTTCATCTTCTAAATCCTGAACTTATTCCTCATCGACGTCTGATTTGTTCTCATTCTCTGCAACTCCATCAACAAATTCCTCATCACCATCGTCTGACTCATAAGTATCTCCAGTCCGCACCAAGTTTTGAAGAAAATTGAAGGCCATATTAAAAAATTGATCCTTAATCGATTAGTATTAGCAGCATTAATCTTCATTAGAAATGTACAGCTGAGTGTTTACATTTTCGTGACAAACTTATTGTATTATGTTTCGACTAAAAGTGTGGGAAGGAAAGAGATCTAGCTTTGTGATAGATTTGGCTGTCACTTCTTTCCAAGTTATGATTTGCATGTAGGCAAAAACAGGTATATTTTTGTAGTGATGGTTTCTTTAGCAATTTATTTTAGATGATGAGGTTGCTGGCCCCATACACACCTCTCATTAGTCACCTTTCACAACATTCATGAAGTTGTATTGGTCCTATACTTTCCTCCGCAGTAAAGGATCCATCGGGAGACTGCTGTTTGTGGACGAGCACAGTTTTAAATTCCCTGGCTTTAAATTTATGGATAATTTATTTACACAAGATGTAATGTATAGTATTTTGTTGACTATTTCAGATTTATCTGCATACTTTTAAGTCTGTTACGGGTCGCTAAAGGAATTGGTTGTATCATGCATGGAAGCAAATACTGGATAATCATAATTTCATGTCTGATTCCATTTTATTCAATGTTACCTGAATCTCGTGCCATGAATGGATTCTGTGGACTTGCTCAGTTTTACCTCCAAACATCACATGATTGTCTTCCTTGTCTAGCTGGTGAGTCAGTTCTCTAAATTAACTATTTATTATTACAGTTTGTCCCAAAAGCAGGAATGTACACATGCCTACCTGCCTATAGGAAGATTATTCTCTGATTTCAATGCCACGACTGGCTCCAAATATAAGCGAGCACTATCTGGGAAAATTCTCAGATGACCAGAGAAATGATAGAGAAGAACATCTAGTCATCTTGTTTAGGGTGAACGCTTTTTTCAACAAACCTGTCAGGGATGAGCATGGCATTCTCCAAACTTGGATACAATGGGAGAAATTGACTATGTATTGTGCAACGAAATCCAGTTTGCTACATATCAAGTGCTACATCGTTTGGACATAAGCAGTAACCACAGGTCAGAGCCTCAAAAGCAGAAATACAGAGCCATGTCGCTGCTAAATGGTACCAAGCTCATAGATCAAATCAAGCTGCAGGATTGACAAATCTGTGGATCCTCAACATAGCACTTTAACAAACTTGTTATGCAACTCAATAGATGCACTGACGCTGCTAAGGTTCGCTTATGCACAGCACATTTTATGTACAAATTGATAGTACATTATAAACTGCAGCCGTATCTTTATTTATCATAGGTGCATGAGGAAATTATTTGTCCTTTTAAATGTGCATTAATATTTCTAACATGGTTTACCATCTAAGAACTGTCTATTGAAAGAAAATCAGGACTATTGTTTGTGTTTGTGTCAGTGTTTCGTTTTAATTAATTTATTGTTATTTTCCAAGTCTCACATTAAGTTTAGCATGTATTTATTGTCTTCTATCCTGTCTTTCTTTTTTTTTTCTTTCTTACTTTCTTTTCATTGTTTGTGCCTTTCAGTGTGAGGTTATCTAGAGGTTTCTTGACCAAGCCGTACTAGGTGCTTCATACACGGGAAGCTATATAATACAATATCCTTGACATCAGTATGACTGGCGTGCCGTATGCGAGGCAGCCAACAATGTCCTGTATGCAGTCCAATCTTTTGCCGTGTCGTACCATTTTGTACCTAGGTCTCTCAGCAGACCATCTTGCATTATATTGGTGGTCGGCCACGTGGTCACGTACAATCATATGGCCACCAAAACGTAATTCTAAGTGTCCACCTATTATCTGGCTTGCTCACCACGTGGCCAGCTTAGTGGTATTTGCAGCCTTGACGACGCCTCGAAATAGAGTGTGTTCTCTGATTTTAGCATTGCGAATTCGACCTCATCGAGATCCCGAGGGTGCGTCTTTCCATCACTCGACGAGTAACTCGTAGTTTCTCTGCATTCGCGTTGCGTAGATTCTACACTTCACAACTGTAGATAATGACTGCTATGGCCGCAGAATTGAAAAGGTGCACTCTTGCCAAGATGTCTTTCAGCTGCAGGAGTATAGGCTTTACAGTATTGAAGCTAAACCGGGCTGCAGCTCTTCGTCTGGAGATTTCTCGATCTCAGGTTTGGGTGACATTTATTTCCCGCCCCAAGTATATGTAGGCGACGCTGACATCTTCGACGGGCCCATTTACCAGCTTGATTGTGACAGTATGGGTTTCGGAGACATTGAGTTTTCTTTTTGTTCATCCGACGCCTCTACCTACCTCATCCAGTTTGTTCAGGGAGTGTTGGGCCTCCTCGGTGGTGTGACTGATGAGCTTTACTGCTTCGGTTATTTTTTCTATCCATCTTTTACCAGGTCGACGCTTGGCTTTGTATCCATTGTATCTGGTATAGCATCGCTTTCTGAGGGATACTATCTGGTGTTTGACATGTCAGTGGCCGAACCATTTGGTTTGCTGTCTCTTGATGATGTCTAACACTGGTGTTGTACCTACTTGTTTTCTTATATCTTCATTTCTGATTCTATCTAAGCATTCTGCGCAGACATGTCATCTCTGTTCCTAGGATGTTTCTTTTATCTTTGTTTGTAATGTCCAATTCTGGCACTGATAGCACAATGTGGATAGGAATATTGTGTTGTATAGCCTTTTTTTTTTAATCCATTGTCACATGCCTACATTGTCATATCGGGGACACTTGCCCAATGATTTGACTTGCTTTATTACATCTGTTTCGGATTTCGTTGTTGCCTTTTCCTTCTGCTGAGATTGTTTCCCAGGTATGTGAAATTTTTCACCTGTTTAATTGTTGGCTTTGTATGAATAACGTTTCAATTTTTCTTGCAATCTTCATAAATTCACACTGTAACCTGTACATTTCTCATTAAGCTTGTTGACATGTTCCCGCGGTTTTTTTTTCTGAGGTTGCTGTTAGTGTGTGGTCAACAGCAGAAGTTCATTTAAGTGATCAAAGAGGTTGTTTCCCCTCACCAATTGTTTAGAATATCCTGTGTTTGCTCTTACTGTACATTGGCTATTTACATAAAGACTTTTACATAGGATGGTCAAATGTTTATTTACTCCATAATATTCCAATGTTGTCCAGTTTTCATCTATTACTTGATCGAATGCCTTCTTTTGGTCTACGAAAGCAACATACAGTGTCTGATCGGACTCTTGTTTTCTCCGCCAGTTGCCTAAGTGCAAATATTGCATCCTGTTTTTCCTAAATCCCATCTGTGGTTTTAGGGAGCCAGAGACTCGCACCTCACCCTTTCTTCTGTTAGTAAGAACAAGGGGTCACGCCACATGAAGGCCAGAAGTTGGGGCTGTGTTGCGTGTGTCGTGAGAGCATTTGAACAGAATTGAAAGCTCATCTATAATTTCACTCCAGTCTATGACAGCATTTGGGACCCAAATATATGTATGGAAGGACAAGGCGGCTGGTATAGACAACATACCAGGCTAACTGCTAATACATGAAGGGACTTTGGTTATAGCCATTCTCACAAAGATGTAATATGATCTGGCAGATGGGGGAATGCCCAACAAGTTGGACAAAATCACTTATTCTAGACCTACCTAAGAAGGGTAACCTCCAACAATGTCAAAATTACCGAACCATCAGTCTAATCAGCCACTCCAGCAAAGTATTGCTCAAGGTTATCTTGAACAGACTGCAACCAAGGGCAGAAAAAGTTACTGCAGAAGAAGCCGGTTTTCGGGCTGGTAGCAGCACAATTATACACATTTTAAATTTGTGTCTGCTCAACGAAAAATACCTTCAGCATAGTCAAAAGCTATACCAAGTTTTTGTTGACTTTTAAAAAGTTCTCGACATGGTCTGGCTTGAGGCCCTGTGGGCAACTATGCAAAAATATAAGATTGGATGTTGGCTTACCTACATCATTAAGAAACTCTACTCCCAAGTCACCAGGGCAGTCTACCTTTACGGGGTAACTGGGGAATGGTTCTGCATGTCAACCGGTGTACAACAAGGATGTATTTTTTCACAGACCCGGTCCTTTTTTTGAACGTACCATGTCCGAAGATCCTGAGGATCACGTGGGTACTGTGAGCATAGGTGGTCGTACACTCACCAATCTCCAGTTTGCTGATGACATTATAGGGCTGGCTGGAACGGAGCTAGAACTTGTGAATCTAATCTCAAACCTTGACAATGCCGATCAAATGTTTGGAATGGAAATTAGTGTAGAAAAAAGAGAGATAATGGTCAACTTCCCAGAGGGCCTAATGAGTCCGATTGCGATCAAAGGTGAACCATTGCAAATTGTTAAATAGTTAAAATTCATAGGAGCACTGATGGATGCGGACAGTTCTAGAACTGAGATTCAGGCACCAACAGCGACAACCATGGCTGCTCTGACTAAACTGAGGCCACTTTTAAGAGACAAAAGCATCAACCTCAAATCCAAGTTGATTTTAATGTATGCACTTATGACGTCCATGTACCGTTACGTGTGCGAAACTTGGACAGCAGTTCTGGAGGATGAATTTGTGCAATGTAGAAGAGATTGCCTACATCGAATCCTCAGCATTTTGTATCTAGACCACATCACGAAGAAGGCAATTCAGGACACTGTTAAAAGAGAGATCGGCCAATATAAAGACCTTTTGAGTATGGTAAAAGCAGCTCACATGGTATGGGCATATTTCAAGATCATCTGGATTGATGAAGGCGGTCCTGCAAGGTACTGTGCCTGGGAAGCATAAGAGAGGGAGGCAGAAAAAGAGATGGGAAAACAGAGAGTGGACAGCAAGGTCCATAGCTACAACATATATCCTGACACAAAATCAAGTGGAGTTGGGGGAATTCCTCCAACAATTTGCAGTATTTGTGCCCCAATGACCTTTCAGGTTATGGGAGTGATGATGATCATAACTTATATGTAGAATGTGCTCACCCTTGTCAGAATCAGATGATTCAAAGAGATTGATTGCTGTTTTCGACTGAATGAATCTCAAACCATCTTTCGTTACGTGGTCCTCACATTGAATCCAGAATTAAAATGTACAAATGGATAAGTCACTACCTCAAAAACAGAACGGCCAGAGTTCAAGCACAAGGGCAGATGAGCAAAAAGGTGACACTTGAGCAGGGAGTACCCCAAGGGGGAGTACTGTCACCCACACTCTTCCTGGTGTATATCAATAATATAACAGAGAATATACCAAGAAGAGTTCATAGCTCAATGTTTGCAGACGATCTGGCTATGTGGACCTCTGAAAAGAATCTCACCATAGCAAGAAATAGGATGCAGCAGGTCCTAACATCGCTGGAAGGGTGGGCGAACTCATGGCTGGTCAAAATAAACGAGGAAAAAACCACATGTACAATATTCTCGCTATCAAACAAACACCAAATTAAGTCTTAACGGCAAATACCTGCAGCCAACCGACAACCCAAACTACCTGGGAGTCACATTTGATCGGCGCATGACATGGAAAAGTCAGATCGAGAGAAACCGAATGAGAGCCAGAGAAAGAATGGCAATCATGAGGAAACTTGGTGGTACAAGCTGGGGAGAAGTATACTAAAGAAACTGTACACTGGAAGAGTGAGACCAGTTCTCGAGTATGGCATTGCGGCATGGACAACAGCAGCAAAGGCGAACTTCGATAAAATTAGCAAACTCCAAAACCAAGCCATGAGAGTTATAACAGGAGGCATGAAGTCAGCGCCAATTCTAGAAATTGAAAAGATTACAAAACTGCAATGCATGACCGACAGAAGAGACTGCAGAGCCCAGCTGCAATCAGGGAAACTCAGAAGACTGACTGACCATCCAATGCACCAGAGACTAAACAATTTTTGAAATGGGAAACTAAAGCGGAGAAACTTTGCAGAAATAGCCAAAGCAAAGATGCACGAAGATCCCATGAACACACTAACACCAAAGCACATCCCTACTGTACGAAAACCTACCTGGAGGCAGCATATATTTCCAGAGGTGGTAGAAAATATACCAGGTATTGGAAACAAAAACTGCCAGACTGAAAAAGAAAGAAGAGATACTACCCTGAGCTACACAACGGAAAACTACCCAAGCATGGACTGGACCCATGCATACACCGACGGTTCTGTAACAAACACTACACAGAACGGAGGGGCAGGAGCATTTCTGAACCTACCAAATGGCAGAAAAATAACACTGTCATTCGCTACTGGAAAATACACAAGCAATTTTAGAGCGGTGGCAGTGGAAGAAATGGTGACAGGTAAAAGGAATGAAAGCCATCTAGTCCTGCTTACAGATGCTTTGGCCGTAGTCACAGCGCTAAAAAGCCAGAAAAATACTGAAATTAATGATTTAAGAGCAGTACTCTGTCAACTATGCCAGCAGTCCGCACCAAAAAGGGTAGTGGGCTGCTTTTTTCGAAAAAATTAAGGTTGATGTCTGACTGCGTACGATGAAGAAGAAGAAGAAGAATCCAGAATTGCTTGTAAGTGTCTTCTTCTTCGTACGCTGTCAGACGTCAACTTGAATTTTTTTGAAGAAAGCAGCTGTCATCCTGAGGCTGTTGATACTGCCATAGAGCTTGTCTAGTGTTGGCACTGGTGATGGCCACATCTGCTTTCTCTGGTCCTCGTATGTCGGGCAATTTTGCAGTAGATGTTAAGCGGTCATTTTCCCTGTACCACAGGTGCATTCGTCAGTGCCACCTATCTTCAGTTTATTGAATAGATGGTACCTCAGTCTGTTGTGGCCTGTGAAGAGTCTGAAGACCACGGTCTGCTCTCTTCTGTTCAACTGGTAGTAGGCATCATTTTTTGTGTAGCCAGTATGTTCTGTTTCCCATTTGGCCATGTATCTGGCCCTAAAAAACCTTTTAGACTCTTTGTAGGTCACACTAGAATCTGGTTGTGGTAGTCTTGCACCTTCTTTTGCCAGTCTGCCTGCCTCCTCGATGCCTTGGATGTTACAGTGGGATGGAACCCACTGTACCACTACTCTTTTTGGTGCGGACTGCTGGCATAGTTGACAGAGTACTGCTCTTAAATCATTAAGTTCAGTATTTTTCTGGCTTTTTAGTGCTGTAACCACGGCCAGGGCATCTGTAAACAGGACTATCTGGCTTTCATTGCTTTTGCCTGTCAGCATTGCTTTTACTGCAGCCTTCAGTGCCTCTGCCTCCGCTCTGAAATTGCTTGAGAATTTTGCAGTTGCCACTGACAGTTTATTTTTCTACCATTTGTTAAGCTCAGGAATACCCCTCCCCCTCCATTCTGTGTTGTGTTTGTTACAGAACCGTCGGTGTATGCATGGGTCCAGTCCATGCTTGGGTTGTTTTCCACTATGTACCTCAGGGTTATGTCTCTTCTTTCTTTTTCTTGTAAATTTCTGATAGGGCAGCATATGCAATTTTCTTGAAATCTCATAAAGTTTGAAGGTTTTGATGTCACCTGTCATTTCTCCTTTGCTCAAACTAGGATTTAAGTGGGAATAGTACAGTTTCAATCTTAAACATCTGTGACTATGTTCCTGGATTATGTTGTCATTGTCAAATGTCTTTGTCCTGTGTGTATTCTTTACAAGTAACAACAATTCATGTTTGAAGTGCGTTTTTGTAAATTGAATGTGCTCCTTTGTTAGTCAGTGTTTGATCTTGTCTTTAGCACTTGCTGATGTTGGACCTTGTCTTCAAGTGCCACTGCATTAGCAGACAGGGGGTCTGTCTATTGACAGAAGTACAGTTTTTTTTGTATCCACTCTCTAAATGATACTTCTGTTTGTTGGTAGATTTTGAAACAAACATGAGTTCACCATTCTTCTAGTCCATTATGTCTGCTAACTGCATGAGCTATTATCAGTCACTCTCCTCCACTACTTTTATCTTTATAGTTCAATCTACAGATTGCAATTCCTTTTCATTAGTATGACTTGCATTTATCCGTGTTTCATTTATATAAGCATCTTAATTTCCTTTACGCATTTCTCTAATTTTCTATAAATATTTACTTCTAAAAGCTAATAGGTGAAGATTTTTAACAAATAATATTTCTACCGTCTATAGGTCTGCAGAATGTGAAGTCAGTACATCTTGCAGTTTTCCATAAAGTAGTTTTAGAGATATCATTTGTTGCTCTTCATTTTAATTTCCTTGGGGTCAATGCATCTTTAGATTACAGCATACTATACATATCTAGTTTAAGAACTTCTTTGTCAAAGTTATGGACTTTCTTTTTCTTCCTCAGTTTCCACTGGTACTTGTAGAAAGACTCATGTTCTAGTGTCCAGCGTGATTATGGTCCTGTTGCTAATACCAATGGCGTGCATTGTTTTTTTCCTCTTGGTTTGAAATACGATGATACAGGCTCCCACGGTTAACCTCACATGAGAAATATTTATAGAATTTTATTTCTGTTTTTGAGTGCAAAACATTTTCAGTGCCATTCAATTAATAAAGGCACTATTTATATATCTACTACACCTTTATAAATTGAAAAGAGTTACGATATTCTTACTTTCCGTGTCCAAGCACCACGTTATACAGTATGCATCTAGTATTCAGCAACATGTATAGCCTTGTCATTTGCCTCCAGCATGTCGCACCTATTGCATGTTTCATGGAGGTTGGGGCATGTCATCAGGTGGTGAGGGTCCTATATTGCGTCATTTTCTGTGTATTCCCATTGTTTCATATTCCTCTTGTACCATGATCAGTTAGGAGTCTGTTCATCGACTTCCATGTTGTGTATGGTAGATGATGTCCAGAGTCAGGTTCCTCCCAAAGTTCCATCTCGATGCAGCGACTTTCAAGGTTTGTCTGTATGGGCTGTATTGATTTTAGGAAGCTATGTCTGGATTTGAGTATTGTGCTCTGTAGCTGATGTCGTATTATATATATATAGTGGCATTTAAAAACGTTATTATATATATAATACGAGGCGTATTCAAATGAAACCGGACCCAGTGGCTTTATTACAAACATGAAAGTTACATCATCTGGTGTGACAGAATTAAATGTAGCAATTGTTATGAAGCAAACATGCCACGGGGTTAGTTAGAAAAAGTCGCTATATGCATTCAGACACGCATCCCACTGTTTGGGTAGACGGCGAATGCCATTTTTGTAACACTTTCTGAACAATGTTCACGACATGTTGACGCGCATTGTTGGGCAACAGAATCACACCACGCGAAAGGAAAGCATGCCAGGTTGTTAATTCTTGTTTTCTGTATGCAGCATGTCTAGTGTGTCATTGTAGCGGATGGCATTGATGTTCACGCCAGGCTATTTAAAGTCTACCAACAATAGTCCTTCATGGTAAAAAAAAACGCTGTCAGCATACCTTATCGACTGATATGTGACTTGAATTTTTTTGGTTTCGGTGATCCAGGATGTTTCCATTGCATGCTCGCAGTTTTTCTGGTCGGCTCAAAGTTGTGGCACCATGATTCATCACCTACCACTATGTGCAAAACAAACGAATCACCATCCTCTTCATATCGCAGCAAGTGTTTCGAGTTCCATACCATGCGTTCTTCCTTGTGGTGGTTGGTCATCAACCGAGGTACCCATTGAGAACACACCTTCCGATACCTCAGTTTCTTGCTAACCATTATTTGAACTATCCCTAGCGACACAGTGAATTCCTCTGCTAGCAAACGTAAGCTCCTGCGATGGTCCACCCAACTTGCTGCATCAATTCTGGTGATGGCATCTTCTGATGCAAAAATATGCGCCTGACCTTGGTCTCAGAAGATCTTTTGTTAGCTCACGTCCTTCTTTAAACATCAACGTTCAGTTTTTCACTGCTGTCTGTGACACACTTTTGTCACCATACACTGCCTGCACTCTGCGATGAATGTTAACTGGTCGACATTCTTCAGCTTTTATAAACCGAATCACCACTCGCTGATCAATTCTGGACGGATTCTGAATCACACCCGCCATATTTTCAACGGTCTGCTGAGGAAACTATGAGTCGAAGGTTAATGAAATTTAGCAAACTTAACAGTTGAAATGTGCTGTTCACACCAGAAGTGACATCGTCATGCGCATCGCACGTATGTTAACTAGGTGCAGTTCGCCTCGTATTATATATTAATAATAATTTTTTTAAATGTCATTACAAAGTAAATGTGACATTGGATGCAAAAAGTACTCTATACAACATGATATTCCTACTCACATTGCGCGACCAGTGTCAAAATTGGACATTGACAAACAAAGATAAAAGAAACATTGTAACAACAGAGATGAAATTCCTGCGACGAATGCTTGAAGTAACAAGAATGAATAGAACCAGTGGCAAAGATATTAGTAGGCACAATACCAGTGCTAGATTTCATCACGAGGCAACAAACCAAATAGCACAGTCATGCGACGCAACTAATACCCGATAGTATTCTTTAGAAAAGAAATACTAAACAGAAACAATGGATACAGAGCCGCCCATACAAAAAATGGATAGCAGAAATAACAGGCAGTGAATCTTTCCATGTACAAAGCACATACCATACTAGGGTCTGGTCAAGAAGCCTTCTCTTAACCTGATGCAGAAAAACATGCAGGAAAAAAGCGAAACGAAGATTATCAAGTTTTCACACATTTTTTACCACTTTGTTTTCAGGGACATACATGGATGAACTTAAACATGATAACATACAGTGCAAACAGTGTAGTATTGCGTTGGAATTCACAATTACTAAAAAAAATTGCACCAACACAACAGACACAGAAATAGAATGCAAGACAGGCTATCATCGTGATTTAGAAGAAGGTAAGTAATATAGCATTATTTGCACAAAAAACTCACTGTAGGCATTCGAAACAACATTCCTTGACATAATACATCCCTTTGTGTATACACTTGCTGTTTGTCGGTTCATGGAGTTTTGCTGTTCTGTTATTCATAGCTGTCTTATCAGCTGGTTTGGCATAATGCTATTATCTATGTTAGTATTCAATTGATAATAGAGCTGTAAGCCCAGCCTTATTTATGCAATTTGTACCCAAAAGTCCAGGACAGGGGAATGTATTTTTATATACTGACTTCAGTAAATAAATTCATATAAAAAATGCTGCTACTGGTAAAACGATTACGTTTGAAATTAAACATATATAATTTAATTATGAATAAGGTACAGGATTCATGTGTAAAAATAAAATTGCAGAATTAAATACAAATATCATGAAGACAAAAAATGTATTTTACTATTTATCAATCACAAATTATACATTCACACATATATATATATATCACAAATTTAGAACAAATTATTTCTGTTCATGGAATGATGAACATCACAATCCTCTGCATAGGTGAATTTTGCAAATTGAGAAGCTAAAAACAGTCTCTATACTATATCCACGAGCAGACTTTGATTTGTTCTAGGAACAAACAAAACACGTTTTCTTGCGTTCTGGCATTCGGACTAGATCGTGTTTGATGTTGCTTATGGAGGATTGGGGCATCTCTAGCAGCCCTCTATCTATAAGACAATCCATTCAAGCCATCGTGTCTGGAACTGCAAGGTGGACTGCAAATGGCTGGGTGTCTCGCTGCTGCGTTTTAATGGATTGAGTTGATAGTTGTCTCCTGCACAGACACTAGTGCCACAATTTTCTAGATGTTCTACCAAGTGGGTAATATGATCTATTTTGTCAACACACATATGTTGATGATAGGAATGGATTGGCAGGGGTATGCTGTGGTCTCTTCTGTCTTTCTTTGCACGACGCAAAGTAGAACATGTCTCTGCACAACAATTGGTTGACAAAACTACTTGGCGCTGTCATAATATTTGAAAAAGTCTTCCACTGAAGTCAATCAGTACCTCGTCAATGCTAAGCTCTCTCCCAGGATAATAGTTTTTCTGTCTTCATTATTATCAGCGGTCAAAACTTGTAAATTCATTATTAAAAATCTATTCTTTGACTTCGCATCAGCAATTGCAGATTGTCTGTGTCTAATATCTGGTATAAGCTGACCAGTATTATATAGGTTTATTTCAAGCAGTGCAACCATGCCAAAACATAAAACTGATGCAGAAGAAACTTATTTCTTCTGTTGAGCATGGCTTCCACTAACAATTCCTTGTCTCTGCTCAGCATATAAACTAGTTTGCTCTGTGCACAATTTGTAAAACTGTTCATTTATAAATAAACTAAAGTAGTCATATGGCACAGCATCAGCATTTAAATTGTATTTAGATCCATAACATACCGTAAAGTCTGAAATTCCTATGGCAGGATGCTGTGTTGACCAGACTTCATCTGTCGATCTGTCAACACTACTAGGTTCAGCCCTAGTAAAGTCATTATTAATATTAATTTCAGGAAAAATATTTGTCGATTTCGTTATTCACAGCCTCACTCGTCTGTCTTCTAAATCACTGCATTCAGTTTCCACATCAAATTCAGCTGAATCTTCTGAACAAGGGTGTTGTCATATCTCAGCGACTGCAGCAAAGATTCCATCGCTTCAAATGCCGTAGTTTAAAAAAAATCACAGAAATTAGAACTATTGACTGATTTTAAAACTTTTTGCAATATTAGATACTCATGCCAGTGTAACGGAAACACCTCTTAGTTCAGATCTTGCATGTTGGTATGTAACGGTGAAAGAAGCCACTATCTAGCGATGTAGTTTGGCATAGTTGGACTGTGCAAGATGGTTTTTTTGGCGAGGCAGATCGGGGTATATGAACCTTAAAGGGTAAATGATGTTCTATTGTTAGTAGGACTGTTATTTCTCAGTCACTATGGCCGAGAGGTAAGACGCTCACCTCTCAAAGCGATGAACGGAAACAAATTTCAAGCGACCACTGGTCTCAAGGGAGGTTAGACCAGAGTGCCTGCATACTGAGTTACTTCCAGTCGTATCGACTTATGCCTTGCCACTGGTCCAAAGTAGCTCGGGACCAGAGAGAGGTTGAGGCCCAGTGCAATTTCTTCCTCACTATAATCCAAATACAGCACAAGTTACATCAAGATAAAACCGTCTGATGTCGCCATCATCACTTGCGAAAACTTTGCTGTTTCATGAATCCAAACATAAACAACTTTGTGTTGTGAGCCATGCCACTAACCATTTAGCCATACCAATCCCATGCAAGAATATATTTCAGTGTGTATGATATGAGAAAGATTAAAGCAAACCATAGTGAAGATTGCTAACAAACATTGTGAATGTTCAACAGGCTCATATGAGATATGTTGAAATTAGGCATCTTTGTCTGGACCTTAAGCACCAGAATTAATGTGAAAATGAAACTGTTGTATGTAGTATGTCTTTATACCTTACGATATTATCCAATTCCAGTCCCTGATAATTTGCCAATTTGTGTCTTTCTGCTCGGGACAAGTGCTGGAACTCTTTGTGTGTCAAATAAATAAATATTAAACAAATGAGCTAAAATTATAATCTAAACATTGTAATACACATATTTCAACTATCCCTGGCACAGAGTATTCATAATGTTCTTTCTTAAGCCTTCCACTGATGTCTTAAAGTGTAGAGTGGAGCTGTAAGTCTCACACTTGGGCCACATGTGTTGCTGTGGTTCTTATCAGCCCATGCTGGCATAGGATATCTTTGATATTGTCCTCCATTTGTCTTATGGTCTGCCCTCGACTCTGTACCCCGATTTCCTACTGTTGTATGTTTTTTTAATGGAAGCTGATCTGGTTTCATTCACATGAGATAGCCAAACCACTCTTCTTCTTCTGCGTTCATTCTTAATCTCCCGCTACCAAGCCCTGAACAGGGCTTTGTAAGTAGCAGGATGTAGTCCAGAGAATGGAATGCGTTGTGTCGCTAGTTTACAGCTTGACTGCGATAGTTGCACCTTTCGGTTCGACACATCCGTCTTCGACGTGAAGGCCAAACCATTTTCTGTACCTTCGAGGATGACTTGGGTATTGATAGCACAGAGTTGACAAGAAAATAGTGTTTTTCAGTTGCCGTTTTGTTTCTATACTGAATTTCCTATATTTGAGTAGTGGTGACAATTGGTAGGTCACTATACTTGCTTTTTAACATCCGGTTTAGATTTCTCCGTCCAATCGTCCATCCTAAGTGAAAATACACTTCCCAGGTACCTGAACTCTTGCACCTGTTTGAGCCTGTTGTCGTTGACATGTCTGTTTGGAGGTGATCTGAGGATTTTCATGGTTTCTGTCTTTGATGTACTATCTTCATGGGGTATCTCACACAAATTATATTAAGCATGTTCGTATGATCTTGTAAGTCATTATCAACCTCGTATATTAAACATTGGTCGTCTGCGAAAAGTGACTTGAACAGCGACACATGGGCTTAACTTTCTGCAGTTTTGTTGCATTCAGGGTTTGCTACTGATGTTATTTTATCGATGTACATAATACATAGTAGGGGCGATGGAACAGTCTTGTCTGACTGCCGTGGCTATCTCAAATGTTCTATGTCTTGGCACAGGGCTCTCACATTATCTAATAACTGCCCGTGTACTCGTTAGTCTTCTAATACAGACCACGGTTTGTTTTTGTCCACTCTGTTGAAGGCCTTCTCCTGATCTATGAAAACTATGTTTAGTTGTCTACTGTATTTAATTTTTCTTTCACTTGCTAGTCTTAGGTTAATTTGTGCATCCCATCCACTTTCAGAATCTAAACTATGCATTACTTAATTGTGATTCTACTATGAACATAATTCTTTGTTACAAAATTTGTGTGTAGATTTTACCCTTGTTAAAATGTCTTTAACGTGGAGGTGGAAAATTTTAAAAAATTTTTGACCGCTGAACATTTGCTGCAAAACTGCCCGACATACGAGGATCAGAGAGAGCAGATGTGGCCATCACCAGTGGCAACACTAGACAAGCTCTATGGCAATGTCGACAGCCTCAGGATGACGGCTGCTTTTTTCGAAAAAATTAAGGTTGATGTCTGACTGCGTACGATGAAGAAGAAGAAGAAACATTTTTTAACTCAAGTTGTTCTGAGATATACTTTAAGTGTTCCAGTCAGTTATAGTCTGAATCAGGTGAGTGTTGAATATCCACCAGTAATGTAGATGCATGATTACTGGTGTGATCAAATAATAGTCTTGAGCCTCAGGAAAATTCAAAACTTTCTAAAATATCTACCATTCGAAATAACTCTACAGTTATTTGTGAACTGCTCATGTGTGTATTGTCAATATATTATGATGTCAAAACCTAAAATTCCACAAACTAAATGACAAAACGTAATGCATGTGTTAGAAGTTGGCATCAGTTTAAACAGGTGAAAATGTACTTTTTGCAGGCAGTTGCCATTGACCTATTCAAACCGTGAAGGGTTAACAAGCATTTGTATTTTTTAACAATCTTTCTTTAGCTCATGGACTTTCATGTGACAAGATTCCAGAGCATGGCATGACCACCAGCATCACACACACACCAGGTATCCAGAACACCACTGACGACTTCTCCACCCATGCACCAGGTATCCAGAATACCACTGACTACGACTCCACCCATGCACCAGGTATCCAGAATACCACTGACTACGACTTCACCAATGCACCAGGTATCCAGAATACCACTGACGGCGGCCATCCTGATGGAAGTAAACCTACTACCACTATACTTATCACTGTTATAGTTGCCATCATTGTAGTGTTTATTATAATTTGTGTTTATTGTAACTTCTCAACTACAGCCTTGAAGATATGTTTTCGAAGACTTGCAAATGGTTTGTACAAAGATCGATATACAAATGAGGAAATGCAAGAATTGCAACAGCAAAATAGCGTTTAAACCCATTCAATCTCAGAGCGGCCAGCGATGGCCGCTATTGACTCGCTCCAAGAATGGTCAACGACGGCCGCCGTGGATATACTGATTTAAATAATTTTTCTTACGAATAGACACGCTAAATTTAGCCTTCAGATGACTACCGGTAATGGCGGCTCCCATTGCAGTTTACAGATCGTTTCTATCACGTATGGTGTTCGAGCCGTGGTTTTTTTAAAATGGCCTTCAATTTTCTTCAAAACTTGGTGCGGACTGAAGATACTTATGAGTCAGACGATAGTGGTTGCGAATTTGTTGATGGAGTTGAAGAGAATGAGAACGAATAGGACGTTGATGAGGAATAAGTTCAGGACTTAGAAGATGAAAGTAGCGACACTGGCCTCGATAGTGATGACGAATTATCGGTAGCAGACGGTGACAAAGTGACCCGCCCCACAGGCGGGCCCTAGTGGTGATAGAGAATGGTCAAAGCAACGGAGTAATATCATTATTGAAGGATTTAGTGAGGGAACAGGTCCTGTAGATGACATAGATCCAGTTTCCTCTGCGTTCGATTACCTTTCACTTTCATCATTTCTACTTCAGACCTTTTTTGAGTACTTGGCAGAGCAAACCAATGCAAATGCCTGCATCAGAATTTTAGGGAGAAAAGATCCTTGAGGAATAAAAATTTGGTGTGCCGCAGATCCTCATACTAGGTACCTCTATAACTTTGAGGTGTATACTGGAAAGTCAGACATTGGACAAGAAGATGAAAGATGTACTAGTTGCAATGAGCCAAGGGAGATTGCTTTTCGCTTGAACATTTATTAGCAAAATTGACAAGAGTAAAAAACATTTTATATTGACAATTTTTTCTTCTTCACTTGTTTAATTTTTTGCATCCAACATACAAGACACTCACAAAAAACATGTGCACAGAAGAGTACCGCTTCCATTTATCTGTAAACTGGAATTGTATTTGTTATTAATTTTATTGCGCAAGCACGTCTAATTTTTGCGGAGTTATTCCCCTTGCCCTGGGAATTCAGTTGAGTTTTTCTGATCAGCTGGGATTGAATGGGTTAACCCTTTGAACCCTGGTCACCTGGCCTGTAAAACCCCACTCCCCTGGGTTCCTGAAGAAAAAAGCAAAAAATGGACACCTGAACAAAACTAGTTACAATGACAAAACTAAGTGATCTGTTTCAATTATTTTATCTCAAATAGACTGACCTGATCATCTCCAATACCTGCTTATTATGCCAGTCCTCCCAGCATGTAGACTCATTCTTTAGGCACAGATAAGTTTCACAATGTTTACACCAAAACTTTATCTTGACTTGTTTGAATGGTCTGTCTTTGTAGGCCATGTTTGGGAAGTCCGTGACATGCTTGTTAAATTTAAATGAGCATACTACACAAAAATGATTTCCTGTAGCTTTTGGAGACATTTGTGGATGATGGGAACCAACATTTTGCAGTCTCTGTTGTGCCTCGACACGGTTGTGAAGTTTCGCAGTAGCTGTTCTATAATCCCCATTGAGAGATAAACAAACTTCATTCATGAACATCCCAAATGTCCTGTAGCGTCTTCCTGTTGTATTGTGGGGACTATAATGATCCATAAGTATGTAGGCATTATTACATATCACATAAAGAATTTCACAATTAGCCTCCTAGGCCAGCGATAATGTCGTCGTGTCTTGTTGAGACGATAAATTTGGTCGTTGACATCTGTGCCCCCCATGAAATCATTATAGTCAAAGTTGAGGAGTTGGAACATCTACATCTGTTCCATCCTTTCTTCTCCTTCTAACAGTTCCAATTTCTGTTGGGTTGTGGTAGTTGGATATAAAATTTACAGGTCTTTGATCCATCCAGACAAGGCATACAATGTTGTTATGGCAAATAAATTCTGAATGACCCCTGTCCATTTTCTTCTTTCCTGCTAGTACTTTTGGATAAAATTTCCTATTTGTCATTGCTGTACCTACATCAAGTGCACCATAATCAGTGTACACCTTGTCAAAGAGAGTTACACTGTTGTAGAATCTGTCCATAACAACAATATGGTTTTTGTTGACCAAATTCCCAGAAGTTAAA
This sequence comes from Ariolimax columbianus, assembly GCA_036924085.1. Lineage (NCBI taxonomy): Eukaryota > Metazoa > Mollusca > Gastropoda > Stylommatophora > Arionidae > Ariolimax > Ariolimax columbianus. The sequence goes on along the minus strand of JAVGWX010000004.1, from coordinate 21,947,135 downwards.
ATTCTAATAACGACGCTACCAACACCAAGATCTGGAATAATATTGTCTGCTTTTCCAGTGTAGATTTCCAGATTCAGAATATATCCAGAGCTTGCTTCACTAGCCATGTAAGCCTTTATTCCCCACTTTATGGGCTTTGACTTGAAATACTGTTTGAAGGCAAGCCTACTCTTCGAGGGAATCATACCTTCGTCTAAGCTCACGTGCTATGAAGGCGAATAATAGTGCAGAAATTTTGGTAGCAACACATCCAACATAGGCCTTACTTTGTAAAGTTTATCTGCTTTATCCAAAGCCGGGTCCTCCTCATCAACAAGATGAAGAAAAGTCCAGAGAGCAAGGAAGTGATCACGGTCCATCACAGTGCGGAAACCAGGAGTATGAGACACGAAGATAGCAGACGAGCTAGACCAGTACTCCTCGTAACGTGGTTTACTCACACTGTGTTCCATTTGAAGACGCAGTCCAAAGAATGCTTTCATCTCTGGCACTACTACACTTTAAAAATTTTTGGCATAGTAGCTGGTTGGTTTCTTGCTCCTCAACTGCTCAGCGTGTCGAGTTGTCTGCTCACACAAATTGTGCCAGAAATCATTATCCAGGAAAAGTTCCAAAAATTCACTGGCTTTACTTTCTGGATTAATAGTTTCTGGAATGTTCTTACGGCCTATCTGCTCCATAAATGTTGTGTCTACTGCAGACACAGGTCTGAATATATTTATTGGAGACCAACCTGCATCAAATTTACTAGAGACACTACCTGGGAGACGCCCCCTTCCACACCCCTGTAAAACAGCCTGATCGCCAGAAAAATCAGGAACAGGGTAAGATGTAGCTTCATCAGAGTCTAATGAACACATGTTATCACTCAAATGATCATCTGATTCAACTTCTATATCAGTTTCAGAATAGTTGCTATCTAAATCTAATTCATCGTCCTCCGAATCATTGAGAACAATCTCGACAGCTTGTTCCATTGTAAGCCTTTTAGAACGCTCATTTACTGGTTTTTCTGAATGCCTTTTCATCGTGAAAAAATTTGTCACAATGTGATCAATTCATGGGCGCCACCATTTTGAAGTAACATTCCGGAAGTAGTATGCAAATTCTTCCGTGTCTATCCATAATATGCCTGTTGTTATAAGATACGTGTGCTCTACCGGTGACTCGGGGCGCGGGTTATGTACGCACACACCGGTTCATCCGGATCACGGGTTCAAAACCTTTTGGCAACTGTCAAAAGAAGGAAACTCGCTTGGTACAGTCGCATATCGAGATCAAATGGTCTTGTAAATACGATCCTTTACGGAAAGGTGCAAGGAAGAGGTCGTCCTAAAAAGAGGTGAGAGGACAACATAAAAAATGGATTAATCTCCAACCAGAAAAGGCACAGGGAGCGACCGCTTATAGATAAAATTATCTCACTTCCAATGCTTGGTTCTTGTCTCGTTTGAGCCTCTTTTACTGATAACACTGACCAGCAGAGCTTCAAACATTTCATTTACACCCTCTCCTGTGGCAGCTGAGGTCTCAAAGTATCTGAGAAGATAAAAGAAAATTATCAGTCTTTTGGCAGAAAGATATGTAGCATTTATAAATCCAGATTTGGTTTCTTCTTTGTTTGTTGTGAAACTCCTGCAATCAAGCCCTGAAAAGGGCTTTGCAAGTTGCAGGATCTTGTCCGGAGAACGGAATGTATTGTCATAGTTTACAGATTAACTGCGATATTTTTATTTTTTGGTCTGACTTCAGCACAACATTTTTGGGTATCTGGTTGGCCTTTCCTCTTCGATCCCTTCTCCTTAGCCAGTCTGCCCTGTTGCAGTCTGTTATCCAGGATCCTAACGTGGAGGTAGAGAAAGGTCTTGGCAGCTCTGGTTCGCTGGCCCTGATGCTAGCAGTCAGCCTTGGGTTGCTGACCAATACAGCTCATGCGTTCAGCATCTTGATCCCAGACTTGCTTTCAACTCTACGTTTTTCAGAAATAAATTGAATGACAACATTCAACACATCTCCAAAATCTGTCCCAACTCCTTGGCTCATAAACATGGCATCCAAATCAACAATATGTAGAAACTTCAGATCTACATCAACATATTTCTCCATTGCAAAGTTTGCATTAGTTGATAGATATTAAAGACAAACAAAATTGTCTCATAACGAACTAGGTCTTAAAAAAGTACAAATTTTTACAAATTACAGAATTGGCAGTACCGGGTACCATTTTGTAAAATGCGTACTCTACCTTCATTTAGAAGTTTTTTTTCTAACTTTACAAAAGCTTTCATAGTTTTTAAGAAATCTGTCGGCTGCTGTCAATACCACATCGTAACTTCATTACATCATTTGACCTAAATATATCAACTTCTAAGTGGGGACAGCTCACAATCCGAAGGTGCTAGGTTCGCTCCCCAATCACAGTACCATTTACCCCGAGGAAGCAAACCCTTAAAAAATGCAGGAGGCAGCAGAAGAACCTTACATAAAATGCAGGACAAAGTCGGATGCACTGGGCAGACAGGCGCAAAATAAAAAGTGCAATGCATACTGTCTTCGGAATAGAAAAATAAGGTGAATGCCAAAAAAAACTTCAGGGACTCAAACAAATGTACTCCTCAGAACAAGTCAAAATGGATGGAGAAAAATACCTCGTTCCAGTTCATTCAATGTATTTATAGTTACAGCAGCGGTGACAGCTATTTCATTGTGAAAAACGATGGTGTTTTTGGAAAGCTCTTTTACAAAACTCAACTTAACATCTTTATACTGGTTTTTTTAAGAGACTACAGAGTCTGTATACAATCAGTTTCTTGGAGGGTGGTTTTTACTAATGTGCGAGTCCATCTTAATAGACTCAAGCACTAGAGCTAATCAGACCTGCAGCCAATTAGCCATCATCTATAACTGCTCTATGTACCCAGTAGTGAAACACTAGAAACCATCACAGATTTCAGTGTCAAGCTAGGAACTTCAGATTCTAGTCCCTCTAGTGAAACAGCACACAACAGTTGAAAATATTTTGTGGTTGTAATATTTTGACTGCTACTATTTGTCCTGAAAAGGATGTTGTGTCATAGTTTACAATGACACTGAGTTGCAGCCAGACACAGCCGGTTTCATTTTGGGGACTGGGTTTGATTTCCCTCTTTGATTCCAAATCTATTAGCCAGGCTGCATGAGTGCAGTCCATTTCCAGGGGCACCACTTGGAGGTAGAATAAATTCTTGGTCAGTGTATTGTTCCCTGATGCAAGCAGGTAGCTATTATGAGTCACTGTTTGCTATCAGCTCATTCACAGCTGCGTCTTCGGCACCATGTTTAAACAATAATTCAACAAGACACTGAGGTACCGCTACACAATACCTGTATTTGTGCTGTTCTGCAAATTTCTTTCCCTCAGCCATGGTCACCACTCGCTTGTGTTTCAAATCAGTCTGAAATAATGAATTCCTAAATCTTAAAATTCTCTTTGACGCATGATATATCGAGGAGATACTGTTGTATAAGCATTCCTCTTTAGACCTCAACAGTTACACCTGGACATTTTCACCGTTCATACGTTGTGAAACATTTTTTAGTGTTTCCTGCTGGTCTAGTGCCATAACTCATTTTTCTCTTGTGGCAAGGTGCTTCTGTCATCTGAAGGATGGCATTCTAATTCAGGCAGCCCATTACTTTCTTTTCTGTTGTTCGTGATATATATTACTAGAGTGGAGATAAATACTTGTCTTGTGATTATTGTTACAAACATTCTTTGTTTACAACTCACTGCCTGGAAGTTTCCACATACCACCTTCCTTACTAAAATGTGGCCATCTTCAACTGGTCAGTGACTTGTACTTTAGAAACCTAATGTGAGAACATACAACAAACACAGTTCTGAGCAGTCTAAGGTGAGAGCATACAACACATACAACTCTCAGCAAGTCTAAGGTTCAGCAAGTCTAAGGTGAGAGCATACAACTCTCAGCAAGTCTAAGGTGAGAGCATACACCACATACAACTCTCAGCAAGTCTAAGGTGAGAGCATACAACTCTCAGCAAGTCTAAGGTAAGAGCATACAACACATACAACTCTCAGCAAGTCTAAGGTGAGACCATACAACTCTCAGCAAGCCTAAGCGTGAGAACATACAACATGGACAGTTCTCAAGTTAGCTCAATTCACAGTGAGCTATTTGCTATTTTCTGTAATAACAGTGTTCCTCGATTCATATCGCGTCCGGAGACTGAAAAAATTGGGTCGAGATTTTAATCGGGGATCACTTCTCCAGCCAACCCAGCTGTAAATGGGTACCAGACGGCAAAGTAAAAACAACAAGGAAGGGCACTGGCCACCCTACCTCTCACAGGCTGCGAATTAGTACAAAGGAGTCTTTAAAAACTCCACTTCTAACCAGCCGTTAATTCTGCTGAAAAACAAATGTGTGCATGCGTAATACTGCCACCTGCAAGGAAAGTAGATAACTATAACTTATCAAGGTGGGTTGGGCACAGGGCTGGCATCTCCATTCTGTAGAAACTAAGTCACTAAAAAAATAAAACTTCTACACTCAAATGTAAAAGTGGATCGATCAAGTCATAGCAAACGTATATTGAAAAAGGGTACGCACCAAAAAGGGTAGTGGTACAGTGGGTTCCGTCACACCGCAACATCCAAGGCAACGAGGAGGCAGACAGACTGGCAAAAGAAGGTGCAAGACTACCACAAACAGATACCAGTATGACGTACGAAGAGTCAAAACGGCTTATCAAAGCCAGATACATGACCAAATGGGAAACCGAACATACTGGTTACACCAAAAACGATGCCTATTACCAGTTGAACCGAAGAGAGCAGGTCGTTGTCTTCAGACTTCGCACTGGCCACAACAGACTGAGGTACCACCTATTCAACAAATTGAAGATAGGGTGTACCGACGAATGCCCGTGCGGTACTGGTAAAATGACCACTGAACATCTGCTGCAGAACTGCCCGACATACGAGGATCAGAGAGAGCAGATGTGGCCATTACCAGTGGAACTGCAAGACAAGCTCTATGGCAGTGGCGAGAGCCTCAGGATGACCGCCGCTTTTTTTGAAAAAATAATGGTTACTGTCTGACTGCGTACGCAGAAGAAGAAGAAGAAGTATATTGAAACAATTATTGTATTTCTTCTTGTACCTTATTTCCTACAATAAAAACCTCTGGCTGGACCCTTGTGTATCTTGCAATTTCTCTCAACCATTGATCTATGGCTTCAAATGAAGATCTGTTGGTGACATCAAACACTAGGAAGATGCCATCATTGCTGACGTAAAGTTCATTTCTTACCTGGAGGAACTCTGGGCCACCTGAGAGGTCCCACAGATGAAATCGAACTAAAGAAAAATAAACAAATATTAGACATTCCATGTGTAGTGTCCTAAACTGGTAAGACATTTTTTGTGAGCTTAAATTGTCTGCACTGAATTTCCTATATTTACGATTAAACATATTAATGGTACAAGGGGACGGCGTGGCCTAGTGGTTAAGTGGCACGGCTCACAATCCGAAGGTGCTGGGTTCGATCCCCATCACAGCACCGGCTGTTACCTCGGGGAAGCAAATCCTTAGAAAATGCAGGAGGAAGCAGACCCTTAAATAAAATGCATGCTAAAGTCGGATGCACTGGGCCGACAGGCGCAAAATAAAAACACAGTGCAACGCACACCGCCTTGGGGATTAGAAAAATAAGGCGAAGGCAAAAAAAAAAAATTAAAATAACCAATCCATTGATACTAGATTATTTTTGTGATTACATTGTAGACAGTTCCTAGCTTTTTTGTGACAACAGTATAATTACAGTTTTCATACAATTATTATATGAGGGCAAGTCAGTAAATAGGTTACAGATGGCTATGAGCACGAACACCATTTTTGTATCTGAACTATGTATGTGCATACGACCTCTAGTTAATGTTGCCTATAGTAATCACAAAGCTGGATGTTGCTGTTACCTAATCATATCTTTAGATTCTACCAACTACATTTTTTGGCTATCTCATATCAGTGTGTGACATACTTACTGACTTACCCTCATACTGTACTTGTTGTGATCAGGCCAAACACTACTTGGGGCTAAAGAAGAACCCCAGTGAATGAGTGACCAGCGACTGACTGCTTGAATCTATCCCTATTTCTACTCAAGTGGCGGCCCTGGAAACAAGCTGCACTAGTGTAGTCTGGCTAAGAGAATGGGTATCACAGTGGGAAGGCAAGCCCAGTCCCAAAAATGATGTGTTGGACCGAAAGGTGCATATATTGTAGCCTCACTGTATTCTACAACACAATGTCACAATGATTTTTACCGGACAAACGCTGGGGAAGAACATAATGGCTCCTAAGTGAAGGAAGAATGGCTCCTAAACGAAGGATGAACGCTGTGGAAGAACATAATGGCTCCTAAGTGAAGGCCGAATGCTGTGGAAGAACATAATGGCTCCTAAGTGAAGGCCGAATGCTGTGGAAGAACATAATGGCTCCTAAGTGAAGGCCGAATGCTGTGGAAGAACATAATGGCTCCTAAGTGAAGGCCGAATGCTGTGGAAGAACATAATGGCTGCTAAGTGAAGGCCGAATGCTGTGGAAGAACATAATGGCTCCTAAGTGAAGGCCGAATGCTGTGGAAGAACATAATGGCTCCTAAGTGAAGGCCGAATGCTGTGGAAGAACATAATGGCTCCTAAGTGAAGGCCGAATGCTGTGGAAGAACATAATGGCTCCTTAGTGTAGCGACAAAAGTTAAAAGAATCTATAAGGCTCTCGATGTGTATGAAATGCTTGAGATAATTAAGCTTAATGAATAAGTCATCTCAAATCTTGATAGGCTGCAAGCTAAATGTATCTTGTACTACAGCTAGCACTGTTGTAAAGAAAGGAAAAGTGTTAGAGAAATTAAAAACACAAGTGCATACCACCCTTATTAGAAAGAGGCATAATTTCATTGGTGAGATAAGGAAGTTTTAAATATGTGGATTGAAGACCAAGTAAGTCACACCATTACTCTAAACAAAGCTAGGGTATTATCCCAACTGCGGTTTACATTTTATTTAATACAATGAAAGTTTAAAAATGACATAGGCTAAAGAATCATTTGAATGTAGCATGGGCTAGTTTTAGAAATTCTAAGAAAATATCACATTTACGTAATATATTAATGAAGAGAGAAGCAGCTAGCATAGATACTTTAGCTTTTCCAGTGAAGCTTGAAAAAAATTATAGAAGATAGTGGCTACATTTATAACATGGATTCTTATTTCGTTCGCTTGGAGTATGTCTACATCTGCAAAGTTGTCTCTTGTATGAACCTCACTGTCTTCTGCAGCTCACACATAGGTCCATATGGTTTTCCTTCCAGTGTTGTTTTGATATATTGATATTGTTCTGGCCCAAAAGTCGTGCAATTTTTTAACACTTTGTATGTGCCGAGGTTAAAGAATTCAATCTAAAAGGTGTTTGGAATAATTGGATTCACTCCCTAACATGTAATTTTGAAGGATCTGAAGAAACAGTTGAATCCATCACTTCAAATGTTGTGGACATGGCTCAACAGCTGGAATTGGAGGTAGAGGTTGAAGTTGTTAGAGGGCTGTTTCTGTCTTGTAATCAGCTGATAAGACTTGTAGATCTCCTAGTGATAGAAGAACAAAGGAAATTTTAATGAACAGGAAGGTATTCCAGAAGATACAGCTCAGCCTAAGTAGATGACAACCAAAGAACTGGCAGCTGGAACCACCAAAATAGAGTACACAATTGCATATTTAGAAAGGTGGATCCTAATTTTGACAGAAGTTATTATAGAACACCAAATCATTGTCAGTTAGATCTCTTTCAAAATCCTGTTCTCCTAAAATAGTTAGATTGAGTTTCTCCAGTTCTTTAGATGGGCCTCCTCAACTTTGTCCACCTGATTTTATAAATCTTGAACCCACCTTAATTAACAACATTGAAAACTGCATATATTCATGTGTATGTATTCATCATCTACTTTCTCAACAATTATTTTAAGGTAAGATTTTATTAACATATTTTTTTAATGTACTACTATATTTTATGTATTCTTATATTTATTTTTGTTTAATTAGGTGTGGCACACATCGGCAGGTGTTCTATATGTTTTTGGTGACTCTAATTAGCATTTGAAGCTAAATAAAGTCTATATTTCGACATTTTAGACTTTTGTCAGCCATCTTGCCCCTATCCTGTCAAAATATTAAGGTACACCATCAGATATACCATCATTTAAATAAAACAAATAAAAAAATTAAATTAAAACATTTACAACTCTACCGTCATTGCCTGATAGTTTGTGAATTTTGAATCCATAATCAACACCAACTGTTGGCTGATAGCCTGAGTTAAACTGCAGACAAACAAAAATGGTGTTACAATTGAATGGGCTTCACACTGTACAACTGACAACTTGGCTATCAGATCATTCTGTTGGTTTTTGTGTGTGTGTGTATAGTTTTTACAACAAAAGAAACATGCATTTTAATATAACTGACATTTTAAAACTAAACAATGATAAAAGCAGAGCCATTGATGACTTTACTAGGAGAAAGTTAAAACAATGAACATTATCTTCATAATAACAAATGCTCACCAACAATTTCAGCAAGATGTTATGATCATTTACACAAATAAATAAATAAATGAAAAAGAAACATACAGAAATTCTGGGAAACTAAAAATACACTGCTAAGCAAAATGTATCAAGAACTACATGTCAATGATAAATATTAACTCAGCACAAGTTGGAATGATTTGAGAGGGGCAAAATAATACAGATCCAAAAGACCACTTAACATAGAAAAACACAGCACTGCAAATGGCAAACATACGGGAAATTGCAAACAGTAGAATATATATTATTAAACATTGACTGGGTGCCAAATATATAATAATAAATTGTCCAGAGTTTGTGAGATATTGAAATGGAAACAATGTGCATAGGCTACATCACCAAGGAATTAATCCAAACAAAATCCAGTAAAAATATCAACCTCAATTACTAATGATAAATAAAAATGTACGAAAATCTGTACAGAAACCAAAATTAGTCTGTAGTCAATGATAACATATAATATGCGTTCAGTTAAATATATCTTAACGGTTGCACTATTTTAAAAGTACCTGCAGTACCTTGCTGTCATAATAATATTTTATAAGACATGTCTTTCCAACATTTGTATTTCCAACTCCCACTACCTGAAAATTACAAAGAAATGAGCTGTCAATTCCATATCTAAATAGTAAGAAGCACATAGTTATTCTCACATATGGACGAAATGAGATTTATTTTCATACATGTGGTTAATTTGACTTCTTACATGCATTTTCGGATGATAATGTTTATTTTAAGAAGTTAACAATATAAATATATTTTTAAATACAGGTGAACTAAAAATACAGACAAAAACATTCAGCCGATAGACATAAATTACTGTAAATATAAACAAATATTTAGTGTGGTCAAAACTAAATAAGCGAGAGTACTGAATGCAATGGTTGACATAATTAGTTCAGTTCAGATCTAGTGCCATCTTCACATCTCCAACTAACTCTTTCTCTTGCCTAAATGGTGCAATCCGACAAGCCCTTCCATTCTCCATCTTTTGATATCATCCTCCCACTTATATCACTGTTTTCCTCTCATATCTAGCTTCAGGATCAAGATGCTGAGCAGCACATGAGCTGCAGTGGTCAGCGACTCATAGCTGACTGCTAGTGTCAGGGCCAGCGAACCAAAGCTGCCAAGACCCTTCTACACCTCCACACCGTGATCCTGGATAACAGGCTGCAGCAGGGCAGACTGGCTAAGGAGAAAGGATCGAAGAAAAAATGCTAACCCAGTACTAAAAAAAATGCTTGCTGAAGTCGGATGTGTTGGACCGCAAGGTGCAAATATCGCAGTCAACTACACCGCATTCCGTTCTCTGGACTACATTCTGCTACTTAAGCCCTTTCAGTGTTTGGTAGTTCGAGATTGAGAATGAGTGAAGCCAAGCCATATCTAGCTTCCATCTTTCCTCCTAGAATCGTTTTCAGCAATTTGTTGTATTTTCTGATGTGACCTAAGTATCCGTTGTTTCTAACCGTCATTGAATTTTTAGCGTGCTCGACACTGAACGAGGAGATCAATTATTTACAAAAAGATTGACGAAACGACGGAGACTGAAAAATAAAATTCTTTTTGCGATTATGTATGGTATTCTAGCATGACGTACTTTAATCCAAATTAGTTTTGCCACAGCATCTTCATAGGGTTGTATCAAAGTTCCTGGTATTCTATCCATTTTTAACAATTTCTTTTCATTGTGTTTTCTGTTGTGGGAAAACCGTTCGTTTTAGAGGAAAGCAATAAACAACTACCAGGCTGTCAAGCATACGGAAGCACACCCACTTCCGTTTCTATGGAAAACTAAAACATCAGCGGATGTAAACATTTGTTACCTCATTGATAAGAGAGTACTGCATTTAAAGAATTGGATGGATTATTTGTGAGGCGCTAGATTTAGAAGGCTGTCGCGAAAAATCGAGTCGTATGGCAGGAACTGGTTCAACGGCCTTCTAGGTTACGAGACTGATGAGGATGACTCCTGGAGGGAGGTGCAGGAGCGTGTCGTCCACAGGTCTAGATTGAAGTGGTGGTGGTGGATTGTGGGCTGTTTTGAATGCCCGAATGTCTATAGGTGTCCTTCTCTCAGTCAAGGGTATTCTGAAGTTCGTTCTGTAACATTTTGACTCGAAGGACTCAATTCTCTTTCTAGATGTTTTTATAAGTGTCCATTCTTCGCGACCATGCTACCTTGGGAAAGACACAGGTTCTCAAGACTTTTACTTCTGTCGTATTGCTGGTTTTGTGCCATAATTTCCTCAGGTTGTTTAGCCTCTGCCTTGCCATGGTCAGTATTCTTCTGATTTCTTTTAAACAGTCGTCATTGTTGTCAATCCTGGAGCCCAGATATTCAAAATGCGTGACCTGGTCTATTTCATCCCCAGCTATCGCAAATTTTTGTTGCCATTGTGTTCTGTCGGTGTTCATTATCTTTGTTTTGTTCTTTCTTTCTTTCTTTTCGCGTATCCTGTTACGCCTTTCAGCGTCTGGCTATTAAGAGATCTTTAAAACGAGTCCGTTTGTGTGTCTCATGCACAGTATCATTGACTGCCTCAGATATTTCTGTAAGCCACCTTTTTCGTGGTCTGCCTTTGAATCCATTGTATCTAAATGTCCTTGCTTATTGGGGGAGGGTGGGGGTACGCTGTGTGGTGGTAGCCTTGTTGCGTAGTCAAACCATTTTAACCATTTTAGTTGCTCCCTTTTAGTGTAGTCTACAACTGGTGGCGTTCCCACTAGTCTCCTGATGTCATCATTTTTGATCATTTCTATCTTTGTTGCGCCCAATATATTTGTTTATGTTTATAAATAGATTTTGGAGAGAATACATCCCTATCGTACTCCATTTTTTTAAAAACTGTTAACTACTCTGATGTTTGACCAGACACTCGTACAACGGCTTCTTGTTCTTGATGTAATGTTTCAATTAGATGGGTATAATGTACGGGGATGATGTTTCACAGGTTTTGATTTTGTACCGTATTGAAAGCCGTGCTGTAATCAATGAAGCAGGTGTACAGGTCTACGTTAAACTCTCTACATTTTTCATAGATATTCCTCATATTGAGTATGTGATCTCCGGTCCCTATATCTTTTCTAAAACCTGCTTGGACCATGAATTTCAGATTCAAATCTATTCTCAATCCTTCTCTAAAGGATCCCGAAAAAGTATCTTGCTAGCGTAGCAGATTAGTGCGTTAGTACAGTAATTTGTGCACATCATTTGATTGCCTTTCTTTGGAAGGGGAATATAGATTTATCTCCTACATAGGTCTGGCCACTCTACGCTGTGCCAGATCTTTTTACACAGCACGTGATAAACACGAGCATTGACCTCCTCTCATGTCTGTATTAGCTCTGCTGGGATATCATCGCGTTCTGGGGACTTCCCTTTTTCAGGCTTTTGATTGCTTAGCGTACTTCCTCCAGTGTTGGTTCTGGCTCTTTCTCTTCTACTTGTAGTATTGTAACTGATTGCCACTTGCATATCTATAGTTTCCAGAGTATATCTCTGTCCAAAATGTCAAAGGTCTGTTCATAATCAACGAAATTGATGTAGAATCTTGAATTCTATTCCAATGATTGCTCCACAATGATTCGCAATGTGGCTATCTGCTTAATGCATGATCTATTCTGTCTGAATCCCTCCTGCTCATCCTTTTTTCCTTGTTATCCATTGCATTTTTCAACTTTTTTAGTATTACTCTATTTAACACCTTTCTAGTATTACTCTATTTAACACCTTTCCAGACACTTATAATAACATTATTCCATCATGGTTTTTGCATTCCTGTCAATTTCCCTGCTTAGGTAATTTCACCAGGTAGCCCTCTCCAATCCTTTGGTAAGATTTCTTGCTCCCAGGTGGCGGTTATCAGGTTGTGGAGCATGTTAGTAGATGTTTTAACATCTGCTTTAAGGCTTCCGGTGGTATCCCATCAGGTCCTGATGCTTTTCCGTTCCTTGGAAACTTTATTGCCCTTTTAATCTCTTCTTTACTTGGAATATCACAGTTGATCTGCAGGTCCTCGTCTGCTGGTGAGATGTCTGATGGGTGTTCTGGTGCTGGTCTGTTCAAAAGCTCATCGAAGTATTCTACCCATCTTTTCTTTTGTTCTTCAAGGTTAGTTATCTTTTCCCCAAGTTTATTTTTGATTAGTCTACCTTGTTGTTGATACTTTCCAGATAGTTTCTTCGTCGCCTCATATAGACTTTTCATATTTCCCCTTCCTGCAGCCTCTTCCGCTTCCTCAGCCAGACCATCAATGTAACGTCTTTTGTCCCCATTGATGCTCTTTTTAACCTCCTTGTTGCTCTCTACATACTCTTTCTGTGCTGTGCTTTTTGTGGCTCTCGATTTACTATTTAGTAAGGCCATTTTCTTATTTTACCTTTTCTCGATCTTAGTGATTGTTTCTGCTGTTATCCATTCTTTATGCTGCCGTTTCTTCATTCATAGAACTTCCTCGCATTCAGTTTTCCATATACTTTATACTTGTTCCCATTTATCCTCAATGCTGGACCCTTCCTCTAGCTGCTCTAGTGATTGATTTTATTCCTGCGTGTTATACAGAACTGATTTTTATTATCTTCTTTCCGGTATTGTACTCAGTACCGTGTCCTGCTGACTTGCATCGTTCGGTTTATCATTAACCTTCGCAATCACTAAAAAGTTGTCAATGGCCACATCTGTAGAGCCTGCATCTAATAATGAGTATAAATTTGAAGATTACGCAGATGTGGTCAATCTGATTCTTCGTTTTCTGGTCTGGGGATACCCATGTTGCCTTATGAATGGCTATGTGTGCAAATAGACTTCCTCTTATGACCAATTTGTTTCCTGAATAAAAATCTGCAAAACGCTCTCCGTTTTCGTTTAGGATTCCAAGTCCCTCCCTCCCCGTGATCTCCTCATGTCCCACGTTGTCATGTCTTATTTTTATGTTGAAGTCTCCATTAGTATGGTAATGTCACCTGTTCCCTGTCTACTCCACTAGTTGATGTAATCTACTGTAGTGAACCTCTTTCTTCCTTTTCATTTGTTGGAGCAAATCCCTGAATTATATTTAGTTTAACCTTCTTGTTCATGTCGTGAGACGAGACTGGGTGGGGGTGGGGGTGGTGTGGGGGTATTGACATAGGGCATGTTACACAATTGTAGGTCATATGATAAATACAAAAAAGGCATCCATACTCAAGGATTAGAGACGACAAAGTCAGACACGCTTCAGATTACATGACATGGCTATGATGGCTAATGGAATGTATGCGAAAAACGTTATACGCAATTAACCCGTTCCGTCCATAAGCCTTGAAACAGACAATATAAGTTCGATAGAGCAAGGAAATATCTCTTTTCTTACCACACATATGCCATTTCCTTACCAAAAAAGTGTTTTAAATGTGACTTTCTAATATTTGTAAGAATAAGAAAGATGACATTAGAGAGAACTGGTAACAGTTTCTTAAATGTATATTCGAGTTGTTATGGTGCAAAAGGTTTTGGTTTGATTCATGTAGCGGTGGTAGAGCCCTCGCTTTTCATGGCAAAGGTACGAAGTTCAACTTCCGCAACCAGTACACTCCAGTCGTCCCAGATGTAAATGGGTGTCTGTTTAAGATTAGCAAAGGAAGGGAACTGGCCACCTTCACCTTTCACAAGCTTCGAGTTAACATACTGAAGTCACTTCATTGCTGGCAAGCGGCTAAGTGTGCTGAATACATTCTTTCCCTTTTATTAGTATTCTTACCACTTTCTTGAAACCAATTGTTAGGTCCAAACCTAATGGCATCAAAGCCCTGTCAAAATGCAAATGCCTGACATTTTTGATTGATGACCCGAAATAGGCTCGTCTAGAGTAGATAGTGTAAAGAAAGGACCGATTGAAACCAGACTTCTGCTGATCAAATTTTTCTGCTGTCGTAAATCTGATCTTTCCTCATTACCTGTTCTTGTTTGAACAGCTACACGAGAGAATGTTGTACAATGACGAGAACTTGCGAGATCTCAAACAGACTGTTAATTGTAGTACGCCATTATGCATTCAGAAAAAAAAAATCATTTAAATGCACTGTAAGACAAGAAGGAGAAGGACGACCAAGGGCTTTGTCATGTTGACAGCCCTTATATGAAAGCGGATCCCATGGGGTGTTGGGATGACTCTGTTCCGCACCTCAGTGTTTCCTAGCCTATTCAACGTCGCCACAAGACACCTGCCAAGCGAGTCTCACACATTGAAGACAATTTCACGGTACGCTCTTTGCATCATAGAGCACCAGTTGGAATGATCTTGAAAGCGAACAGAATGTGATGTCTTCACCCTGAAGTCGTACAACCGTCAATACGAGGAGTATTTGCCCCCCCCCCCCTTTCCCCCACATGTGATGTCTTCACCCCGAAGTCGTACAACCGTCAATACGAGGAGTATTTGCCTCCCCCCCCTCTTCCCCCACATGTGATGTCTTCACCCCGAAGTCGTACAACCGTCAACTCGAGAAGTATTTGCTGCTCTATTTCATTTGTCTTAATGTCCCTTGCGACTGTCGCAAGACAGAACGACTATTCAGAACTGCCAGCCTACATTAATGATAATGAATTCACTGACCGTGTTCTGTAATGTCATGCATCTTCATATATGTTTTTTGTGCACCACTTTAAATCAATGTCCCAAAGTCAGCTTGTTTCAACACAAATTAAATGTATGTAGTCTAATTCTGATTGTTATATATTGAGAAAGAGAAAGTTAAAGAATTTAATGGCATCAAACAGAACAGTCAGAATAATTAAGAAGCAAAGTGTCAGAAGATCAGCGAATGACAGCTAAGGTATTAAATACAAACGCATGAACACGTTTTGTATAAGTTTACAAAGAAATAGGCACAAAGCACCAGATACGAAATAAATCCATTTAGGAGACCAGTGATTCTAATCTATTCCAACAATTAACAACTTCGATCTCTGCAAGAAGGAGCCGTATTTGCCATTATGTAACGTTAACAAAATACAACGCTAGATGGCGCTGTATAATTTAGCGTGAAATGGAAGACAATCGCCATCATAGTTGCTCAACAGTATTAGATACGGATGAAAGTTCAGCTGAGACATGGTCGCCTGCTCACATACAGGAAAAGTATATTAACTGTTGGTACCATTTTTCGAGATTGAACTTAACATTTTGCCTAATTTGGCGTCTGGGTGGCAGAGTGATAGACCACTTCTTGCAGCAAATATATCAAGTTCGATCCTTGCTATCGACACGCTCATGTAGATTCAACTCTGAATTTACTGAATTCCGGTTTAATGTTTTGGTAGAAAGACGCCGAAAAATATAAAAGGCAACCTTCTCTCTCTCTCCCCCCCCCCCCCCACCCCTCACCACCATCTTATTTAAAAAAAAATGAGAACTCGTTCAATGAAGACTAACATTTCATCCCCGACTGCAGTGTCAGGCATGCGACTAACTTTTCCTCAACGTTTTATATATAATTAGTTCTGCTCGGTCTGGAAGATGGCGCCCATATCAGCAGCGTGTGTTTCGTTCTTCAGCTGGCCAGAGATCTGTTCATTTATTTTTATTGTATGTGATTTAATGAGCTAAAAAGACAGCATGGGCTAGGGGACCAAACGACCGCTTCATAGTCCTTACGTATTGAGTACGAATCCCGACATGTATTTCACTCTGCCCCCCAGACGCCAAATTATGCAAAACGTTAAATTCAATCTAGGAGGATCAAGACTGACAGTAAAAGCTTCTGTTCTTATGTTAGAAATAAATAAAAAACGAAAGACAAAGTAGGCCCTCTCATAGGCAGCACAGGAAAAATAATAAGTGAGAATAGTGAGGCAGCTAATCCACTCAATCAGTACTTTGGCACAGTCGACACAAAAGAGGACTGCTCCAAGATCCCAGAGCCTATAGATATTTTTCAAAGAGACATGGATACAGCGGGATTAAGATCAATCTGTATTACAGAGGAAATGGTATTTAAGAAATTGGAGGGGTTAAAAGTGGATAAATGTCCAGGTCAAGATAGTATTCATCCAAAATTGCTGTTTGAAATTAGAGACCAACTAGCCAAACCATTGGCTATATTATGTTCTCAATCACTTGCAAAAGGTTTTGTTCCACGGGATTTGAAAGATGCTGAAGTGATCCCCTTATTCAAAAAGAGCAAAAAATCAGATCCAGAAAATTATAGACATTTGAGTTTAACGAGCATAGTCTGTAAATCGTTAGAGTCAATAATCAAAGAACACATTGTAATGCATTTAGAATAGTTCAATCTAATCAGAAATAGTCAGCATGAGTTTACTGGAGGGAGATCATGCTTAACAAATCTATTAGAATTCATGGAGGAGGTTACTAAAATGATAGATAAGGGGAGCCAGTGGATGTTATTTATTTAGATTTTCCAAAGGCGTTTGATAGAGTACCGCATCAAAGATTATTTCGAAAGTTAAAATCACATTGAATAGGTGGGGAAGTTGCCAAATGCATTGAAAATAGGTTAACATGAAGAAGGCAGAGAGTGGTGTGAAGTAAAAAGTGGAGTGCCACAGGGCTCAGTTTTGGGACCAATATTGTTCTTGATATATACACGATTTGGACATTGATATGGGATCCATGATTGCAAAATTCGCTGATGACACAAAACTATGCAGTAGTGTCTCATCTGAAGCGGAAGTGGATATATTGATGTCGGATTTAGATCAAATTCGAGAATGGTCTGTAAGCCGGCAAATGGAGTTTAATGAAGATAAATGTACAGTCACCCACATGGGTTGATCCAATATGGAACATAATTACAGAATGGACGAGAACAATATTAGAAAGATCGATAACCAAAGGGACCTAGGGGTTATAATAGATCATACAGGTAAGGTGAGTGAGCAAGTTAAGGTAGCATTGAAAAAGGCAAATGCAATGTTAGGTATGATAACAATAAATATTAAACATAGGAGCAAAGAAGTGATAGTCAAACTGTTTAAAGCTTTAGTTAGACCTAGATTGGAGTACTGTGTACATGTGTGGAGTCCATACCATAGAGGGGATATAAACATGCTAGAAAGGATACAAAAATGAGCGACAAAGATGATAGTGGGATTCAAAAATTTCAGTTATGAGGAAAGACTAAGAAAGACTGGCCTACAATATCCAGAAAAGAGAAGAATTCAAAGTGACTTAATACAGGTTTATAAGATGATGAATGGAACGGATAAATTAGACTATAACAAGTTTTTTCAAAATACAACCACTTACAAGAACAAGAGGACATAGCTACAAATTAACTAAAGAAAGGTCCAGATTGGATGTTAGGAAATATATTTTTTTAGTCAGAGAGCTTGGAATGCAGAAGTAGTGGAGGCAGGGACAATTAATGCATTTAAGAATAAATAGGATGCGCATAGCTTTTAGAGCAAAGTAATGCAAATGAAACTGGTTGTTTACAGACTGCAGAGTCTTCTAAACCAGTATAAAGAAGTTAAGTTATGTCCCGTTTGGCAGATACGGTTTTTTGTTTTCTTTGGTACGATCTCATCTCCATGTACGGAAACTAATGACGAACTATTGTACCTGCCATGAAACTTATAAACAGTCAAAGATGAGGAAGGCTAACGTCAGGGCTCAGGTAAAATATACTGGCCAAGACCCCCACATCGACGTCCTACGTGGAAACGGGCTTTTTTCATGACAGCCTGGCTAGCGAGGAGGGGGACCGACGTGATCCCCGTAGTAGTGAGCGACACCCAAATGAAACCAAGCAAATCACAACCGCCTGGAGGACCCTGGTATACGTTCATCAGCACTCTCGGGATGTGAAAAAAGCTGCAGCAATCAACCGCTAAACTTTCCTTTTCTGGGCGCACTAAAGAGTAAACCTACTTATTGTAGGCCTTTTTAACAACATGATAGCCATGGGGTTGACAGTTGTAAGAGCCATGTTCTGCAAAAGACAGACTACTTTTGTTAAGTGAGTTAGAATTGGTGGTAGAACAGAGCAATCTTAGCCATATCAGTTATCTGTGGCATGCAATACAGTAATAGATTAGAGATTTCACATGAATAACAAAAACAGTGCGAAAGTGAGGGAAATAAGAAATCAGTCATTTATTTATGAGTTATTCCCCCTCCCTTGTCAAAGCATTATCAAGTTTTCTCTCACAAAGGTCATGTTAGGGATTTTCCTGGATTCCCGTTTGAAAAATTTGTGACTCCCTTGAAAGAGCTCGGCGTTTTCAGCTCCAATGAGCTAGCGACCAATCACCTTTTCTTCGGGTGTTTACCGGGCCATCTATCTCTGGCTATCCCGCCGCGCTTTTCAAGAGGAGAACCGGAGTGAGAAAATTGTCCCTAATTATCTCCCCAACATGTTGGAGAAAGAAGAAGAGTTTTGCATCAATGAATACAGATGTTTAATCTGTATTAGGATTGTTAGTACCGAAAGACGAACTTAGAGACGCATCTAAACCGGGTTAAGACGCTCTTTGATAGTTTAGGTCATGCAAAATATATGCTTTTCTTTTTTGTGTGCATATGTTCATATGTGTTTTTAGCAAAAAGTATTATTTAGGCGGGCATCACTTTCATTATTGTCAGTATTATCGATACAATTTCTCTAGTTATATATCACTGCTGGACAAAACTTACAGGGCGTCAAGCGCATGGTCTTAGAGACTGAGATGCCTATGATAATGATGATGATTGAAATATATGGCAGAAATCTTATTCTGCTTCTTCAATGAGGAAACGATTTGTTCGTTCCTATTTTTCTGTGTCACATATGGGGTTTTGTTTCTAGAGCTTTGTTTGTTTCTTTGTTTGTTTGTTCCTTTCTTTCTTGCTTCGTCTTCTTCTTCTTCTTCTTTGTTAGTTCTGATAGGACGACGTAACGTGTAACTTGCAGTGAGGTTGCGATATTTGCCTCTTTCGGCCTGACACATCCGATTTCAGCTGGCTATATTAGGTACCGGGTTTCCTTCCCACTGCCATTCATATTCTCTTAGCCAGGTTACCCTATCCCACTGCCATCATTACTCTCTTAGACAAATTACACTAGTGCAGCTTTTATCCAGGGCCGCTGCTTGGATGTGCAATCAAGTCCTGACCAACTTTGGCTCACCGACCCTGATGCAATCAGCCATCTATCAGTCCATGCCAGGGCCGCTGCTTGGATGTGCAATCAAGTCCTGACCATCTGGGGTAGTTGTCTCGCCGCCGCGACTCAATTTCAACCAGTGTTCGTAAAGCGATCTCAGTCCCGCCAGGCGGAGCGATAGCGCGGGCTTGCGGAAAACGCTCGCCTGCCTTTCCCCGTAGAGCTATTGGGGTGCGGTTTGTTGTGGCGTCTCCTCCACCGAGGTGTGCTCGTCTGGTCCGTATCAGGAAACGTGGTCCGTCCGTGGTGATTTATCTAAGGCTTATAGCAGAGCTCGACAGTACGTCTCGCTGGTGGTCCGACTCTCGCAAAAAGCTTGTCACCGGCAAATGGAAAGCAGGAATCGTGCCTCAAGGCCCTGTATTCCCCTCCGGAGAAGGGCAGGCCGGCAGGCCAAATTGTCTCTAGTCCCGGTGAAATTCATCGCCGAGGTCGTTGGGATCCGTTCTGCACAGAGCGCTGCCATCCCTCCTCGAGCGAGCCCGATCGGTCGGTCGTCTGGTGCGTGTAGGAGGCCCCTGTCAAACGGTCCTAGATCGACGGAGTGAGGGACGGGTGGAACAACCGTCCGTCCGTCCCGTCAGTCGGTCCCTGCGGCCGTCCCAGTGAGGCTTTTTACACACCCTTCCTCCGCCGACAGGTGTGTGCTGTACGTACGTCTCCGACAGATATCTGGTTGATCCTGCCAGTAGTCATATGCTTGTCTCAAAGATTAAGCCATGCATGTCTAAGTTCACACTGTCTCACGGTGAAACCGCGAATGGCTCATTAAATCAGTCGAGGTTCCTTAGATGACACGATCCTACTTGGATAACTGTGGCAATTCTAGAGCTAATACATGCTTACCAAGCTCCGACCCTCGCGGAAAGAGCGCTTTTATTAGTTCAAAACCAATCGTCGTTTCCCCTCGCGGGGTTGCGGCGTCCCCACTGGTGACTCTGGATAACTTTGTGCTGATCGCATGGCCTCATGTGCCGGCGACGCATCTTTCAAATGTCTGCCCTATCAAATGTCGATGGTACGTGACATGCCTACCATGTTTGTAACGGATAACGGGGAATCAGGGTTCGATTCGGAAGAGGGAGCATGAGAAACGGCTACCACATCCAAGGAAGGCAGCAGGCGCGCAACTTACCCACTCCCGGCACGGGGAGGTAGTGACGAAAAATAACAATACGGGACTCTTTCGAGGCCTCGTAATTGGAATGAGTACACTTTAAATCCTTTAACGAGGATCTATTGGAGGGCAAGTCTGGTGCCAGCAGCCGCGATAATTCTAGCTCCAATAGCGTATATTAAAGTTGTTGCAGTTAAAAAGCTCGCAGTTGGATCTCAGGCGCAGGCGGGCGGTCCGGCTCGCGCCGGTTCACTGCCCGTTGTCTTCTGCCCTACCGTCTGCCGGCTCTCTCCCACGGGTGCTCTTCGCTGAGCGTCCTGGGTGACCGGCGCGCTTACTTTGAAAAAATTAGAGTGTTCAAAGCAGGCATCGGCTGCCTGAATAATGGTGCATGGAATAATGGAATAGGACCTCGGTTCTATTTTGTTGGTTTTCGGAACTGGAGGTAATGATTAACAGGGACAAACAAGGGCATTCGTATTGTGGCGTTAGAGGTGAAATTCTTGGATCGCCGCAAGACGAGCTACTGCGAAAGCATTTGTCAAGAATGTTTTCATTAATCAAGAACGAAAGTCAGAGGCGCGAAGACGATCAGATACCGTCGTAGTTCTGACCATAAACGATGCCGACTAGCGATCCGCAGGAGTTGCTTCGATGACTCTGCGGGCAGCTTCCGGGAAACCAAAGTGTTTGGGTTCCGGGGGAAGTATGGTTGCAAAGCTGAAACTTAAAGGAATTGACGGAAGGGCACCACCAGGAGTGGAGCCTGCGGCTTAATTTGACTCAACACGGCCAAACACTGACATGATTGACATGCCGAGAGCACTTTCGTTGGGTCTAATGTGGAACGGGTGCTGGAATTAGACCCTCGAAAATTTGGGGCTACCCTCTAAGTAACTTGTCTCGCTAAAGGAATTGACGGAAGGGCACCACCAGGAGTTAATTTGACTGAACACGCCAATACTGTAGAACGACTGACAAATCAAGAGCACTACCGTTGGGTCTAATAATGAACGTACGCTGGTATTAGACTCACGGAAGACAAGTCAGCTATCTAACACTCAAATGAAAGAACGCTACGGAAATCGTGTTTAACCCCGCAGAAACCGCAGATTTCAAATACCTGGTCATGACAAACAAAAGCCCTTAATAAAGTCGTCTGGCCAAATAGAGAACGGGTGCTGGAAATAGACCATCTGAAGACAGGTCAGTTTTACCCTACTAATGACAGGGCGTTGCTACGGAAAACCAGCTCATATCGAGAGGAGCCGCAGACACTTTGGTTCACGTACCAGGCTGATAAGCCAATGGCGCGAGGCTACCATGTGGGGGATTACGGCCGAACCCTTGTAAGCCGCAATCCCACCCAAAATCTCAGCACCATTGCAATGGGAGGCTCCTACATGTTCGGGAGCTGGGGCTCGCGCCCCAGCCCTATCCGGTAGGGCCGCAGAAAGAGGTCTCTGCCGTCCGCCGATCAAAGCGGGCGGACAGCTGCTTGATACTCACCTTTTACGGCGATGGGGTGCGAAACCACCAACATAAGACTTAGTTCCTGGTCGGGGTGTCGAAAACAGTAGAGCAGCCACCTCACTGTGAACTGTCGAGACTCAACCAATGACCATGAGATCTGTCCGCACACTAGGCGAACAACATCTCTGTGACATTACCAGGCTTGTCCTCTGGTTAAATGCACTTCTGCCACTTCTGCTTCGATATCTACCTCTGTACCAGCCATATAGCTATCATGCTGGACGCAGAAGAGATGCAGACCAGCGGACATTGCACACCTGCCCCACTGTGTCAACATCCCAGGTGGCGGGGAATGCTAGGCGTACCATCTCTGCATAGAAGCCAAGAAAATAAAGGGAGAAAGAGATACCCCACTCACATGCAAATGCTACGTTCCTGGCAGGACGTGACGATCCTGGGGTACAAACACACTGGACTGCCTCTCTTCCGGGTAAACCAGTCCACATCATATATCTCATATATCATCTCACATATCATCATCGCACCCTATAGACACGAGTAGTGAAGACTCGATAGTCTGGTAAGACAACTTCCATAAGAGAGACAACTCTGATCATAAACAACTGCTGCCTTGCAGATAGGCTGGGGACAGCCAAAGGCTAAGGAGGGCATCCCTACAGAAACGCCTGTTGAAATCGAATGCACGGGCCGCAAGCCTAACAAAACAGTGCAACGTAAATCGCAGCATGATGACAGTACAACCGATTAGAAAAACGCATGGCGCACATCCTGCGGAGTCCCGCCAGGCAGTGATAGCGCCGGGCCTCACGCCTCGAAGGGGCCCACCCTTGACTACTGGTGGTCACCCACCCATGTGTCGTGGAGTCAAGGCACATGGCTATGGGGAAACTTCTATTGACCAAAAACTCAAGACCCTCAAAATACTACAGTGGAATGCGGAGGGAGTCAATAACAAAAAACTTTCCCTAACACATCACCTGCATGAAGGTAAGATTGACGTGGCATGTATCCAGGAAACGCACCTCAACAATAATCATAAATTCTTAATCAGAGGATACCAGAGCTTCCGTCTCGATAGAGAAGACCACAAAGGAGGGGTTCTGATACTGACCAGAAACTGCATACCGAGTAGCGCGGTATCTGTCAATCACACCGGACAAGCAGAAATTGTAGGAGTTGACAAAATGGGTCAAGAGACGAAGCTCCGCATTTTCAATCTGTACGGACCACCAAATAGAGACCTATCGCTCTCGAGTATGGAGGTCAGAGACTCCAACTGCATAGTAGTTGGAGATTTCAACAGCCACTCGGAGAGATGGGGATACTCTGACACAGACAGCAGAGGTGACGAAGTGGAAGATTGGGAGATAGATGCAAATCTCTCCCTAATCAATAGGCCGGAGGATAGCCCTAGCTTCTATTCAAGAACATGGCATACCACCTCGACTCCAGATTTGGCCTTCTCCACACAGGGCATACACCATAAAATAGACAGCCAGGTGCTAAACCAACTGGCAGATAGCGACCACAGGCCGATCAGGCTAACCATTGACATGGAAGTAGGCCCACAGGAAACAAAACCGCTCCCACGTTGGAATTACAAACGAGCCGACTGGGACAGATTTGCAATCCTGACAGATGGGCTGTGTGAAACCATCAACACACGAAACAACAAAATGAAGCCCATGGTGGAAAGCCTAAGCAAGGCTATAATGCAAGCCGCCACTGAAACCATCCCAAGAGGAGCTAGGAAAAACTATAAGCCCTACTGGAATGATGAGTTGCAGAAAGCGGAAGATGCAGTAACAAATGCTAGGAACATGGCAGAGCGAGAACAATCAAAGCCGCCACGGCGAAATACAAACACACTCTCAAGCAAACAGCAAGAGAAAGCTGGAAAAATAAAACGGAAAGCCTAAACCTGGACAAAGACGGGAACAAGCTATGGAAGCTAGTCAGAGCCATGAATGACGAAACTCCGTCAAACAAACATATTACCATCAAGCAGGGCGAAAACTTGCTCACAGGTAAGAAAGCCGCAAACGCTTTTGTCGATCACTATGCCAGAGCAAACCACATCGAGGTCCCTGCAGATAAGCATACAGACATTAGCGAAGAGCTAAAGGGGCATGACAACATGAATACGGCACCTGAAGAGCACATGATGGCCAAACTAACAATGCGCGAAATGGAAGAGGCTATGAGAACATTAAAGAAAAGGAAATCTCCCGGAAAAGACGGGATAACAAACGAAATGCTGATGGGGCTGGGCTAAACAGCGAAGAGGAAACTGCTATCGGTCCTGAACCAAAGCTGGAAAAGGGGAATTGTACCCCAGGCATGGAAAGACGCAATACTGGTACCAGTACCAAAAACAGGAAAGGACAAAACAGATCCAAATGGATACAGGCCCATCAGCCTACTGAGCTGTGTCGGCAAGCTGATGGAACGGATGATAAACACCAGACCGATGTGGCATCTGGAAGAAAAACGAATACTAATTCCACAGCAAGCCGGCTTTAGACAGCACAGATCCACTGAGGACAAAGGTCATCCTCATAGCCCAGAAGATAGAAGATGCTTACCAGGCACAGAAACACACAGTAGCTGTTTGGGTGGATCTGGAAAAGGCATTTGACAAAGTCTGGAAAGACGGACTTAGAGTCAAGCTAAGAAGAAGTGATGTTTGTGGGAAAATGTACAAGTGGATCAACCACTACCTCAAACAAAGAACGGCCAGAGTCCAAGTACAAGGGCAGATGAGCAAAAAGGTGACACTCGAGCAGGGAGTACCCCAAGGGGGAGTACTGTCACCCACACTCTTCCTGGTATATATAAACGATATTACAGAGAATATACCAAGAAGAGTCCACAGCTCAATGTTTGCAGACGATCTGGCTATGTGGACCTCTGAAAAGAATCTCACCATAGCAAGAAATCGGATGCAGACGGCCCTAACATCGCTGGAAGAGTGGGCGAACTCATGGCTGGTCAAAATAAACGAGGAGAAAACCACATGCACAATATTCTCGCTTTCATTAAAACCCCAAAATACCAAATTAAGTCTAAATGGCAAATTCCTGCAGCCAAACGACAACCCAACCTATCTGGGAGTCACATTTGGTCGGTGCATGACATGGAAAAGTCAGATCGAGAGAAACCGAATGAGAGCCAGGGAAAGAATGGCAATCATTAGGAAATTTGCTGGCACAAGCTGGGAAGCAGACGAAGGCATACTAAAGAAACTGTACACTGGAAGAGTGAGACCAGTTCTCGAGTATGGCATTGCGGCATGGACAACAGCAGCAAAGGCGAACTTCGATTAAGTTAGCAAACTTCAAAACCAAGCCATGAGAGTTATAACAGGAGGCATGAAGTCAACGCCAATTGTAGAACTTGAAAAGATTACAAAACTGCAATCCATGACCGATAAAAGAGACTGCAGAGCCCAGCTGCAGTCAGAGAAACTCCGAAGACTGACTGACCATCCAATGCACCAGAGACTAAACAATTTGGGAAATGGGAAACTAAAGCGGAGAAACTTTGCAGAAATAGCCAAAGCAAAGATGCACGAAGATCCCATAAACGCACTAACAACACCAAAACCCATCACTACTGTACGAAAACCTACCTGGAGGCAGGATATATTTCCAGAGGTGGTAGAAAATATACCAGGTATTGGAAACAAAAACTGCCAGACTGAAAAAGAAAGGAGAGATACTACCCTAAGCTTCATATCGAAAAGCTACCCAAGCATGGACTGGACCCATGCATACACCGACGGTTCTGTAACAAACACGACACAGAACGGAGGAGCAGGAGCATTCCTGAACCTACCAAATGGCAGAAAAATAACACTGGTAAGTACACAAGCAATTTCAGAGCGGAGGCAGAGGCACTGAAGGCGGCAGTGGAAGAACTGGTGACACAAAGAAAATGAAAGCCATATAGTCCTGCTTACAGATGCTCTCGCCGTAGTCACAGCGCTAAAAAGCCAGAAAAACACTGAGCTTAATGACTTAAGAGCAGCACTCTGCAAACTGTGCCAGCAGTCCGCACCAAAAAGGGTAGTGGTACAGTGGGTCCCATCACACTGCAACATCCAAGGCAACGAGGAGGCAGACAGACTGGCAAAAGAAGGTGCAAGACTAACAAACAGATACTAGTATGACGTACGAAGAGTCAAAACGGCTTTTCAAAGCCAGATACATGACCAAATGGGAAACCGAACATACTGGTTACACCAAAAACGATGCCTATTACCAGTTGAACCGAAGAGAGCAGGTCGTTGTCTTTAGACTTCGCACTGGCCACAATAGACTGAGGTACCACCTATTCAACAAATTGAAGATAGGGTGTACCGACGAATGCCCGTGCGGTACTGGTAAAATGACCGCTGAACATCTGCTGCAGAACTGCCCGACATACGAGGATCAGAGAGAGCAGATGTGGCTATCACCAGTGGAACTGCAAGACAAGCTCTATGGCAGTGGCGACAGCCTCAGGCATCTATCAGTCCATGGTACTGTTAGCTCATTCACTGTTGTACCTTCGACCTCAAAGCTTTCTCTGAAACACTAAGGGCTACTCCACACACAGCAAATTATTTATTTGTGTGAATTGTGGTGTGTGCATTGGTGAGGTGTGCAATAGTGTGGTGTGCAATAGTGCAGTGTGCAATGGTGGGGTGGGGAAAGGTGGGTTGTGTAATAGTGAGCTGTGCAGTGGTGGGGTGGGAAATAGTTGTGTGAGGGAGTATGGAACTTCTTTCGTTTCTGCGATGATAAATGTCGTCACTCCTCACTGACTCGCTAAGTCTCTGGCTGTTAGACTGGCCTCAACATTCGTTCGCCAGTAGTGACTATAGGGTGAATAAAGTAATCTATTTCTCCTTCATAACGTACTAACATTGTTCCACAAACATTCATGCGACTTTTTTCAGTTCTGTGGAGAATTATACTTAGCTTAGACTTTGTCAGTAAACAAGCGGCAGTTGAGAATAATGAGAAACTTAGGAGAAACAGTCATTAAGTAACAGTCATTTTATTAGAAATTGCATAGAAGAATATATATAAAGGAAAATCTTATTTCAGGATACAAAATGGCTGTATAGCAATACTCCACATAGGGGTTGTGACGAAGTAACAGCATACGCAATATAGCGTACAACAGGGTAGCCCCACTGTGTCGACTTGCACAGTGAAAGAACAATTAGGCGTTTTTCTTTTATTAATGTGATCTGAAGGTGTGGCACCTTCTGCAATCTACAGAAGAATGAAAGTTTAGTATAGAGACAGTTGTTTGAGTTGTAAATAATGTGGTGTACCGAGCTAATTACTGATCACTAATTCTCCATCCACCTTGTCGATTATTACCCAGTTTATCAGTATATCTGGTACTATGACAGCGATAGGACGATAAGGCTAACGTCTGGTCAGGCAAAACACACTGATCAGACAATGTAAGTCAGGATCAGGAGAAATATGCTGGCCAAGACCCTCATCTGACGTCCTCGTTGGTCGTCCTGAATACAGGCTGTTGTCGACGACAATAGTCTGGCTAACAAGGTGAGGTTCGACGTGATCCCTGTAGTAGTAAGCGACACGGTGATGAAGCCAAGCATAGAACAACCGTCTGGAGGACCCCGGTAACCTTCATCAGCACGCTGGGGATGCGAGGAAAGCTACGACAACCCGCCATTTAACGTTCTTTTCAGGGCGCACTCATTGTGTGTATTCAACAACAACAACATGACAGCGATAGCGCCAGACGTTGTCGCGGTATGAGTAGTGCCGGAGGGAGCTGCATTAGTCACAGTTGATATCCCTGTTCTGAACTGCCTGTGCCACTCACAAACCGGCTGATGCAACATACACTAGTCCTCAAACAACATTTTCATCCTCCTACTAATGTCTATTCGTTTCTCACCGTCACTTAAAAATGACAACAAAACCAACAACAACATCAGACAACGAATAATTGTGCACTTTCCATTTCACACGCATGCTTCGAAGGGGGAGGCCATCTTGACTATAGTTTGCAGACGTCATACTTCCCATTACGACCACCGGCCTGCGAGAGCCGGGACCTCATGGGTATTGTAGTTCAATCGTATACCATGTTGATTTGACGTTTTATTACCATATTTGGTAATTTATTGACTTCACCTCCAACAATGACCTCCATCTCACTAAATCCCATACTGATGTGCCTGCTATAAAACTACCATTACGTTTTTTAGTAGGAGCAAAGGATTACTAACACAGTTGTCCACCCTGCATGATTCGTGCGCCAAATCGTGTGTGTACTATTGTGGTTATGGAACACTTCGTTTAACATGATAACCCGGCTAGACTTATGCACTGGGGCCAAAATGCAGCAGTGCTTGATGTGACAGCAGCCATCGACTCATAACTGGTTGCTTGCATCAAGGTCAGCGAACCCCAGCTGACCAAGAACATATTCTGCCCCCACGTAGCGGCCCTGAAAACGTGCTGCACTAGTCACTAGTGTTGTCTTATCAAGAGATAGGCACGCCAGTGGAGAGCAAACCCGGTACAAATAAGCCAATTAAAAGCGGATATCTCGGTCCAAAATGCACAGACATCGCATCCTTGCTGTACACTTCAACACAACGTCCTTTTTAGGACGAACTTCGATGAAGAAGACGAAGAAAAAAGAAATGAAACAATAAGAAGGAAAAGAAAAGGACCTATGCAAAGTCCTATTGAACCGTCTTTTACACCAACCATAGCGATGGTCCTATTCGTTCCTCCACACTAAAGGACCCGATAACAACACGAGGAAGGACAGTAGACAAATACATTAGGTGAACTGAACATCAATGTGATGTTTGACAGATGAGAACTAAATATGACAGGCAGTTATTCAGGATTTAAAATGCTGATTCATATTGTAGATCACAGGCTGGTATAGACGCTATATTCTGTTCTGTCAAGAATCGACATAAATGAAATCCAAACAAACCCTAAAGTGTTCAGTGGTCATCCTCAAATAGTGAAAATGTAGATACAGATAGTTCAAATAGCCCGCTGGTTATACATACGTCTTTAAAACACACCTGATATAAAAGGCGGCCACCAAGGAGACTACACCTACCATCCTGAAGACATGGGCCCTGGAGACAGTCTCTACCTACCCATAATCGGAAGTCCCCATACAACAGAAAGGAGATATTTGTTTGTGGGGAGGGCGATCAACAACATTATCAGTGTCCACGGGATTGTCACCGTGCAATGGATCCCTGGTTTTAGCGGGCTATCAGGAAACGAGATGGCTGACAGATTTGCAAAAACAGGAGCCTCCAAACAACACTTGGATAGACCCTGCAGTGACCATACAATGAAGCCAACTATTAAGAATAATACCAGGGAACTCTGGATGAACAGATGAGAGACGGTAACAACGGATTGCAGTGTATTTATCGAACTATCACAACGAATAAGTAATGTTGACATAAATAAACTACACAGTATAGATCAAAGTCTTATTTTTCAGTTCCGAAAATAACACACTAATAGCCACTTGAATTCAATCAATCTCCAATGTCTGCCCTTGTGCAGACATTGCTCTCACTCTGATGAAACGGTGAAACAGCTGAAGAAGACCTGTATCTAGGTAAGAATGGCATTGGGCTGTCTAGAGCAGGCTTGCTCAGCAGCTATGGGATAACAACAACATATATACTTCTGTTCCATTCTCTAAGACAGCCCTCCCTTCTCGAACCATCATTAATTGCAGTCTTTGAATATTCAGTTCATCGATTGCATTGTTAGTATCCAAGAGACTGTCATTGATCGCAAAAGTGTTCAGAGAACAAGAGAAAGGAAGAGACCACTGCCCAGTGATAGTAAAGGTAGCAATAACAAAAGTTACCACAACAAGACCATGCACAAAACTAAACAACTTAAAGAGGTAAAACAAATTAAGGAGATACCACAGGCTCATGGAGACAGCGAAATGAACTCATATTGAGAAATTATAAGAGGATATAGAAACCCTCTGGTTAAAATTCAAATATATTCTTAAATTAGCTGCAGCAGAAGTAGTTGGCAAAATCAAAACAGGCAGACGGAGAAAGAGTATACACTGATTGATAGAAACAAAGAAAAGGATAATAGGACAACAGAAAAATTCATGCAAGCAATGCCTGGATGCTAGGAATACAGCAGTACAAACAAAGAAATTAAAAAATTTGGAACTTCAAGAAAACATTGCAAACAACTAAAATAAATACAGTGAGAACTTTGAAGAAAGATACTGGAGCAGAGACTAAAACATCTGGTTGAGTCCCAGATGGGCAAAGCCTACTCTATGATACTAGAGCAGAGACTAAAACATCTGGTTGAGTCGCAGATGGGCAAAGCCTACTCTATGATACTGGAGCAGAGACTAAAACATCTGGTTGAGTCGCAAATGGGCAAAGCCTACTCTATGATACTGGAGCAGAGACTAAGACATCTGGTTGAGTCGCAGATGGGCAAAGCCTACTCTAGGATACTGGAGCAGAGACTAAGACATCTGGTTGAGTCGCAAATGGGCAAAGCCTACTCTATGATACTGGAGCAGAGACTAAGACATCTGGTTGAGTCGCAGATGAGCAAAGCCTACTCTATGATACTGGAGCAGAGACTAAGACATCTGAGGGAAACAACCAAGACATCTGTATACCATCCCACCTATGTACCAGTTTTGACTTATGGATGTGAATCATGGACAATGACAACTTAAAACAACCAGCTCAGTGAGTGATGATGATCTTGAGGTGCAGCCGTAATTCCACCATCAGTGAGGATATATTCTTTTCTTTTAATGATTGTCGCAAGTGCGGTCGTTTGACCAATCCTTCTCTCAGCCAGTGCAATCCATGACACCTCTCTTGCAATTCTTGTTCCCTTGATACCTGCTGTGTCTTGTACAATGTGTGCCTCTTGTCTGCCGTGACTCGTATGAAGTAGTTGGTCTAGGTTAGTTCATTTCTAGATTTTCTAGATAGAAGCATACACATCCACGGATTACATGCTCTAAGATTCGACAAACAACATACATTTACTAAAAGAAATGAAGAACTACAATTAATGAAAAGGTATGTAGACTTTTCGTATCTAGACAGAGCCCTGAATAGGTCAGTTCGAGACACAGTAGGAGATAGGTCGGCCAATATAAAGAGCTATTGACTATGATTAAAAACACGCAAGCTCACATGGTATGGGCGTGTTTCAAGCTCATTTGGGTTTATCAAGACGATTCTGTATGGTGTTGTGCTTTGGATGCGTAAGAGAGGGAGGCAGAAAAAGAGATGGAAAGACAACAAAGTGGATGGGAAGGTCCATAGCTAGATAGATATCCTGGCACAAAACCGAATGCGATGGCGGAAACTAGTCCAAGAATCTGTATTATTAGTGCCCCATTGACCTTTTCAGGTTGCTAGACTGATGATGGCGTGGATGTAGACATTTCGTAAATAGTGATAGGACCTACAGTGTAGTGACGTATACATTACCATCAATGCCCGTCGCTCTTTTGGGGGCATAAGTCATTTCCACCCCCCCCCCCTTTCCTCCCACTCATGCAAGTTTGATCTTGAGCTGCCCTTTCTGCCTCGAACCAGGGACCGAAGTTCACGTTCTCAATCTCTTCTCCGCGTGTTTCTTGTTATATCTCCCTTCCTCTGCCTCTGTGTATTCCATATCATGGCTTGTCTGGTAATGTTAATCGTGATTTCCGTAGCGTTCTCCCATAAACCCAATTTCCTATGTTTGATCTATTGATCCACTGGTTGCTGTTGACTGCCTTCCCATAGGTCTTCATTCCTCAGGAAGTCTTGCCAGTCTATTTCCATTATCCTCGGAGACATTGATTGACGAACGACAGATATATATGTATTGACTTTGTGATTCTCCAGGTTTCTGCTCCGTACAGGACTACCGACTTGACACAGGAATTCAACAATCTTAAATTTGTATTAGTCTTTATTTTCTTGAATTGCTTTATATTATTCAGTAAAACGAATTATGTTCTTGTCTTTCGAATTCTAGCCCTTACATCTGCCCATGTTCCCTCTGAAATACCAATGGTGCTGGCCCAAATATGTGAATGTTTTAACGGATACAGCTAAAATACTTAACTAGAAATGAATAAAGTGGATAGAAATAAGAAGATGAAAAAAATGATGAAGAAAATGAAGAAGAGAAGGAACGAAACGAAGAGAAGTAAGTAAAACATGAGCCAAAAGTCGTGCTTCGCTTAAGGCACGGAGCTCAGTGTTTGACCAAGTTTCTTTCATGTTTGCAAAGACTACATTGCCGGATCATTGCTGCCGTGCTGCATTTTACAACATCTTTTTTTTCTTGTATCTGTTCCACGCCAAAATTCAGTATTCACATATGATTTCTTGTCGATTTCTTTCTATCAAATGGGAGAGAAAAAAACACGCCTTGGAGCTACGAAATCTTTGAAGATCTCTCTATATTGCAGTGCATTTACACTTCTGTTCACAAATCTATAAATAGTTGTGTTTGATCGTTCAGTTACTAACAGACACAGAAACACACACATGCACGTATATACACTAACATATACGCTAACATATACGCTAACATATATATATATATATATATATCGTGTACATATGCGAGTGAATTATAAAGAGATTGGCATGCAGCTAAGCTATTATTTGAGTATTTGATACTTTACGTTGTGACGCATCTGTCTGGATTGTAATGTAAATACAACTCTGTGACATTTTAGAAATACTGCATTGCTGTCGTAAATCGACTAGCTCATGACCATCATCATCATCGTGTAGCATGTCCTGTGCAAAACTTCAGCATCTCTATTTTTATCGGTTTTGAGTGTGATGCGATACATTATCAAATTTTGTTAACTTATGTTGTGCTTTGATCATCCTTCTCCTTATTTATTGTTAGCAATCTCCGTTGTTGTTTATAGTCTAGCCCAGATGTTCAAAACGACGTTCTGAACTTGTTGCTTCACTAGGATAACTTTAGGTCTGCTTTCCGCCTTGTCAATGCTGATTGTCTTAGTCTTGCCGCTGTTTATTAACACATTCTGATTTTCACTGTGTCGTTTAACCGACATAATCAACCGGTCCAGTCTCGTAGCACTTTTTGATAGAACTCTATATCATCTACATATTCTAGTTCTGGTGTTTGGCTTGGCTTGGCTTGGCTTGGCTTGGCTTGGCTTGCCTTCGTTCGATCTCAACCTCCCGCTACCAAACCTTGAAAAGGCTCAAGTAGCAGAATGTGGTCCAGAGAACGGAATGCGCTTACAGTTTACAGCATTGACTGCGATATTTGCACCTTTCGGTCCACCAACACATCCGACTTCAGGAATAATTTTTTTAGTACGGGGTTAGCATTCCCTATTCGATCCTTTCTCCTTAGCCAGTCTGCTCTGCTGCAGCCTGCTATCCAGGATCACCGCGTGGAGGTGTAGAAGGGTCTTGACAGCTCTGGTTCGCTGGCCCTGACGCTAGCAGTCAGCTATGGATCGCTGACGACTGCATCTCTTGCGCTGCTCAGCGTCTTGATCCCGTTCTGCTATTTCATTCACGCCGACTGTAAACTGGTCGAACGTTTCATGCTCTTTTTATCATTCTGTACATCTCTCATTCTGTTTTATGCATGTTTATTGAACAGATAAATGGAGAGTATGCATCATTGTCGTACTCCCTTATCCATCTCCAACCAGTCAGATACCCTGTTGCTTGTTGTCCATGATACAGTCGTATCAGGTACG
This sequence comes from Ariolimax columbianus, assembly GCA_036924085.1. NCBI lineage: Eukaryota > Metazoa > Mollusca > Gastropoda > Stylommatophora > Arionidae > Ariolimax > Ariolimax columbianus. Next base: position 21,912,940 of record JAVGWX010000004.1, on the reverse strand, counting down.
TCTCGAAGCCAGTGTCTCTCATGATCCTCCATAGCTTCTCGTTTCGCACAAATTTGTAGGCCTTTGTAAAACCAATAAAGCAGGGGTATAAGTCGACATTGTATGCTCTGCACTTTTCAATAATATTTCGCATGTTAAGAATGTGATCCCTCGTGCCCCTCCACCCCTCTAACATCTGTCTAAGTCATTTGTACTTCCTTGTTAATTTTGTTTTCTTACCTTTTCATGTTCATCTGGAACTGGATTTGCTTGGTTGATTAATTCCAGTGATTTGTCGGTAGTTAGCGCATTGCTTCAGATCATCGGTCTATTAGAGTAGGATATACACAAATCTTTTAGAGTAGGATATACACAAATATTTTAGAGTAGGATATACACAAATCTTTTAGAGTAGGATATACACAAATCTTTTAGAGTAGGATATACACAAATCTTTTAGAGTAGGATATACACAAATATTTTAGAGTAGGAAATACACACATCTTTTAGAGTAGGATATACACAAATCTTTTAGAGTAGGATATACACAAATCTTTTAGAGTAGGATATACACAAATCTTTTAGAGTAGGATATACACAAATCCTTTAGAGTAGGATATACAGATCTTTTAGAGTAGAATATACACAAATCTTTTAGAGTAATATATACACAAATCTTTTAGAGTAGGATATACACAAATCTTTTAGAGTAGGATATACACAAATCTTTTAGAGTAGGATATACACAAATCTTTTAGAGTAGGATATACACAGTTCTTTGAGAGTAGGATATACACAAATCTTTTAGAGTAGGATATACACAAATGTTTTAGAGTATGATATACACACATCTTTTAGAGTAGGATATACACAAATCTTTTAGAGTAGGATATACACACATCTTTTAGAGTAGGATATACACAAATCTTTTAGAGTAGGATATACACACATCTTTTAGAGTAGGATATACACAAATCTTTTAGAGTAGGATATACACAAATCTTTTAGAGTAGAATATACACAAATCTTTTAGAGTAGGATATACACAAATCTTTTAGAGTAGGATATACACAAATCTTTTAGAGTAGGATATACACAAATCTTTTAGAGTAGGATATACACAAATCTTTTAGAGTAGGATATACACAGATCTTTTAGAGTAGAATATACACAAATCTTTTAGAGTAGGATATACACAGATCTTTTAGAGTAGAATATACACAAATCTTTTAGAGTAGGATATACACAAATCTTTTAGAGTAGGATATACACAGATCTTTTAGAGTAGAATATACACAAATCTTTTAGAGTAGGATATACACAAATCTTTTAGAGTAGGATATACACAGATCTTTTAGAGTAGGATATACACAAATCTTTTAGAGTAGGATATACACAAATCTTTTAGAGTAGGATATACACACATCTTTTAGAGTAGGATATACACAAATCTTTTAGAGTAGGATATACACAAATTTTTTAGAGTAGGATATGCACAAATCTTTTATAGTAGCATATACACAAGTCTTTTAAACTAGGATATACACACATCTTTTAGAGTAGGATATACACTCTTTTAAAGTAGGATATACACAAATCTTTTAAAGTAGGATATACACAAAACTTGTTCAAGCGTTTGGCCATATTGTAGTGTGCCAGATCTTCTTGCATATTGTGTGGCAGATGTTTACTCAGGCACTTTTCATATATTATTTTATCCCAGTGATTTTCTTTCTTCAAGATTTGGATTGCTAGTCTGACCTATCGTAGGACCCGGCTCTATGTTCTGGATCTTAAACGTTATGTTGGTGGTCCCTCCGATGGCTTTGTACATTTCTCTGCTTCCGTCTCTTGAGTTTATCCTTGCTCTCCATCAGTGTATTACTGTCATCATCGGGTATTACATGCGGTGACGGTTGGAACTCGCCAATGAGTATTCTGATTTCTTTGATTGAGCCTCCATCCATTGTCTTCGCAACTCTTCTACCCTGTTGCATGTGCTCAATATGTGTTGCTTCTTGTCCCTCCTAATCTCTATTCTAATTTCCCCTGTGCAGTTTCTCGTTTTAGTTAGTTTTTTTCTTACATCAATGAACCATTTGGTATTTGTGGTAATGTAACTCAGATTTCTGTGCTATTTTCTAAGCATTTTGCTACATTTTAGATAAAAATATGGGATCAAGACAATGAGCAGTGCATGAGCTGCAGTGGTCAGCTACCCATATCTGACTGCTAGCGTCAGGCAGCGAACCAGAGCTGCAAAGACCCTTCTACACCTCCATCCTGGTGATCCTGGATAACAGGCTGCAGCAGGGCAGACTGGCTAAGGAGAAGGGATCGGAGAGGGAATGCTAACCCGGTACTCAAAAAATGCTTGCTGAAGTCGGATGTGTTGGACCGAAAGGTGCAAATATCGCAGCCAAGCTGTAAACTACAACATAACGCATTCCGTTATTTGGACTACATTCTACTACTTACCCTTCCAGGGTTTGGTAGTGGGAGATTGAGAACGAACGAAGAAGAAGAAGAAGAAGAAGATGAAAATATAACTCTCCTGCGTGGCAATGTCCTCTGATTTCGTGCACTGCCATAAGCACCTCAAATTTGTTGTTTACCTATCTTTAGTATTCTTGCAGTATAAGGCTGACTTCACAGCGTACTGGACTAGTGATTTTTGCAGTTTAAAAAAAATCATATTCTTGATGTTCGCGACTATCAGATTGTGGTCTGAGCCGCTGTCAGTCTCTGCTAGTGTTTACAAGAATGATACGTCCGACTTCCTTCAAGTTGCATCAGAATGTAGTCTATTTGGGACCTGGAATTCTAATTTGGTTAAGTATATTTGTATGTAGAATGTTGATGTAAAAGATGGCCTGATGCGGCACGTCGCAAGGTTCAACGAAAACACCAACTCAATACTCTTTGGTTCCGTACCGGGACAGAGAGGGGGAGAGCATCCAAGGAAGACGTGGGTGGACAACATCACTGAGCGGTCAAACCTTCGTCTCGGTGAGATACGATAGGCGGCGGCAGACAGAGCAAAATGGCGTGGGATTTTTGGAGTGTCTTCAAGTGTCCCCCAACGACCTGATGGGTTACGGGATGAACTGAACTGAACTGAACTGAGAATTTTGCTTATATTTTCTGCTGTAATATATGTCATGTTGCTGTAAGGTTTCAAAACCGTAATTGGTCTGGACAGCTATCCGAGGCGCATTGAAGCCGTTCACAGGCACAGTCAGAGACCATTATTGCAATCTACAAGTATGACAGGGTCACGAGCTGCAAAGTCACCTGACAAACATCCCTCGAGAGCACATTCACCATTCGCCGTTTGGTCCAAGGTGCACATGTAGCTGACCTTGCAGAGGACATCCCTGCTCATCAGTTTATAAAGTAGTCAATCCACAGCAAGGAAGAGAAATGACTCTCCCTCCACACCCCATGTATGCTTATATGTATGCATCTATGCATGTACGTACATGGTACATGATACATACATATATATACACACATACATACATATATATACACACACATACATACATATATACATACATAGATACACATACATATACATACATACATACATACACACACACATACATACATAAATACATACACACATACATACATACATACATACATACATACATACATACATACATACATACATACACACACACATACATACATACACACATACATACATACATACATACATACATACATACATACATACATACATACATACATACATACATACATACATACATACATACATACATACATACATACATACATACATACATACATACATACATACAAACAAACATGCATACATGTAAGTTTTTGACAAAATCTGATGTATTTTCATTGATTTAGTTTTTCCGCTAGTACGATGCGAGGAATTCAGTTTACACACTTACAGACAAAGCACTACTGCAAACAAAGCAGACGAGCAGGACAGAAGTGAATGGGGTTACATACACGGTAGATTCAGATATAAACCTGTGCCTAACAGCAAGATCGGACACTTTTTGATTACACTATATATATATATTTATCATATATAAATTAAACTGTTTAAAACTGAAATACGAATTTGACACTTGTAATGCTCCAGTCCTATAGGGGAAACAATTTTGTATTGAAAGAAAACTTGCACTTACTCTGCTTTTATATCACAATATAAATGTGGTTTATATCACAGTATAAATGTGGTTTATATCATAGTATAAATGTGGTTTATATCATAGTATAAATGTGGTTTATATCACAGTATAAATGTGGTTTATATCACAGTATAAATGTGGTTTATATCACAGTATAAATGTGGTTTATATCACAGTATAAATGTGGTTTATATCACAGTATAAATGTGGTTTATATCACAGTATAAATGTGGTTTATATCACAGTATAAATGTGGTTTATATCATAGTATAAATTATGGTTTCATATCACAGGATAAATTATGGTTTCATATCACAGGATAAATTATGTTTTTATACCACAGTATAAATTATGTTTTTGTATCACATTATAAATTATGTTTTTATACCACAGTATAAATTATGTTTTTATATCACAGTATAAATGTGGTTTATATCATAGTATAAATGTGGTTCTATATCACAGTAAAAATTATGGTTTCATATCACAGGATAAATTATGTTTTTATACCACAGTATAAATTATGTTTTTATATCACAGTATAAATGTGGTTTATATCATAGTATAAATGTGGTTCTATATCACAGTAAAAATTATGGTTTCATATCACAGGATAAATTATGTTTTTATACCACAGTATAAATTATGTTTTTGTATCACATTATAAATTATGTTTTTATACCACAGTATAAATTATGTTTTTATATCACATTATTAATGCGGTTTTATATTCTAGTATAAATGTATTTGCTATGGTGGCTTTGTATCACATTTTAGATGTCATTTTATGTCACGCTATAAATGTGGCTTTATTTCACATTATCAATGTGTTTTTATATTGCAGTAACGATGTGTTTTTTGTTTGGCAGTATAAATGTGTTTTTTTTAAAAATCACATTATAAATGGGATCTGGAATCACAGTATAAATGTATCTAGTCTGACTTTATATCAGAGTAGAATATATTTGGTTGGGCTTTTTTGCCACGTGACACATTTGTTCCGCCATTCTCCGTCACAATTTAGAGTGGCGAACAAACGTCAATATGGCTATTGGGCTAAAATACCCTGCCAGCCAATACATGATCACCTCTCCATGTTGCCAGCCAATGTATTTCCGCCAGCTTCGTGTCTCTCACATCCCACAATTCTTCAAACACGCACGGGAAAGCTAATTTGCTTTCGTTCTTGAAAGCACTTTAACTGCGTCAATACCATTCACTTTCAAAAAATAATCCTCGTTCACAAACTCTGTTAGTACATTTTCCTTTCATTCTATTCGTCGCAATATTTGGACAAGTCCATTATTTTAAATAAATGGAGATATCTTAGTATCAAAGCCTCGTTCCCAGCCCGCACTTTCTCTGCGACATTGAAACTAACTGTATTTCTTTCCTTAAATTTTGAATTTCGTTTTTGTATTAGCTCCAAAACTGCAATGGATCCCTGATTTTGTTCCAGTGCTGGTGTGCCTAGCAACGAATGTCGCCTTTGTTTCATCGCGCTTGTGCGTGTTCTATGTGAAACGCCCTGGGCACTGGGATGTTTAACGCCAGATCTGGACCGTTTGCTGAAGTGACAGATTCTGCGTCGAGAACAAACTTTGGTAGAGAGGGGACACTAGAAAATGGATTCAGAGACGAAGAAGTACTCACTGGGTTGATGAAGCTATCTTCGAGCGTTATTTTTGCTTGTATTTTTTGTTTTTACAAAATTATAGAATATATAATTAGTAGGACGAACAGTAAGAACATCAGATGAAATTGGATGTACACAAATTTTGCAGTAGCTACGACCGCACCTTTTGAGATGAATAAACAAAAAATCAAATTAAAGGTGAACATTAATGAAGTGCAATTTATATAAAGAAAAGAAGCTTGCGCAAGTTGAAGTAGACTTCCAATAATTTTCTAAGAATAAAAACATGCTTATAGACTTCTCTGACAATTTCAGAGAGACCGGTCTTACTAAGCTATGGAGAGTCAATATTGCTTTGTATATGTGAAACTGGGATTATAATAAAACGTATGGCTTTATGCACGTGAAGATGGGATTTGAATCAAACATAGGACTTTATGTAGGTGAAGCTGGGATAAGAATCAAACACACAGGCAAACATAATCACACGCAGTAATACATATGGTTCCTTTCGTAAACTCTACATTTTCTTCCAAACGCAAAGAAACCAACGAGAATATGTTGCAAAAATATACTTTTAGAAGGTCAATGGTAACGTAAATGAATAAACAAGGGGCCCATTTAACCTGTAACACATACTTATAAACAACGGGCCAATTTAACCTGTAAAACATACTTATAAACAAGGGGCCCATTTAACCTGTAACACATACTTATAAACAAAGGGCCCATTTAACCTGTAACATATACTTATAAACAACGGGCCCATTTAACCTGTAACACATACTTATAAACAACGGGTCCATTTAACCTGTAACACATACTTATAAACAACGGGCCCATTTAACCTGTAACACATACTTATAAACAACGGGTCCATTTAACCTGTAACACATACTTATAAACAACGGGCCCATTTAACCTGTAACACATACTTATAAACAACGGGTCCATTTAACCTGTAACACATACTTATAAACAACGGGCCCATTTAACCTGTAACACATACTTATAAACAACGGGCCCATTTAACCTGTAACACATACTTATAAACAACGGGTCCATTTAACCTGTAACACATACTTATAAACAACGGGCCCATTTAACCTGTAACACATACTTATAAACAACGGGTCCATTTAACCTGTAACACATACTTATAAACAACGGGTCCATTTAGCCTGTAACACATACTTATAAACAACGGGTCCATTTAACCTGTAACACATACTTATAAACAACGGGCCCATTTAACCTGTAACACATACTTATAAACAACGGGCCCATTTAACCTGTAAACACATACTTATAAACAATTCCTGCCCGACCGTTGTGACAACAGGGACGATCGGGTGAAAGAAAGTTGAGCAGGATGGATACAAACATGGGATAGGATGACAAGATGATAAGGAAAACAAAGACAGCATGAAGCGTTGATGAATTCCAAGTGCAGATGGCGGTGAAGACAATTGATCGCACAGCGCCAGGCGTGCAATATGACGGTTTGAAACGGGAGGTAACTTAACAAAAAAGTTGTCAAAAAACACAAAATATACAGTATACTAATTATGTACAGCTTTTCCGTTACTGCCGTAATGTGTGTATACGTATGTGTTTGTTTAAGTGTGTGCTGGAAGAGATAGATACATGAAGACAGATACCAATATAGAGAATGCACGTGCTAAACGAATGAAATGGGCAGGGTCAAGGGTTGAGAGAAGGCGACAAGCGTTAAAGAAATATAACAGAGTTGTCTCCCTCTCATTTATTATCGAGAGAGGACAAAAAATGGTCTGATCTCTGAATAGCATTGACAAACCCAACCGTGGCCTGGGGCAGCAAGAGTGGTCGCCCGTGGTGATTCTGACAATGGCTGTTTCCCCGGCAAGGGAAGCACCGGTCCAATCATTTACTTGAGATGACTAGGAACTCTCTACAAGAGAAGCAAACATAAGGACAGGACGCAGTGGGGGCATGAATACGTCAGTCTACTCCCAAGAGCGGAAGGGTGAAACACGGGACTTGTCCGATAATGGCTAAAGGTTAAACTACCTTCAATATTAGTTTTTTTAAATGAAGTTCCACACCAATTGAGCCAATTCAGTAGCTGCTGAACGTCTCAAATATGGAGCCCCGACAACTTAGACCTGTTAACTTCCTGAAGTGCATCTTGGAACACAATAACAGAAGAAGGGGGCCATTACAGCCTGGAGCTGCTCGTAGAGTGGTTGCCCCTGCATGGGTCGACGCTTAATGAATAGAAAGACAAGTGTGACAATATGAATTGGCGTCGAGGAGGAGAGAACTTTTATCCAACTGCAAGAGTGTGACAGGTTTAGCGTCAATTTTTGGTGACCGTTGAAGTCTGCTCGACTGGTCATATTGGAAGAGTGTCTCTCTGTGTGCGTGTGTGTGTGTGTATATATATATATATATATATACTCACACACACATACACACACACACACACACACACACACACACACACGTCGTGTTCAAATGAAACCAGACCAAACTGCAACAAGTGAACATACGTCCTTCTTCAGACAACGTTGTCCAGTTCTTCATTGTTGTCTTCCACACACGTTTGTCACCAAACACTGCCTGCATTCTGCGATGGATGTCAACTAGTCGACATCCTACAGCTGTTAGTAAAAACCGAATCACCGCTCGCTGATAAACTCTGGACCGATTCCACATCACTCACGCCATGTTTTCAACAGTCTGCCTAGGAAACTATTAGTCGGAGGATAATGGCATTTTGCAAAAAATTACAGTTTGAATGTGACGTCATCATGCGGATCGTACGTATGCACTTGTTGCAGTTTGGTCCGGTTTAATTTGAATACGCTTCGTGTATATATATATATATATATACACACACACACACACACATATATATATATATATATATATATATATATATATATACATATACATATACACGAACATCACCTGATCAAGGCCTTATTCCGTCTCCAAGTGACGGCCCCAGAAACAGACTGCTACCATGAACCTGGCTCAGATAATAGGGATCGAAGAGATAAGGTAAACCTGGCACTATATATATATGTAGTGTCATTCTTTCTGGATCTCGTCCTAAGAGGATGTTGTGACATTGTGTTGTAGTTTACAGCGAGGCTGCGATGTCTGCGCCGACACATATGATTACAGCCCGGTATTTTTAGTGTCAGGTTTACCTTCTCTCTTCGATCCCTATTATCTGAGCCATGTTCATGGTAGCAGTATGTTTCTGGGGCCGTAACTTGGAGACGGAATAGGGCCTTGATCAGGTGCCGTTCACTGACCATGATGAAAATAGTCAGCTCATTCACTGCATTATCTTCAGCCCCTGATATATACATATTTGATTTAACTCCCGCTACAAAGTATATTTCATTGCATTGCTGTGAAATATCGTGCAATGCTTCTTCATCTGCTTGTTCTTCCGCTGCACCTATTTATCCTTGTAGCCGACATCGAAAAGTGCGAAGCGCTTATTCCAGAACCATGGATACGAAGCCATGACATGTCCAAAGTCATTTTGGATCTTCCATGGATAACGAAAAAAAATGAGCAGTCAGCAACAGAACAAAAAATCCACGCTCTGCGGGAGCTCAAGAGACAATGACCTAGCAAGTCCTGGACAACCTCAAACACATGACTTTATGTAGGTGAAGCTGGGATAAGAATCAAACACATGACTTTATGTAGGTGAAGCTAGGATAAGAATCAAACACATGACTTTATGTAGGTGAAGCTAGGATAAGAATCAAACACACAGGCAAACATAATCACACGCAGTAATACATATGGTTCCTTGCATCGGCCTCGGTGAAGGAAAAAAAAAAGGGACGTAGTGGAATATACATCGCACACTTCAACGTTGACATAGAAAATCACCCCATACCAGCAAGAGAGACCTGTACCAATTCCAAAGCCGAAGCAGCAGCCGTTAATGCAACGAACTAGATTCTTATCAGCCAAAACACAGCAACAAGAAAAATGGTCATTTTAACAGATTCCAGAAGCGTACTCCAAGCATCTCAAGCTCCAAACAAGATAGACTTTCAACCAAATACAACACAACATGGAATTGCTGTCTTAAAAACAAATCTAGTCCTACAGTGGATTCCAGCCGACTGTGGAATTCTTGGAAACGAGAAAGAAGATGAGATCGCAAACGCCGTAAGTAGTGCCACGCAGACTCGTAATCCACAGAGTTATAAAGAAGCGGAGACACTCCTAAAACAATTCACAAGGACAGAATGGAGAGACCCGCACAAATAATACAAGCCAGAAAATGACAGCATAGACAAACTTGGCAGAGATGGGCAGACAAAGATCTTCAGACTCAGAACGGGACATTGCAGACTCAATGACAAACCTCTACAGAATTTCTCTCAGAGACACTACCACGCGCGATTGTGGGGCACCAAAGCAAACACTAGAACATATCCTATAGGACTGCGCTACTTTTGCCGACCAAAGAGAAGCAGTCTGGCCCGGGGAAACGACCTGGCCCGGGGAAGCGACCTGGCCCGGGGAAGCGACCTGGCCCGGGGAAGCGACCAAGCGCGAACACCGGTGGGGATCGTCGAAGACCTGAAACATAGTCTCCTTCGTGAGCCTCACAGAATTAGAAGCATAGCATCAGTTAATCGTGAGCCTCACGGAATTAGAAGCATAGCATCAGTTGATCGTAAGCCTCACAGAATTAGAAGCATAGCATCAGTTGATCGTGAGCCTCACAGAATTAGAAGCATAGCATCAGTTGATCGTGAGCCTCACGGAATTAGAAGCATAGCATCAGTTGATCGTGAGCCTCACAGAATTAGAAGCATAGCATCAGTTGATCGTGAGCCTCACAGAACTAGAAGCATAGCATCAGTTGATCGTGAGCCTCACGGAATTAGAAGCATAGCATCAGTTGCTCGTGAGCCTCGCGGAATTAGAAGCATATCATCAGTTGATCGTGAGCCTCACAGAATTAGAAGCATATCATCAGTTGATCGTGAGCCTCACATAATTAGAAGCGTAGCATCAGTTGATCGTGAGCCTCACAGAATTAGAAGCATAGCATCAGTTGATCGTGAGCCTCACGGAATTAGAAGCATAGCATCAGTTGATCGTGAGCCTCACAGAATTAGAAGCATAGCATCAGTTGATCGTGAGCCTCACATAATTAGAAGCATAGCATCAGTTGATCATGAGCCTCACAGAATTAGAAGCATAGCATCAGTTGATCGTGAGCCTCACAGAATTAGAAGCATAGCATCAGTTGATCGTGAACCTCACCGAACTAGAAGCTTAGCATCAGTTGATGGATGAAGAAGAAAAAGATCTGCACCTAACTCTTGCCCGTATGTAACGATTACTGCATTTTCTTGCTCCTAGACCCTATTTACTTCTTGATCGCGTTAGCATGTTACTCTCACTTCTTGTTCTGTGTCGTGTTATTGCCTTGATGTTATACTTTTCATCTTTTTGTTCGTATGTCCCCCCAACTGTTATTCTTGTTCTATTGCAACATCAACATCTTGTTCTACTGCTACAGTCGCATCTTGTTGCTGAGAAAATAGCTTGAATAGGTCGCTAAAGCTAAGATAGCTTGAAGGGGTCATTATAGCTGAGAGAATATAGCTTAAAGTGGTCGCAATAGCCCAGAGAAAATAGCTTGAAGGGGTCGTTATAGCTGAGAGAAAATAACTCGAAGAGGTCGCTTCCCAAGAAACGATCGAACGAAAACTCGAAACTCTGGATGTTCGAACTCCAAAAAAGTCGTGTCCCCTAATCACAATGGAGGTGAGTTCGACGCTTAATCCATTCGGAGATATACGAAAAATTCGGAAATCCCATATACACGATGTGCATGTAAAAGAATCTCTGGCAGTTGAAAATGACAAAAGTCCAGGCTCACGCTTAGTGGGCAAAAATAAACTCCAAGCCAACAGTGGCCTGTATAAAGGACAACCGGAAGCGGACACAACAGACCAATCACGTGTTTTCCTGCACACTTGCAATCGTATATAGAAAATAAGAATCTTCACACCCCAAGGGATAGAAGATGAGAGACTAAGAAGAAGACACAGTCGTGAAGAACGATTGTCTCTATTTTGTGTGGATATACCAGGAATGACACGACATAACTGTCACTTTGATGAGAACGTAAAATAATGTGTGCACGCGCTCGTCGCGTTGGTATCCAGCGACAAACTCGGCCTGACAATGTGCAGACCTCTCCGTAATCGAGTCAAACCGTGGTCGGATCCATTTAACGCTGCTCCTAGTCCGGGTTGGCTGGGAGAGAGAAGAAGAAGGGATCGAAACACACAATGCCAGATAATAGCTCTCTAAATCGGTCCTGGGGAAAGTGATCGCTGCCGAACAGCGGTGAAAACAAGATTAATTAACTCAAGACTCAGACGGTCAGAAGTAGGATCTGTTTCTTGGAAATCAGACGCAGATAATCGTTGGACTAGACGACCCTACATAGCGTGGATCAGTGGTCCTCCAACACTGTACCCAAGGGCGCAACACGACACCTGGTAGACCATTTGTTTTGGCCGTTACTTCTTTGGCTGAGAATCGAATGTTTTTCATTTTAAAACATTGTATGCACGAGAGCGCTTCAAATGAAAACATTACATTGTATCTTCAAAATTTGTTAAGAAATGGTGGCACGCAATTGTATCATTTGTAAACATCGTCTCTATTAGCTTCGATAAATGTCCCCTAAAGCCTACAAAGGGCATGGCTTCCTCTGGAAAACAGACTTTTGGCCTAGTGTTGACACTCATGCACCACGGTATTGCTTCAATGCTGGTGTCAGTTGCCGTTGGTAACCACTCTGATGAAGGATCATTAATGATGCGGTGTGCTGAATCTTGATTGATATCCGGAAGTGCGGCTATTTCACTGAGAGTCACGATGCAAACATCTGCTGTGATCGGCTTTGTGGTACTATTCGGTGCGTCTGAGGGGCCCAAGGTCCAGCAGAGGGGTTTGAGCTGATAGCTACCTGCTGCTTATAGCTGGCTGCTTGCATCAAGGTCAGTGAGCTATAGCTGACCAAGACCCTACCTCGCCTACAAGTGACGGCCCTGGAAATAGACCGCAAACTGGCTAAGAGATTAGGGACCAAATAAGAAGGCAAACTCTGTTTTTTAAAATGCTGTGCTGAAATCGGAATTTGTCGGACCGAAAGGAGCAAAAATATCACAAACCTCTTTTACAGGGTGAACGTAAAAGAAAAAGAAATATCCCTGACCAGAGTGAGAACAGGCTGTCACAGAATCCATGTCGTTTCAGAACTTCCTACTCCACTCGTACACTTGAAAAAGTGACAGCCACATATGACCTTAATGAGCCTTTATTCTCCGACAAATTTTGATAGATTTCCCCACCTTCGCTTCTAAAAAAAACAGGATAAGAGAACGGTTGCTCGTCTGTGGGGCATGTCACTAGTTGTGAGATCATCTTTAAACTGGTCTATAACGTCACGTGTGTCGTCTGCACAGAGATACCACCTGCGGGACACTCTTGAAGCCTTACAATGACAATGGACCGATGTTTAAAATGTATATCTCAACCATGAGGTCTCAATTTGACCCCCCCCCCCCACCCCTTCCCGGCCCTCCCCCGTTAAATAAGTACAAGTATTTATGCTGTACACAAAATATTTTTTTTTCACCCAACCATTGCAATATTTATTCCACATTGCTGGGTTCCGCTGCGAGGTTTATACGTTTGAAAAATAAACGCTGCTTGCGCATGATGTGCACCAAGTGTGTAGGCAACATTTTTTTATTTTTCTTCGAAAGAAAAACGTCTTGTCCTTACCATCGTTTCTAACCCCCGAGCCCTTGGTCAAGAGACATGTATTCTATCCAATTTACCACCCTCCTCTTTCTAAATAATTTTAAAATAGAATTAAGTGAAATTGTATGTGTGCGTGTCTGTGTGTATGGTGTTTAGGCCTATGTGTGTGTGAATGTGTGTGTGTGTATATGTGTGCTCTCGCATGTGTGTATTTATTGGCGTATTACACAGTGCTCTGTATGTGAAAGTGAATAAACTCAACCAACCGCGGGTATACGGCGGGAGTAACTATAATAACCTTCTTATGGTAGCCGAATGCCTCGTCACCAAATTAGTGACGGGCATGAATGGATTGACGCAGTAAAAATGACAGATAGAAGCATACTTTTTGATCTTATATTTGGCAGACTGATCTTGATATATTTTGACATATTTTTTTTATTAAAGTAAAAAATAAGGCCAATGACGATGTCAGAGAAGAGAGTGAGGTGTCAATAATTGTGTTTGAGAAGCGGTTAGTAATATTTATCCAGAATTTCGAGTATGAGGGGATAAGAGATTCAATATGGACTCGGAGATGTGCCATCAATTGGTCGAACCCTATCTCCGTCGGGCCGCTTCTCATCTGCCTCCTTGAGGAAACCTTATACTGGTTCTCTTCAAGTGGGTCACATGGCCGTGGAAGGGGAGATGTGGCTTGCAATCTCATTTGCGTAAAAACTATTGCCTATAAAACCACATCACAAAGAATTTGATACAGGATTCCTAGGATTAAGCTGGCTATGGCAAATCCAAACGTGGTGTTCGGAGCAATGCTCCATCAATCTGTGTAAGGTTTACGTACGTATGTAGTAAAAAATATGCGCCTATTGAAGAATATACACTTCCAGGGGTTGACATTGATCTACTGTCCTGGTCATGCTTAGGTTCAGGGCAACAAAAGAGCTGCCATGTTGGCTTCACAAGCTCCCATCATGACTTAGTGATGGATAGGAAGGACATTTTTAAATCAATCAGCGCCCGTCTTTTGGATGAGGACACCGACATGGATGAATGAGGAATCCATAGACTGCACAGTTTCGACATTAAACGTGGTTCGAGTAGAGTGGGGGGCATCAAGGTTATTGGAGCAGGAGCGTGTACAACTATCGAGCTAGAGGGACCATCAGCACTCAGACCATGCACCATTTGCTAAAAGAGACTGAGCACCTATGGGTATGCCTGGAGTGCAATGACGTCGATTCTTAGCAACAGAAACAGAAATATGAATATACGAATGTAATAATGATACCATAAACGTACATCTTATTAAAAAAACATTACATATTGTGTGTGTGTGTGTGTGTGTGAGAGTGTGTGTGTGTGTGTGTGTGTATGTGTTCAATTGTGTTTATTCTGCATTCTGTCCAACTACTAATTTTCTTTCCCAATGTTTTGTCCCGGGTTACAATAGTTTGACCATTAAGTTCTTCCAAGCAAGTCGTAGAAACATTACTGAAGAGGATTTATGACCTGCGACCTCATCAAGCTGTTTTTTTCTTCCGTTTGTCCTGCTACCAAACGTGCAGAGTATTGTACTGTGTTTTGCGCCTCGCGATACAGTGTCTCCTTCTTCATCGTCCATTTTGATTGGGTAAACATACAGCATGGGTATGACATTGCCGGTCGATGAGTCCGAACATATGACAGCTTGGTCTGTCAGCCCTGCCTGGTCTGTGAGCCGTGCCTGGTCTGTGAGCCGTGCCTGGCCGGGTATGTGAGCCGTGCTTGGTCTGTGAGCCGTGCCTGGTCTGTGAGCCGTGCCTGGCCGGGTATGTGAGCCGTGCTTGGTCTGTGAGCCGTGCCTGGCCTGCGAGCCGTGTCTGGTATGTGAGCCGTGCCTGGTCTGTGAGCTGTGTCTGGTTTGTGAGCTGTGCTTCGCCTGTGAGCCATGCCTGGTCTGTGAGCCGTGCCTGGTCTGTGAGCCGTGCCTGGTATTTGAGCCGTGCCTGGTCTAGTATGTGAGCCGTGCCTGGTCTGTGAGCCGTGCCTGGTCTGTGAGCCATGCCTGGCCTGGTCTGTGAGCCGTGCCTGGTCTGTGAGCCGTGCCTGGTATGTGAGTCGTGCCTGGTCTGGTATGTGAGCCGTGCCTGGCATGGTCTGTGAGCCGTGTTTGGTCTGTAAGCCCTGCCTGGCCTGGTATGTGAGCCATGCCTGGTCTGTGAGCCGTGCCTGGCATGTGAGCCGTGCCAGGTCTGTGAGCCGTGCCTGGTCTGTGAGCCCTGCCTGGTCTGTGAGCCGTGCCTGATCTGTGAGCCGTGCCTGGAATGTGAGCCCTGCCTGGCCTGGTATGTGAGCCGGCCTGGTCTGGTCTGTGAGCCGTGCCTGG
The DNA here is from genome assembly GCA_036924085.1 of Ariolimax columbianus. Classification (NCBI taxonomy): domain Eukaryota; kingdom Metazoa; phylum Mollusca; class Gastropoda; order Stylommatophora; family Arionidae; genus Ariolimax; species Ariolimax columbianus. The sequence continues at coordinate 21,896,961 of JAVGWX010000004.1, read as the reverse complement.
TCTGTGAGCCGTGCCTGGTCTGTGAGCCGTGCCTGGTCTGTGAGCCGTGCCTGGTCTGGTATGTGAGCCCGGCCTGGCCTAGTATGTGAGCCGTGCTTGGTATGTGAGCCCTGCCTGGTCTGGTATGTGAGCCCGGCCTGGCCTGGTATGTGAGCCGTGCCTGGTATGAGAGCCCTGCCTTGTCTGTTATGTGAGCCCGGCCTGGCCTGGTATGTTAGCCCTGATTGGTCTGGTATGTGAGCCGTGCCTGGTCTATGAGCCGTGTTTGGTATGTGAGCCCTGCCTGGCCTGGTCTGTGAGCCGGTCCTGGTCTGTGAGCCCTGCCTGGCCTGGTATGTGAGCCATGTGTGGTCTGTGAGCCGTGCCTGGTCTGTGAGCCGTGTCTGGTCTGTGAGCCGTGCCTGGTCTGTGAGCCCTGCCTGGTCTGTGAGCCGTGCCTGGTCTGTGAGCCCTGCCTGGTCTGTGAGCCGTGCCTGGTCTGTGAGCCGTGCCTGGTCTGTGAGCCCTGCCTGGCCTGGTCTGTGAGCCGTGCCTGGTCTGTGAGCCCTGCCTGGCCTGGTCTGTGAGCCGTGCCTGGTCTGTGAGCCTTGCCTGGTCTGTGAGCCCTGTCTGGCCTGGTATGTGAGCCATGCCTGGTCTGTAAGCCGTGCCTAGTCTGTGAGCCGTGCCTGGTCTGTGAGCCCTGCCTGGCCTGGTATGTGAGCCGGCCTGGTCTGGTCTGTGAGCCGTGCCTGGTCTGTGAGCCGTGCCTGGTCTGTGAGCCGTGCCTGGTCTGTGAGCCGTGCCTGGTCTGGTATGTGAGCCCGGCCTGGCCTAGTATGTGAGCCGTGCTTGGTATGTGAGCCCTGCCTGGTCTGGTATGTGAGCCCGGCCTGGCCTGGTATGTGAGCCGTGCCTGGTATGAGAGCCCTGCCTTGTCTGTTATGTGAGCCCGGCCTGGCCTGGTATGTTAGCCCTGATTGGTCTGGTATGTGAGCCGTGCCTGGTCTATGAGCCGTGTTTGGTATGTGAGCCCTGCCTGGCCTGGTCTGTGAGCCGGTCCTGGTCTGTGAGCCCTGCCTGGCCTGGTATGTGAGCCATGTGTGGTCTGTGAGCCGTGCCTGGTCTGTGAGCCGTGTCTGGTCTGTGAGCCGTGCCTGGTCTGTGAGCCCTGCCTGGTCTGTGAGCCGTGCCTGGTCTGTGAGCCCTGCCTGGTCTGTGAGCCGTGCCTGGTCTGTGAGCCGTGCCAGGTCTGTGAGCCCTGTTGGCCTGGTCTGCGAGCCGTGCCTGGTCTGTGAGCCGTGCCTGGTCTGTGAGCCGTGCCTGGTCTGTGAGCCCTGCCTGGTCTGTGAGCCGTGCCTGGTCTGTGAGCCCTGCCTGGCCTGGCAGCCGTGCCACTAACCATTTAGCTGTGTTGCTCTCCCCTCATCCCCAATCCTCCCCCACCATATCACCCTCCACATCAAATACAACCTTTGCTTTGAAACAACCACTGTAAAATAATAAAATCCAGTTTTCTATTAAGGGGTCAACTGCAGCTGTGACCCTATGTTTCGATTGAAACAATCAATCAATCAATCATTCAATGAATCAATCAATTATAAATTTGCTTGCAAAACGTTAATACTATCCACCCCACTATACGTCAATGAACGCTAAGACCCCAAAATGTTGAGGACCACTGCCTCAGTCGATTCCTTGGAACAGCTAGTCCTTCCAATATCCGTCTCTTAAAAGAGGACCCACACGAAGCATCCTAATTTGATTGGGCGGCTGGTCATGTGAGCAGACGATTAGAAAAGATACCAATTATCCACAGAGTGTTGGGTGCGTGCTCTGTGGAAGGATGTGGCGAACGTTGTCCGAAGTGATCAAGTGTTTGCGTATATTTTACTTTTGCTTTAGTCTGATTTTGAATGAATTTGATCAACGCGAATTGATAACTGATATTCCTGCTACAACAGTATTTATTGGTCTAGTTTTCAGTTGATCCTACAGTATTTATTGGTCGAGTTTCAAGTCGACCCTAGAATATTTATTTGTCGTGTATCATGTAGGGCGCCCAGTATTTATTGGTCGAGTTTCCAATCGAACGTCCTTTAATTTTTTTAATTTGTAGAGTATCAAGTGAACCTTATAGAATATGTTGGGATCAAGTTCTATTGGTTGATTCTGGATTATACTGGCGAAGGCATGCCAGTTTCCACCACAAGCAGTAGACCTGTGTGTTATGTTAAAATGTATTGGTCAGTGTATGTATGCTTGTAATGTGAAAATATTAGCCAGTGCAGATGCATGTGTGCATCTGTTTGTAATGTGAACGTTTTGCACAGTGTATCTATGCGTGCTTGTGTATCTGTTTGTAATGTGTTTCACTATGACAGCTTTGTAGAACAGTAGTTTTTTAGTACAGTAGTTTCAATCCGAGTAGTGGTCAAGCCGAGAAAAATCCTGGACACATCCAGTCAAACTGGCACGAAGTGATTTCGAGCCGGGCATGTTGAAACTGCAGACCCAGCTCGCTCTCGATCTACGGCCCTCCCCTAGGGGCTTCCCCAAGTGGTCATACTTATTGTCGTTGATTAAAGGTTTGTCTTTCTGGATTCTCTTGGCGATACACGGCTCTTTCCACCGCAGACCGTAGTCCTTTTGAGCGATATCAGGACATATTGACCAGTGTATTGATGCGTGTGTGTATATGTATGTACCTACCTACCAGCTCGGGGTCGCTGTAGATAAGGCACTCGCCTCTCACAGTGATAAACGGAATCGGTGGACGATCGAACCCTGCAAGTTTCAAGCGACCCCTGGTCTCACGGGAGGTAAGACCTGAGTGCACTGCATCCAGAGTTACCTCCTGTCGTCTCGACCAATAGTCTTGCCACTGATCCAAGGTAACTCGGGATAAGAGTGAGATTGATGACCAGCGCATAATCTTTCTCACTATAATCCTCATACAGCGCACGTCACATTATTAAGACAAAACCGTCTGATGTTGTGGCCACCATCGCTTTGCGATGGGCAATAACTTACCTACCAGCTAATGTTTCTGTGGTACAAAACTGATGTTGATTGATGGTCCCCTCAATGATCTCTTCACACCATTGAAATATTTTCTTTTTTTCTATTCACTTCACTATCCGGACCTGAAGTCAAATCTCAACATTCATCAATTGAGCAACTCAGTTTTTGTCAAAGGGTATATTTACTTTAGGTATAAGACATAAAAAAATATAGGGACCTTTTCGTTATGTCTTTTTTAAAATCCAGGGAGATTAACGAAGGAGCCTGCGTTTCAGGTCTTCGCCGGTCCCCTACAGCTTTTCGATTCCGTGATCGCTTCCCCAGGCCAGTCTCTCTTTGGTCTGTATAAGTAGGACAGTCCTACATGATATGTTCTGGTGTTTGCTAGGGTGCTCCATAATTGTACATGACCGTAACTCTGAAGACATTGTCTGCCCATCTCTGCCAAGTTTGTCTATGTTGTCATTTTCTGGCTTTTATTCATTTTATTGTTCTTTCCATTCGGTCCTCATGAATCGTTTGATGAGTGTCTTTGCTTTTTTTTATAGCTCTGTAGATGTAGTTACCGTCAAATCATAATAACGTTAAATTTTAAAAATTGACAAATTTAATAACATTAAATGAAAGAATAGTGAAATGAATGGAAATGACAACATGAAATGAAATTGACTAAAATAGATATAAATATAATTACATTTTTAATAAATGAACCGAATCGTGTCGTCCAATTTGAGACCGACGACAGTCTTTTTTTTCCCGCCTGGTTTGTTGTGGCGCTGAACCATATTGGTCGAGTTTCAAGTTGATTCCGCTATATTTATTCTATTGTGTTTAAAATTGTATATAACATTGTATATATCACAGATATTTGCACTTTTAATTAGCGACTTACAAGAGCCAACGGCTTTTTAATTTGGCGCTTGACTAGTGAAACAACGTGGCTTCATTGTTGCTATTATTTTGTTATGTTAGCCTCACGTTGGGGAGACAATCCTTCTTCTTCACAATGTAACAGCTTGAACTTGCTTCCCTTGTCACCATGAAAGCGCCCTCTGTTTTTTTTAAAACTAATAATTGACGAACCTGCACTCTGGGCAGACCAACAGATAAGAAGTTTCTTTCAGTAAAGGGCATAGGATGTGTGTGCTGACTGTTCTTATAGCACGCTGGCTGTACAAACTCCTCCATTATCTCAGTAGCATCTCGCTGTTTGACCCACATCTGATCTCAGTCAGTAGATTGTCGTTTGATCGTTGCAGTGTCGCCATCAAAGAGTCGATCATTGGTCGACTTCAGAATGTCATCCCAATCCATATCACGTGTTCCCGCTTTAGATCACTTGGAGATCAGGACGTCAGATCTTTCATTGCGCCCAGATCAAACATGTCCGGTACATTAGGTTCTCACAAGCCTTGAATAAAGGTCACGTGTTGTGCTGAGGTGATGATCAGCAGACTAACAGTTTGGATTACGGACTTGGCATCACAAGAACATAGATAGATTGCCACAATAACAGAGAAAGGCTCATGTTTATGTGGAAGGTGACATGAAAATCAAGTCTGTTCAGTGCGTGACTATTGCAGACGCAAGCGGCTTTTACTCCTAGGTCAATTCCTGCTTACAGATCTCAGCAAAGAAAATAAACGTTGTAATATTTTTTATTTCGTTTTTAAGTTACGAAAAAAAAATTGTTCTGCTGTCTTTAGAAAGTACGACCTTCACACAAAGATAAGCCTTCTTCTTCTTCTTCTTCTTCTATTTCTTCTTCTTCTATTTCTTCTTCTTCTTCTTCTTCTTCTTCGTTCATCTTCAGATCAAGTTCATGGTTTCTCTTACAAAGGACACCTTTGTACATACGGCAGCTTTATCTCTGTACAATTTTGGTCTTGCATCGGACTCGAGATTTCGGTATTGTTTTCTCTCTTTATGCGATAACATGCATTTTTGTAAGATGTGTTCTACGGTATGCTCCCCACGTGATTACCTGTCATCTATCCCATTCGGGATCAGGATGCAGAGAGGCGCATGAGCTGCAGTGGTCAGCGACCCATCGCTGACTGCTAGCGTCAGGGCCAGCGAGCAAGAGCTACCAAGACCCTTCTACGCCTTCACGTGGTGATCCTGGATAAAATGCTGCAGCAGGACAGACTGGCTAAGGAGAAGAGATCGAAGAGGGAATGCTAACCAAGTACTAAAAAAATCTTTGCTGCAGTGTGATGTGTTGGACAGAAAGGTGCAAATATCGCAGTCAAGATGTAAACTACGACACAACGCATTCCGTTCTCTGGATTACATTCTGCTACTTAAGCCCTTTCATGGTTTTGTAGCGGGAGATTGAGCAAGAGCGAAGCAAAGCCAAGCCATCTGTCCCAATCGGCAATTAGTTGAAAAGATGGCCATTGAGTCTGTTATTCCCAGTTCTCTCAGTCTGAAGTTCTATTTGTTGTCTTCTTTGTGATCAGTTTATTTTCTCCTTAAGGTGACTTTAACTACGACATTGCCCTTTTTACGACTATGACTATTGACTGATGGACCGAGATGTGTGGTCTGATATCTGAATAAGTATGTTTAATACTCGAACTCCAGGACCCGCGCCCGATACTAACTTTTACCCAGAAGTCAAAGTATGCGACACCGATATGTGTTTTTTCCACTTAATAAAAAAGGGCGACAGCACGTGTCAATTCCCGGGCTATAACAAAAGTGTACGACAGGGAAGTGTCAGTTACTGGGATTTAATAAAAATGTGCGACTGTGAAGTGTCAGTTACTGGGTTTTAATAAAAATGTGCGACTGTGAAGTGTCAGTTACTGGATAATAATAATAATGTGCGACTGGCAAGTGTCAGTTACTGGGTTTTAATAAAAATGTGTGACTGTGAAGTGTCAGTTACTGGGCGTTAATACAAATTTGCGACTGTGAAGTGTCAGTTACTGGGCGTTAATACAAGTTTGCGACTGTGAAGTGTCAGTTACTGGATAAAAATAATAATGTGCGACTGACAAGTGTCAGTTACTGGGTTTTAATAAAAATGTGTGACTGTGAAGTGTCAGTTACTGGATAATAATAATAATGTGCGACTGGCAAGTGTCAGTTACTGGGCGTTAATAAAAATGTGCGACTGTGAAGTGTCAGTTACTGGATAAAAATAATAATGTGCGACTGTGAAGTGTTAGTTATTTGGCGTTAATAAAAATGTGCGACTGTGAAGTGTCAGTTACTTTTTCTTTAATAAAAATGTGCGACTGTGAAGTGTTAGTTATTTGGCGTTAATAAAAATGTGCGACTGTGAAGTGTCAGTTACTTTTTCTTTAATAAAAATGTGCGACAATGAAGTACTGGCCTCAAAGGTACATACTAGGGATATTTAATGTGAAAAAGTGTGACATTCTACAGTGGATCAATGACCACCTTTGAATGTCGACCCTGCCGTCAATAAGCTGATAACTCACAGAAATCAACATTTGCCTGGATGTTAATACCACGTCTGTTGTATTAGCCGGTTTCTCATTTCTGTGTCACAATTATTGTCATCAACATGAACATCTTCTTAAGGTGACGTATTTGAGTCGTCTACTGTGAGTACCGTTTGCTACAATTTTATTTGTACATTGCAGTTTTTCAATTCTGGTTTGTGTTTCCATTGTTTTCTTTGTTGCTTTCTAATAATTTAGTTGTTTCCTCTCTTTTTTACTGATCATGTTCCTCAAGTGAACAATAGAACGTAGTGTATGATTCAGCCATACCTACTACTGATCAGAACTCTTTCAGCATAGATTTTCAGAGAGAGGAACCAAACAACGTATTCTTCTTCTTCTTCTTCCTCGTTCGTTTTCAATCTCCCGCTACCAAACCATGAAAGGGCTTAAGTAGCAGAATGTAGTCCAGAGAACGGAATGCGTTGTGTTGTAGTTTACAGCTTGACTGCGATATCTGCCCCTTTCGGTCCAACACATCCGACTTCAGCAAGCATTTTTTGAGTACCGGGTTAGCATTCCCTTTTCGATCCCTTCTCCTTAGCCAGTCTGCCCTGCTGCAGCCTGTTATCCAGGATCATCGCGTGGAGGTGTAGAAGGGTCTTGGCAGATCTGGTTCGCTGGCCCTGACGCTAGCAGTCAGCTATGGGTCGCTGACCACTGCAGCTCATGCGCTGCTCAACATCTTGATCCCCAACGTATTCGATACGTGGATGAGTGCAAGTTCTTCGGAAAAGCTTATTCAGATCTGCAACAAAACATACAGCTTCGCTATTGGCAAGTAAGCAGCAGGAAGGCAAACCAGGTAAAACACGGGTTGGTACCTTCTAAGAGACAATCAGAAGGATTTGCAGGACAAAAGGATAGCTTTTGGCTACCTGGCATCCACATTGATGTGCCTGATTGAATACAAGGATCCCAGTATCCCAGTGCTGTGCAAGATGTGAGATATTCAGCCTGTGACACATAAATATTCCAAGAGCAGTTGTACATCTACACTGAGTCTCTGAGTAGCTTAGTTGTAGAACGCTGAACCGGGGTCAATTCCTCGTTTTTATCGCCAATTTAAAATGCACCAAGTTATAAATAGATACCGGTCTTACTTCTATACAAAGAAAGACGGCGAGGAAAGTAAGTTGTCACCTTATCTCATTGAGAAACTCAGGTTTTGTACAATGAAGTATATAACACAGGGGAGCGCGTCACCGAAGGGTTTCGAATGGCTGTCTGTAGATAAGGAATGCAGCGGATTGAATCTTCGATATGGAATATATTGTTTTTCTGTTGGGGGGGGGAAATAAATATAGTCAGTACACGGCGTGGCGACAACAGTGGCGAACGACCTGTAGTCCTCGGTTTAAAAATCACTCGTCAACCTCAGCAATAGGAATAAAATCGTACGACAGACAGACATTATCTAACACCTCATCAACAACAGCAGTGGTTGCTGTGAGACTGTCTGATACCTGTTAGCGGTCGCTGTATCTGAGTGGTAGGACGAACGAAAACTCAAAACTGTAGAGTGTTCGAATCCCGAAAGTTTCAAACGACTTCTGGTCTCAGCGGGAAGTGAGAACTTGTTCCTTGTCCCATCGGATATGGAAGATAAACTCTGAAATCCAGTACAGACTGTGCGCGCAGAAAAACCCTTGGCAGTTGAAAATTAAAAAGAGCAGACTGTAATCGCTGTCAGGATAAAAATTAGAAAATTGAAAGTAATGCAATTCCTACCCAATACACTATCTACCCAGACCTAGTAAGTCCGAAATTAAACCACACAGAAATACATTTGCATCCAATGCTGGAGCCAGTCCTTTCGACAAACACGTCTTGCGACTGGATCAACGTAGCTCAATACAAGAGAGTGCGGATGATCATAGTGCACAACTTTCTAATTTAAATCTAAATAAAGCGAAAGTTACAGAGTCCGAGCTTACGTGATTCGAGAAATATCTCTCTCCTGACTCTACCCCCCATCATCGCTTGCGCTGGGCAACATTATTATTATTTTTTTTTTAAATCTGCACTAAAGAGCACACGTGTCTCATGTCGCTTTCTTTTGTTTAGCTAATTGTGATGAGTCCACTTGAACTTGTTTGTGATACTGATATTCACTGGGTTGTCAAATGTTTTGATTAATTTATCATGACGCGCTGTGGAACTTAATTACATTATTTTTTAATGTGTTTGTCATGGATCAAGATACTGTGCAGTGCATGTGCTGCATGGGGTCAGCGACCCAAAGCTGGCTGTTGGCGTCAGGACCAGCGAACCAGAGCTGAGCAGTGCATGAGCTGCATCGGGTCAGTGACCCAAAGCTGGCTGTTAGCGTCAGGACCAGCGAACCAGAGCTGAGCAGTGCATGTGCTGCATGGGGTCAGCGACCCAAAGCTGGCTGCTGGCGTCAGGACCAGCGAACCAGAGCTGAGCAGTGCATGTGCTGCATCGGGTCAGTGACCCAAAGCTGGCTGCTGGCGTCAGGACCAGCGAACCAGGGCTGGGCAGTGCATGAGCTGCAGGGGTCAGCGACCCAAAGCTGGCTGCAACACCTCCACGCGCTGTTCCTGGATAGCAGGCTGCAACAGAGCAGATTGACTAAGGAGAAGGAATAGAAGAGGGAAGGCTAACCAGGTACTTAAAAATGCCTGATGAAGTCGGACGTGTCGTGCCGAAAGTTGCAAATATCGCAATCCAGATGTAAACTACGACACAACGAATTCCGTTATCCGGACAACGTCCTGCTAATTGCAAAGCCCTTTTCTGGGATTGGTAGTCGCAGTTTGAGAACGAATGAAGAAGGTGAGGAACATGTGTTTGTCGGACAAAGTCATGTCTGGCTAAATCATTAACAAACCAAAACTTGATAAAATTATATTGGAATCCTTGTAATCAATGAGTGAAATCAGTATCCAATGTCAGGTGGCCGAAAGCTATCATTTTGTTATCTAAATCCATCTTGTCAGCGCGAGTCCTGTCCCGTGTCGTCCCGGTTTGCCTTTCACACTTTCACCTGGCTAACGGTAATACGTCTGTCAACGGTTTCCTTCTTGGAGTTTAATAGAGCGTGTCGATACGAGGGTTCGAACCCAGTCTTTCTCTAAACGTCCTGCAACTCTGCCGTTACAGTAATAAACATGACGATCAAAAACGTGAAGAACTGAAAGTACAACGACCAAGGCGCCATGTTAGTCGCTGAGTGTTTCGTATTGACACGAAATTCTTAGCGGACAAATGGAAAGCCAATAAATACTTGGATATTTATAAAATAGAAATGGCGGTTAGAGATCACACTTGTAGATCGGCGGATTATATCAAAGGGATGCGGGACTTAGAGCGTGTCGACTGTTAGAATCTTCTTCTGGTTCCACTTCGGCGTTCGTCCTGCAAATAGCGTATTACCTTCTGTCGTAGTTTACAGCGACTCTGCGATATCTGCGCCTTTCGGCCCAACTCATCCGATTTCAGCATATTTATGTGGCCGGATTTGTTCTCCCTTTTCGGTCCCTATTCTTTTAGCAAGAATATTTGGTTCCAGGATCGCTTCTTGGAGACGGAATAGGGTCTTAACGTATTAAAAAAATTGTTTTGTCATTTTACGTGTTTGTGTCACTAGTTTCTACTGGCTGAGGCCCGCCTATTCCACCCCAGCCCGCAGTCAATTTGAGCGATATTAAGATTCATAAACTAGTGCTTGGATGTACGTGTGCATCTGTATGTACCTATGCTTGGTTTGTGCGCTCTCAGAAGCCAGCCCAACCAAAGTGCAATGGAAGGGACTCACCCTGAGGGCGCGTGTGCATGTTGTGCAAGAGTGTGATTGTTGAACAGAGTCAAATGAAATAGAGTGAGGTAACAAGAGAGAGAAGGGGAAGAGTGTCTGTAAGGGTCTTAACTTAACTTAACTTAACCTATTGTTTTTATACTGTTTTAGAAGCCTCATCAGAGTCTGTAGACCACCAGTCACATCTACATTACCCTGCTTTAAAAGCTACGCACATCCTATCTATTCTTTAAATCATTAATGGTCTCTGCCACTCATAACTCGCTGACAGTGACACAAACAATCAGCTATGAATCATTGACTGCTCTCAGCTGAAAATCTTCCGCTGTTCTATTTGAATCGAACGCCTGTAGTAGACACTGGTTGGTTAAATAGCAGATGCAGTATTCGTTTTCTGAACTACTCGTATAGAGGTCGTCTGTCTTGTCCAGTGTTCAATGGCAGTCAGTTACGATGGCTTTTCACGTACCCCGAGGCGTTCTCAAGCAAGTAGGCCTAGGATCTAGGACCTCATAGTTACGGTGAAGGGTAGACTTTTCATCTGGCTTTCCACTACCTTCCTGGTCAAAGTGAGGATTCCCACCTCATAGGCCTGGTTGCTGTAACGAAGCCTTGTTTCCATGCACACATCGTGGACGTGAAGTAGAGTCTTGGTCAGCATGTTCCGCCTGTCTGTGACGAGAATGTGCTATCAGTCTAATATTAACATAATTGCTTCAACAGGAAAAGTCTGATCAGCACAGTGAAAGGTTGCTTGCTGTTCACGGCAAACGAATGCACTTGAATCTAGTCAACACCTCAAAACATGGGTACGTCTACTGCATTGAAATCTCTAATACTTCATCCCCAACATCAGTGTCTGCTACGGGACTAGTAATTCGATCAACTTACCAACTTACAATGCGATACATTAGCTACAAACGTTGTTCTCTAGAACGATAAACCATTAACACATTCATGCGAACAGTTCTTTAAAGTAGTTGGTAAGTATCTCTTTTCAATAACCATACATTAAATAAACAAAAACTGATTTACAAGGTCCCCTATCATGCTCTAATTAGTAAGGGTGTGTCTGCAATACGTCTTAACTAGTAGCTCCACGTCGCATCTGATACACCTCTTGCCTAGACACTCCACGTGGCACATACTACGCGTCTTAACGTCGCTCCGCGTGGCACCGGCTACACGTCTTGACTAGTCGCTCCACGTGGCATCTGATACACCTCTTGGCTACACCCTCCACGTGGCACATACTACATGTCTTGACGTCGCTCCACGTGGCACCTGCTACACTTCTTGACTAGTCGCTCCACGTGACGTCCACTTCCCGTCTTGGCTAGTCGCTTCACGTGACGTGTACTTCACGCCTTGACTAGTCGCTCCACGTGACGTCCACTTTACGTTTTTATTAGTCGCTCAACGTGACGTCCACTTCACATCTTGACTAGTCGCTATACTTCCACCATACAGTATAGACGTCTTATTCTCTTTTTCTGATGTCTTATAGTCTCTACGAGTCAGTAGCCGATCCCATGCACAACCCTCGTTATTTGCTTCTTACTAGATGCCAGAGAGGGGACCTTGTTACTACTAATCCAATTCCTTTCAGCACCGGCAACACACGAGAGCTGACAACCCATCCAAGTTCTAATGGGCTCCTATGTCAAATAAAAGTAATGTGACGTGAACGTACCTTCAGTTCTCGAACAAAACTAGAAGAAAGAGAACCAGGCGGTCAGAGAAAGACTAATGTCACCTAGAATAGTTTCATCTCTCGACATGTTTCATCTAGTTGGCTGGACTGGTCAAGGTTAACAAAGGTGAAGGTAAAACGATCGTTGTCACACCTTGGTCGGCCTTCTTCAAACGGGAACGATAAATTCAAAGTGTGACACGCCTTCGGGTGACCTTTGGCACCATGGCGGACAGATGTCAATTGATTAATCTCCCTCCAGACTCTCTGGTCTCAACCCCATCATTAGCCTCCTCCCTGTCTTCCCAACAAACGTTTCCCTCTTGATCACATCGGACTCTCCTATTTCCTTCCCTATTCACCGCATGTAATCCTCATCCGATGTGTCCGCGTCTGAGATTCGTTAACTACGGGACGGACGGAAACATTATGACAGACGCTCCAAGTTGTGCAGTAACATAAATTATCTATTATAGCAGACACAAACATGTTGGTCAAACATCTTCTTCTTCTTCTTCTTCTTCTTCTTCTTCTTCTTGTTCTACTTCTTCATTATCTTCGTCGTCGTCGTTCATTCTCATTCTCCCGCTACCAAACCCTGAACATTCTCAATCTCCCACTACCAAGCCCTGAACATTCTCAATCTCCCACTACCAAACCCTGAACATTCTCAATCTCCCGCTACCAAGCCCTGAACAATCTCAATCTCCCACTACCAAACCCTGAACATTCTCAATCTCCCGCTACCAAGCCCTGAACGTTCTCAATCTCCCGCTACCAAGCCCTGAACATTCTCAATCTCCCGCTACCAAGCCCTGAACGTTCTCAATCTCCCGCTACCAAGCCCTGAACATTCTCAATCTCCCGCTACCAAGCCCTGAACATTCTCAATCTCCCGCTACCAAGCCCTGAACATTCTCAATCTCCCGCTACCAAGCCCTGAACATTCTCAATCTCCCGCTACCAAGCCCTGAACGTTCTCAATCTCCCGCTACCAAGTCCACTGTGCTTACGGAGGAATATTAAATGATGTGCGAGTCCGTCGTAATAGAATCAAACACTAGAGCAAAGTAGACACGCAACCTGTTAGCAGCCATCTATGCTGCTCTAAACAAACCACCTAACCATGGCCAGTGTTATGCCACGTCCCAGAGTTAGTCGCCTCTTACGACATGCTCTCTGTGAGGCAGTGGTGTTATTCTTGTTTCTGTCATACACAAAGACCACGGCCGACTACTCCGGACATTTTACAGATATTAATAAAAGTGACCCTGATAACTTAGTATTTGGACAGCAGACGAGACAGAACTCGACCAAGGACTACTCGTATCAATCAGGCCTTCAGAGATGTGGCACTTAAATTTAATGACGGACTCATAGATGCTGCAGAGAACCGAAAACATTGGCGTGGCATAAGGCGTAGTATATAAAACCATTCTATCTAATCAATTACATTGAAGTGTTGTTTCCAATTAGTATATAAAACCATTCTATGGACTATAAACTATCTAATCAATTAAATTGAAGTGTTGTTTCCAATTGGTATATAAAAGAATTATAGAGATTATGACAACCAAATGACAGATCTGGAATCAGTAAATGTATTCATTTGAAAATAATTTGTATTTTCCATTTTCAATGAATTACCATCAAATATTTAAAGGGAATATACGTGTTCACGTTTTGTGATACCTTCTAATGACATTAAAAAAAGGACCTCCAAGAATTACTACCATTACATTACCTCTCTGTTCCATTTAAAGCATAGGGCAACCACTAAAGCTGGCCCTCAAACAGGAAGCCTGTACCCAGTCAGTGTCGTAATTAGACTTGAGTAAGCCACATGCAGCGGAGGACCTATGCTTCAATAAATGAGTGGAATCAAGTATCCCTAAATGTTATTAAATGTGAAGCAGTGTGGGACCTATGCGTCAATATAAGACTAGAATCCAGTTTTCCTAACATCTGGTTAGAGTGAGCCAAATGCAGCGAAGGACCTATGCTTCAATAAATAAAGTGACGGGATTGTGATTGACTGATTGATTAAGAAGAGGGAAAAAACGTGTCGAGTTAATAGCAGTAGTCTCATGGCTGAGATAAACGAAGCGGTGAATCTAATGATGTAATGAGTGACCTTTTGCTGTGACTGCAGCAACCAGAAGTTATCAACAAAGACGCTTCAGTCTGAGGTATCATCAACCACGTTGGCGACAACATCTTGAAACCCCTTCAGGCCATGAGCCTCGCGAAAATAGCTGGATTATTTGTCTGCAATCTCCTCCTCTGTTTCCTCCCTCTACCTCCCTCTACCTCCCATTCCTCCCACAAAACCTCCCTGAACCATTAAAGCTACTCACGATAAAACTTCACTTAAAATTGAAAGTAAAATAAAAAATAAGGATGTAAAAGACTATATCGACGAAAACAAGACAAAAGGTCAAAACACTATAGCAGACCTGTAATATATATCCCCCCCCCCCCTCCGTCAACTCCTCCTTCTCATTTCACAACTCACCAGTGACAGGATCTGCAGATAAACCCCGCCCCCAGCCGCACTACGTTTCGATCCCCTATCACAACGAGGCAGCGCCTCCCTTAGGCTCCCGACAGCTACAGCCAAGACCCCCGTTATGTGGGCGGGTCGAAGCATTTCCAGGCCGAAGTGTTTTGATTGACACAATGCGGTGGCCAGAGACTTCTAACAGCTTATCGGCCAATCTACAAACTTTGTCGGACTTTTTCAAGTGTAGAGAAGAGTTGACATTCTGCTTGAAGTTTAACAGAGTTTACAGAGCAATACAGTTTGGCTACAGTGCTACAGCTATGTAATTTGAATATGGCTACTACTCTGTTAGGGGTAAGTTCTGACATTTCAAATATCTTCTAGATATTTCTAAAGTGATTATCAAAATACCTTAATTTAATGACAGAAGGACCATCTTTAGCTGTTGTGCTTGTTGTAATGAGGCCGAAATCGAATTATTTTAGTCAAGTAGAATCCTATCTGTTATGCCAGTGTCCATTTATGTTGGCTAGCATTACTATACGACTTTTCTTGTGCGTTTATCTCTACTGTAGATTTGTTTTTTCTCGTGAACACCAACAAATCTTGAACAGTAGATGGAAATAGTGAGTAGTTAGAACCTTGTTATTTCGTGCCTTGTTTGTTATAACCCCCTGGTGTTGTCCTAGCTGTCCACGTGTCTCCATGTTGTACATTACCGATCATGTCAAATAGTTACATTAGTGTTTTCCTTCTGACTTCTATACCAATAAATTCACATTTTAGTGTTTTCCTTCTGACCTCTATACCAATAAATTCACATATTTCAGTGTTTTCATCCACGTCTCGTGAGTCATCGAAATACTTTTTAAAAAGGTAGTACAAATATTTGTAGCTTTTATTTTTTACGATATGAATTTGAATGTTGATGTATAGTAGTGAGTAGTAACAGTGTAGATACAAGTGTTGATGTTTTCTTAAGCTTTTCAATGTAATTCTATTCCCGTTGATCATAGCAAATGCTTTGGTAATTTTGGTTTTCTCACATATTTCCGTTGAAGGTAGAACATATTTTATTTAAGGCTGCATTTTTTCATTATTGCACGTATGTTATATAATTCTTTCAAAATATACACCAAGTTGTTGAATGAATAGTATCAGGTAAATTCGACATTTCCACGCCAAGAACTTCATAAACAAAAACAGAAGAAATGAACACATCTAAAGCAACAACGTAAAATAAAATTTACATTTCACAAGCTTTACTTATCTAGTCAAGTTTTAAAATGCCCATAATGAAGCGACACATTTGGTAAGAAGAATTTGACATTTCACACACACACAGACACACACACACACAGATACATATATATATATATATTTATATATTACATTACATGTCATTGAAAAGTATACTAAACATAATGCGAATTCTATTGTCAAGCTAGGAGAACTTACACGCAGATAATCTCATATATTGATGCCCTGATAATTGTGTATACGTGTTTCGAGACGCCATTGTAATTGCACGTATTACTGCTGCGATGGTTCTGGTCGCTTATATCACGCTACCTGTTGTTTGAGAGCGACTTAAATCAATGCCATCTCCATCCTGTTACTTTAGAACGTGAGTAACAGAACGGTAGAGTGATTACTTGTCACCGGTGCCGGGTTCGATTCTCGCTATAAACACGTTCTAGTCGCCCCACATGAAAATTAGTACCTGTTTTACTGATGGGGAATGAAAGGCCGCGAGGCAGGGATTTGGCTACTTGGCCTTATATAAAGCTAAGATCTAGTACAATGAAGTATTGGCACTTGATCCCCAATGGCAGTGGTTCGTTTTGAGCTACTTTTGGCCTTTTATTTTACTGTAGCGCTGCTTAGAGACAGAGAAAACTGAGGCCTAGCTTGGTGGTGTACCTTCCACGGTTTATACTGTCACCGACCCACGCCTGTACCTTAATGTGACACTCTATAAGTTTATACTGTCACCGACCCACGCCTGTACCTTCACTTCACGGTTTATACTGCAACCGACCCACGCCTGTACCTTCACTTCACGGTTTATACTGTCACCGACCCACGCCTGTACCTTCACTTCACGGTTTAAACTGCAACCGACCCACGCCTGTACCTTCACTTCACGGTTTATACTGTCACCGACCCACGCCTGTACCTTCATGTGACACTCTATAAGTTTATACTGTCACCGACCCACGCCTGTACCTTCATGTGACACTCTATAAGTTTATACTGTCACCGACCCACGCCTGTACCTTCATGTGACACTCTATAAGTTTATACTGTCACCGACCCACGCCTGTACCTTCATGTGACACTCTATAAGTTTATACTGTCACCGACCCACGCCTGTACCTTCATGTGACACTCTATAAGTTTATACTGTCACCGACCCACGCCTGTACCTTCATGTGACACTCTATAAGTTTATACTGTCACCGACCCACGCCTGTACCTTCATGTGACACTCTATAAGTTTATACTGTCACCGACCCACGCCTGTACCTTCATGTGACACTCTATAAGTTTATACTGTCACCGACCCACGCCTGTACCTTCATGTGACACTCTATAAGTTTATACTGTCACCGACCCACGCCTGTACCTTCATGTGACACTCTATAAGTTTATACTGTCACCGACCCACGCCTGTACCTTCACTTCACGGTTTATACTGTCACCGACCCACGCCTGTACCTTCATGTGACACTCTATAAGTTTATACTGCAACCGACCCACGCCTGTACCTTCATGTGACACTCTATAAGTTTATACTGTCACCGACCCACGCCTGTACCTTCATGTGACACTCTATAAGTTTATACTGTCACCGACCCACGCCTGTACCTTCATGTGACACTCTATAAGTTTATACTGTCACCGACCCACGCCTGTACCTTCATGTGACACTCTATAAGTTTATACTGTCACCGACCCACGCCTGTACCTTCATGTGACACTCTATAAGTTTATACTGCAACCGACCCACGCCTGTACCTTCATGTGACACTCTATAAGTTTATACTGTCACCGACCCACGCCTGTACCTTCATGTGACACTCTATAAGTTTATACTGTCACCGACCCACGCCTGTACCTTCATGTGACACTCTATAAGTTTATACTGTCACCGACCCACGCCTGTACCTTCATGTGACACTCTATAAGTTTATACTGTCACCGACCCACGCCTGTACCTTCATGTGACACTCTATAAGTTTATACTGTCACCGACCCACGCCTGTACCTTCATGTGACACTCTATAAGTTTATACTGTCACCGACCCACGCCTGTACCTTCATGTGACACTCTATAAGTTTATACTGTCACCGACCCACGCCTGTACCTTCATGTGACACTCTATAAGTTTATACTGTCACCGACCCACGCCTGTACCTTCACTTCACGGTTTATACTGTCACCGACTCACGCCTGTAACTTCATGGGGCAATTTATACTGTCACCGACCCACGCCTGTACCTTCACTTCACGGTTTATACTGTCACCGACCCACGCCTGTACCTTCCACGGTTTATATTGTCACCGACTCACGCCTGTAACTTCATGGGACAGTTTATACTGTCAACCACCCACGATTGTACTTTCATGCGACAGTTTAAATTGAATTGTCTCCGACCCATGACTCAGCACCCAATATTTTTATATAATTACCCCCCCCCCCCCCACCCACCCACACACACGACCGTGTCTCACGGTTTACATTACCATCCACACAACAGTAGTAATTAATGATCGTACACAATAATTCAATGCTGCCCTCATTCCTTCATATAATGAATATAATTCTTTGGGTTTGAATTTGCCAGTTAAATTAAATTCTTAAACTTGTCTTAGCTGCGCACTAATGCTATTAGTTGAACCTGTTAGATGGAATCATCTATTGTGTTCCAAGTGTGACGCCATTCTATTCCAGTCCCTTGAAGTATTACCTGAATATATATACGTGACTGCAATAACACTAACAACTGAAAACCTCCAAAATACACCAAGTAAGAAGTTTTACATAGACCAGTTAAGACAATTCGACCTAAATTACGTCTTTAACAAAAGCAATCCATGTTTTGTTTACTTTTCTCTGGCAATTGAAACTGTTGTTTGGTGGGATAGACTTGAGGTTTTGATGATTTCTGGTTACATGTAGAAACCATTAAAATGTGTGTATGTCAATGATACTCTGCCATCAATGGGCTGTTACCACTTTCTGAACAACTTAGTCGTTAAACTTGTGCCCACTGAAAGAATCGTACTGTCAATGGTGGACTAACATGGTCGGTGCTAAGATCTGGCAGCAATGTCAAATATATCACCGATGACCAGCTCCACATAGTCAAGAATAAGATTGCTATAGAAATTACTACAACTGAAAGAACACATCTTGCTATTCACTGCTCTAGTTAGCAACAATATTAATACTGCTGTGATTTACATTAATACGGTGAATTATAATACTGGTGTTTCCAATAATAATTCAGAAATCCCAACTAATAATACATCAATTTTCAACAATAATATAAAAATGTCCACTAATAATTCTTTAATTTCCAAAAGTATTAATAATAACAGTAATACAGAAAAGTTCTCTAATAATGCATGAATTTTCAATAAAAATACAGAAAAGTCGACTAATAATACATCAATTTCCAATAATAAAAATACTGAAAGGTCAATGAATAATACATCAATTTCTAATAACACAGAATTGTCCAATAATAATACATACATTTTCAAGAATAATACATAAATCTTCACTAATAATACATCAATTTTCAACAATAATACTGTAATTTCCAACAGCATTACAGTAATTTCCAATACTAATATTAATGCCGTGAATCTCAGTAATAATACTGTAATATCCACTAATTGCACATCAATTTCCACTATGATATTATTTGCTTCACCAACCATATTCTCATGTTCGAAACGAACGCCCTAATTTCCATCAATAATGCTGTACTTTCTAATATCAATTCTGAAATTGTCACTGATCATAATGTGACTTCAAATAATAATAACATTGTACTTTTCTAAATAACCTCTACACCTCAAGGTAGAAGAGGAGCGACTAAGTAAGTACTTTTCTAAATAGTACTGGTATTTTCTTATTATAACCTAATAATTATTAATAATAATTCAGTAGTTCTATTATTATAGCTCTGTAACTTTAATAATAATACTGTAATTTTCTCATTGTAATACTATCTTTCAATAATAATACTGAAGTTTTCTAATTATTACACTATAACTTTCAATAATAATACTGTAATTTTCTTATTATAACACTATAATTGTCCTTAATAATAATGTAATTTTCTTATTATAATACTACAACTTTCAATAATAATAATGTAATTTTCTTATTATAACACTATAATTGTCATTTATAATACTGTAATTTTCTTATTATAATACTACAACTTTCAATAATAATAATGTAATTTTCTTATTATAACACTATAATTGTCCTTAATAATAATGTAATTTTCTTATTATAACACTATAATTGTCCTTAATAATAATGTAATTTTCTTATTATAACACTATAATTGTCCTTAATAATAATGTAATTTTCTTATTATAACACTATAATTGTCCTTAATAATAATGTAATTTTCTTATTATAATACTACAACTTTCAATAATAATAATGTAATTTTCTTATTATAACACTATAATTGTCCTTAATAATAATGTAATTTTCTTATTATAACACTATAATTGTCCTTAATAATAATGTAATTTTCTTATTATAACACTATAATTGTCCTTAATAATAATGTAATTTTCTTATTATAACACTATAATTGTCCTTAATAATAATGTAATTTTCTTATTATAACACTATAATTGTCCTTAATAATACTGTAATTTTCTTATTATAACACTATAATTGTCCTTAATAATAATGTAATTTTCTTATTATAACACTATAATTGTCCTTAATAATAATGTAATTTTCTTATTATAACACTATAATTGTCCTTAATAATACTGTAATTTTCTTATTATAACACTATAATTGTCCTTAATAATAATGTAATTTTCTTATTATAACACTATAATTGTCCTTAATAATACTGTAATTTTCTTATTATAACACTATAATTGTCCTTAATAATAATGTAATTTTCTTATTATAACACTATAATTGTCCTTAATAATAATGTAATTTTCTTATTATAACACTATAATTGTCCTTAATAATACTGTAATTTTCTTATTATAACACTATAATTGTCCTTAATAATAATGTAATTTTCTTATTATAACACTATAATTGTCCTTAATAATAATGTAATTTTCTTATTATAACACTATAATTGTCCTTAATAATAATGTAATTTTCTTATTATAACACTATAATTGTCATTTATAATACTGTAATTTTCTTATTTTAATACTACAACTTTCAATAATAATAATACTCTAATTTTCAAATTATGATACTGTAATTTACAATAATAATGTAATTTCCAATAAAAGGGCTGTATTTTCTCATTAATGATACTGTAACTTCCATAAGTTGATATTGTAATTTACAATAATAATGTAATTTCTAATAAAAGGGCTGTATTTTCTCATTAATGAAACTGTAACTTCCATAAGTTGATATTGTAATTTACAATAATAATGTAATTTCTAATAGAAAGGGCTGTATTTTCTCCTTAATAATACTGTAACTTCCAAAAGTTGATACTGTAATTTTAAAATTAACAATAATGGCACTATCTGAACCTTTCACTAGTAATACTGTACTGGCTAAATAACTTACTCTTAATTCCACAAAACAATACAATAATAATAATAATAATAATAATACTGCTACGAATGATGTAACTTGAAGAGACGCGGCAGTAAAGGAAGAAATCTAACAGAAAATGGAAACAAAAACCATGCGCGGCGGCACGTATACACAAGGACGGAATTAAATGGTTTTGTTATGTGAGAGGAACGCCTTTAACGCTGACACGAGTCACCAGAGATAATGCCACCGGTCAACAAGGTGCTAAAGCAAGAAGAAAACTCAGACAAAAGATGGACTGGCGATGTTAAAGGAACACTGCAGAGGAATGGATTGAAAATAACCATCACACATTTAGCACATGAAAGGAAACTACATCGGTTAACGTCGTGGACAGACATCACTGAAACTGTAATTTACACTAACAGTATTGTCAATTCTACAAATATTGTCCTATTTTCACATGAATAATACTGTAATTTCCACCAATGATATGATAATCTCCTCTAACAATTATGTAATTTCCACCAATATAACAGTAGATACCACAAAATAATACTGCAACTTCTACTAATAATAATGCAACGGACATAAAGAACACTGCCGTTTTCATACTGTTTTTCACTATTAATATTGTAATTCCCGCCGATTTGTAATACTCCCATATATAAAACTGTAATGTCCACACTAGTGGAACTGTTATTTGAACTCGGTTCTGTCAATCATATTTCTTTTACCTGTCTGGTCTCCATTGTGCTCTAACACTACACATAGGACAACGTTTGCACTAATCCCCCTTACAGGAAGCATGTACCCGCGGTGGTGTCTATAACAAACGGTTTCCATGATGTTGCTAGTATATATCATAATATAAACACTTCTTAGAGAGTGGCAGTGGACCTATTCTCCTATACCCGGGCACCATTCGAGTGTACTTTCACTAATACTCGCATTATGTCGACTGTTTTTATTTCGGACATTTCTATCACCGGCTGCCTGACAACCTAGTGTAATTCGTGACAGTTACCAAAGCTTTAGCATCAAATTGTAACCATCGGTTTTGTTGTTACAGTTACTAGATACGGTTCCTAGAAGGGTGGGGTGGGAGGGGGGGGGGTGGCATCTTCTATGATAACTAGATCATGAAAGAGCTGAGCTGGCTGAAGATTGTAGTCCAGAGAACGGAATGCGTTGTGTTGTAGTTTACAGCTTGACTGCGATATTTGCACCTTTCAGTCCAACACATCCAACTTCAGCAAGCATTTTTTGAGTACCCTCTTTGATCCCTTCTCCTTATCCAGTCTGCCCTGCTGCAGCCTGTTATCCAGGATCACCGCGTGGAGGTGTAGAAGGGTCTTAGCAGCTTTGGTTCGTTGGCCCTGACGCTAGCAGTCAGCTATGAGTCGCTGACCACTGCAGCTCATGCGCTACTCAGCAGCTTGATCGCTGTTGGCTGTCTAATAGTTAATTAGTTCTGCTGGCTCTCTATTAGTTATGTTGACTGTCTATTAGTGATGCGGGCTATCTATTAGTTCTGTTAGCTGTTAATTAGTTTTATGTTTGTACCATGATGATAGTTGTATACTATGTTCAGTCTTTTGAGTATTAGTATTGACTGTATTTAATTGACCAGTTCCAATGAATGCTTCCAAGTTCTTTTTATTGTTTAGTTTACTTGTTCTGTTGGCTTTTGTTCGGACTATGATGTCTATGTGTCTGTTAAGTTCTGTGGTCATACTCCCCAATCTCCGTCATTTCTATAGACGTTTACTGTCGTATAGTCAGGAGACACACGCTTCAACACTCAGTAAGGTTTCTGTATTTTATTTATTAATATAGGGCCTGAAATAAGAACTTAGTCTGTACATTACACGACTATCTTATGGACTTTTAATAATGAACAGTAAAATACGCCAGCGAATACCGGCTCTTATCATATTTCATCCAAATGTTATCAAACATGCATGTCTTATCTAGCTATCGTTATCTCGTTCTGTTGCACATCGGTCTCATTCGGCGCAACTTCTTCAGTCTTGTCAGTGGTTGTTTGAGTTCAAAGTGAAACTATGACTTCAGTCTTGTCAGTGGTTGTTTGAGTTTGGAGTGAAACTATGACTTCAGTCTTGTCCGTGGTTGTTTGAGTTCGGAGTAAAACTATGACTTCAGTCTTGTCAGTGGTTGTTTGAGTTCGGAGTAAAACTATGACTTTGGTCTTGTTAGTGGTTGTTTGAGTTCGGAGTAAAACTATGACTTCAGTCTTGTCAGTGGTTGTTTGAGTTCAGAGTGAAACTATGACTTCAGTCTTGCCAGTGGTTGTTTGAGTTTGGAGTGAAACTATGACTTCAATCTTGTCAGTGGTTGTTTTAGTTTGGAGTGAAACTTTGACTTCAGTCTTGTCAGTGGTTGTTTGAGTTCGGAGTAAAACTATGACTTCAGTCTTGTCAGTGGTTGTTTGAGTTCAGAGTGAAACTATGACTTCGGTCTTGTCAGTGGTTATTTGAGTTCGGAGTAAAACTATGACTTAAGTCTTGTCAGTGGTTGTTTGAGTTAGGAGTGAAACTATGAATTCAATCTTGTCAGTGGTTGTTTGAGTTAGGAGTGAAACTATGAATTCAATCTTGTCAGTGGTTGTTTGAATTTGAAGTGAAACTATGACTTCAGTCTTGTCAGTGGTTGTTTGAGTTCAGAGTGAAACTATGACTTCAGTCCGACCAGTGGTTATTTGAGTTTGGAGTGAAACTATGACTTCAATCTTGTCAGTGGTTGTTTTAGTTTGGAGTGAAACTTTGACTTCAGTCTTGTCAGTGGTTGTTTGAGTTCGGAGTAAAACTATGACTTCAGTCTTGTCAGTGGTTGTTTGAGTTCAGAGTGAAACTATGACTTCGGTCTTGTCAGTGGTTATTTGAGTTCGGAGTAAAACTATGACTTAAGTCTTGTCAGTGGTTGTTTGAGTTAGGAGTGAAACTATGAATTCAATCTTGTCAGTGGTTGTTTGAATTTGAAGTGAAACTATGAAACTATAATTCTGTGGCGTATTATGGTGTCTTTCTTCATGTGGAGGTTGTCCTTGATTCTCGTTCGTGTGACAGAACAGACTATTTGTATTGCTTATATGCTGCCCCTATTTATGATGCTTTACTTTAGTGTAATGCACATTTTTGTGCATTCTCGTTTTTTCCCCATTGAGCTGCAGGTACAATTTACTGCTTTTAATTTACTTAGATGTCAATGTGTTACAGGGTACTGAAAGGGGAAGGAACATAGTAACACTGTAACCTGCGAAGCATGTCGTGAGAGGGGACTAAGGAGGGTTGGAACTGGGGACGGTAACTCTATTCTGTATAAACTTTGACACAAAGTAAAAAGAAAAGCCTACTACACGTCGTGTAGGCACTAATCCTAATTAAGTTAACAAGTGTTTCACAAATTGGCAATTAATTATAACTACAAATGCCAACTTTAAAGACTCATTAATACTTGTATTTTAACTTAGCAAATTCACTTAACGTCTTTAAAATGGTTTAAAAGACTGCAGAGTGTATACAACCAGTTGCTTTCACATTCCCTTGATCTAAAAAAAACTATGCCGATACAAACTATTCTTGATTTTTGAAGGCATTAATTGATCCTGCCTCAACTATTTCCTGTTCCAATGCATTCCAAGCTTTCACCGATCTCTGACTAAAAAAATATTTCTCAATATCTAAACTGGACCTTTCTTTAATTAATGTTTGTGGCTGTGCCCTCTTGTTTTAGTAGGCGACTGTATTATGAAGAAGTTGTTATAGACTAATGTATTATTAAAACCACGGATTGTTTTATTAGTTAAATTTAAAATAACCGTCGGTTTGGATCGGATAATGATTCAACAGAAGAAATCAGTTTCCTCCAAATGATTATGCACTGGCGTGTTCTACTCAACATACTGATAACTCTATGACGAATATAGATATTGATGGTGCCATATAGCTTCTTGCTGGTTATACATACTACTGTTTCATCCAATCAGCCGCCACTTCTCCCTGTTCGACAGAATCTTGAAAAAAAACCTGCAGACTATAGATTGTTAATTTATCGATTACTGTGAGAATATCTAAGAGTTGTTCATTCATCGATCTCACAATGACGCTTACTTCCATTTTCAAAGTCCATACTTTAGCTGCCTTCGTGGCAAGGATGTCAGATCTGTCATTGACATGAACACCTATAGGACCAGGCATTGTCACGAGACAGAAAGATTATATATATATATATATATATATATATATATATATATATATATATATATTATATATATATATTAGAGAGATACAGGAGACAGACAGACAGAAAGATGTGACATGTAAAATAAATCATAAATGAATGATAAAAACCCCTGATTTGTCAAAAGCAAAGACTGACAATTCTGAAGCTTATCGTCCTATGAAATTGTGCCTCTCAGTTTTCAGAGTTTAGAAGTTGAGATGACTAGCATTTCCTCCTTATTTCATTAAATGTTCATAATCATTTCAGCATTATTGGGAGGATAAGTGTAATCAGGGCCGGTGGAAACATACTGATCAAGTCTCCATTTTACGTTCTCGTTAGTGCTCATGTAAGTAGGTTCTGTTACAGCAGTTTGGTCAATGAGATAGCGATCGGCACTGTAGTCCCCATAGTGGTAATTTACTAGAAACTCGCATTGCACTACAGCCAGGAGAACCGTGGTCTAATTTCTTCATTACGCCTCGGCATGTAAGAAGAGCCACTATAACACGTTACGAAATAAAGGTAGATAAGCGTTAGATCAACCAAACTCGAGCAACTTGGAACAATAACAAATTCAACATTATCATCAATGTATATGTATGGTCCGTGCGTTGTTGGCATGACCAATACACGTTATCAAACGCGTAGGAATACATATATATGTTACTGAACTCAATTTCCCGAGTAATAATTATTGACGAGTTTACATTTTTACTCCTTCTTATTTGTAATTTTTTTTTTGTCGTTCTTCTGGATACAAGATTTCAATCCTTCTTCTCTCTTCTTACCTCATTCTGTTTCATTTGACTCTGTCCTACAATCACAATCTTGCACAATTTTCACACGCGCCCTCAGGGTGAGACCTTTCCATTGCACTTTGGTTGGGCTGGCTTCTGAGAGCGCACAAACCAAGCACTGGTTTATGCTTCTTAATATCGCCCAATTGACTGCGATCTGGGGTGGAATAGGCGCGCCTCCGCAAAAAGGAACTAGTGAGGCAAATACGTAAAAAAAAAAAATAAGAACTCACCGAGAACAAAACAGAAATTATGATGATCAGTAGGACTCATGGCCCACTCAAGATAAATCTAAATGATATTGCTCATCTACAGGATCATTAGTTCAAATATTTGGGCAGTATTTTCTCGGCAGACTGTAGGATCGACAGGGAAATTGAGACTAGGTGTCCGGAAGCATCTGTGGTGATTTATTAGCTGTCACCACTGCTTAGACATCAGAGCATCAGTTTGGCAACAAAGCAACAGCCGATAAACTATATTTGTGCCGACTCTGTGCTACCAGTGCCAAACATGGCCTCTGTCCAGGGCGCGTGAGAGCAGAATTTCGACTCGTGAAATGAAGTGTTTGAGGAAGGTAATCGGTGTTAATAGGAAAGACAGGATGCGGAACGGCGACATTCGAAGTGTGGTCGGCATTCCGTCTTGTTCCTATTTGTAAGAAGACGACGGATAGATCACACACAAACAGCTAGCTAGATCACACACACACAACTAACACAATTATTGAGAAAAGATGAAGAGGAAGAGAATTAACATATATCGACAGTTTAACATCAAGGCATGGACAAGTGTCGCCAACGGATTTGATACAGATCTCTAGGGACAGGAAAATATATAAATTACATCAGTCGGCATGGCACTTGTTGATGAGAATGACCTACTTGTAAAGTGACAAAATATCGTTCAAATGCTGACTGTTCGATTAAAGATAAAGAATACCCTGCACACCAGACGGCGACTGGCGGTGCAAGCAGCCGTTATTCTACAGCGTACCTCAGCAATGGAATAAATACAAATTTTAGTTTAAAGAAATAGAATGAGTGACTTAAGTTTTGAAACGATGAATAGGCTATTGCCTTATGGCGTCAAGCGTTACCAGCGAGAAACGCTTGATGTGAACTGTGTGATGAACGCTCTGCCAATATCGTGTACCATGTTTATTGAGCATTCATTTAACACTTAGATGGCCTGCCTCCCTCCTCTATGATGGTCGTATTCTATAACTCAGATCTTCTCTACTGGAGGCTATTTGGTTATATACAAACCAAATGTTCAAACAATTTGATACAACCTGCTCTATTCCATTTTTCTTGTTCTTTTTATTTTATCTTCTTCGTCTTCTTACTTTTCTCCAACTTGGCTCACTACGAAGCATAGGGTACTAGTGTAGCTCTCTATAGATGCCTTCTTACAATAAGCGTACTCCGAAGCTTTTGTGCTTTTTATGTAGAACGGAGAGGAACCGGCAGGAGAGGTAGGGGGCCGAAAGGGGGGGGGGAGTGCGGGAGGGGCGAACTGTGCAATATTTTGGTACCAAAAAATATTAAATATATATTTTCTCAACATATTTAACAATGAAAACTATGAAGAAAGTATTGAATAAGTTTCTAATTGTTCTAGCCAAGACTTACAATGCCGTTGTGTCATATAAGAAAGTGTCATATTATTCTGACCAAGAATAGTTAGGACATTGTGTCATATAAGAAAGTGTCATGTTATTCTGACCAAGAATAGTTAGGACATTGTGTCATATAAGAAAGTGTCATGTTATTCTGACCAAGAATAGTTAGGACATTGTGTCATACAAGATAGTGTCATATTATTATGACCAAAAATAGTTGTGTCATAGGAGAAGGTGTTCCTTGTCCTCAGCAGCCTACAGTTGCACACATTCCAGTTTCCACGGACTGCGACACATTAAAGGGCCAAGAGTATTGTCAGTCCATCAGGAAAGTTTCAATCGACTTCTGAGTCTGCCCACCGACAGTATTCCTGTCACTTTTAAAGGCATCGACTGTTGAGTCTGCATACCAACAGTATTCCTGTCACTTTTAAAGGCATCGACTGTTGAGTCTGCATACCAACAGTATTCCTGTCACTTTTAAAGGCATCGACTGTTGAGTCTGCATACCAACAGTATTCCTGTCACTTTTAAAGGCATCGACTGTTGTCTGCCCACCGACAGTATTCCTGTCACTTTTAAAGGCATCTACTGTTGAGTCTGCATACCAACAGTATTCCTGTCACTTTTAAAGGCATCGACTGTTGAGTCTGCATACCAACAGTATTCCTGTCACTTTTAAAGGCATGGACTGTTGAGTCTGCATACCAACAGTATTCCTGTCACTTTTAAAGGCATCGACTGTTGAGTCTGCCTACCAACAGTATTCTTGTCCCCATTAAAGGCAAGCCTGTCCGTTTATGAAAAGCATCCGTCCACCACATCTAATGGCGACCTCTTTTTCATTTGTCAGGAGCTGTGGGCCTGAGAATCATATTCGATCATATCACATGCCATATCATTTGAATTTGCGCGTGTTTAACATGACAAGAGATCTCGATTTGGTTCGATAAACTGTCGGATTGGTCTGCGTATGTTAACTTGTTTGGTCTTTATCCTTCTATTTTGTTCCAAGAATCTGTCTGAAGCATCTCATCTTCATTGCCTGGACCTTACGCTCCGGCTCATCATTCCATAGGATAGGAATAGAGAGCATCAATAGTTGTATCAATAGTTGTATCAATAGTTGCATCAATAGTTGTATCGATGGTTGTATCAATAGTTGTGTCAATGGTTGTATCAATAGTTGTATCAATAGTTGTATCAATAGTTGTATCAATAGGTGTATCGATGATTGTATCAATAGTTGTATCAATGGTTGTATCAATAGTTGTATCGATAGTTGTATCAATGGTTGTATCAATAGTTGTATCAATAGTTGTATCAATAGTTGAATCAATAGTTGCATCAATAGTTGTATCAATAGTTGTATCAATAGTTGTATCAATAGTTGTATCAATAGTTGCATCAATAGTTGTATCAATAGTTGCAAGCGGCAGAATTATGCATTCATCAATAGAATATTAAAGCTCTTACTAACCAGGCATGTCTCTACGTCGTTCGAGTAACAAAACACAGTGTGCTTAACCATCAACGTTTGTCATACAAATAACAATGGTGATTGAAACATGGAACAAACATTAAAAAAAACAGTTTTATATTCTACCGCTGCAGACTAGCTCCGCGGTGTAGATTTACCAATGTCAACTTCGTAGCAGACGTGTTCCTGTCTCTCTCTCTCTCTCTGACTCTCTCTGACTCTCTCTCTCTCTCTCTCTCTCTCTCTATATATATATATATATATATATATATATATATATATATATATATATATATATATATACAAACACACATATACGAGGGACGGTAATTTAGTAATAGGAATAATATAAATAACTTTAAAAAATCTTATTTTAGAAGAATGGGAACCATACATTTATGTACCTTATTTTTCGACATAGTTCCCTTCCCTTTAAATGCACAGGACCACTAGGATGCGGATGTATTTTAGAAAAAATGAGATTTGTGTGACCTTTAACCACTTATGCACGGCCTTCATTAGCTCGTTGTCGTCTGCCTTGATTAAAATCTGCAACACACTTTTCTATAACCGAAGTTATCATGAACAATTGTGTGCGTTGTGTCGTAACTTATGTTGAGATCTACGGTTATTTAATCAATAGGTGCTCGTCTGTTGCCACGGACTAAATGGTCGACCTGCTGTTTCACTGTGCCAGTTGCTGTGCCTTCCCCTCCGCGGTTCATCAATGACGTTTTGTCTCCCGTTGTGACATCTTTCAAACCATTCATACAATCTCCCTTGACTGAAACAACCGTCTCCATTATAAACTGTCATTATTTTACAGATTTAAGAAGGTTTCTCACCATCAGACCACACACGTCTTGTTGTTCTTCCACGGTGTAAGTCGCTGATGGAACTGCCATGTTGTACGCTTTATTGCGCATCCATACTGCTCCATCGTCAGGACTCCTATATGTGGTATTGCCATTTTACTACAAATGAAAAAAAATAATTAATTAAATACATTTATAAAAATCATTTCTTTACTTGTGGGTAAAAATCTAAACTCTGTTCCATTAAAGTTTAGCTTTTTAGTCTGCCATTCTTCCCACTGTTGAGTTTATGGCCTTTGATTCGTCCTTTAGGTAAACAATTATTGCGTTTAACGCTTACTATTCTGCTCGGCAACGTATGAATTTATGTTCATAGTTTCTGGACTTTAAATGGCTAGTTATACAGTACATTGAAATACATTTTGTACAGGTGACAATACACATGTGTCTATAATTTATTAATAGTTTAACCAAGATCATGTGGCAGAAATACTCGTCGCTCATTGGCGAGAAACAAATAAATTATGCTTTTAAAGCCTGTAAAAATAAGACATACCTCTGGGATCAAGATGCTGAGCTGCACTGGTCAGCTGACTGCTAGCGTCAGGGCCAGCGAACAAGAGCTACAAAGAAGTGGATGTTATTTATCTAGACTTTGCAAAGGCCTTTGATAGAGTACCTCATCAAAGATTATTTCGAAAGTTAAAATCACATGGAATAGGTGTGGAAGTTGCCAAATGGATTGAAAATTGGTTAACGGGAAGAATGCAGAGAGTGGGCATAAATAAGGAGTACTCCGAGTGGTGTGAAGTGAAAAGTGGTGTGCCACAGGGCTCGGTTTTCGGACCAATTTTGTTCTTGATATATATAAATGATTTGGACATTGATATGAGATCCATGATTGCAAAATTTGCTGATGATACAAAACTATGCAGTAGTGTCTCATCTAAAGCGGAAGTGGATATATTGATGTCGGATTTAGATAAAATTCGAGAATGGTCTGTAAGCTGGCAAATGGAGTTTAATGTAGATAAATGTACAGTCATCCACATGGGTAGATCCAATATGGAACATAATTACAGAATGGGAGAAAACAATATTAGAAAGATAGATAAGGAAAGGGACCTAGGGGTTATAATAGATCATACAGGAAAGGTGAGTGAGCAAGTTAAGGTAGCAGTGAAAAAGGCAAATGCAATGTTAGGTATGATAAAAAGAAATATTAAACATAGGAGCAAGGAAGTGATCGTCAAACTGTATAAAGCTTTAGTTAGACCTAGATTGGAGTACTGTGTACAGGTGTGGAGTCCTTATCATAGAGGGGACATAAACATGCTAGAAAAAATACAAAAAAGAGCGACAAAGATGATAGTGGGATTTCAGAATTACAGTTATGAGGAACGACTCAGAGAAACCGGCCTACAGTGTCTCGAAGAGAGAAGAATTCGTGGTGACTTAATACAGGTTTATAAGATGATCAGGGGAATCGATAAATTAGACTATAACAAGTTTTTTTTAAATACAGCCACCTACAATAACACGAGGGCATAGCTACAAGCTGACTAAAGAGAGGTCCAGATTAGATATTAGGAAATATTTTTTAGTCAGAGAGTGGTGTCTGCTTGGAATGCATTGCCAGGGAAGGTAGTGGAGGCAGGGACAGTAAATGCATTTAAGAATAAACTGGATGCGCATAGCTTTTAGAGCAAGGTGATGTAAATGTAACTGGTTGTATACAGACTCTGCAGGGTCTTCTAAACCAGTATAAAGACGTTAAGTTAAGTTATTTAAGTTAAGAACCTTCTACATCTCCACGTGGTGATCCTGGATAATAGGCTGCAGCAGGGCAGACTGGCTAAGGGGAAGGGATCAAAGAGGGAATGCAAACGCTGTACTAAAAAAATGCTTACTGAAGTCGGATGTGTTGGACCGAAAGATGCAAATATCGCTGTAAACTACGACACCACGCATTCCGTTCTCTAGACTACATTCTGCTACTTACCTTTTCAGGGTTTGGTAGCAGGAGATTGAGAACGTATGAAGCTAAGCCACGAAGCCAAGCCAAGACATACCTCTCTTTACTCTCTCTCTCTCTCTCTCTCTCTCTCTCTATCTATCTATCTATCTATCTATCTTTCTATCTATATCTATCTATCTATTTAACTCTCTGCAAATTCATCATCGAGGACGAGTTGTGACAGCAAACTAATTCTCGACTTCACTTTCAAACATTTTTCCTCCCGTTTGAAGGCGAGGTCGAGTGATATTGTAAGAAATAATTACTTGTAAGAAAGGCAGAGTAGGAATAACATAACTAATTCTGTCAAGATGTATTATTTTACCATTTAAAATATATAATTACAAACTCAAGAAAGGAATACGAGCACAGATTCGTTTCTTTCGGAAATGGAAGCACTGCTTTTTGTACTGCTTATGTGGCCCTACCTATACTATATATACATGAGGCGTGTTCAAATGAAACCGGATCAAACTGCCACAAGTGAACATTCGTACGATGCGCTTCTGGTGTAAACAGAATATATCAGCCGTCAAGTTTGAAAATGCCATTATCCTTTCCACTGACGCCCATTGAGAACATGGCGGGTGTGATAGGGAATCCGCACAGAGTTCATCAGCGACTGGTGATTTTTTTTTTTTTTGCGTTCGCCTTATTTCTCCAATCCCCAAGGCGGTGTGCGTTGCACTGTGGTTTTTATTCTGCGCCTGTCGGCCCAGTGCATCCGACTTCAGCATGCATTTTATGTAAGGGTCTGCTTCCTCCTGCATTTTCTAAGGGTTTGCTTCCCCG
Organism: Ariolimax columbianus; assembly: GCA_036924085.1. NCBI lineage: Eukaryota > Metazoa > Mollusca > Gastropoda > Stylommatophora > Arionidae > Ariolimax > Ariolimax columbianus. Next base: position 21,863,944 of record JAVGWX010000004.1, on the reverse strand, counting down.
GGGTAACGGCTGGTGCTGTGATGGGGATCGAATCCAACACCTTCGGGTTGTGAGCCGTGCCACTTAACCACTAGGCCACGCCGTCCCCGACTGGTGATTCGTTTTCTAACAGCTGAAGAATGCTGACCATTTGACATTACTCGCAGCATGTAGACAGTGTATGGGGACAAAAGTGTGTCGAAGACAAGAGTGAAGAGCTGGATAACAATATTTAAAGAATGACGCGAGTTAACGAATGATCTTCCGAGACCAGGTCAGTTGCATATTATTGCGTTAACTCACGTTCTTAGTTAAACATCGTTGCCCAGTTCTTCACTGTTGTCTTCAACACACTTTTTGTCCCCCATACACTGCCTGCATTCTGTGATGAATGTCAAATGGTCGACATTCTTTAGCTGTTAGAAACTGAATCACCGTTCGCCGATCAACTCTGGGCGGATTCCCTATCACACCCTCCATGTTTAAACGGTCTGCGGAGGAAACTATGAGTTGGAGGATCATGACACATTCAAACTTGACGGCTGATATGTTCTGCTTACACCAGAAGCGACGTCATCATGCGCATCGTACGTATGTTCACTTGTTGCATTTTGGTCCGGATTCATTTGAACACGCCTCGTGTGTGTGTGTGTGTGTATATATATATATATATATATATATATATATATATATATATATATATATATATATATATGTGTGTAATATATAAATTCCCAAAACAGAAGTTTAGATATTAAAATATATGATTCTTCGTAGGCTTTTCGACGGCAATTCGAATATATATGCAGAACAAAATGATCAGTATGCGTTTTTTTTCCTCCTATTTTCACAGCTTTAGTACAGTGTTGGTACTGGTAATATAACATGTATGATTTTTGTTTTCCGTCCTCGTGTAAACATCTTTACTAGTAAGAAATATGAAAAGAATGTCGCTGACATTACTCTACATAAATAAAACTACACTTAGTCTAAACTATTTCTGGGGCGTGCTGTTGAGTTTTGGTTGGCAGTCAGTTCTATGACAGTCAGTTTACCTGTAGTCAGTTTTATTGATGCAGTCCCTCGGTCTATATAAATAAAACTACACTTAGTATAAACTATTTCTGGGGTGTGCTGTTGAGTTTTGGTTGGCAGTCAGTTCTATGACAGTCAGTTTACCTGTAGTCATTTTTATTGCTGCAGTCCTTCGGTCTATATAAATAAAACTACACTTAGTCTAAACTATTTCTGGGGCGTGCTGTTGAGTTTTGGTTGGCAGTCAGTTCTATGACAGTCAGTTTACCTGTAGTCAGTTTTATTGCTGCAGTCCCTCGGTCTATATAAATAAAATCAATTCTAAGTATTCTAACAGCAGCTTCCAAAGTTCGTGCGAGCTCAATTCTGGGTCTCTTTCAAGCTAGAACACAAGCAGACGCCACAACAATGACATTAGCAATTAGATTGAACAATTAGATCTCCCCCAGCGAACTTCACTTGTACATTGATATACTAGAAAAACAGCCAACACCGAACGTGAGTGATCGATTTCATTGCGAATCAAATTGCCAATACGGCTTTGACGGGCTCGCGATATAGATAATTATTTTTCTTTCCTCTTTCTTCTTGGACGTTCGCTTGTGGTTATTTGGTTAGAATTCTAGAACTTAAATAGAAAAATGTAAGACTCGAGGAGTCATCCTGTACATCTACAAAGGTAGTTGCCCTTGTACAGGTCACAACTCTCAGAAGATTATTGCTCACCCTAGGGGCCACTCTTTCCCTTCTCTCTCTTCTCTTTCCTCACTCTGTTTCATTTGACTCTGTCCTACTGTCACATCCTTGCGCAACTTTCACACGTGCCCTCGTGGTGAGGCCCTTCCATTGCACTTTGGTTGGGCTAGCTTCTGAGGGCGCACAAACCTAGCAAAGGTACATACAGACCCACACATGCATCCAAGAACTGGTTTATGCGTCCTGATATCGCCCAATGGACTACGGTCTGGGGTGGAAAATGGCGCGCCTCCGCCAGTAGAAACTAGTGAGGCAAAAAAAAAAAAATTAAATTTCTCATTTAAATATTGTTTAGAGCATAAATTTTGTGAGAATGGGACGTGGGGGCAAGGGATTAGTTTGGGTAGATCGGTTAGAAGACGTTGCTTATAGTCTGTAGATATGTGCTCTATCGATTAGGGTACTGGTCATCAAGTCTGGAAACACAGCTTTATCGATAAGGGCACTGATCATCTAGTCTGGAGATACAGCTTTATCGATTAGGGTACTTAATTTCTATTCTGGAGATACGGACACGAGGTCTAGTGAACCGAAGCAACGAGATATGTTCAAAAATTATCCGGCCTTTGTTCCGAAAAAAATGCAATTACTCACATGGAGGTTTGAAACACTAATCCCCTTCGTCTTACTCTCCTTGGGACTCCACGCACTTCTTCCAGTGATCCTGCCATTGTTGGAAGCATTTCAGGAAGGTCTTTGTGTGAATGGAGTACAGCTGGGTTATTGCATAATGTCTTCTCGTGACTCAAATCATTTCAGGAAGGTCTTTGTGTGAATGGAGTACAGCTGGGTTATTGCATAATGTCTTCTCGTGACTCAAATCATTTCAGGAAGGTCTTTGTGTGAATGGAGTACAGCTGGGTTATTGCATAATGTCTTCTCGTGACTCAAATCATTTCAGGAAGGTCTTTGTGTGAATGGAGTACAGCTGGGTTATTGCATAATGTCTTCTCGTGACTCAAATCATTTCAGGAAGGTCTTTGTGTGAATGGAGTACAGCTGGGTTATTGCATAATGTCTTCTCGTGACTCAAATCATTTCAGGAAGGTCTTTGTGTGAATGGAGTACAGCTGGGTTATTGCATAATGTCTTCTCGTGACTCAAATCATTTCAGGAAGGTCTTTGTGTGAATGGAGTACAGCTGGGTTATTGCATAATGTCTTCTCGTGACTCAAATCATTTCAGGAAGGTCTTTGTGTGAATGGAGTACAGCTGGGTTATTGCATAATGTCTTCTCGTGACTCAAATCATTTCAGGAAGGTCTTTGTGTGAATGGAGTACAGCTGGGTTATTGCATAATGTCTTCTCGTGACTCAAATCATTTCAGGAAGGTCTTTGTGTGAATGGAGTACAGCTGGGTTATTGCATAATGTCTTCTCGTGACTCAAATCATTTCAGGAAGGTCTTTGTGTGAATGGAGTACAGCTGGGTTATTGCATAATGTCTTCTCGTGACTCAAATCATTTCAGGAAGGTCTTTGTGTGAATGGAGTACAGCTGGGTTATTGCATACTGCATAATGTCTTCTCGTGACTCAAATCATTTCAGGAAGGTCTTTGTGTGAATGGAGTACAGCTGGGTTATTGCATACTGCATAATGTCTTCTCGTGACTCAAATCATTTCAGGAAGGTCTTTGTGTGAATGGAGTACAGCTGGGTTATTGCAAACTGCATAATGTCTTCTCGTGACTCAAATCGAGTCCCTTTTAGCGGAATTCACAGCTTGGGGAACAGCCAAAAATCGCGAGGACCCATGTCAGGCGAATAGGGAGCCTGGCGAATCCCAGGAATGTTATTTTTGACGAAGAAAGTCTGTATCAGATGCGAAAAATAGGTGGGTCGTTGTCATGGAGCTGATAAGTTCCCATTGTCCACAACGTTTGCGGCGAACAGTATCACGAAGGCAACGGGTGACCTCCAGGTAGTACTCTTTGGTAATGTTTTAATCTTATGGTGCGTACTCCGGATGTACAACCATTACGTCATTTCGTGGTGAATGAAAACAAAACGAGTGTTCACTACACTAAACTGAAAGGCTAACTGCCAGCGACTGACGCAATCTGTGAGCCGGACAGAATTCACGCATGCGCATGTTGATCGTCTATACCTCATTGCCGAAGGATAACGCCCATGCTTTATTTGTTTCCTGGAAAAAAATTAAGGTTGGATAGTCTTTGAACACACCTAGTATATTTGCTAGCCGGTACTGTTGAGACAAGCGACGTTTATTAGTCACCTCTATAAGTTCATGGATTTTGGTTCAATGCACCTATGACGTCAATCTACAGGCTTAAAGGTCATATGTAAGACCGACGTTTGGTTGGCATATGGACTGACAAATACATTTGATTTCATTCGTGATTCTTTGACCGACGATTAGATTAGATTTTAGTACATTGACTGACGATTAGATTATATTTTAGTACATTGACTGACGATTAGATTATATTTTAGTACATTGACTGACAAACTGATAGAAAGCGAGAAAATTGAGTATTGCTGGTCATATTAACAACTGACTGAACCTTGAAACTTACTCCAATAGTTCCTCTATGATAGAAATGTGAGCAAGACTGGGCTATAACATCAACGGTAGAACCTTGAGGCTCTGGTCTGGTTAGAAAATAATAGTCCTAACCCTTCATAGAACAGTTGCCATCTCTATATGGAAGATCGATTTCAATGGAGTTCCAACCATCTATATCTCTTGCAGTGATTGTACACCCTGACATACTTGTTTCTGTCCATCTCTTCATGTTATCCTCTACTTACAGTGTTCTCACTGCCGAAGACTGATGTGTCGGACCGAAAGGTCCAACTATTGCAATCGAGCTGTAAACTAGTGACCAACGCAGCGGGAGATTGAGAATGAATGTAGAAGAAGGAGAAGAAGAAGAAGAAGAAGAAGAAGAAGAAGAAGAAGAAGAAGAAGAAGTGCTCTCTCGTCTAGAACATTTTATATCCATCTTTTGATGTGTTCCTCCACGTTGCTGTTTATTTTTCCTGTCGGTATAAGTTTCACCAAAGAGTTAAATCGATTTATAGAGCCAACATATTGTAACTTCATGATTCTGACTTTCTTCCAATTTTCTACTTTCACCCCAGACATTAACAAGACATTTCTTTATGTTGTTTATTCTCACGAGATGCACCAACATCTACATCTCAAAGAACTAATTTGTGTCTTCAAACCGTTTGTTCAATGTCCATGTTTCTTCGCCATACAGTAATGACGAGAGTTCTGCTCGTCCAACATGGGGGATGAAGACCAGTCTCTGTTCACCCAGTTGTAATATATTCAGTCAGTCGATGGCTTCCAGAGCCACTGACGAGCCTAGTGCGGATCCTCTTCTTCTTCGTACATTCTCAAACTCGTGCCCCCAACAACATTCTCAAACTCGTGCCCCCAACAACATTCTCAAACTCGTGCCCCCAACGACATTCTCAAACTCGTGCCATCAACAACATTCTCAAACTCGTGCCATCAACAACATTCTCAAACTCGTGCCCCCAACAACATTCTCAAACTCGTGCCCCCAACAACATTCTCAAACTCGTGCCCCCAACAACATTCTCAAACTCGTGCCCCCAACGACATTCTCAAACTCGTGCCCCCAACGACATTCTCAAACTCGTGCCCCCAACGACATTCTCAAACTCGTGCCATCAACAACATTCTCAAACTCGTGCCATCAACAACATTCTCAAACTCGTGCCATCAACAACATTCTCAAACTCGTGCCATCAACAACATTCTCAAACTCGTGCCATCGACAACATTCTCAAACTCGTGCCATCAACAACATTCTCAAACTCGTGCCCCCAACGACATTCTCAAACTCGTGCCCCCAACAACATTCTCAAACTCGTGCCCCCAACAACATTCTCAAACTCGTGCCATCAACAACATTCTCAAACTCGTGCCATCAACAACATTCTCAAACTCGTGCCATGAACAACATTCTCAAACTCGTGCCATCGACAACATTCTCAAACTCGTGCCATCAACAACATTCTCAAACTCGTGCCATCGACAACATTCTCAAACTCGTGCCATCGACAACATTCTCAAACTCATTCCATCAACAACATTCTCAAACTCGTGCCATCGACAACATTCTCAAACTCGTGCCACTAACGACATTCTCAAACTACCGCCACCAAGCCCTGAACATTTTCAAACTCCCGCCACCAAGCCATGAACATTCTTTCTCAAACGTCCCCTACTAAGCCCTGAACATTCTTTCTCAAACGTCCCCTAACCAAGTCCTGACCATTCTCAAACTTTCCATACCAAGCCATGAACGTTCTAAGACTCCCGCTACCAAGCCCTGAACATCCTCAAACTTCCTCTACCAAGCCCTGACCATTCTCAGACGTGCCCTACCAAGCCCTGAAGATTCTCAAACTTCCCCTACCAAGCCCTGAACATTCTCAAACTCAGCCACCCAGCCCTGACAAAAGCTTTGTTAGTAGCAGGATACAGTTCGGGAGTCGGATTGCGTGGCATAGTTTACAGCTTGACTGCGTTATTTAAACCTTTTGGCTCGGCACCTCCGACTTCAGTATTTTTGGGGTACCAAGTTAGTTTTTCCTCTTCGATCCCTTCCCCTTAGCCAGTCTGTAATGTTACAGCCTGTTATCCAGGATCAGAACGTGAAAGGTTGTAGATATAATTTTCTTTGTTTATGAACATCGAGCATGTTAGTCAGTATCAGACAAAATATCCTGGCCAAGACCCCCACCTGCATTTTGAACTGGAAACGGGCTGTTTGCATGGCAGCTTGACCAGCGAAGAGGAGAATCGACGTGATTCCCGTAGTAGTGAGCAACACACATATAAAGCCAAGCATAGGACAACTGCGCGGAGGACCCCGGTGCACCTTAATCAACACGTTCGGGATGTGAGGAGAGCGACTGCAACCTGCCACTTAACGTTCTTTTCAGGGTTCACAAAAGAGTAATGTTACTTACTGTAGGCATTAAACACAATCATCACCATCACCATCACCACCATCATCATCATCACCATCATCATCATCACCATCATCATCATCACCATCACCATCACCATCATCACCATCACCATCATCATCATCACCATCATCATCATCACCACCATCACCATATACATCACCATCTTTGAGTATAGTACCGTATTGTCCCCGTTTGATATCGCCTGATTAGTATAACCGTCATCTTTGATGATCCCAGAAAGCTTACGTCCTTAACGGTGTAGCTACATCACCTGCACTAACTGCTCCTCTCTATACTTTTATCCCGTGCAAATGGCTTCCTTCAGTAGACTAGACTAGCCTAAATTCCAACTTAATTTCAAAAGCTTTAATATTTCTCTATCTCTCATCCAGCATAACATTTATCTCTCATCCAACATAACATTTATCTCTCATCCAGCATAACATTTATCTCTCATCCAACATAACATTTCTCTTTCATCCAACATAACATTTATCTCTCAGCCATCATAACATTTATCTCTCAGCTATCATAACATTTCTCTCACATCCAACATAACATTTATCTCTCATCCAACATAACATTTCTCTCTCATCCAACATAACATTTATCTCTCAGCCATCATAACATTTATCTCTCAGCTATCATAACATTTCTCTCTCAGCCAACATAACATTTATCTCTCAGCCAGTTAATGTTTCTCTCTCATCCAACATAACAGTTATCTTCCAGCCAACATAACTTTTATCTCTCAGCCAGTTAACATTTCTCTCAGCCAACATAACATTTATATGTCATCCAACATAACATTTATCTTTGAAAAAAAAACAACAACAACAAAAAAAACTTTCCAGCCAACATAACATTTATCTTCCATCCAACATAACATTTATCTCCCAGCCAGTTAACATTTCTCTCACCCAACATAACATTTCTCTCTCAGCCAGCACAGCAATGACTTTGAGCTGTGTCTTGGATGATGGCAGGGCATAAAGATACCATACGACTGATTGACTTGTCAATCCTCACAAGCAAACCCCTTTTTGAAGCCACCAAAACATGTTGGTAACACTCTCTAATAGTCTTAACAGCTTCACCAACATCATTAACAACCGTCGCAAAGCGGATCACTTTAAAAAGGGACCAAGCAATATATATATATATGTATATTACCCATTGTCGAATCCATGTCCAACGTATGACGAAGCAGGGTGCATAGTGTGACACTTATTAAGCAAAAACATGTCTGCTACCGAATCCACGATAAGCCTATAAATGTGGTTTCTGAATTGGGCTTTTCAGCTCTCAATCTGTCAAGGGTGATAGCTAAAATTAAAACTTGATCCCCTATAGAAAAGTGGCAGCAGAGACAATAACTAGCCCAGGATGTCGGGGGAGTGTATGTTAGATTAACATTCATTTCACGGTTCCTCTTTGTCTTGTGTTATCCAGGAGAAATGTCATGCTATTAGTTCAAAACAGTGCAGAAAACTGCTTCTGGAGCTAGTGTAATTCGTCATATTTCTGTTTAAATAGAACGTGTGTTTCACAGTTCTTGTGTCTGAAACGAGCGAGTGCTTACCGTATACATTTTGTGTTTAAATAAAATGAATGGGTGAAAATAAATAAAGACGATCTCACAAACTCGTATTGCCCAAAGAAGGGACATCAGAGTAGATGGGATCGAAGTTGTCAACTCTTAACTCTATCTGGACCAATAGATAAATACCAAGCACAGAGTTGACTACGAAATCTATAGACGACGAAAAGCAGCTTGGTATTGGTTTCACTCCACTAAGTGAATACTTCACGAGATAAAAGACGTAAAGGCAAAAGCACACACTTTCAATGATATGGTCATTCAACCAGTAATTAACGGATGCGAAGTGGGGGACTTGCGCAAAATAGATGCTGCAAGCTCTGAGTTATTCAGAGAGCAATGCAACGGTCCGTACTAAAGTTGTCCATAATGGATACAATCCGGAATAGTCCGTACTAGAGATGTCCACAATCTGGAACGGTCCGTACTAGAGATGTCCATAAAGGATACAATCTGGAACGGTCCGTACTAGAGATGTCCATAATGGATACAATCTGGAACGGTCCGTACTAGAGATGTCCATAATGGATACAATCTGGAACGGTCCGTACTAGAGATGTCCATAATGGATACAATCTGGAACGGTCCGTACTAGAGATGTCCATAATGGATACAATCTGGAACGGTCCGTACTAGAGATGTCCATAATGGATACAATCTGGAACGGTCCGTACTAGAGATGTCCATAATGGATACAATCTGGAATGGTCCGTACTAGATATGTCCATAATCTGGAATTATCCATACTAGAGATGTCCATAAAGGATATAATCTGGAATGGTAGGTATTAAAGATGTCCATAAAGGACACAATCAAGAACTGTCCGCTTAGAGATGTCCACAATCTGGAACGAAGAAGTTCGACTTCTACCTGTAACTTTGTTTCGTGACGTGCGTGAAACAGTGAAACCACGCAAACATTGATGGCCTGGACCTGTGGTACCCGTGCCTGACAACAGATGGACACGTACAACAACGTTCTTGTGACCCTATACCGACCTGAGTCCACAATGGTAGAGCACTGCACAAAATCAGCGCACATAAATAAAGTGCTTGGTTTCCTCGCAAATTGCCGAAGTTTTTTTTTTTTTTTTTTTTTGCGTTCGCCTTATTTTTTTAATCCCTAAGGTGGTGTGCGCTGCACTGTAGTTTTTATTTCGCACCTTTCGGCACAGTGCATCCGACTTCAGCATACATTTTTTGTAAGGGCCTGCTTCCTCCTGCATTATCGAAGTGTTTGCTTCCCGGTGTAACGGCCGGTGCTGTGATGGGGATCGAACCTTCTGGTTGTGAGCCGTGTCACTTAACCACTATCCCATACCGTCCCCACTTGCCGAATTGAACACAAAGATAATATGATAAGATCATGTGAATGTACATCATATTCCTTGTGTCTCAATAGAACAAGTCTACATCATATTCCTTGTGTCTCAATAGAACAAGTCTACATCATATTCCTTGTGTCTCAATAGAACAAGTCTACATCATATTCCTTGTGTCTCAATAGAACAAGTCTACATCATATTCATTGTGTCTCAATAGAACAAGTCTACATCATAGTCCTTGTGTCTCAATAGAACAAGTCTACATCATATTCCTTGTGTCTCAAAAGAACAAGTCTACATCATATTCCTTGTGTCTCAAAAGAACAATTCTACATCATAGTCCTTGTGTCTCAATAGAACAAGTCTACATCATATTCCTTGTGTCTCAAAAGAACAAGTCTACATCATATTCCTTGTGTCTCAATAGAACAAGTCTACATCATATTCCTTGTGTCTCAAAAGAACAAGTCTACATCATAGTCCTTGTGTCTCAATAGAACAAGTCTACATCATATTCCTTGTTTCTCAAAAGAACAAGTCTACATCATATTCCTTGTGTCTCAATAGAACAAGTCTACATCATATTCCTTGTGTCTCAATAGAACACGTCTACATCATATTCCTTGTGTCTCAATAGAACACGTCTACATCATATTCATTGTGTCTCAATAGAACACGTCTACATCATATTCCTTGTGTCTCAATAGAACACGTCTACATCATATTCATTGTGTCTCAATAGAACAAGTCTACATCATATTCCTTGTGTCTCAATAGAACACCTCTACATCATATTCCTTGTGTCTCAATAGAACACGTCTACATCATATTCATTGTGTCTCAATAGAACACGTCTACATCATATTCCTTGTGTCTCAATAGAACACCTCTACATCATATTCCTTGTGTCTCAATAGAACACGTCTACATCATATTCCTTGTGTCTCAATAGAACACGTCTACATCATATTCCTTGTGTCTCAATAGAACACGTCTATATCATATTTCGTGTGTCTCAATAGAACACGTCTACATCATATTTCTTGTGTCTCAATAGAACGAGTTTACGTCATATTTCTCGTGTCTCAATAAAACAAGTTTACATCGTATCCATCGTGTCTCAATATAACAAGTTTACATCATATCCATCGTGTCTCAATATAACATGTTTACATCATATCCATCGTGTCTCAATATAACAAGTTTACATCATATCCATCGTGTCTCAATATAACAAGTTTAACATAGTATCCGTCGTGTCTGAGTAGACCTTCAGCTTTTGAGGTTTATGATCCGTATCTGCCGAAGACGGATGTGTCGGACTGAAAGGTGCTAAAATCGCAGTCAAGCTGCAAACCAGCTACACATTCCGTTGTCCGGACTACGTGCTACTACTTTCAAAGCCCTGTTCAGGGCTTGGTAGCCATAGACGAGAACGAACGCGGAAGGAGTAGACGATTACCCGTATGTCTCGATTCGTCGTTTGTTTTAAACCAAAATTTGATACCCAATTAATTCAAGTGTTTGTTGATTATTAATGTTGAACTGGAGACAATCTGTGGATCTTCTTCTTCTTCTTCTTCTTCTTCTTCTTCGTTCGTTCTCAATCTCCCACTACCAAACCCTGAAAGGGATTAAGTAGCAGAATGTAGTCAAGAGAACGGAATGCGTTGTGTTGTAGTTTACAGCTTGGCTGTGATATTTGCACCTTTCGGTCCAACACATCCGACTTTAGCAAGCATTTTTTTAGTACCGAGTTAGCATTATGTCTTCGATCCCTTCTCCTTAGCCAGTCTGCTCTGCTGCAGCCTGTTATCCAGGATCACCGCGTGGAGGTGTAGAAGGGTCTTGGCAGCTATGGTTCGCTGGCCCTGACGCTAACAGTCAGCTATGGGTCGCTAACCACTGCAGCTCATGTGCTGCTCAGCATCTTGATCCCCATCTGTGGATCAATCTGCAACGTTTCAATTTTGAAAACACCAAAATGCAAGATTAAGAACGAATTTAAAGTGACAGTTACAAAATCAACTGATAAGTCTGATTAGATGAGCCAGCGCGTGAATGGTGGAAGGCTACATCACATGTCAATGCTCACGAGCATCAAGGACACATCTTGAGAAATTATCGAAACTAAAGAGGACAGACATGGATGTAGGTTCCTATTGCACACCAGACCGTAGTCAATTAGGAGATATAAAGACGCATAAACCAGTGCTTGGATCCTTGTGGGCGTCTATATGTACCTATGCTAGGTTTTTGCGTTCTAAGAAACCATCCCAACCAAAGTGCAATGGAAGGGCTTCACCCTGAGGGCGCGTGTGAAAGTTGTGCAAGAGTGTGATTGTAGGACAGTCAAATGAAACAGGGGGAGGTAAGAAGAGAGAGAAAGAAGCCATGTCGTCTTCTCTTCCCAGAGTTACCCAATATACATATATATGAGTATCTGTGTGTTTGCATATATATAAGTTCACGTATGTATCTATTTCCACCTATGTACGCTTATATGTTTATGTATGAATGTATGTTTACATGTATGTATGTGTGAGTTTATAAGAAAATTATGCACAGAAGAACAGAGTAATTATTTCCCTTAGATCAAATTACCTAGCAATTTACGTTCACATATAATTGTTGAACACGGCCAGACAGCCAGAGAACGGTCGTGCTGAGACAAACCTGGCACATTTCTACGTTTTAAAAATAATTATCATATCATTGAAGGAAGAAATTATCTTTTTCCTGTCTTTTCCAAGGGGAAAAAAAACCTATTCTTGTAAAGTTTTAGGAAGATAGTAATTGGGTCGTGACTAGAACTCTGATACTTCACAAATTTGTGAGAAATGTTGGTTTAAAAATAACTGATCTGATGATAAGGGGAAGAGACTACATTCGTGCAAAATTGTTAACCAGAGCACGACAATGCCCACATACGTGTTCAGTTAATAAGTAATTAAATGATTTAATCGGCGGATGTGTTTGAGATATTTACTGCTGAGCTGAAAACTTTAGTTAAAAAATCAAATTGTAAAATTTCCGTTACGTAAGGTGACGAATAATGGAATTAGTTTTCACCTAACACGAGTTTGGATATAGTACAGTGAAGTACATAACACTTCCTCACAGACAGCAGTATCTGCTATAGAATTAGCTTGACCTTTCTTTATTGAGGCCACCAGAATTGTCTGAATGTAAAACTTTTGGTCACGCAATGCATTTGGCGCGAACCTTAGTCCCAACGTCCCTTGACGTCATGTACAAGTGACTAAATAGTCTAGGAACAAGTAGACTTAAAGAGAAACGATGTGGCAGCTGAGACAGAATTAATTGACAATCCCAACAGCATAAACAATATTATTTTCTTTAACTTCCCAATGTGGAAACAACATTTGACAGTTGAACGGGATCTTCCTGACATTGTGAATGAAATGACAGTCGGAGAAAGAAGAACATAAATAGCAACAAACAAAGAAAATAAATCAATCATAAATTCCCAGAGAAAACCTGGTCAGAATTATACATAAGACGGGTCGACTAAGGGTGATCTTTAAAACGGGAGAAGTGGCATACTTACTTCATTTAAAGACGATACCCACTCACTAGTATTTGCTACTGTCGATACTGCAACCTTTCGAACAGAAACAATGGCCGTGAGATGGGCAGCATAAAAACTATTGAATCGTACAGCGGAGACACTGCAAACTGTGCCAGCAGTCCGCACCAAAAAGGGTAGTGGTACAGTGGGTCCCATCACACTGCAACATCCAAGGCAACGAGGAGGCAGACAGACTGGCAAAAGAAGGTGCAAAACTATCACAAACAGATACTAGTATGACGTACGAAGAGTCAAAACGGCTTATCAAAGCCAGATACATGACCAAATGGGAAACCGAACATACTGGTTACACCAAAAACGATGCCTATTACCAGTTGAACCGAAGAGAGCAGGTCGTTGTCTTCAGACTTCGCACTGGCCACAAAAGACTGAGGTACCACCTATTCAACAAATTGAAGATAGGTGGTACCGACGAATGCCCGTGCGGTACCGGGAAAATGACCGCTGAACATCTGCTGCAGAACTGCCCGACATACGAGGATCAGAGAGAGCAGATGTGGCCATCACCAGCGGAACTGCAAGACAAGCTCTATGGCAGCGGCGACAGCCTCAAGATGACCGCCGCTTTTTTCGAAAAAATAATGGTTACTGTCTGACTGCGTACGAAGAAGAAGAAGAAGAAGTACAGCGGAGACAGAGAAATACGTGGCTATCTTCACGAATGCCCTATTGATGATACCCGCACAGAAGCGTTACTAGAACACGGTGCTGGAAGAGACTTGTCGGGCACACTTGAATGTCTCGCCATATAAATTCACTAGAGTACAATTCGGTGGATACCAAGTACATGTGGTATCATAGGCAAAGATAAGGAAAGATCAGGGCAATCTTCCAAGACATTGAGTGGCTATTTTTCAAATCGATATATGGTCAGTGAGACCAAAACAACTGCAAAAACTTGCCTTCATTATCAATGGTATCAAAACCAGTAAGGCCACTTTAAAATAACCACTATTATCAGCTCTCTCACCTTGAGACCAAATGATCATTTTCAGGTAACGCCAGGCACAATTGATTCATGTCCCATCTTCGTATGAAAATGTGCAATTGACACGACGAATCTACGCACATGTGGCTCCATAATAGCCATAGTTGAACTGCCCAATATTCACTGGTGAAATGATATGCGTGTGGCCTCAATCTGGATTCCTGCATGAGAATTTATTCTGCAGCGTCGATGTTTTGGTGGTTTTTGTTTTTTGTTTTTGCGTTCGCCTTATTTATCTATTCCCCAAGGCGGTGTGCTTTGCACTGTTTTTATTTTGCGCCTGTCGGCCCAGTGCATCCGACTTCAGCATGTATTTTATGTAAGGGTCTGCTTTCTCCTGCATTTTCTAAGGGTTTGCTTCCCTGTGGTAACGGCCGGTGCTGTGATTGGGATCGAACCGAGCACCTTCGGGATGTGAGCCGTGTCACTTAACCACTATCCCACGCCGTCCCCGTATGATATTTGATGGGAAACGAAGACGAAGAACGATATGCTTTAAGTGAAGAATTTCACTTGAAAATATTCTCACCACCAGTGGCGTAACGCTAATAGGAAAACCGCCAGCCCAGTCACTATCTAAGTGGAACCTGCTTCATATAACAGACTTTGCAACCGGCATTAACCTTCAGAGATAAAGGCTGCACCACCCACGGCTGGTCAGCCACCCATCAACAGAACAGATAGCCTTTTTGGATTGCATTCAGTCTTCTTCTTTTTTGTTTGTTCCTAAACTCCCGTTACCAAGTCCGGAAAAGGTTTTTTCAAGTAGCAGTATGTTTGTTTGAGAAAGAAATGCATTGTATCGTAGTTTACAGCCTGACTGATAATTGTACCTTTAGGTCCGACACATCCAACTTCAGCAAGGCATTCTTGGGTTCCGAGTTAGCTTTTTGATTTCTTCTCCATAACGAGCCTGCTTTGTTGCAGCTTGGTATCCAGGATCACCGCGTGGAGGTGTATAAGGATCTTGGCAGCTCTGGGTCCTGGCCCTAACGCTAGCAGTCAGCTTTTGGTCGTTGACCGCTACAGCTCATGTACTGATAATCATTATGATCCCACTTGGAACAATCATTTCGGGTGCTTCCATCTGTACTCGGGTACCTGGAGTAAGTTCTTCTCCCCCTAGCGGCTGTTATAGCCCTGCTTTCTCTTGTTGTCTTCTTGCTAGTACAGCTGAGGTCTCTGTACTTTCTGACGTTGCTATAAATAACCACACATGTGAGGACCACACAATTCTGCTAGCTGCAGGGAAACAAGAACATCGGATCTAGCGACAAGATAACCAACAAAAGTCAGGAACAGTAATTGACCATTTGCTCATTTATTTGGCTTGTTCTGACAATCTGAAGCATAGAGCCACCGTTATAACAAGTCCACTCACAGAAAACTTTCTCATAGCACTTATAGTGGCAGTGATAGTAAAGTGGAAAGGGTAGTGATAGGGGAAGTGGTAGCCGAAGGGATAGTGGAAGCCTGAACACATTCTACAAGAATGCACACGCCATTGGTAAATGACTCACCAGACCTGACCAGAGGGTGCGGAGATGAGAGAAAAGCTGGGGGGCAGCCGCTCCGACCTGGTGAAGACTACAGACTTCATCATGGCGACTGACATGACCAAAAGATCCCGAACACAAAGGAAAGAAGAAGGTAGTGGAAGTAGAAGTGGTAGTGGTAGTTTTTCTGTAGAATATTTTGTATATGGTGAGGCCACTAGCTCCATACACAACCTTGTTTAGTTTTTTTTTACCAATTTTGGGAAGTTACGTGGGTGCTGTACTTCCGGTCCGGGGTACCACTCGGGTAATATTCGACATTTACATTCGACTTTTACATTCGACATTTACATTCGACATTTACATTCGACATTTACATTCGACATTAATTCTACAAGAATTAGAATTGTGATAATTGGCAAGGTAGACAAGAATAAACGATAAGATACTGAACAAGTCAAGTTTCCCTTTTCTTTGAAAGTGAAACTGGGAATGGAAAATGCTATGCAAAAATCAGAAAAAGAGCTTGGACGACCACTGGCTGTTTAGACCAACATGAAACCGATATGCAAAAGTAACTCATGAATTGAGATTAAGGAAAACCAAGGATTGTGTACATGTGTTCTTGCTGTACGCTGGGAAAACATAAACGATAAACAATCAGTAAAAAGAAAAAAATTAAGTTCTTTTAAATGTAAAAATGTATAAAAATTTGACATACTTCGAAGACAGAAAAGAACAGAATTAAGGATCCCTTCGAAACGTCGTTAGAATTAAACATAATATTAATGAAAGACACTTAACTTAACTTAACTTAACGTCTTTATACTGGTTTAGAAGACCCTGCAGAGTCTGTATACAACCAGTGACTTGATTCAGACAGCTTCGGTAATTTGAACGTGCAAAAACGATATCACCTTGTTAGAAATCATACTAGAAAGTCAAATAGTCCAGATAAGGACAAAACACTAAACTTGTGAGCAAAACGTCAAGACAAGCACATGTCAAGATCGAACTATCAAGGCAAGGGATAGAAAACGTGGAAATCATTTGCCCCGAAGCTGGATTTAATGATGGGTGCTGAAATCCCTTCGTTGTGAAGGTGAGAACTGAACTGATTTTATCAGCCGACCTTCAAAGTTTGACATCGGTAGTGTTTGATATCGTTGATGTTTGATTCGTTGATGTTTGATATAGTTTATGTTTGATATCGTTGATGTTTGATATAGTTTATGTTTGCTATCGTTGATGTTTGATATAGTTTATGTTTGCTATCGTTAGTGTTTGATATAGTTTATGTTCGATATCGTTGATGTTTGATATCGTTAGTGTTTGATATCGTTGACGTTTGATATAGTTTATGTTTCACATCGTTGATGTTTGATATAGTTTATGTTTGATATCGTTGATGTTGGATATAGTTTATGTTTGATATAGTTTATGTTTGATATCGTTTATGTTTGAAATAGTTTATGTTTGATATCGTTGATGTTTGATATTGTTAGTGTTTGATATAATTTATGTTTGATATAGTTTATGTTTGATATCGCTTATGTTTGATATCGTTGATGGTTGATATCGTTTATGTTTGATATAGTTTATGTTTGATATCGTTGATGTGTTATATCGTTATTGTGATATCGTTAATGTTTGATCTCGTTGATGTTTGATATCGATAATGTTCGATATTTTTAAGAACAACTACAAGAGGACGTCACACAACAACCGTACTATTTCTGTATATATTTTTGTTTAATGTTAAGGATGTTATGCTCATACGTCAGTAACTAAACCATTCGACCATCGATTTTCTACGTAACGTTGACCTGTCCCAGTTGTGTTGCTTTTCCTTTAAATCATATTGCAGTATTGTTTGATACTTTATTTAGATTTATGTCACACAGAAAGTAAAATAACGTACACATAATATAGGGCATCTTCGGACCAAAATCTGACAGTATCTGGCATATGAACTTTTGCAAATAAGCATGATCCAAACCAGAGCGTATTTCCCGCCTATTGTGCCCAACAGAAGATAAAACGCTTTTCTCTGATCCTCTTGTCGTTCCACAATTCTTGATCTGGCATCCATGCGTATCCATGCGCATCCACTTGCTGTCAACGGGGCACAGTATGTGGCGAACATACCAGGGATAAGGGTCAGATGTTACCAGACAAACAGAGCAACGACAAGTACTGGGAGGAATTTGACATAACAGATTTATGAAAAATAGGCTCACGATAACAAAATAAATGGACGTGCATGTTGAGATCATGAGAGTTCTATGGTCCATGTAGTCGAGAGGTAAGGCACTCGCCTATAAAAGCAATGAATGGAAACGGTGGGCGATCAAATCCCGCAAGTTTGAATCGACTCCTGGTATCACGAGAGATAAGACCAGAGTTACCCCTAGTCGTCTTGCCACTGGTTCAGTGTAGCTCGGGACGAGAGAGTGAGATTGATATGACCAGCTCAGTTTCTTACTCACTAAAATCTAAATGAACCGTAAATTATATGACCAAGACAGAATCGACTCATGATGTCGCAAGCTAAGAGATGAGTAACTGAAAAAAAGAACCAAAAGTTCTAGTGGTGTAATGATCGGCGACCGAGCGGCGTACCGAAGCTGTAATCGGTAAGACCCTTAACTATAACTTATTTCGGTTCAGCTTAATGAAACAGGATAATTATACGGCTAAGGAAAGCAAATGAAATCTATGACATTAGTGCTGAATTTGGGTTACTGAGGCCAGCAAATGGCAGTAATACACTCCGCATTAGAAATAAGAGAAAACGCAGGAAAAATAAATCCTCGTATTTTGCATTTGATTTCATCAGTGCAGTATTGAGACTTATTGTTATTTCAACTCAAATGGTAGAAAGAGGTAAAAAGTGGGTCTTTACCGGGGCTCAAATGTCATTTTGACTTGAAGACGGAAATTCTAATCACTGGGCCACTGGCTTCTCCTACTCCTTACTCGGATAGTTTGCTGTTTATGACTGTTTTTCAGCTTCATCCACGAGGACTAAGTGTCACTGACGCTATTTTCCTCTGTCAGACACAAGGCATCCTTCGGCATCTCAACTTTTCTTTTATGTGCTGGCCTCTGTTTGCTTATATTGTTAGATATTTTTCTGACGTAATGTCCCACCCATCGCTCAATCACGCCATAATCCATACAATGTGTTCGTTTGCTGTTGGCGTTACCTTGCCATACAATTAAACATCATACTAACTTTCACGCTGTACAGTTGCCATGTCAAAAAGATAAGTATACCTCAAGCACTTTCTAAAATATACATGAATAACAGAATAGGAAGCTTAGTACCAGGCACTCCAGAATCCAACCCCTGTCCACCAGTTGATAAGTGCGCCTCGCCGCAAGAAATACATGCGCTATGAGATCGGCTTCGCCTGATATATGTCTTTGTTCACAGCCTTTCTCGTGCTCAGTTGTTATTGCTATTAAATTTAAGCCATCGTCCAAGAGTAACTGTGGACCGATAG
Organism: Ariolimax columbianus; assembly: GCA_036924085.1. NCBI lineage: Eukaryota > Metazoa > Mollusca > Gastropoda > Stylommatophora > Arionidae > Ariolimax > Ariolimax columbianus. The sequence continues at coordinate 21,844,668 of JAVGWX010000004.1, read as the reverse complement.
AGGAGCAAAGAATATGTCCACTGTAATCTGTCCGGCATGTCGTAAGAAGGAGTTAAAGTGTGTTGGGTTTGGGGCAGCAACCTCATCATGTAGAGATCTTGAGCCACACAACCATAGCATTTAACAAGTCATCATTTGAGGACCTGTCGCGTGTGTTTTTTTAACACATACGTATGTGCCACGTGGAGCTGAAAATAGTTTGATTTACCGATGCTGGTTTGGTTCGATGCAAACAATTTTTAAAGAATATTTCTAACTTTCCTGTCATCAAACTTAGACCAGACGGAGACTATAATTCTTGTGTTGGGGGATAGACAAACAACAATCTTTAAAAAAAAAATACATAATTCACTCTTACGTAGCATATCGGTTATTTGTTGCAAGACCTATATATTTCTTGATCAGTAGTATACTAGGGGTGGTGTGGTCAGCGTCAATCCGGCCGCCTTTACTTTCCCACATTCTTCTGGTACACAGTGGCTGTTCCTAATTAACAAACACAATACGAATGGAAAGAAAAGAGAACTCCTATGTATTCAATGTATAAGTTATGTAGCAGGGACATAAATATTTCAAGGTCTTGGAAAATGTGAACATCAAACAGGCATAACAGGAAGTCAGGTTATAGGATTGCTACATACGATCTCCAGGTGGCTGTTGTTGTTGAATGTCAACCATAAGTACTCTTTTGTGTGCCTTGAAATGGGTGTTAAGTGGCAGATTGCAGTAGCTTTCATCGCATCGCGAGCGTGTTGATGTAGATCAGAGCCCTTCAGGCTGTTGTGGTATGTCGTGTTTCATCTACGTTTCGTTCATTACTAGGGCGATCACGTCAATCCTTACCTCGTTAGCCAGATAGCCACGAAAAAGCCTGTTTCCAGGAAGAACTGCATGATCAGTATGTTTGGCTTGACTGAGTAGTCTCCTTTCCTCAACCCCCAGGTGGCAAATGTTTATTCGAATGGGATTATGACGTAATAGCTTTCATAAAATTGACTGGACCGAAGTCACGATATTTGTTAGCGTGAGAAAGGCAAGCATGTTATCTAATGTAACACTCTATCATATGCTATGATCAACGGTTAGAATATATGACAGACTGGCTTGAAGAAACAGATGCATGCTTTTCACTTATCTGTTCAATAATTATGCAAAAACAATAATGCGAAACGACCAAAATTACGAAAAGTTCGACTCGCTTATAACTGGGTGAAAATGAAATACCAGAACTAAGATATGCAGATGACACAGTTATCAACTTATAATGAGGGACTAGAATATGTCATTCTGTCTATCAAACTATACACTGAAAAAGAACAACATCTTTACAAATCTAAACATCAATCAAATCAAGATAATGATCACTAATAAAGCACAGATACATAGCTGGCTTATGAAAGGAAGAAATGAAAAAAAAAATGATACATTTTGAATATCTCAGCTCTATTGTAAGCAACAATCGGGAATGTTAAAAAGAAGATAGAATAGGACTGGTCGTGGAAACGCACAGAATAAATAAAATGAGCAAGGTAAGACAGAACACTAACAGCCAAACACAAATACGAATCCTGTGGACGTGTCTTCACTGCAGCAACAAAACGGATGAAAAACATGGTTGTCACGTGAACCCTGAGAAGAAATGGAATCCTCCTAACTTGAATGTCTTGACAGAAGGAGAAGAAGAAAGTTTCTATTGCATTGAATGACGCTTTGATTCAGTTTGGTGATGATAGAACCAAGGATTCGTATCTGAGCCACGATTGGTGCCATTTTTGTATTTGAGCTGCGCACGTGCATGCGACACCTAGAATCCTTTACATACAGTAATCACAGAGAGCTGGATGTTACTGCCAGCTAATAGTACTTTTAGGAACTTAAAACTTCACTGGTTAGTTATCCCATAGCAGTTTGTGACCTACCTACTGACTGGAACTTCGTTCATACCGAATGCAGCTTGTATAAAATTAGTCACGCCTAGTTGTCTGTTTTGGGATGTCTAACAATCTCATAACCTCAGAAATAAGCCAAGACAAAAGTCAACGTTAACAAAGAAATAATTCAAGATTTAAACATCCGATTTTAAAAACAGATCTCGGGGAAGCAAGGCCATGGAGTGGTAACGAGGCTCTCCCAGCAAGGGGATCAGCTTCGATCCTTCGTATCGACACGGATCACTTTTCGGTCGATTTGAAAATGGGAATTGAATGACTAAGCCCGGAGGTAGGAAAAATAAGCGGCCGGTAACGACGAAATAGAAGTGATCACTGCTGAAGACATGGTAAAACACTTTTGATCACGTATTCAGTTATCCATAGACATAAATTCAACTGAATTCTGATTTTAGAGGTAGAATATCACTGCCTTCACCAAGGACAGAGATGAAAATCACTCGCAGCCCGACAGTACTTTATCATCATTACTGTACATCAGTCATTTGATTGTTTTTTCGAAGCATTAGTTTCCTGTATTATCATCCGAGCGTCTGGTTAGCATAGTAATATAGTGCTGGTATTTGCAGGGATCCCCTACTGTCATTGACAACCTCCAGTCGAATAAGCTGTAAATCGGTCCATGATTTAATATTAGGAAATAAAAAGCAGTTGTGAAGGGAGCCGGCCATCGCACCTCATAAATAAGATGTACCATAGCGCAATGAAATCGCTTACACTTCATCCTCAACCGCACTGTCTGCTATTGGACTACTTTACCTATTTTCGCCAACTCATTCACCATCAAACGTTTCACCAGCATATAAGTTGTATGTCCAACAGGCCCACTGGGGAGCCCCACCATATAAGTTGTCTGTCCAACAGGCCCACTGGGGAGTCCCACCATATAAGTTGTCTGTCCAACAGGCCCACTGGGGAGCCCCGCCATATGAGTTGTCTGTCCAAGAGGCCCACTGGGGAGCCCCACCATATGAATTGTCTGTCCAACAGGCCCACTGGGGAGGCATCGCCCTGGGGGCCACTCTTCCCTTCTCTCACCTCACTCTGTTTCATTTGACTCTGTCCTTCAGTCACACTCTTGCACAACTTTCACACGTGCCCTCATGGTGAGGCCTTTCCATTGCACTTTGGTTGGGCTAGCTTCTGAGGGCGCACAAACCTAGCATAGGTACATACAGACGCACACATGCATCCAAGCACTGGTTTATGCGTCCTGATATCGCCCAATTGACTACGGTCTGGGGTGGAAAATGGCGCGCCTCCGCCAGTAGAAACTAGTGAATCAAACATCTAAGCAAAAAAAAAAAAAAAACCCACTGGGGAGCCCCGCCATATGAGTTGTCTGTCCAAGAGGCCCACTGGGGAGCCCCACCATATGAGTTGTCTGCCTGAGTGGCCCACTGGGATCACCACCATATGAGTTGTCTGCCTATGGCCCACTGGGATCCCCACCATATGAATTGTCTGCCTATGGCCCACTGGGATCCCCACCATATGAGTTGTCTGCCTGAGTGGCCCACAGGGATTAGATGAAAGAATATGCCCACTGTAACCTGCCAAAAAAGGCAACTACAGAGGGTTTCGTATGGGTGTAGCAATTTAATTACGTCAAACGAATTGCAAGAGAAACAAGCACTGCAAGAACGCACTTCATGGATCTGGTGGTTGCTAGGCAGCCATCTGCAATTGTCGCCATATTCGTCACATGACCAGAAAACGGTACTGATCAGTTGTCATTGTCATTATTACCATCACACAAATAATTATAATCGCCAGACATATTCATCATCTTCGCCGTTATCACAGCTTAACTCTCATCGCTACTCTCGTTTTCGCCAAACGGTTTTATAAATATTAACTTCAACTTAACAGAAACCTCTCTTAAAACCTCCCACCCCCCACCCCCAACCCTCTATCATTGTTAGCGTCATCATCATGTCTGGCGCCAACACCACGTCCACCAAACAGCCTGGCATCATGAAAGAATTACTGCAAATATTCTTTCCTTTCTTCTGTCTTTATTGAAGAAAACCACGAAGAAGTAAACAAAATCAAATAAAACTCATTACCCAGCGACATATAAATGAATCCGCTTGTTCTTGGACCGCGAGGACTGTCCCTTTTTCCTGGCCGGGACGTGTCCGAGAAAAGAAGCAGCACGATTATAAGAAGCACACAAGGGTATCGCCCGCGTTTTGTTCCCGAACCAACCACCACGTAGACCCCTCGGGATCTGTGTTTACCCAAAGAGGACTCTAACAGTCCTGGTATAAACGACGTCTCAACGCAACAATCTCCAGTTAAAGTGACTATCTTGTTACAAATCCGCACACCGCTGTTTGTCGAGCACGAAGACATTGTGACAGGAACTTCACAACCCGGCGCTATTTTGGCGCATCTGCACGTTTTTAAATTCTTTTCAATCATTTCAATTGACCCTTATCTGGCCATACAGAGAAATCATCACTGGCGAGATCAAAGCTTGGACAGAATGCGTCATAAGGCACCACCCAAGGATTTGATTTACTTAGGCTGAGAGTTAACAAATCACAAAACGGACCGTTTCTGATCTCTTTCATGTGTGGTTTTACCACGACGGTTAACATTTGCTGGGGGGGGGGGGGGAAGAGTGATAGGTATAGTCTCCATCTTCCTTGCATCTGTCGTGTCCGAGTGGTGTCCGAGTGGTTTATGTGTGGAGGTGGCTGGTGGGTGGGGATTGTTTAACAGAAATGGTAACAGGGTCACTGCAACACTGGCAGCATGTAGTAAGACAGGACTGTTCCCAATCTCTAGCCCCCAATTAAAATAAGGTGCTTCACTTATCACAGGAGAATGGAGCTTGTCCAATTATCCGTGCTCGCCTATAACAGAAGTAGACTGCGTGGTTTATGGATAGATAACATAAAAGAAGGTCTAGTATAAATCTTTATCTTGATCGTATAATTGCCAACCTCGCTGCGGAGCAGGGATAGCTTTCTGGGTTAGGAAGACCGTTGCAGGAAAAACAGTAGCCCGTACAAGATACTACTACAATCACTATTACAATCGTTACTTCTATTAATATTACAATCACTACTACAATCAATATTACAATTACTACTTCCATCAATGGTATAATAATTACTTCTATTAATATTACAATCACTACTACCACCACTAACGCCCTCATTATCGTCAGTACTATCATTCCGTTACAATACGACACTACTATCATCAGTATCACCCACGCCATCTATACTGACAACACTCACTCTCATATTTCATAGTCCCATCGCTCATATCTCATTGTCCCGAAACTCACATCTCATTCGCCCAACCTTCACTCTCACATCACATTGACCCAATCCTCACTCTCGCATCTCAGTGACCTAACACATAATCCCTTCAAAACTACAAACACAACCTCCCTATAAAACTACAAACACCTACTCCCCTCCAGAACTACAAACACCTACTCCTCTCCAGAACTACAAACACCTACTCACTCCAGAACTACAAAGACCTACTCACTCCAGAACTACAAACAGCTACTCCCATCAGAACTACAAACACCTACTCACTCCAGAACTACAAACACCTACTCACTCCAGAACTACAAACACCTACTCCTCTCCAGAACTACAAACACCTACTCACTCCAGAACTACAAACAGCTACTCACTCAAGAACTACAAACACCTTATTCCTTCAAAAATACAAACAGCTACTCCCTCTAGAACTACAAACACCTACTCCCTCTAGAACTACAAACACATACTCCCTCTAAAACTACAAACAGCTACTCCCTCCAGAACTACAAACACCTACTCCCTCTAAAACTACAAACAGCTACTCCCTCCAGAACTACAAACACATACTCCCTCTAAAACTACAAACGCCTACTCCCTCTAGAACTACAAACACATACTCCCTCTAAAACTACAAACAGCTACTCCCTCCAGAACTACAAACAGCTACTCTCTCTAGAACTACAAACAGCTACTCCCTCTAAAACTACAAACAGCTACTCCCTCCAGAACTACAAACAGCTACTCCCTCCAGAGCTACAAACAGCTACTCCCTCTAGAACTACAAACACATACTCCCTCTAAAACTACAAACAGCTACTCCCTCCAGAACTACAAGCCCCTACTCCCGTCAGAACTACAAACACCTACTCCCTCTAAAACTACAAACAGCTACTCCCTCCAGAACTACAAGCACCTACTCCCGTCAGAACTACAAACACATACTCCCTCTAAAACTACAAACAGCTACTCCCTCCAGAACTACAAGCACCTACTCCCGTCAGAACTACAAACACCTACTCCCTCTAAAACTACAAACAGCTACACCCTCCAGAACTACAAACAGCTACTCCCTCTAGAACTACAAACACTTACTCCTCTCCAGAACTACAAACACCTACTCACTCCAGAACTATAAACACCTACTCCACTCCAGAACTACAAACACCTACTCCCCTCCAGAACTATAAACACATACTCCCTCCATAACTACAAACTGACGACAGTTGATCTACCTTAACAAACACACACCTTGCAACCTATCGAGTCCCGTAGCGTGACACAGCACAGACGCACTGCACCTATGCCTTCTGCCTGCTGCCTCACCTCATAATATCAATATTGGACATTCTAACTTGCCATCACTTTCGACTTGTTATCACATAGAACTTCTACGTTTGTTTTAGAACAAAGTGTCTTTTTCAGACTTCAAACATTCAAGCAAAGATTTGTTGAAACTATCTAGCCTGCTCTTTGATGCCAATGAAACATGTTTGTGCTTAACTTACGTACTGCTTTCTTTGCCGAAACCTTGTTTCATCTATTTGTGCAAACTGTTCATCTTTGGTAGAAATGCTCAGTTCTATTTTCGCCGATGAAACGGTTCGATTGTCATCCGTGACCCGGAAATATTTGGAGAATTCCTCTTTTCGGTGTATTATCATATGAAAGGTTTACTATAGTTCAAGAACGGAGAAGTGGTGTGTGCATTGATTGTGCTACATATACTGATTAAACCAGTTATGACTTGGCTTGGCTTCGTTCAGATATTGGTACGTCAGACCAATTATGTTAGATATATAGAGTGTGTTAGAGTGTGATATATATTTGTGGTTAGATATATAAAGTGTGATAGAGTGTGTTAGAGTGTGATATATAGTTGTGGTTAGATATATAGAGTCTGATAGAGTGTGTTAGAGTGTGATATATAGCTTTCGGAGCTTCAGGATCGTTTAGACAGCATTGGGATTCATAGATTCACTACTTCAGATCTATCCAAAGTTAGATGGCACACGGATAAGTTAAATCTATGACTTCAGACTTGATAGACGTAAGGTGTTATCAATCGATTTCGATGTTTTTCAGATACCTTTAGACAGTATTTTGATGTATTCAGTTCAGCTCTAGGTAGATTTGACTCGGATATGTAGCGTGGAGGGAGGTTGCGTGGCCTAGGAGTGAAGCGTCCCTTTTACAATTCCAGCGCACCAGGTTCGAATCACTCTCGTGTCCAGTTTGAAAGACATAGTTTTGTTCCGCTCCTCGACGTACGGAATGTAATGGCAACCTACCGTACTACCTACTTACAAACAACACTAGACAAGCTCTATGGCAGTGTCGACAGCCTCAGGATGACCGCTGCTTTTTTCGAAAAAAAAAAGGTTGACGTCTGACAGCGTACGAAGAAGAAAAAGAAGAAACAACTTGTAACTGGTAAGCAGGTTGTAAGAAACGACGTTCTGCAAAGGGCATGCTACTTACTTTACTAAAGTGAGGAGCGCGTGGCGGAATGGTTTCGATGCCTGATTGTTGACACGTTGACAGCGGATCGAATATCAGGTAAGGCTGGTGCTGTTTTATGTTGGGCGTGGAATAAACAAACATAGCCAGCAGACGACATGTGATAGCAGTGTCGAAGCGGCCTGTATTCCTTAACCTTTAAAACCCCTCGACTACTCCAGTAATCGGAATCACGTTGCACGACGACGACAAAAACGACAGTAACGATAATGATGCACATCCATTAATCATGATCATTTTAGTAATCAATGTCGTAAACTCAGATGCACTTATTCGGCGTATATATACAAATAATCGGTACTATTTTACTAGGTAGATCACATTGGAGTAGGTAGAATTAGTGAACCGGACACATTGAGCCTGATAATTTTATGATTGCAGCTTCTTTGAATCAGATCAATTTCAATAGTCCATATGTATTGAGCCAGATCGATGTTCGTGTATCACGTAGATTCATTTCAATACTTCAGATCAATTGTAAAGTCAATTTGGATTAATCCTCATCTATTAAGCCAGATCAAGTTTAGTACTCGAGAACAGTAAGGCACGATCAATTCATTATTGCGGATCCATTGACATATCTAATTCAGTTTTATAGCGAGACATTGTTAGATAGATATCATCATAAGGCTGGTGGGACTGTTAAATCGAATTCACTAGACCAGATCCACTGAGATTGCATGCAATATAAAGGTATATTTGTCAAGCGTTGCTAAAGCGCTTCTACCATTGTTGTCTTCTACGTCTTTTGAACACTCTACGGTGTGCATTTGTAATTTGAACAATTAATCGTAGAACTACTTTATTTCTCGATCCTATGTGTATGTTTCTTGTTTTCATGATTGAAAAAATGTTTATACTCTTTCCCGTGTTGCATGTCATGTCAATCTTACTTTATACGCGCGTGGTATTATTTAGTCAGTTCTCACTTTATGTTCTATTGTGTATGTAATGACGACACTCGTGTTCTGTTCCTTGAACTTCAACTTCGTATTGAGTTCTTTACTTCACTTAGTAACTCCACTTTATGTCCCATACTTTGTATAACAAATTTATTCTATGCTCCATACTTGACATAATAACTTCACTGTGCGCTCCATACTGTCTGCAATAACTTCACTGCATGCTTCGTACTTTACACTGTAACTTCACTGTACGCTCCATACTGTCTGCAATAACTTCACTGCATGCTTCGTACTTTACACTGTAACTTCACTGTACGCTCCATACTGTCTGCAATAACTTCACTGCATGCTTCGTACTTTACACTGTGACTTCACTGTACGCTCCATACTGTCTGCAATAACTTCACTGCATGCTTCATCCTTTACACTGTAACTTCACTGTACGCCCCATACTGTCTGCAATAACTTCACTGCATGCTTCGTACTTTACATTGTAACTTCACTGTACGCTCCATACTGTCTGCAATAACTTTACTGAATGCTTCGTACTTTACACTGTAACTTCACTGTACGCTGTGAAAACTGTCTGCAATAACTTCACTGCATGCTTCGTACTTTACACTGTAACTTCACTGTACGCTCCATACTGTCTGCAGTCTTCTTCTTCTTCGCAGTTCGCTCTCAAACTTCCGCTACCAAGCCTTGAAAACGGATTTGCAAAATAGCAGGATTTTGACCGGAGAAAAACGTCTTGACTGCGATCTTTGCACCTTTCGTTCCGACACATCCGACTTAAGCATGGCATTTTTATATACAGAGTTAGCCTTCCGCCTTCGATCCTTTTCCTCAGCCAATCTGCTCTGTTGCAGCCTGTTGTCCAGGATCACCGCGTAGAGGTGTAGAAGGGTCATGGCAGCTCTGGCTCTCTGGCCCTGACGTTATCAGCCGGATGTGGGTCACTGACCACCAGAGCGCATGCACTGCTCATGATTTTGATTTCACTGTCTGCAATAACTTTAATTTATGCTCCATACTTTACATAGCAACTTCACCTTATGATAAACACTTTCTTTAGTAACTTCAATTTAAGTTGTATATTTTGTTTGGTCACGTCACTTTATGTTTTATACTGTACTTCCTTTGGTCACGTTACTTTATGTTTTATACTGTACTGCCATTGGTCACGTTACTTTATGTTTTAGACTGTACTTCTTTTGGTCACGTCACTTTATGTTTTATACTGTACTTCGTTTGGTCACGTCACTTTATGTTTTATACTGTACTGCCTTTGGTCACGTTACTTTATGTTTTATACTGTACTTCCTTTGGTCACGTCACTATGTTTTATACTGTATTTCCATTGGTCACGTCACTTTATGTTTTATACTGTACTTCCTTTGGTCACGTCACTTTATGTTTTAGACTGTACTTCCTTTGGTCACGTCACTTTATGTTTTATACTGTACTTCCTTTGGTCACGTCACTTTATGTTTTATACTGTATTTCCTTTGGTCACGTCACTTTATGTTTTATACTGTACTTCCTTTGGTCACGTCACTTTATGTTTTAGACTGTACTTCCTTTGGTCACGTCACTTTATGTTTTATACTGTACTTCCTTTGGTCACGTCACTTTATGTTTTATACTGTATTTCCTTTGGTCACGTCATTTTATGTTTTATACTGTACTTCCTTTGGTCACGTCACTTTATGTTTTATACTGTACTTCCTTTGGTCACGTCACTTTATGTTTTATACTGTACTTCCTTTGGTCACGTCACTTTATGTTTTATACTGTACTTCCTTTGGAAGTATCTCCAGTCCTTCAGTACCCGAGGCCGACACTTACATCGAAACTTTTCAATAATAAACAGGCAAAATAAAGAATAATTATGTTTTGTTTCCCAAGAATTTGCCGAGAGTCTAACAAATGAGGAAAGAAAAAGATAATTATACGAACACTTCTGGTCCCTTTCTCTTCTTCCATGTTCCCCGTTGCTTGTAACATTATCAATGCCCATATGGTGGCATTCTCCTAGTTATACTCCTAGAGCCATATTATCAATGACCTTCTTCTTCTTCTCGGTTCGTTCTAAATCTCCCGCTACCAAGCCCTGAACAGGGGTTTGCAAGTAGCAGGATGTAGTCAGGAGAACGGAATGCGTTCCGTGTGATACATTATCATTGACAATATGGTGGCATTCTTCTAGCTAGATTCATAGAGCCATATTATCATTGACAATATTGTGGCATTCTCCTAGTTATATTCCTAGACCTATATTATCATTGACCATATGGTGGTATTCTCCTATCTATACTTCTAGAGCTATATTATCATTCGCCATATGGTGGCATTCTCCTAGCTATACTTCTAGAGCTATATTATCATTCGCCATATGGTGGCATTCTCCTAGCTATACTTCTAGAGCTATATTATCATTCGCCATATGGTGGCATTCTCCTAGCTATACTCCTAGAGCTATATTTTCATTCGCCATATGGTGGCATTCTCCTAGCTATACTTCTAGAGCTACATTATCAATGACCATATGGTGGCATTCTCGTCTCTATACTTCTAGAGCTACATTATCAATGACCATATGGTGGCATTCTCCTAGCTATACTTCTAGAGCTACATTATCAATGACCATATGGAGGCATTCTCCTTGCTATACTCTACGTGCAATATTTGCTATAGACTTATTCCGATTGTAATTTCTCGCTGGACAAGCACCAAAAGGCAGTCATGTGGAAATTTTTTTTTTTTTTCCTGATTAGCCTATACAACCGATTAAGTCATGTACGCTCTTAAATCGACCCCCCTTCCATGACTCTGATTCAATATTTGAAGCGTCGGATGGAAAACACCAACTAAATGGCCCACATTTTCAAACCAATCTCATGATTAGTTTGTTACCACCAGCAATAACCCACCACGTGCTGAAGCTTAACATTGACGATGTTCTCGCTTCTGCGACTCCTGTGTTCGAGAGTAAATTTGCATGTCCAGTTTCACAAATTAAGATCTCGTAACCGAAGCCCTCCCGTGGCTTCACTGCAGACACTATTCACTTACATCGATATCAGAAACAAAAATAAGACACCGCGAAGCGAAAGATTTCGTATTGTAGCTCTTGATCTCATATCCTCAGGCGTGTGTCATAAATTGCTTGGTCTTGCTCATCGACCATTTTTGTGACGCCGCATTTCTGACTTGTCGTTGGTCGACAGAGCACAGCGCCCGACTAACTTCAACCAAAAGACAAGTCTCATTTGGCTGAGAGCTTCATTTACTTCCCGTATAAAAGATTCCCGTAGACAGCACAATACATCTTTTATGAGCTCCCCACCCAAAGCTCCACCCACGTTAGTTCCCAAACTCCAACTTGTTCCTCTTCTACTCTGTCAGTTCGTCTTTCATGTACCGGCTCCCCACCTCCCCCTCCCAGCTTTCTGTTCAGATTACTTTGAACCGTTTCCCCTATCCCCCGCTAGCGTTTCTTATTTACAACTGACGTTTTTCATCGCCGCGCACAATTTACTTTAGTCGTATCTCTGCGGGATATGCTCGTACTGGCAGAGCAGAAAAAATATGGCAATTGTCAAGAACGGCTTTCCATACTCTTTGAATGCAATCAAGCATGAAAACTTCTCTAAAGTCGAAATTGCTATAAAGAATTTGGAAAATTATAAAAAATAAATTTATAGATATATATTAATAGCTTAATCTTGTTGGACAATGAATGCTGTAAATTAAGAAGGGCATGAAAAATATTAGTCATCTACAAGACGTAACTAGACATTCGTTAACACAGCATATGAAAGACGGAAGTTCAGAAGAAATGCGTTCATACAAGACAATGACTGATGTACGTCAACAAATTTGTTTAAATTGAGGGTTACAAGATCGGCTGAGTAGGTCATAAAAGCACATAATTGAATATGAGTAGGGAATACATTAGATATAGACAATAAGGTCTATAATAATGGCAAGAGGTGTATATACAAATAGGTAATAATAGCAAGGGGTGTAGAGGTGTATAATAAGGATACGTGATGTAGAGAAAGGTAAATAGTAGTAACAAGTGAAGTAGAAAAAGGTATATAATAATGACAAGTTAATTAGAGAAATGTATATAATAAAGATACGACGTAAAGAAAGGCATATCATAATTAGACGTGACGCAGATAAAGGCATATCATAATTAGACGTCACGCAGATAAAGGCATATCATAATTAGACGTCACGCAGATAAAGGCATATCATAATTAGACGTGACGGAGATAAACGCATATCATAATTAAACATGACACAGATATAGCCATATCATAATTAAACGTGATGCAGATAAAGGCATTTCATAATTAGACGTGACGCAGATAAAGGCATATCATAATTTGACTCAGATAAAGGCATGTCATAATTAGACGTGATGCAGATAAAGGTATATCATAATTAGACGTGACGCAGATAAAGGCATATCAAAATTAGACGTGATGCAGATAAAGGTATATCATAATTAGACGTGAGGCAGATAAAGGTATATAATAATAAGACGTGACGCAGATAAAGGCAGATCATAATTAGAAATGACGCAGATTTAGAAATATCATTATTTGACCCAGATAAAGGTATATAATAATGAGACGTGACGCAGATAAGGGTATATAATAATGGCAGGGCAAGTGAAATAGAGAACCACCTGTATGGAAATGACAAGACATGCATCTTCTTGCGAATCCTTTTGACATCTTACGAGGATGACAAAATAGCACTCTTAATTCCTATTAAACAATCTGCGGAAGGTGACAGTGTAGGTTTGTGCATGGAGCTGGCAATCTCGTAAATAGAACAAACTTGTACCGAAACTAACTCTGCAACAGAGCAAACCTTCTGTGACACATGCTTCCAGCAAGGAAGTAAACTATTCTGGTAGTATAATGCTCCTGCTGAAACAAAGGGCTCATTATGATCAGGAAGTATATATTTAATTTATGTTGGTCAGCTGATGCTACAAGCCGTTCAAGGGAACTGCTTCAACAGCTGTGTGTCCAGTGTGTAGTGGTGGTGTAGTGTCCAGTGTGTAGTGGTGGTGTAGTGTCCAGTGTGTAGTGGTGGTGTAGTGTCCAGTGTGTAGTGGCGTGTTGTTTCGTTAGGTGGTATTTATTTTCCTGGTTGCAAGACTCACATGATAAGGTGCAACAAACAGATCAAGACCCACAGGATAAGGTGCAACATACAGATCAAGACTCGCAGGATAAGGTGCAACATACAGATCAAGACTCACAGGATAAGGTGCAACAAACAGATCAAGACTCGCAGGATAAGGTGCAACATACAGATCAAGACTCGCAGGATAAGGTGCAACAAACAGATCAAGACTCGCAGGATAAGGTGCAACATACAGATCAAGACCCACAGGATAAGGTGCAACAAACAGATCAAGACTCGCAGGATAAGGTGCAACATACAGATTAAGACCCACAGGATAAGGTGCAAAAAACAGATCAAGACTCACATGATAAGGTGCAAGATACACATCAAGACTCGAGGATAAGGTGCAACATACACATCAAGACTCGAGGATAAGGTGCAACATACACATCAAGACTCGAGGATAAGGTGCAACATACACATCAAGACTCGCAGGATAAGGTGCAACATACACATCAAGACTCGCAGGATAAGGTGCAACATACAGATACAGACTTGCAGGATAAGGTGCAACAAACAGATCAAGACTCGCAGGATAAGGTGCAACATACAGATCAAGACAGACAGGATAAGGTGCAACAAACAGATCAAGATTCGCAGGATAAGGTGCAACATACACATCAAGACTCGAAGATAAGGTGCACCATACAGATCAAGACCCACAGGATAAGGTGCAAAAAACAGATCAAGACTCACAGGATAAGGTGCAAGATACACATCAAGACTCGAGGATAAGGTGCACCATGTGCAAGACCCACAAATTATGTTTGGGTCAACTGAAGCAAGCTGGCCAAAACCTTCACCTCACGTCAGATGTAACATGTTGACCTTAGCCCTCACCTCACGTCAGATGTAACATGTTGACCTTAGCCCTCACCTCACGTCAGATGTAACATGTTGACTTTAGCCCTCACCTCACGTCAGATGTAACATGTTGACCTTAGCCCTCACCTCACGTCAGATGTAACATGTTGACCTTAGCCCTCACCTCACGTCAGATGTAACATGTTGACCTTAGCCCTCACCTCACGTCAGATGTAACATGTTGACCTTAGCCCTCACCTCACGTCAGATGTAACATGTTGACCTTAGCCCTCACCTCACGTCAGATGTAACATGTTGACCTTAGCCCTCACCTCACGTCAGATGTAACATGTTGACCTTAGCCCTCACCTCACGTCAGATGTAACATGTTGACCCTAGCCTTCACATCATGTCAGATGTAACATGTTGACCTTAGCCCTCACCTCATGTCAGATGTAACATGTTGACCTTAGCCCTCACCTCACGTCAGATGTAACATGTTGACCTTAGCCCTCACCTCACGTCAGATGTAACATGTTGACCTTAGCCCTCACCTCACGTCAGATGTAACATGTTGACTTTAGCCCTCACCTCACGTCAGATGTAACATGTTGACCTTAGCCCTCACCTCACGTCAGATGTAACATGTTGACCTTAGCCCTCACCTCACGTCAGATGTAACATGTTGACCTTAGCCCTCACCTCACGTCAGATGTAACATGTTGACCTTAGCCCTCACCTCACGCCAGATGTAACATGTTGACCTTAGCCCTCACCTCAAGTCAGATGTAACATGTTGACCTTAGCCCTCACCTCACGTCAGATGTAACATGTTGACCTTAGCCCTCACCTCACGTCAGATGTAACATGTTGACCCTAGCCTTCACATCATGTCAGATGTAACATGTTGACCTTAGCCCTCACCTCACGTCAGATGTAACATGTTGACCTTAGCCCTCACCTCACGTCAGATGTAACATGTTGACTTTAGCCCTCATCTCACTTCAGGTGTAACATGTTGACCTTAGCCCTCACCTCACGTCAGATGTAACATGTTGACCCTAGCCTTCACATCATGTCAGATGTAACATGTCGACTTTAGCCCTCACCTCACGTCAGATGTAACATGTTGACCTTAGCCCTCACCTCACGTCAGATGTAACATGTTGACCTTAGCCCTCACCTCACGTCAGATCTAACATGTTGACCTTAGCCCTCACCTCACGTCAGATGTAACATGTTGACCTTAGCCCTCACCTCATGTCAGATGTAACATGTTGACCTTAGCCCTCACCTCACGTCAGATGTAACATGTTGACCTTAGCCCTCACCTCACGTCAGATGTAACATGTTGACCTTAGCCCTCACCTCACGTCAGATGTAACATGTTGACCTTAGCCCTCACCTCACGTCAGATGTAACATGTTGACCTTAGCCCTCACCTCAAGTCAGATGTAACATGTTGACCTTAGCCCTCACCTCACGTCAGATGTAACATGTTGACCTTAGCCCTCACCTCACGTCAGATGTAACATGTTGACCCTAGCCTTCACATCATGTCAGATGTAACATGTTGACCTTAGCCCTCACCTCACGTCAGATGTAACATGTTGACCTTAGCCCTCACCTCACGTCAGATGTAACATGTTGACTTTAGCCCTCATCTCACTTCAGGTGTAACATGTTGACCTTAGCCCTCACCTCACGTCAGATGTAACATGTTGACCCTAGCCTTCACATCATGTCAGATGTAACATGTCGACTTTAGCCCTCACCTCACGTCAGATGTAACATGTTGACCTTAGCCCTCACCTCACGTCAGATGTAACATGTTGACCTTAGCCCTCACCTCACGTCAGATCTAACATGTTGACCTTAGCCCTCACCTCACGTCAGATGTAACATGTTGACCTTAGCCCTCACCTCATGTCAGATGTAACATGTTGACCTTAGCCCTCACCTCACGTCAGATCTAACATGTTGACCTTAGCCCTCACCTCACGTCATATGTAACATGTTGACCTTAGCCCTCACCTCACGTCAGATGTAACATGTTGACCTTAGCCCTCACCTCACGTCAGATGTATCATGTTGACCTTAGCCCTCACCTCACGTAAGATGTAACATGTTGACCTTAGCCCTCACCTAACCTCAGATGTAACATGTTGACTTTAGCCCTCATCTCACGTCAGGTGTAACATGTTGACCTTAGCCCTCACCTCACGTCAGATGTAACATGTTGACCTTAGCCTTCACCTCACGTCAGATGTAACATGTTGACTTTAGCCCTCATCTCACGTCAGGTGTAACATGTTGACCTTAGCCCTCACCTCACGTCAGATGTAACATGTTGACTTTAGCCCTCATCTCACGTCAGGTGTAACATGTTGACCTTAGCCCTCACCTCACGTCAGATGTAACATGTTGACCCTAGCCTTCACATCATGTCAGATGTAACATGTCGACTTTAGCCCTCACCTCACGTCAGATGTCACATGTTGACCTTAGCCCTCACCTCACGTCAGATGTAACATGTTGACCTTAGCCCTCACCTCACGTCAGATGTAACATGTTGACCTTAGCCCTCACCTCACGTCAGATGTAACATGTTGACCTTAGCCTTCACCTCACGTCAGATGTAACATGTTGACTTTAGCCCTCATCTCACGTCAGGTGTAACATGTTGACCTTAGCCCTCACCTCACGTCAGATGTAACATGTTGACTTTAGCCCTCATCTCACGTCAGGTGTAACATGTTGACCTTAGCCCTCACCTCACGTCAGATGTAACATGTTGACCCTAGCCTTCACATCATGTCAGATGTAACATGTCGACTTTAGCCCTCACCTCACGTCAGATGTCACATGTTGACCTTAGCCCTCACCTCACGTCAGATGTAACATGTTGACCTTAGCCCTCACCTCACGTCAGATGTAACATGTTGACCTTAGCCCTCACCTCACGTCAGATGTAACATGTTGACCTTAGCCCTCACCTCACGTCAGATGTAACATGTTGATCTTAGCTCTCACCTCACGTCAGATGTAACATGTTGACCTTAGCCCTCACCTCACGTCAGATGTAACATGTTGACCTTAGCCCTCACCTCACGTCAGATGTAACATGTTGACCTTAGCCCTCACCTCACGTCAGATCT
Organism: Ariolimax columbianus; assembly: GCA_036924085.1. Classification (NCBI taxonomy): domain Eukaryota; kingdom Metazoa; phylum Mollusca; class Gastropoda; order Stylommatophora; family Arionidae; genus Ariolimax; species Ariolimax columbianus. The sequence goes on along the minus strand of JAVGWX010000004.1, from coordinate 21,826,828 downwards.
AACATGTTGACCTTAGCCCTCACCTCATGTCAGATGTAACATGTTGACCTTAGCCCTCACCTCACGTCAGATGTAACATGTTGACCTTAGCCCTCACCTCACGTCAGATGTAACATGTTGACCTTAGCCCTCACCTCACGTCAGATGTAACATGTTGACCTTAGCCCTCACCTCACGTCAGATGTAACATGTTGACTTTAGCCCTCATCTCACGTCAGGTGTAACATGTTGACCTTAGCCCTCACCTCACGTCAGATGTAACATGTTGACTTTAGCCCTCATCTCACGTCAGGTGTAACATGTTGACTTTAGCCCTCACCTCACGTCAGATGTAACATGTTGACTTTAGCCCTCACCTAACGTCAGATGTAACATGTTGACCTCAGCCCTCACCTCACGTCAGATGTAACATGTTGACTTTAGCCCTCACCTAACGTCAGATGTAACATGTTGACTTTAGCCCTCACCTCACGTCAGATGTAACATGTTGACTTTAGCCATCACCTCACGTCAGATGTAACATGTTGACTTTAGCCCTCACCTAACGTCAGATGTAACATGTTGACTTTAGCCCTCACCTCACGTCAGATGTAATATGTTGACCTTAGCCCTCACCTCACGTCAGATGTAATATGTTGACCTTAGCCCTCACCTAACGTCAGATGTAACATGTTGACCCTAGCCCTCACCTCACGTCAGATGTAACATGTTGACCTAAGCCCTCACCTCACTACAGATGTAACATGTGGACTTTAGCCCTCACCTCACGTCAGATGTAACATGTTGACCTTAGCCCTCCCTTCACGTCAGATGTAACATGTTGACCTTAGCCCTCAACTTACATGTAACGTGCTGACCAAGGGCTACAGTGTAGAGGCAGAATATAGTCTTGGTCAGCTATGGTTCGCTGGCCCTGATGCAAGCCGCCAGTTATGAGTCACTGACTGCAGTCAGCTAATGCACTGCTGCGTCTTGATCTAAAGTCTGAAGTTACGAGTCACATTTTCTTTCATATGATGCCAAAACTCAACTGAATATTTCTCTTTTGATGAGAAGGGAATACAATATTAATTCATCAATGTATAACAATAAATGTTTATTGCGCTCAAATTTGCACCCATACGGTGACCTACATTTTACGACACACTAAAAGTACATCTAGAGAACGCACTTCTGAAAACGAGATTTGTATTGCAGTCTCACTAAATGAATCGGTTACGTCAAGTGTTCCAAATATGACAGTCGCTTTGCGATTTCTAGGGTACGACATCCCCCCCCCCCCCCCCCCTACCCTACATTGAACTTTAGAATAGTCGCCCTTTTTTCGACCACGTTCACTTGTGTTATTGTCCCCCCTTCTGACGCATGACAGTAACAAAGACGACAGTTCATACACACTTCCCGTGTCTCTTATCAAGCTATCGTAAGGAACATTGTCCCATGCCACAATTAATTAAAGTCTTTTCTTTTACATTCACGTAATTATTTGCAGTAATTACACAATCTATTTGTGATAATTTTATCATCACCATTCTTATAGTCGCATTACATCAGAAATCCTGCTCAATTATTCCCTCTTTGCTTCGCTGACGTTTTGAGAGCTGGCAATCTGTTGGGCTTATATAATCTTCAGCTGTCGCAGCTTAGACAGAACACATTAGCAAGACCTGGTTCTTCCACTTAGTTCATCAGACTCCACATGGATAGCTCTTTTCTGCGACAGCCAACTTTCTCGATAACTTCCGCTTCCGGCCAAAAGTCATGCCGGACACAATGACGCAGCCAATCAGCAGCGTGGAATTAACCAAGCAGTCCGCTAAAATGTTCCCACGTATTTCATTCTCGTCTTTATTCAAGTAGCTCTCTCGTGTTTTTTACTTATCGACTAAATCGGTCTGTGCTTACGAGAAAAATGGCCGAGGCATACACCTCTCCTGACATCACTTTTCAATCAAGCATTTTCCGGGCGTTTTGTCCGATTGTAAAAGTGAAGGCATGAATGATCTTGCCACAATTTCATGTAAGAATTTGTGTTGAGAGTATATGTATCGTCTGCACAGCCCCTCTTTATTAACAAACTATAGGCTAATTAAAACACCGACTTTGACACTAACATCAGTCGAGGAAGAAGAAACATGGCGCGTTATGACACAAATATCTTTTTTTCCATACTGCATTAAACGTCTATCTTCAGAAAATTTTCTAGATGTTACAATTGTGTATTAATATTTAATAATCAGGCGTACTAGATAAGCCATTTGTTCATTCTTTTCTCTACCTGTCATTATAATTAGATAGTTATTATCAGCTGTGCTGCGTCCTGTCCACGAGGAAGACAGTTTGGTCGTACCGTCGGGCATTATTAATAGTATGCGCGCCAACACCAACATAACCTTCATTTGTCTGAATGTTTGTATATCTACATTTTAATCGCCGTTTTTTTCAGAATCCCCTTTATTTGTACCTTATAACGACGTCAGCTGTATGGAGCATGACAGATCAGCCTGTGCGCCCTACTTGACCATTCTCCGATCTGCACCGTTAAACACCTCAAATGTATTACTACTTCGGTTTTATGTACAGCCAGTCAGACCATTTTTAACAAGCTTTTGATAATATTCTTTTGTATCATCTGCTCGATCATTCTGTTTTGGAAATTCGTTCTCATGTAACCTTAACTAGGTCATTGATTAAGTTGAATTCTACCCATGTCACTAAATCATGAATTCAGTTGTTTTCAATACATTATTTTTTTTTAAGGGGGCGGGGGGAGGGAGGGGGGGGAGGGGGGGAGGGGGGGGAGGGGATAAACAAATTGACAAAAGTAACAGACGGAATTGGCGCGCCTAATCAAATGTAAATATGACGTGCTATAACCAAATACTGAACTTGTTTTTCTCCCAACTTGATATAGCTGGGCTTTCATGAGGTTACCAAACAATGATATTGTATGTCTCTTACTCTAGATGATGGTCGGGAATTAATCTACAACCAATGAAAGTATCACATAATTAGAGCTGTCATTTGGATATGAGGGGAGGCATGGGAGTGAGAAGAGAACGAAATGACAGAAAAGCCTTACAATGAATATGTCATTGTTAAATGAGAACTGATCAACAAGTGTATGGCAGATAAAGCAGCCAGGGTAAAAGTCATGTACACAGAGATGGAAGATAAAGTCATGTCATATGCGTGTCAGTCTCTATAGACTGCGCGTTGCGCCCTGTGAGTTTTGTCCAGTTCTGTCTCCCGGATTTCGACACTGTCTGCTATGGCTGTAAAGGCCGATCCGCCAGTGACAGTCCCTGCTACAGATCGTACACACGTACTGAGGAGGCTGGCTTGCCTGGCTGTTCTTTGATCAGTCTTTCTCTTTTCTCTGCAGCCAGATGACATCTACGAGCGTCAGCAGTCACTATGCCCCCTCCAAATGACTTGTCTCCAGATAGCTCGATCCTGAACAATTTCTTCCCAGCCCTCGGATGGGATGTCGCATGACTTCATGTCCCTCTTGTATACGTCCTTCAAACGCAATGTGGGACGGCCAATTCTTCTAACTCCAATGACTAACTGTCCATAAAGGATATCCTTTGGGGGCCTCTCGTCTTCCATGCGATAAACGTGTCCCAACCACAGTAGACGTGGCTGGCTCAACATCGAGTACATGCTGTGAGTGTTTGCTCTCTGATAACAAACAAATACAAGACAGAAGATGCCGACAACCAAAGAAAACCACTGAATGTTTGAAAGGAACAGAAGGTGCATTATTGATGAGAATACAGAATATTGTAGAAAGAGTAACAACAATAACCATTAACAATCGGTATGAAACAGTTAAATTAGATGTGAACGGCCACCTCTGATTACATCATATCGTCAGGATAATATAGCCCCAGGAGACTGGAATAGTCTTGAGGTAATATCATATAACAGTAGAGGAAATGGAGCCGTAGGAGAATCTTCCACTAAGAATGACAGCACTTCTTTTGAATGACATTTACAAGAGAAGATAAATAGCAGAAGATTGACTAAAATCCATATTCGTTGCTATGTAGAAGTAACATACAGCCATTGATTGTGAAGACTACCCTCACAATTTATCTTTGCAACAGGAGACACAAATATTGTCATCATTATCACGAGAAGAGCGAGAACAAATATTTAAAAATAGAAATGAGTGAAACAAATTGAAGGATTGTCAAGCTCCAAGACAGACCCGTTAACATGAGCTTTAAAAGAACCATTCAGAAAAATGCTTTATCGACTAGACCAAGGAGTCCAACAAGGTAACAAAACTAACAGAAAAAGCAGGACCACATTCTTCTTCTTCTGCGGTCGTTCTCAATCTCCCGCTATCAAACCCTGATAGCGCTTAAGTAGCAGAATGTAGTCCAGAGAACGGAATGCGTTGTGTTGTAGTTTACAGTTTGACTGCGATATTTGCACCTTTCAGTCCAACACATCCGACTTCAGCAATCATTTTTTGGGTACCGGGTTAGCATTCCCTCTTCTATCCCTTCTCCTTAGCCAGTCTGCCCTGCTGCAGCCTGTTATCAAGGATCACCGCGTGGAGGTGTAGAAGGGTCTTGGCAGCTCTGGTGTGCTGGCCCTGACGCAAGCAGTTAGCTATGGGTCGCTGACCACTGCAGCTCATGCGCTGCTTAGCGTCTTGATCCCAGGAACACATTAAAAGACACCGTAAATTCTATCTAGGTACTGCAGAGTTGTCATATCTAGTAAAACATATATGTGACAAAACATCAGCTATACGCTTTTGTATTGAACTCAATCTGGTAGATTGTGTGATTGTTGCCAGGGGCTAGTCTGAAGTTGTTTAAATTCATCCTGGCCTTGTGCACCTCCTCTCCTTCATCATTCGTTCTCAATGTCTCACTACCTAGCCATAAAAAGGGTTTTGCGAGTAGCAGTATGTTGTCAAGAGAATGGAAGGCGTTGTGTCGTAGTTTACAGCTTGAATGCGATAATTGCACCTTTCGGTCCGACACATCCGACTTTAGCAGGCATTTTAGTACCTGGTTAGCCTTCTCTCTTTGATAATTTCTCCTTAGCCAGTCTACTCTGTTCCAGCCTGTTATCCAGGGTCGCCCGTGGAGGTTTAGAAGGATGTTTCCATCTCTGGTTCGCTGGCCCTGCGGCTGGCATTCTTCTTCTTCGTTTGTTCTCAATCTCCCGCTACCAAACCCTGAAAGGGCTTAAGTAGCAGAATGTAGTCCAGAGACTGCTGGCATTCAACTAAGGGTCGCTGACCGCTGCTGCTGGCATTCAACTAAGGGTCGCTGACCGCTGCAGCTCATGTACTGCTCAGCATCTTGATCCCGTCATGTGGACTGAAATAGCGTGTTGGGTAAAGGACTACTCTTTCAATCTCTCCATCTTATTGGTGGGCGAACGAGTATACACTTGTAGGGCCATCGAAACGTCACACTTCCTGTCCATCTTTTGTTAGGCATACTGACTTCATGCCTGGTCATCTGTAACTTTCTTAATAACCCAGTGAGTGTATGTGTATGTATTTATGTATGTAAGTATGTGTGTTATACTTTCTGTAGAAAACGAACACATACATTTTTTTTTAAAGTTAGTCTCTTGTTTCTTTTGTGTATTTGTTGTTGTTATCTATTAATATTTTCAACTATTTTTGTTTATGTGTAATCTTATTGGCAACTTCGCTAATGGTCCACTGGGCATTCCGTGGCGAAGTGGTTAAGCCGTCGGCCTCGTGATCAGGTGGTGTGGGTTCGTCTCCAGACTCCGCCGTCTTTTTCACGGGTGCTTGATGCGGAGTCCCCTGTATCTCGTAGTCGCCCCCTAGTCGTCTTGTCCTTGACTTGCCACTAGGGTCGGGCGGCACGAGACGAGAGAGTGGGGATAAAAAGTAGCGCAGTTAATCCTTACTAAAAATAGCGCTAGCAAAATTAATTATGCCATCATCGTCTACGATGGACGGCGGCCTTGGCCTTTGCCTTTTAATGGTCCACTGTATTGCACAATTGGCATATCTTGTCTAACACGGTCCTGTACTTTAAATAGATCCAAACGGGATCAAGAAGCTGAGCAGCAAATGAGCTGCGGTGGTCAACGACCCATAGCTGACTGCTAGCGTCAGGGCCAGCGAACCATAGCTGCCAAGACCCTTCTACACCTCCACGTGGTGATCCTGGATAACAGGCTGCAGCAGGACAGACTGAATAAGGAGAAGGGATCGAAGAGGGAATGCTAACCCGGTACTCAAAAATGCTTGTTGAAGTCGGATGTGTTATACCGAAAGGTGCAAATATCGCAGCCAAGCTGTAAACTACGACACAACGCATTCCGTTCTCTGGACTACATTCTGCTACTTAAGCCCTTTCAGTGTTTGTTAGTGGGAGATTGAGAACGAACGAAGAAGAAGATGAAAATAGATGCAAACACCAGCAGCCTTGATAAACAACAATAATGACATGATAAAGGCAAGGGGAAAACTGATGTATGACTGATTGCACGATAAACTGAATTAAAACACAAAGAGCAACTGAATTGCATGCATCCTTGTACCGAAGTAGTGGCCGGCCCCGAGACCTTTTCCCCAACTGTAATTCCCCATAGAGAAGATCTTTTAGTATTCTGCCATCATCCATCCTCGGAATGTGTCCCAGCCAGCGGAGCCTTGGATGACTAAGCATGGACAAGATTGTGACACTGCCTGTTCTCTCTAACACCTCAGTGTGTGGTGATCTTGTCTTGCCACCCAACGCCCAGAATTCTCCGTAGCCACCTCATTTGATAGCTGTTTAGCCGTCCCTGCTGGTGCATATAGGTAGACCATGTCTCTCTGCCGTAAAGAAGAGTGCTGAGGACACAGGCCTGCTAGACAAATATATATATATATCTGGCAAAGATGGCACCATAACTAGCTGCGCGTCTACATTTCTCTACTGTTTTGGATCATTATGGATGCCGCTAGACCACGGATTTGCCTGGAATTAACACTAGTCGACGACTTACACTTGTGTTCACGAAAACGTGGTGTTGTTTTCTGTCTGGACTTGTTATTTCGTTCTTTTTTTGGGTGATTTCTTCCATCCGTTTATCCTGGTCTGGACGCCGGCTGAATGGCACTACCCTTATACATGTGTCGTATTTCACGGGTTAGTTCTGCCGGTTCACCTTCACGAATTTGGCGTGTGGGAATTTTAGATGCTACTATGATGAGCTGAATACAGCTGGGGAAAGATGCCAGACTCACTCACACGCTGAGTGTTGTCCATACGACCTCTTGTGGTTATCGAAAAGGCACGACAAACTGCTATAGATGCCATCTCACCTTTCTACCCTGCGGACGGAAAGGCTTCGGTGGTAACACTGAGACAAAATCTGCATCCTATGTTATCTCCAGTCGTCTCGATGAATGTCTTGCCACTGGCAAAAGGTAGCTTAGTCCCTGTGAGTGAGGTTGACAAAAGGCGCAGTTTCTTCCTCACTTTAATCCAAATAACCGCGAAAGTCACCCATTTCAGCGGACACAGCAAGAGATAAGACTGTCCATACGGCTGAACAAAGAGAGTGGTCTTCATCACTTGTGATGGACAACTATATATATATATTTATATATGTAATAGAATACTTTGTTTTTATGTTGCGTTACACTAATTTTATATTCCATAATTCCGTTTTCGGTACAAAACGAAAATCTAAATACGATTTCGCCCTTGTCGATATGATGCTGTCGGTATGTGTATATATTTATATATCTTCAATTTTCTAGTATTTCATAGCATTGGTGGATATATTTACTCTCACATTATTCTATTTTCCACAATTTATTAGTTTTCATGGATCTACGTTTTCTCAAAGCTTTGTGATTTATATCATCACAGTTTTGATGTGTCCTTCATTGGAGTCTCTTCTCTCTAATTTATATAATTATGGTTTTGATGTGAGGACCATTCGGGTCTCTTCTCTCTAATTTATATAATTATGGTTTTGATGTGCCGACCATTGCGGTCTCTTCTCTCTAATTTATATAATTATGGTTTTGATGGGCCGACCATTGGGTCTCTTCTCTTTAATTTATAAAATTATGGTTTTGATGTGCCGACCATTGGGTCTCTTCTCTTTAATTTATATAATTATGGTTTTGATGTGCCGACCATTGGGGTCTCTTCTCTCTAATTTATATAATTATGGTTTTGATGTGCCGACCATTGCGGTCTCTTCTTTCTAATTTATATAGTTATGGTTTTGATGTGCCGACCATTGGGGTCTCTTCTCTCTAATTTATATAATTATGGTTTTGATGTGCCGACCATTGGGGTCTCTTCTCTCTAATTTATATAATTATGGTTTTGATGTGCCGACCATTGGGGTCTCTTCTCTCTAATTTATATAATTATGGTTTTGATGTGCCGACCATTGGGGTCTCTTCTCTCTAATTTATATAATTATGGTTTTGATGTGCCGACCATTGCGGTCTCTTCTCTCTAATTTATATAATTATGGTTTTGATGTGCCGACCATTGGATCTCTTCTCTCTAATTTATATAATTATGGTTTTGATGTGCCGACCATTGGGTCTCTTCTCTCTAATTTATATAATTATGGTTTTGATGTGCCGACCATTGCGGTCTCTTCTCTCTAATTTATATAATCAAAGTTCTGATGTGTCCTTTTAGTTCTTGTTTTACTAATTAATACAATTGTAGTCCTGATGTACAGTCATTCAATTTGGTATATTATACAATAATCCATTTGGTGGCGCTAAACCCATTTAATTTCTACTATGTCGCAGATTTGGTCAAGCTAAATTTATCTTGTAATTTTAAATTTTCAAATTTGTCGTTGTTTGAGTTGGTCTACGTATTTCATTTTCTGTTCTAGTTTTCAACTATAAGACAGTGTTTGTATGTTTGTGTGTTTATAAATGTATCAAACTTTCTGTTTTCCAATACATAGTTTGACTTGGATTTTTGTTGGAATGTGTTTTCTATTTGACTGTCCTTTAAAAATAAGTGTAGTTAAATATGTTCATATATTTGTCTGTTTAATATACCATAACTTAGTTTGGTCTTACTTAGTTACGTTCAAAGTCTGGAAACTTTATTTCAAATATAATAAACGTTATTTATTGCTTACATTAACTTACTTAGAATAATAGCTACTGAATTCGATAACGCATTTTGTACATCAAAAACTAGCCCATTCTTTTAGGCACTTTAGAATATGCACACAATCAACTGTCCTGCTGGCAATGTTAGGGCCATAAAGTTATGTATTAGGCCAAGCATAAACACTTAACCAGATACACAGCTAATCAGGCATACAGGCGACCTCAGTTGGGACAATACCATATGCGGGGAAAACCGCACAATTTCAGGGTTCGCAGCCGCTGATAATTTCCCATTCATTGGGAAAAATGGCGGTAAATTCCAAGGGGAAAATAGTGACCTAGTTTATCAATAATATGCAGGGGCGTTTAGCCGGCACTCTCCCTCTTCTCTCAATTGTCCGCCACTGCCTTCAACCCAACATACGCTCGCAATAGGATGTGTAACGTATGTCCTTCAATAGGCTTACACTTTCTTTACTTGGTTGTCATAAACGGAACACGGTCAAACGATAAAGGTAAGGCTGATAACAGGCACTGATAGTCATCGGCGATAAAGTGTTAGACGTTCTTAGACACTGTCTCATCTTTTTATGAGCTGATATTATCAGCTGTCATCCTCAATTATAATATACCCTTATACAGCAGAGTAGACTGAGGCGTTCGTGAAGCAGGAAGCGAACCTGGCTCATTCTCTGTAAGAGACACGCGCTCTAGCTAACTGTAAAATAATGTTAAAGGTAGTATTACTATTGTCTCTTCTATTTGTACTTTCATCGGTCGACCTTCTTAACAAACAATCGCTTGACAATTCTTGAAAAGAGCCTCAGTACTAATGGGATATATCTTATCTCTGAACAGTTTCGTTCACATGTCATCTGAGTAGCACATGCAGGAGGTAACACAGTAGGATAGACGTTAACCCAGAAAACGCCTTGTAAGGAAGGACATTAACTGACAGGGGTATGAAACAAATCTTTTCACGGGACAGCATATCCACGAGTTTGAATATTTGCAACATTGAAATTGCATTGTTTGACGAACTAGCAGCCCTGAAGAAAGTAACATGGCAGTCCTTACAGAGCAATGCAACTGGGGAGAATATGATTGTCCGATGTTAGCCATCAATCGCACACGTATTTCGTTTGTTTTATCTTTTATGTACTCAATGGGAGACACGCCCAGTTGGGTCACAGCTTACAAGTGGAATCTGTATGTTACCAGTTTCTTCATTACCAAACCTAAGATTCGAACTCACAAACTTCTTATTACCAAACTTACATTTTATCCACGTAACCATCTTGATGCGATGATGAAACACGTAATACATATGTAAATAAACGTACTACTCTCGATCCCGAAGTCTGTTGCAGCTTTCCCACAGTCTTGCTGGCCATTTTCCGAACATGTTCTGTTGCACTTTATCTGAACTGTCCTTTCAGTCTTTAAGGCTTCAGTATGTCCTTCTGTGTGTCTTTTTGTGTGTCTTTTTGTGTGTTTTTTGTGTCTTTCTGTGTGTCTTTCTACGTGTCTTTCTGTGTGTCTATCTGTGTGTCTTTCTACTTGTCTTTCTGTGTGTCTTTCTGTGTGTCTTTCTACTTGTCTTTCTGTGTGTCTTTCTGTGTGTCTTTCTGTGTGCCTTTCTGTGTGTCTTTTTGTATGTCTTTCTACTTTACTGGCTAACGAGTTCTCCTGACATGGATTGTCTTCGCCAGTATTCCATCTTCAAGGCAAACCATGGTTTAAAAGTCCAGACTTCTTGTTCTCCTATGTCACCTGCTTTACAGAACATCAACCTAGTGGTGTGCCTGCTGAGAAGCATATCATTGCATTACAGCCAGTATGACTAGATTCACCTTCTTCAGGATGTTCCGTGATATGGAGAAAAAAAACTACCCGATCCTGATACCAGAGAAAATCTTCCCAGATTAAAGAACTCAATACGTTATTGGGCCGTTGAAACTGTCTCCATACAGTTTCGCTCCGGTTTCGTAATTGGATCATTGAATCTGTCTCCATGTGGTCATCAGAGTAGTTCGAGTTTGAGATTCCTCGTGTAGATTGTCTTGTTTCTTTTTCGGTCATTGTTTCTTTGTTTTTATCTACGAAATTGGACACAAGGGATATGTATAATTTGTCAAATTTCCCAGCTTCTGGCAGTGCTTTCCAGTGCAACTCTGTAATTGTACCTCATCATGCGCTGTTGTTTCTTTTTAATACATATTTTTAATCGTGGTGAGTTTCCTGGATGTTTCTGAGTTGTTCCAGTAGTCTGCTTGATGGTTAAGCCATTTTTCTTGCATATTGAATTCAGCTCTTCGGTCTGCGTTCATGGCATCAACTCTATTGTTGTTCTAGTGTACACGTCTTCTAGTGTAGACTTCAGATTTCACAATATGTGGTGGGTTACATTCCGACAGAATTCTCGAAGTGGATTTCAGATTTCATAAGATGTGTGAAATAATTTGTGCAACAGATAATTACACTGACGACACGCAGACGAAATACGAAGTTAAAGATAATTAATCTCATTTCAAATATCATCATCAATTTTTCATCGGCTTATCAGCCTAGCATAATTTGAATTACGTTTGGAGCATAGGGGGTAGAGTTTTCTTTCCACTGGTGAGTATCATCTGTCGTCTTGTACTCTCAGAACGTTGGTTTCCTTCAGTCTCCTTTCCCATCTCAGTTCACTGATTTTCTCCCAGTCCGCTTATACATTTCAACTAGTTCCCTCAAACCTATCAGCGGGTTCTAGTTCCCTCAAACCTAACAGCGGGTTCTAGTTCCCTCAAACCTAACAGCGGGTTCTAGTTCCCTCAAACCTAACAGCGGGTTCTAGTTCATTCAAACCTAACAGCGGGTTTTAGTTCCCTCAAACCTAACAGCAGGTTCTAGTTCCCTCAAACCTAACAGCAGGTTCTAGTTCCCTCAAACCTAACAGCAGGTTCTAGTTCCCTCAAACCTAACAGCGGGTTCCAGTTCCCTCAAACCTAACAGCAGGTTCTAGTTCCCTCAAACCTAACAGCGGGTTCCAGTTCCCTCAAACCTAACAGCAGGTTCTAGTTCCCTCAAACCTAACAGCGGGTTCTAGTTCCCTCAAACCTAACAGCGGGTTCTAGTTCCCTCAAACCTAACAGCAGGTTCTAGTTCAGAGCATGTTTGATTAGGCAGCTTGATCGATCGCTTAGTAAATACTATATTTTTTATAAATGTGATTTCCAAACGTATTTCTTTACGTTACATTTTGAGAATACCAGTTTTTGCAAATGCCACACCGAGTTATTTATTGTTTTAAAAAATTGTTGTAAATGTTTATAGAACATAGAATAAAACTATGTTATAGTATTTCCAAGATACATCAAGAATGAAATACAACTGTATCAAAACATGAAATATGCAAATAAATGCGAAACTTAATGAGAGATGTGTGAGTTTGGTTCATGGGGTCAAGATGGTGATCAGTGCACGCGCTGCAGCGGTCAGAGACCGCAAGCTGACTGCTGCGTCAGGGAAAGCGAACCAGAGCTGACTGCTGCGTCAGGGTCAGCGAACCAGAGCTGACTGATGCGTCGGGGCCAGCTAACCAGAGCTGACTGCAGCGTCAGGGCCAGCGAACCAGAGCGGCCATGACCCTTGTCCACCTTCACGCGATGATCCTAGATAACAGTCTGCAACATGGCAGACTGAGTAAGGAGAAGGGGTCGAAGAGGGAAGGCTAACACGGTACTCAGAAATGTCTGCTGAAGTCGGATGTGGGGGACTGAAAGATGCAAATCTCGTAGTCACGCTGTAAACAATGATTACACGCATGCCGTTCTCTGACAACATCCTGCTACTTGCAAAACCCTTTGTGGGGCTTGGTAGCTGGAGTTTCAGAACGAAAGGAGAAGAAGATAAAGAAGAAGGAGTTTGTTCCATCATGTAATCTGGTATATAAGGGTTTATTTCAGAAAAAAACAACTCATTTCATGACCGTTTTAAAACATTCGTTCTTTTTGTAGTTTCCTATATTGTCAAAAGAAAATGTTATGTACACAACATGGCGTAGAGAACTGGAGATATCGGTGGATCTCTTTAACGAAGACACTCATCGTGTCAGGTTGTCATTCCTTACTTTGGAAGATGTGGGAGGGCTAGTTAATGTATGTGTGCCTCAAACCTCTGTGGTACTCATCATGTTGGGGTCACGGGCGGCGAAAGCGCTGACATTCTGGTTTCAAAGACACCCATTATGGGTGCAATAGATATGGATTTGGGTGATATTTTGAAGTTTACAGTGATCTCCAGTTAGATGATGGTACCTCTATAGACAATGCTGAAATTAACAGAATACAGAGTTCTAAAATGAAACGAGTCGAGCTTATTATGGCTTGACTTGGATTCATTCGTTCTCAATCTCCGACTACCATACCATGAAAGGACTTAAGTAGCAGAATGTAGTCCAGAGAACGGAACGCGTTGTGTCGTAGTTTACAGCTTGACTACGATATTTGCACCTTTCGGTCCAACACATCCGACTTCAGCAAGCATTTTTTAGTACCGGGTTAGCATTCCCTCTTCGATCCCTTCTCCTTAGCCAGCCTGTTAGGTGTGGAGGTGTAGAAGGGTCTTGGCAGCTCTGGTTGGCTGGCCCTGACGCAGCAGTCAGCTATGGTTGGCTGGCCCTGACGCTAGCAGTGAGCCATGGATCATGACCACTGCAGCTCATGCGCTGCTCAGCATCTTGATCCCGAGCTTAGTATGACCATGAGAGAACGGAGAATGGATGTGTATATCCAATGGGTTACAGAAACCATCAGTATCCATACCATTCGCTATTTTCTGAGAGATATCGAACGCCTATAGGCATGCCGGAAGGGGAATGAAGCTGACAAATACAGAATTTACTGAAGCAGAGCTAAACATTTAGCAACTTTGATCTCATCGTGACAAACGTGTTACCGTTAAGCGGTAAGCCAAAGATTAAAGACGTATGTCGACGTTTTGCTATAAACCTGCCGACGTGAGTATCAGTTGGATCAAGTGAAACTTAAATTTGTGTTTAAATCTGTTTGATTAGTGGCCATGATTCGTCTTGATAGTGATGCTTTATTTATTAATATCTGATTTGCTTTTTTCATGTAACAGACTGGTCCGGCGAGCACTCTCCTGAAGTTGTTGTTTTTGTTTCTAGTTTCAAGATGCCGAGCAGTGCATTAGCTGTAGAGGTCAGCGACCCAAAGCTGACTTCTATCGTCATTGTCAGCGACCCAAAGCTGACTTCTATCGTCAGTGTCAGCGAACCAAAGTTGACTTCTATCGTCAGTGTCAGCGACCCAAAGCTGACTTTTATCGTCAGTGTCAGCGACCCAAAGCTGACTTCTATCGTCAGTGTCAGCGACCCAAAGCTGACTTCTATCGTCAGTGTCAGCGACCCAAAGCTGACTTCTATCGTCAGTGTCAGCGACCCAAAGCTGCCTGCTGGCGTCAAGGTCAGGGACCTAGAGTTGCCAATATAGATTTTCTACGTCATGTTTGTCTTCCCTCTTAGTTCTTAGTCGACATGTACTTCTTTAGGGGCAGATGCCCTTGTGCAGGTCCCACTCAGTCGACCTGTACTTCTACAGGGTCAGATGCCCCTGAGCTGGTATGAGCTTTGTGTAGCCGGGATACGGATTTCCTGCTTAGCGGGCTAGGCTCGAGCAGCTTAATACTCCGCTGCGTTGGGACAATCGCTTACGGAGAGTAGTTAACTGATGTGGAGTTCATCTTAATAGACTCAAACACTAGAGCAAAGTAGACCCGCACCCTGTTAGGCGTCATCTATGCTGCTCTAACCAAACCACCTACCCATGGCCGGTGTTATGCCGTGTCACACAGTCGCCTCTTACGACATGCTCTCTGTGAGGCAGTGGTGCTACTCTTGTCCTTGTCACACACAAAGACCCCGACAGACCACTCGATCCCTAATATTTTATCCAGGCTGCATGGTTGAAGTCTGCTTCCAGAGTGGCTTACTTGAAGACAGAATAGGGTCTTGGAGGCAGCCAACTAGGAGAATGCTATCAGCTACGTTTCTGCCGCAGCCTCCGCTCCCTTTTTCAATTTGATGAACATATGAATTGTCAGCGTGCTGTGGCCTGTTCGTAATTCTTCTTCTTCTTCTTCTTCTTCTTCTTCTTCTTCTTCTTCTTCTTCTTCTTCTTCGTACGCTGTCAGACGTCAACCTTAATTTTTTTCGAAAAAAAACAGCGGTTATCTTGAGGCTGTAGACACTGCCATAGAGCTTGTCTAGTGTTGCCACTGGTGATGGCCACATCTGCTTTCTCTCATCCTTGTATGTCGGGCAGTTTTGCAACAGATGTTCAGCGGTCATTTTCCCAGTACCGCACCTGCATTCGTCAGTGCCACCTATCTTCAATTTGTTGAATAGGTGGTACCTCAGTCTATTGTGGCCAGTGCGAAGTCTGAAGACCACGACCTGCTCTCTTCTGTTCAACTGGTAATACGTATCGTTTTTGGTGTTGCCAGTATGTTCTGTTTCCCATTCTGTCATGTATCTAGCTCTAATAAGCCTTTTTGACTCTTTGTATGTCACACTAGTATCTGGTTGTGGTAGTCTTGCACCTTCTTTTGCCAGTCTGTCTGCATCTTCGTTGCCTTGGATGTTACAGTGAGATGGAACCCACTGTACCACTACTATTTTTGGTGCGGACTGCTGGCATAGTTGACAGAGTGCTGCTCTTAAATCATTAAGTTCAGTATTTTTCTGGCTTTTTAGTGGTGTGACTACGGCCAGGGTATCTGTAAGCAGGACTATATGGCTTTCATTTCTTTGTTCGTAATTTTAATTTGTCGCTTAATCTCTTCTTGGTCAGGAGCAGTATGACTATTGTATTTCCGATTCTGAGTGCCGTTTGTGCCATTTGTTTTTGAATGTTTGTTATCGTTGTCTTTATCTTTTCCTATATAACTATATCTTCAGTTTGAGTGCTGCTTCCTTCCTCTTTGACTAATCGATATGCGTCTTCGTTTCAATTTGCCTTACTGTGTGCAGTAATCCCATACATTTTCACTCTGTTGAAACTATGTTGCTGTCGTTGTTGTTGTTATTGTTGATGCTGTTGTTGTTGTTGTTGTTGTTATTGTTGTTGCTGTTGTTGTTGTTGCTGTTGTTCTTGTTGCTGTTGTTGTTCTTGTTGCTGTTGTTGTTCTTGTTGTTGAATGCCTACAATGAGTAGGAGTACTCTATTGTGCGCCCTAAAAAGGACGTTAAGTGGCGGGTTGTCGTAGCTTTTCTCACATCCCGAGCGTGCTGATGAAGGTAGACCGGGGTCCTCCAGGCGGATGTGCTATGCTTAGCTTCATCTGCGTGTCGCTCACTACTACGGGAATCACGTCGATCCCTCACCTTGTTAGCCAGGCTGCAATGAAAACCGCCCTATTTCCGGAAGGGTTTCGAAGAATCCAAGGTGAGGGTCTTGTCCAGTATGTTGACCAGACGTTAGTCTTCCTTCCCTGTTAAAATTATAGTTTGTACTTATCAGGACGGACGAAGGTCATACCACAAAGGTGTCCTGTCCATAGTCAGTGTAGTAGTGTCAAGAGAAACAGTCGGTCAGGAACAACAACACCAGAAAACGACAAGGTCTTCTTTCTTGGCGAAAAACGCTGACCCACCCTAGAGAAAACCAACTGACACACCATAATTCAACACAACCCATCCTTTTAGGACTGAGCACGGCCTTCAGGACACAATACCAAAATAATTAACCAAACTATTTCCATTACTTTGGTCTACGAGGAGAATTCACAAAGCTGATGAATAAAAGCAGCTTGCTGGTGCTGTCCCCATATACTGTCCGGGCTAGATCATTTTGTCTCTAGGTTTTGAATGCATGACCTCGTGGTCAGTCAGAAGTCCGACATACAGACGCTTTGACCAGTCGCGCAGTTCTGATACGGCATCAACAACAACAGTAACAACAACAACACCCAGTCTGGGGTTGAATGGAACATGCTTTGGTTAAACTAAAAGTCAACTTTGCAAATCAACCGAACCTGCGTTACGGTCGATGATCTCTGACCGGCTTCTAGAACAAATTCGAAGAGAAAGATGTGAGAAAAGTAAAGAAACGTTATACGTTTAGAACAAATCTAACACAAATCAAGAACAAATTAGAAGAGATAACTATGAGAAAAGTCAGTAACTGTTACAAATTAGAAGAGAAAGTTATAAGAAAAGTCAACAAACGTTATACATCTAGAACAAATCCATAACAAATTAGAAAAGAAATCTATGAGAAAAGTATGTAACTGTTACACATCCAGAACAAATCCAGAACAAATTACAATATAAATCTATAAGAAAGGCAAACAAATGCAACACATCTAGAACAAATGTAAAACAAATTAGAAGAGAAAGCTATGAGAAAAAAATACTCTACAAAATGACAAAGATTTTAAAAATATAAAATAGAGAAACTGAAGACATAAATAGTGAATAGACATTCTTAGAAACAGCAACAACGGTTACACTTAACAAGATATGTGGAACACAGAACTTAAGACGTGGCAAAGAAAACATAAATGTCTGATGGAATGCTAAAGTTCTAGAATCAATACAGACTAAAAAGAAACCATACAAAACATGGCAAATGTCAATGAAACGATTATGTTACTTATCAAATGACATGACGAAATACGAAACGAGTAATTAAAATAGCAAAAAAGATGAATTAAGACGCTAATATGGAAAGCAACTTTTATCCATATGCAAAAATTGCCCAACACATTTGAACACATGTGTCAACGCAATGACGATGATAGATGAAAACATGACTTCAAACATAAGTTGCATAAAGAGAGCTACACTATTTAGCTAGCATGCAAGAAAAACATGGAAAGCTTGAGAGTACTTTCAACAAATTAAAAATACCAATTGTCAGTCACGGACAAACAATATTTATCCACAAAAATAAAGACACTATGGTATGGGTTGAAAGAAAATATTCAGCCTATGAACAATTCACCTGGTATAACAATTAAAACAATTCACCTGGTATAACAACTAAAGCAATTCAAGCTCTTTAGGAGACATGGAGAAAATGGTTAGAGCGAATTTTACAGAGAGCATGGAAACACAAGAAGAGTACCAGACGATTGGCAACAAGCTTCAATATCATCAATCTGGAAAAGAAAAGGCAGTAAAAGAGACAGCGAGATATGTCGGTACTAAGTAATACAAGAAAAATGTCAGCATAACTGCATTTATAGATCGAAGAAAGATGTTGATAGGAATAAACGTTGGACAATATTAGAAGACAATGGAATATAAGAACACTCGTAGATAATGTGAGAGCAGTGTACCACGAGAATAGAAATGTTATGAGAACAACTGGCGGAGTCACAGTTTCTTTAGAAATAACTACAGACATACCAGAATGTATGCTTCCGCCATTAATGTTCACCATTTAAATGAACATAATCAAAGCAGAAGACGACCAAATTGAGACACCAGAAGCACATTTCAGCATAACAATTACTGTTTGCAAAATACAAGTTCAACTATAGATTACAAAATGACACGAACACAGTCTTGGACAGATAAAATATAAAAGATTAGCACATCAATGTCGGAAACTAAAGATGTGCAGGTCCACTTGACATGCAAGCAACAACATCAAACTTTGGCAGGACCAACAGTTCACATATATGGGACATGTAACAAAAGGTGGAAGATCTGATAGACACATTTAAACTAGATACCAGAAAGCTTTTTCTACGACCTGCCAACTTGGAATCCTGCTATTCAAACAGGCATGTTAATGTCTATTGCCAGATAGCCGAAGGCTAACCGTTATAGATAGTGTAGACTTCCTGCGGCTTACTAGGCCTGAGGGAAGGTACGAATAATTTTGATAGATTTTTAAGGATAATTTTTAAATTTTGCCCAGGTAGCGGTAGTTAAGCCTGCTCAACTTTCACTACTGCCTAAACAGTCGGACATCAGCTGGGTATCAAAGCAACAACTGGTAAAAAGTATATATATATACCAAGTGTGTGCTACCAACATCAAACATGGTCCATACCCAAGGCACGAGATAGGAAATGGACAATATGTGAAATGAAAAATCATTACTGTTAACAGGAGAAATAATGGTATTAGAAATACAGTAGGAACTAGCGCTTGTGTTGAAGTACATTTTGAAACCAAAAAAATAGGAAGGTACCGTTATCTTACGGGAATGCAATCTGATTAACTATAGCTACACACAAGGCCTGGTCACAAGACACGAGGCAGTCTGCGTGACAGAGGGATAGATGATATAATAACAATCTTACAAGACGGGCTTACAACACTGGCTTACAACAAGCGAGGCAAGACACTTGGGCCAAGACAGGCAACAATATCTCCGCATGGGGCTTAACAGCACAAGTGGGTGGGAAGGTATATCAGGAGGTAAACAGGGGAAGGTAAGTCAGGAGGTAAACAGGGGAAGGTAAGTCAGGAGGTAAACAGGGAAAGGTAAGTCAGGATGTAAACAGGGGGAGGTAAACAGGGGACGGTAAGTCAGGAGGTAAACTAGGGAAGGTAAGTCAGTAGGTAAACAGGGGAAGGTAAGTCAGGAGGTAAACAGGGGAAGGTAAGTCAGGAGGTAAACAGGGGAAGGTAAGTCAGGAGGTAAACAGGGGAAGGTGCAGATAACATATCAAGTTGCTGCGAAACAAACTTTCTGTAATTGTGTTACAAACTTGCAACCGTTTCAAGACAAATGCAGACCAACTAAGCGTATGAAAAGCAGGAAGGCAACAGTGCAAAATGATTGGGTTTGAACCCCAGACTATAATACTCTTCATTCTACCAATCTATAAATAGGCAACTGACTTACAGTTAGGTAGTACAAGGCATCGAGGCAAGTTCACCCCACCTCAGAAAAGGCTGACACAAAATACAAAGATGTATCTTATACTTTATATTCAGTGACTAATATTGGGTTCTCTTGAACTTTAACAGAGCACAGGCGGCGCCAACAAAGACAATGACTTTAATATCCCAGACTTTAGACTTGGCTGCTACAATAAAATAAAAAAGCCATAACAAGTGAACCATATAATACACGCCAATAAAGTACCCAAAGCAAAAAGGCACATACTTAATTGGTGAGAGTTATCCAAAACAACATCCGTATATGCTCTCGACATGTCTTTCAGTTATTGCCAGATCGACTGGGAATTAGGAAATGGTGTTTCTGTTCCACTGACAATCGATGGGCGGCTATATGGTGTTGAGGGAATGGCCGGGTGTCGAGTTTTGATCGGCTTCTTTGAAATATTAGTAAATGGCGTGTAATTGAGACCCCTCCAACTCATCGATTTATAATCAAACGTTTAATGATCTCTAGCTAAATATTCCTTTTGTACACTTCTTATTTTAAGGAAGTGTACTTTGAATTTCGCAAGGCCCTTATGACACGCCATGACCTAGAACTCCGCACCTCTCCAAAAAGGGTTTGAAGGCAAATTCTTGTGAAATGTAGGCTCCCATTTCTGGAACAAATAATTGATATCGAAATTATGAATGAAATGTGAAATTCTTGTGAAATACACGAATTATATTAACGCGAGGGTGGGGTCCAAAAGAACATAGTTTGAGATTGCAATATATATATATGTGTGTGTGTGTGTGTGTTTTCACGAGAAATAAACTTTCACGCTCAAATCAGTGGAGATCAGAGGTTTCAATCATAATAGTTCCACGCCTATTGAGTCAGTTTTTCAATAGAACTGACAAGATAAATTTGGTGGGATAATTACTGTCAGTGTACACGAGCTACTGTGCTACATAACTAGACAAACAGACTCCGGTGATCTTGGGCAGACTCCAACGTGAAGCAATCTATTTTCTCATAAACATAGAAGGCGTAAAATACACATATTGATCGGGGAATTAATGGCCTAATTTGCGACACCAAGGTGTGCTATTTTCTTGAATTCTGTTAGTTCTCTTTCGTAATTTACAATAATTAAAGTAGAGAGTAAAATAGCACAGCATTGACTGACTTTGAATGATTTTTGTCACAGCACGGATACAGATAACTGCTTGATTGTGTGGCGGGAAGCAATTTGACTGTACCGGGGCCATGACAAAACAGTCAGCAGAAAGATATTTTAGAATTCAGAGATCAAGAATGTCGACTTTTATTTTATTTCACCTCTGGCGTTACAACTTAATTTTGTTTGCTTATTGATTTTAGATTATAATAGCACACAAATCTCATGCACTGCCGTTTTTGAATGTCATTTCACAGAACGATCTTTTCTTGTTATCTTTCCCCTTTAGGATCATCAACCGTTTGGTGGAACGCCATTGGCTATGCTGGCAGCCCAGTGCAGTAAGATTAAGAGCAAATCTCCGCCAACTCTTGCTGATGCAACTGCTGGAAAGTCATTCATGCCTTGGAAGAAACATTTTCACAGCTGCCCGTCCCCGGGACCCATTCATCATCACATCTCCTCACAGCGTGTCGGATCGCTGAACCACTCGCCCCTTCAAATGTCCAACAACTTGCCGTATCCTCGCTCTGCAGTTGTGTCATCCAGTTCACATTCTTCATATCCAAACGAGCTCTTCTACACAGGGCCTGGTTCCGGTTCTCACGTTGCGCCACAGACCTCAGATCTCTCACAGACGTCCTTACTTCAGAAGATGCACGGAGAAAATGGATTAGGCAACCACGGTTTCGGATCAATGTATTCTCGAGTGCCATCTATGTCAGGTGGGTACGAGCCAACTTGGCCGTTTCCCAACATACCAACCACCCACCCTGGCGCCACTCAAGGACTCAAACATAATGAAATGGCGCATACAGTCAACGGTGGAGGTGCCACGTGGTGGGACGTTCACCCAGCTGCAAACATGCACTCTGCAGGTAGCAATTGGCTTTCTGATTCTTCAACTCTCCATGGACATATCGCTGCCTCATACCCTGGTCCAGACTACCATATAGGCCACCCACTTGCCACCAACCCTAGCCTCCTGTCCTCACAGCAGCATATTCTACAGGACACGTACAAGTCTATGCTTCAACCCTCACAACAAGATCTAACTCTCAACAACAGTCCAGTTTCGCCGTTTCTACCTCGGCCGACGCTTCCCGGGTTGCCTAGTCCCAGAAACTCTCGTCGCTACACAGGAAGAGCGACATGTGACTGTCCCAACTGTCACGAGATTGACAGATTAGGCAAGTTCTCTATCACTTTCTTACTATCGACAGCTGCACTTTCCAATCATCAATAATTATTCTTTAGACGTGTTTAGTAGTAAGTAGCATGTTCTTTACAGAACATCGCTTCTCACAACCGCCACCTATTTGGCCTGTTATAAGTTTTTTGGTAAGTGTGCAGTACCGTAGGTTGCCATTACTTTCCGTACGTGGAGCATTCGCCCGAGAAAAAATCCAGTGCCTGTCAAACTGGACACAAGTGGGAATTGAACCCGTAACATTGGGATTGTGAAAGCCGAGCGAGTTTCACCCCTAGGCCACACAGTCTCTAGACGCGTTTAGTCATTCTATAATTGCTGTGGCAAATCCGTCTGGGATAATAAGGTTGATAAACTATGGCTGCCTGTCCCAACAGTCGCCGCACAGTATGAAGGCTAGTTTATGGTTTTACCCAGCATCTATCAATAAAACAGACCATAACGGGGTTCCAACCCGTGTCTCATGATTACAAGACCAAGATCCTTACCTGTCGACCACCATGTGGTTATTAAGCTGAGCAATTTCTAGGACGTTAGCAACTGCTATCACAATCCAATTACTAACCAGACAATCCAATTACTAACCAGACAATCCAATTATTAACCAGACAATCCAATTACTAACCAGACAATCCAATTATTAACCAGACAATCCAATTACTAACCAGACAATCCAATTACTAACCAGACAATCCAATTATTAACCAGACAATCCAATTACTAACCAGACAATCCAATTACTAACCAGACAATCCAATTATTAACCAGACAATCCAATTACTAACCAGACAATCCAATTACTAACCAGACAATCCAATTATTAACCAGACAATCCAATTACTAACCAAGCAATCCAATTATTAACCAGACAATCCAATTACTAACCAGACAACCCAATTACTAACCAGACAATCCAATTACTAACCAGACAATCCAATTACTAACCAGACAATCCAATTATTAACCAGACAATCCAATTACTAACCAGACAATCCAATTACTAACCAGACAATCGAATTATTAACCAGACAATCCAATTACTAACCAGACAATCCAATTACTAACCAGACAATCCAATTACTAACCAGATAATCCAATTATTGACCAGACAATCCAATTACTAACCAGACAATCCAATTATTAACCAGACAATCCAATTATTAGCCAGACAATCCAATTACTAACCAGACAATCCAATTACTAACCAGACAATCCAATTAATAACCATACAATCCAATTACTAACCAGACAATCCAATTACTAACCCGAAAATTCAATTATTAACCAGACAATCCAATTACTAACCAGACAATTCAATTACTAACTAGACAATCCAATTACTAACCAGACAATCCAATTACTAACTAGACAATCCAGTTACTAACTAGACAATTCAATTACTAACCAGACAATCCAATTACTAGCCAGACAATCCAATTACTAACCAGACAATCCAATTACTAAACAGACATTATATTCCACTTTCACCCAGTTTCTGTACACAAGCGCTCGTTTTGACCTTTAAGCAAACCATTTTAATTATAAGCCTTAAGAAACATTTCAAATAACCTATTATATGAGAACCCTCTGCGCGCCATTATCTGAAATCCTTAACAGAAGACATAACGCCCCGAAGAAACGCGTCTACGATAAGTTGCAATATAGGACTTCCCTGTTGCACTGCTTGCTTGTTAGTTGTCACCTTGCCGAAGGCATGTTGCTTTTGATTACCTTAGCTAAAACTTCGTGTCAAGCACAGCGATTTTTTCTCTGTGTGCTGTTTTTCTTTCAGTTGCAAATTGATATTGGGGTATGCTGTGTATAAGTGAAGACACATGACTAGCGATAACCTTTGTAACAAATCTTGTTCAACTATGCTTATCCACGATAATTTATGTAACAAATCTTGTTCAACTATGCTTATCCACGATAATCTCTGTAACAAATCTTGTTCAACTATGCTTATCCACGATAATCTCTGTAACAAATCTTGTTCAACTATGCTTATCCACAATAATCTCTGTACCAAATCTTGTTCAACTATGCTTATCCACGATAATCTCTGTACCAAATCTTGTTCAACTATGCTTATCCACGATAATCTCTGTAACAAATCTTGTTCAACTATGCTTATCCACGATAATCTCCGTACCAAATCTTGTTCAACTATGCTTATCCACGATAATCTCTGTAACAAATCTTGTTCAACTATGCTTATCCACGATAATCTCTGTAACAAATCTTGTTCAACTATGCTTATCCACAATAATCTCTGTACCAAATCTTGTTCAACTATGCTTATCCACGATAATCTCTGTATCAAATCGTGTTCAACTATGCTTATCCACGATAATCTCTGTACCAAATCGTGTTCAACTATGCTTATCCACGATAATCTCTGTACCAAATCGTGTTCAACTATGCTTATCCACGATAATCTCTGTATCAAATCGTGTTCAACTATGCTTATCCACGATAATCTCTGTATCAAATCTTGTTCAACTATGCTTATCCACGATAATCTCTGTAACAAATCTTGTTCAACTATGCTTATCCACGATAATCTCTGTACCAAATCTTGTTCAACTATGCTTATCCACGATAATCTCTGTATCAAATCGTGTTCAACTATGCTTATCCACGATAATCTCTGTACCAAATCTTGTTCAACTATGCTTATCCACGATAATCTCTGTATCAAATCGTGTTCAACTATGCTTATCCACGAAAATCTCTGTACCAAATCTTGTTCAACTATGCTTATCCACGATAATCTCTGTATCAAATCTTGTTCAACTATGCTTATCCACGATAATCTCTGTATCAAATCTTGTTCAACTATGCTTATCCACGATAATCTCTGTATCAAATCTTGTTCAACTATGCTTATCCACGATAATTTTGTAACAAATCTTTTTCAACTATGCTTATGCACGATAATCTCTGTAACAAATCTTGTTCAACTATGCTTATCCACGATAATCTCTGTAACAAATCTTGTTCAACTATGCTTATCCACGATAATCTCTGTAACAAATCTTGTTCAACTATGCTTATCAACGATAATCTCTGTACCAAATCTTGTTCAACTATGCTTATCCACGATAATCTCTGTACCAAATCTTGTTCAACTATGCTTATCCACGATAATCTCTGTATCAAATCGTGTTCAACTATGCTTATCCACGATAATCTCTGTATCAAATCGTGTTCAACTATGCTTATCAACGACGAAAATGTTATTGCCCCGCGAATGTATCACATGGCTCAATACTGGATACCACAAACACATACTTGCAGGCATGGGGTAGACAGAGGGAGAAGCTAAGAATGTGTTTGAAAGGCGAGCAATTTTAGTCAAAGGATAGCATCAAGTGTAACAAACATGAAACAGTGAACGTGTATGTTGTTGTTGTTGTTGTTGTTTGCGAATGTCCACAATGAGTAGGTTACACTTTTGTGCGCGATGAAAAGGACGTTAAGTGGCGGGTTGAAGTAGCTTTCTTCACATCCCGAGTATGCTGATGAAGATGGGCCGGGGTCCTCCAGGCGGTTGTGCTATCTCTGGCTCCATCTGCGTGTCGATCACTACTGCAGGGATCACGTCGAACCTCACCTTGTTAGCCAGACTCTTGTCCTCGGCAACAGCCAGTGTCCAGGATGACCAACGAGGAGGTCAGGTGAGAGTCTGGGCCAGTATATTTCTCCTGAACCTGGCTAACATTGTCTGATCAGTGTGTTTTGTTTAACCAGACGTTAGCCTCATCGTCCCATCAGGTGAGAGTCGGCCAGTATATTTCTCCTGAACCTGGCTAACATTGTCTGATCAGTGTGTTTTGTCTGACCAGACGTTAGCCTCAACGTCCCATCAGGTGAGAGTCGGCCAGTATATTTCTCCTGAACCTGGCTAACATTGTCTGATCAGTGTGTTTTGTTTAACCAGACGTTAGCCTCAACGTCCCATCAGGTGAGAGTCTGGGCCAGTATATTTCTCCTGAACCTGGCTAACATTGTCTGATCAGTGTGTTTTGTTTAACCAGACGTTAGCCTCAACGTCCCATCAGGTGAGAGTCGGCCAGTATATTTCTCCTGAACCTGGCTAACATTGTCTGATAAGTGTGTTTTGCCTGACCAGACGCTAGCCTCAGTGAACGTGTATAGATTTCGTCATCTCACTGTACTATATAAGATCACACAGAAATGAATACCGAAAACTCTGCAAACAAATTCTCAATCTTATAGGTAGGCTGCATGGGTGCAACCTATTTCCAGGCCCGCCACTTGGAGGTTGAATGGAGTTTTCGTCCTTTATGAGCCACCGAACTTGATGCAAACAGCTAGCTATGAGTCGTCTGCTGACAGCTCATTCAATGCTGCATCTTCGGCCACAATTGTACCTTTCTCAGTGCATCAGTCTAATTGTTATAGTTAATTATACATTGTTCAACCTATTCTAATATCACCATTTTCTATGTCATGTTGCTCTGCTTTCTTTCTTTCTTCCTTTCTTTCTTCTTCTTCTTCTTCTTCTTTTTCTTCTTCTTCGGCGTTTCTTCTGAAAATGGGCATTGTGACATGGCATCGTAGTTCACAACGAGGCTTCGATATATGTGCCTTTCGGCCCGACATATCCGACTTTCGCTGTGTTTTTTTTTAAGTGGCGAGTTTGCCTTCCAACTGTGTGATCCATATTCTATGGCTAGACTAGACCAGTGACTAGTGCAGCCTGTTCTCAATACGGCCACGTGGAGGAAGAATAGTGTCTATGTCAGCTCTGGTTTGCTGAGACACTTATGCAAAAAGCCAGCTACGAGTAGCTGGCTACTGTCAGTTCATGCACTGTGCTGCATCTTGACTCCGGCGTTTTTATATTTTGTTATATCTTTTTGCTATCCGTGGAGTGTTCGATGGTTCGCCTTTGGTTGTCTGTAGGAGGGTAAGAAATTTAACACACTAACGACCAAGAGCACACAGTCACTCACAGCTTCAGTGAAGTGTGTACACTCTAGCAAAGAGCCACTCACAGCTTCAGTGAAGTGTGGACACTCTAGCACAGAGCCACTCACAGCTTCAGTGAAGTGTGTACACTCTAGCACAGAGCCACTCACAGCTTCAGTGAAGTGTGTACACTCTAGCACAGAGCCACTCACAGCTTCAGTGAAGTGTGTACACTCTAGCACAGAGCCACTCACAGCTTCAGTGAAGTGTGTACACTCTAGCACAGAGCCACTCACAGCTTCAGTGAAGTCTGTACACTCTCGCACAGAGCAACTCACAACGTCACAGAAGTATGTACACTCTAGCCACTCACAGCTTCAGTGAAGTGTGGACACTCTAGCACAGAGCCACTCACAGCTTCAGTGAAGTGTGTACACTCTAGCACAGAGCCACTCACAGCTTCAGTGAAGTGTGTACACTCTAGCACAGAGCCACTCACAGCTTCAGTGAAGTGTGTACACTCTAGCACAGAGCCACTCACAGCTTCAGTGAAGTATGTACACTCTAGCACAGAGCCACTCACAGCGTCAGTGAAGTATGTACACTCTAGCACAGAGCCACTCCTATCACCAAATCAAAACGTGTCAAAACGTATAAAACTTGTTGAACATGCATTTCAATCCAGTTAAAGATTTGAATTTACCCACAGCTGTATGTATACAATCACCAAACAGATAAAAACACATATATTACGTCACCCCATGTTATTCAATACAGTAATGTATAAGTATGTATACACAGCACAGCATCAGCACACGGTAGAATCCCACAATGCATAGATGACGTTGAACTGTTTGCCCCCATCTAATCCAGACGACACATGGAAGCTTCGCGTACTCTTTACTCCGTTTCTATGGTGACTGTTTACAGCTTCTTTTCTTATATCCATATGCGTACTTGAGAACTGGACCTGGGACCTCCTGTGTGTTGTGCAATGCAAGACTCATACTTATCTCACCACTATGGGGAATACAGAGTCGATCCCCGCCTCATTGGACTCACTGCGATGACACTGCCTATTTCCTGAAGCACGACGGGGACAAGAAATGGAATTTCGTTGTAAGGACAATTACTTGCAAATCCCTTTTCAGGGCTTGGTAGTGGGATATTGAGAACGAACGCAGAAGAATACTCTTCGATCTAGACACATTCAGCTCCGTTTCCAAATGTTGTCTTTGAGATTTATGAACTCATCTGTAAGTGCAATACCTTCTTTGATCAACTGATGCTATACAAGTCAGGTGAGGTCCATGCAGGAAACTGCGGTTTAGGTCTTCGCTGGTCTCTCAAAGCTTTTCGAGCATGGTCGTAACCTCAGGCCAGACTGCCTCTCTTTGGTCTGCATAAGTGGGGCCATCATGCAGGAAATGTTATGGTGTTTGCTTGGGTGCTCCGCAATCGCATGTAAAAGTGTATCTTTTTCTTCTTCTTCTTCGTACGCTGTCAGACGTTAACTTCAATTTGTTCGAAGAAAGCAGCTGTCATCCTGCCATAGAGCTTGTCTAGTGTTGCCACTGGTGATGGTCACATGTGGTTTCTCTGGTCCTCGTATGTCGGGCAATTTTGCAGCAGATGTTCAGCGGTTATTTTCGCTGTGCCACAGGTACATTCGTCAGTGCCACCATCTTCAGTTTATTGAGTAGATGGTACCTCAAAGGGTGTATCTAAAACCCATTCTGTGGACGTGAGCCTTGAGTTTGCATTGTCTCGTTCTGAGTTTGAAGATCTTTGAATGCCAAGAGTCTAAAATTATTTTATCATTTGCTGCTGTTGAAACAAACCTGCATCGATAAGACGCACAGTAGACTCACTGGCCTCTTTCGGAGTACCTGTACTTGAGTAGCCACACCACAATATCCCAACCTCCAGATTATAGAAACATCTAGGTTGTTTGTGCACTGCTCATCGGACATGCTTCAACACATACAACGCTTAATTTCCTTATGAAAGGGTAACTCAAACCAGATGACGGAAACAGCATGCATACCTTCCTGTGCTGTTACTCTCATCAACTCCATCATCTTTTCCTATTTTCCTCCATTTCTTCCATTTGGACATTTTTGTTCATTTCCTTTAACCCATATTCCTTCTATTGTTCTTTCACGTTTCTAATTCCTTCAGATTTTACAACAAGTTATTTGCGACATCTACGTTTAGAATAGTGTTCAGGATAACTGGATTTTTCTTCTACATTCTACCATCTTAGTTTGTTGTCGTAAAATGAGATGACGTTTGTGTATGTGTACCTCTGTAATACAGTTAAATACTTATTTGTGACATTATTAACACCTGACATTAAGTTATTCCTGTATGGATGTTATGAATTATGTATCCAAGGAAATACATTGCCTTACACTACTTACTAATCACTACTTTCCATCAACTGCTACACATTGTTCCTGTGTGTCTTTATTGTAGTTTGTTCTTAAATAGTGAATAAAAGTATATATTTCCTTGGCTGTCTATCTCAGAGTGTTCTTTGCACTTTCTCTCTCAAATAATGTATATTCCTCTGGTAAAATTGACTGTCTATCTCCGGCTGTTCTCTCTACCATGCAGTTTATCCTTCAAATAATTGATACTTCACTAGTACACTTAAGGTCCATATCAAACTGCTCTTGTTACCATTCATATTATCAATCAAATAATGTATATTTATATCGTAAACTTGTGAAGAAGCTTGGAGTAGGAGTGGAAAGGCTATTTCACAATTCCAACGCAGCAGTTTTGAATTCCACCGTGTCCCGTTTGACAGACACATATGTTTTTATCTCTGTGCGATCGCTCCTCCTCGAACGGCAAGTAATGACAACCTACCGAGCTGCACACCTGCCAAAACAAACATAAAGCAACCAAATCGGCGGTTGAGTGTAAGAGCGAGATTTGCCAAAGTACGTGCTACTGACTTTGACATTTGCTCGTCAACTTGGCTGTTACCGCTGCCTGTTCTTGTTACAGCTTAGCTATCAGATAATGACAACTATATATATATATTTTTCTTATCTCAGTTCCTCAGGCCTTTTTTGTCACCAAATGTGTTTATCCTTAACCTTGGTAGGAAAGTACCATGCTGTCCTTCTGTTGCTCTTAATGAGTCGGCACTCAAGGAGAACCTGTTCTGCTGTGTGTTTATCATTTCCTCAAGGACACATGTCTGTCTGTCCGGTTTCTAATATGTTGAACAGATGGTATCTAAGCCTGCAGTGGCCGGCTCCCAGTTCACAATGTTATCACGCTCACTGATAATGTACGAACAATGACATTTATTACTCATCCTAAAATTATCTCTCTAACTACATAAACAACGGGCAAGTCCATGGCGCTAGACAAATTAATTGTCCACTTCGTTTGACAAATGAATTGTTCATGTAGCTTGACAAATAAATTGTCCAATTACATCATAACAAATTACCAGTTTTCATTAGTTTTTATATCACTTCAGTTTGCACGAGTCAGGCTTCTGGCTCCTCTAAGGTCGAGGTTAGGCTAAATATAAGAAGACCAGTTCACCTGCTTCTAGAACTTTCTCGCATGCTTAATTAGCTGTAAGCCACTACCTGATGATGCTAACACAGAATGCATTCTATCTCACACTCTTCACCAAGTATATAATTGTCATGTATATACACTCCTCTCCGGTATATAATGTTCGTCTATATACACTCCTCTCCGGTATATAATGTTCGTGTATATACACTCCTCTCCCGGTATATAATGTTCGTGTATATACACTCCTCTCCGGTATATAATGTTCGTCTATATACACTCCTCTCCCGGTATATAATGTTCGTGTATATACACTCCTCTCCCGGTATATAATGTTCGTGTATATACACTACTCTCCCGGTATATAATGTTCGTGTATATACACTCCTCTCCCGGTATATAGTGTTCGTGTATATTCACTCCTCTCCCGGTATATAATGTTCGTGTATATACACTCCTCTCCCGGTATATAATGTTCGTGTATATACACTACTCTCCCGGTATATAATGTTCGTGTATATACACTCCTCTCCCGGTATATAGTGTTCGTGTATATTCACTCCTCTCCCGTTATATAATGTTCGTGTATATACACTCCTCTCCCGGTATATAATGTTCGTGTATATACACTCCTCTCCCGGTATATAGTGTTCGTGTATATTCACTCCTCTCCCGGTATATAATGTTCGTGTATATACACTCCTCTCCCGGTATATAATCTTCGTGTATATACACTCCTCTCCCGGCATATAGTGTTCGTGTATATACACTCCTCTCCCGGTATATAGTTGTCATGTATATACACTCCTCTCCGGTATATAATGTTCGTATATATACACTCCTCTCCCGGTATATAATGTTCGTGTATATACACTCCTCTCCCGGTATATAATGTTCGTATATATACACACCTCTCCCGGTATATAATGTTCGTGTATATACACACCTCTCCCGGTATATAATGTTCGTGTATATACACACCTCTCCCGGTATATAATGTTCGTGTATATACACTCCTCTCCCGGTGTATATATATGCACAGTTCGTAGATAGTGGCAGTGCCAATTGATCTTTGTTTCATGTAACATTCACCTTCCAACAAACCTCTGATTTTTATGTTCTTTTCATTTTGTTAAATCATCGCTGTCGATTCATATCCCGCGGTGTTATATATTCTATTTGAACATTATTCTAATTTTAGGGCCAGCGGGTGAACATCTTAGAAAGAGGAACATTCATTCGTGTCACATTCCTGGCTGTGGGAAGGTCTACAACAAAACATCCCACCTGAAGGCACACCTGAGGTGGCACACTGGAGAACGACCTTTTGTTTGTAACTGGCTCTTCTGTGCCAAGAGGTGAGTTCATCAATTATTGATCAGCCTGTAACCGGCATTAAACAATTTATTTATTTGTTCTGGAACACCATAATAGAAGAAATGGAATACTCTCAAAATATGTATAAACAGATAACACATGCGTTCATTAATAATTTAAATAGCTACAGTATCAGTCTACCCAACTGTGAATGCATACCTTATACACAGTTCGGAAAGACAAGGCGCCGAGGAAGGGCAGTGGTTAAACAACTTCAGAAAACGCTAAGACCGAGAACATTAACCACTCAAATAGGGAACACGGAGAGGAAATAATAAAACCACCGTAAACTCCCAAACAACTGAAAGGCGGCTTTAATAGTAAAGTGTGTGCAGGGGGTTAACAAAATCAGAGTGTAAAAATAACTTTATTGAATTTATTACTGTGAGTATCCAGACTTCCTGCAAGCAAAGGGGGAGGGGGCAGCCATAACAGGGACCCAATGCTTCAAATTGAGAGAATAGGCGTTTGTATGACAGAAACCTACATAGTCAACCTTGAAACTATTTTCGGTTTCGCTATTTTTGTTTTGTTTGACAGAAACCCACATAGTCAACCTTGAAACTATTTTGGTACTATGTTTAGTTTTTGTGTTTGTTTGACAGAAACCCACATAGTCAATCTTGAAAACTATGATGCCGTTATCCAAGATGCAACAGAATTAACACAACAGTGAATAGCTAAGCAAAATCAACGTAATAGATAAAATCAGATATATGAGCTACATACAAAAATCAATGCAACTCAGTCTTAAATAAGCTCTCAAAACACCAACAAGACCAATGATAGTTTAACATCTCAAAAGTTTCACAAAACAACAGAAACATGCAATAACCGATGACTCAAGCAGTTAATGTATGTATCAAGGACATAAAAACAAGAAAGTGGCACAGAAAACATCAGTTAACTAAGCTAGACGTCTTAATAATGTGTACATGCAGTGTTGAACAGTGCGACCAAACTTTGGAGGTGAAGACAGGAGTATGCCTGTAATATCTATTATCAGCAATTCTCTTTTTTACCGTCATTAGCTGGGGAGGACAACTAATGTCTGGATAGGAACAACATACTGATTAGACATGTTAGACAGGGTCAGGCAAAACATACTGGCCAAGACCCTCACCTCGGCTTCCTAGTATCCGTCCCTGGAAACGGGCTGTTTTCACGACAGCCAGGCTAACGTGGTGAGGGATCCCCGTAGTAGTAAGCGACACGCAGATGAAGCCAAGCATAGCACAACCGTCTGGAGGACCCCGGCTTACTTTCATCAACACGCTCGGGATGTGAGGAAAGCTGCTGGAACATGCCACAACGTCCTTTTCATGGCGTACAAAAGAGTAACCTACTCATTGTGGGCATTCGAAACAACAACAGCAATCGTCATTAACTGTATGATATGACAGTACACCCCGAGAGGAATAAGATGAACACTATTTTCTACAAAGGAAGATCTCGAATATGCAGATGATAATGCACTTTTTGCACACTTACATCAACACATTCAAGTGGTAAGCAACAAGATATAGTGCATAGAGTCAACAAATTGAAATGAAAATTAATTTCAAGAACCCAGAAGTCACGACGCTGACTGTCGTATGACATTATTATCATTGCTGGGATAGTCGAGAGGTTTTTAGGTTCTAGTGACAATCGTGTGTGGGGTAGTCGAAAGAGTTTTAGGTTCTAGTGACAGTCATGTTTGAGGTAGTTGAAAGGTTTGTAGGTTCTAGTGACAGTCAATGTTGGGATAGTCAAGGGGTTTTAAAGCTCTCGTGACAGTTATGAGACTGAATATAATTAATGTCAGCCGAATTAAAATAGGAAATCCAGAACTAGCAGAGATGCACACATTTACATACCTGAGAAGCACATTTATACCAGACTGTGGAACAGGCAAAAGCATCAAAGAAAAGAATAAACAAAGTTAGAATTGCCCTTCTTAGCCTAAAGAACGTTTGGAAGTCTAAGCATTACATCATTAACACCAAACAAGCAATACACAAGAGTGACTTTTCTTGTGTTTTTGTATATGGTGCGGAGTGGCGGATATTTATAATTTTATCAATTGTAATATTTCCAAACCACCTGTCTAAGAAAGATTCACATAGTTATTTGGCCGAACACCGTCACCAGCCGAGAACTTCCTGCCTAGAGCAATCTATGCTGACATTGAATCAGTAATGTCCCTAGAAGAGAGCCAAACTATCACCAGAATCGCCAAGAAATTAATCCCAAAATAAAAGCGAAAGACAAATCGACCTAAGATTGCTTGACAAAAAACCGTAGAAGTTTAAATGTAGGTCTTAAATCAGTGATAATGCACTATACGAAGGATGGCTGCAGACCGTGCAAGGTGGCTGGAGGTTGCTGATACCATAAAGACGCCATCATACATTTTGGTCACTTAACACTTCGCTAATCACTGACCAAGGATCTAAGGAGTAGAGGGAGTTTGATGCTACCATTAAGACACCATCAGGCGTGATGGCACCGACCGCTTACCCAGTCGTAAACTTGAGAATTTAAGAAGAAAATAAATTAAGGTAAATGATGAACGAAAGAGGTAAGCTTAGCCACTAAAGATGAGCGCTGAATCCCCTCTGTAACTTAGATGCTCTAATCAACTTGGCACTGACTATGGAAGAGCAAACAGTACGACACACTAGCCAAGCAACAACCAACTTAGTGTTATGTAAACTCGTCATTACCGGTGTTGGAAAAGCAACAAAGAAATAGGTCTACCTGGTGGTTACAAAGCTAACCAAGAATCTGGCACTATACGGAGAGCGAGAATGTAAATTAATTAAGAAATGAAAATAAACAGTAAACATTCATGCCCACTGATGGTGTTAGGAAATATATGCTGCCAATCTCTTCTGATACATTTCTTGACATATCCCAAAGATCATACATGAAAACATGTTTGAGTAACTCGATTTCCCGAGAATTGGAAGAATAAAAAAGGTAATTTCTATTATGTTTCTATTGGTTAACACTTGATTACTGCTTTCTTTTGTGTCGTTTGCGTTCATGAGAATGGCAATCCCAATAGATGTCTGTTAATATTCTCATGTTAAACTTTACTATAACCTTCCGGCTTCCTTGTTTTTTTAGTTATCTGTGAAATATGTATATTCACACACACATACATACATACATACATAAATACCTACATACACACACACATACATACATACACACATACATACACACATACATACATACATACATACATATATATACATATATAATCATAACACATTTAATGATGTCCCCATTGCACGTACACCAAATGTACGTTAGTTTCT
Organism: Ariolimax columbianus; assembly: GCA_036924085.1. Lineage (NCBI taxonomy): Eukaryota > Metazoa > Mollusca > Gastropoda > Stylommatophora > Arionidae > Ariolimax > Ariolimax columbianus. The sequence goes on along the minus strand of JAVGWX010000004.1, from coordinate 21,791,307 downwards.
GTTGGACTAAAAATGAAAGCAGCGCAATCATAAAAAAAGCAACTAAAAAACTAATTTACAAAGATAAACATAAATAAGTGGAAATGATAACTTTGTTTAGAAATACAATAAAAGAAATAGTAAAAGTTCCAAGCGCAAACATTATAAGGGATGAGGTGCACACGTTTATCAAATGTTTAGATGTCTCTTATAACCGATTTCAGGCTCATCTTCGCTACATATCAGACTTAAGATTACCACTGCAGCTCGCCTCTTCAGAGGAGGCCTGCATAAAAGTTTTGTGAGTTTGCTAACGATATGCACAACCCTCTGATGCCACCTCGTGACATGCTCATAAAGTTAGAGCGTATCTACTTCTACCTCCCTGTTAACACCTGGGAATGTTATGGATTCGATTCCACAATAATCATTAACGCAGATTCGCGCTCCCTCTTCTAGACCGTATTTGTTTGAAATTGTCGATCCGTCTCAAAATACTTGCTTGTTTATGTCATGTTCGCTAGTGTCACAGGCGCATCAATTTCTCTGAATGGTAGGACATGCAATGGCTGGTCAATGTCTCCTCTCATTCAGAGCTGACAATGAGGAAGTGCGAGCAGTACAATCCCATCCACAAATCTGAAGACCTAGTGCAGTCAAGCCACCAACACATCACATTATCTACTGTAGGACACATTGACCAGCCCCCAACACCTCACATTATCTACTGTAGGAAACATTGACCAGCCCCTAACACCTCACATTATCTACTGTAGGACACATTGACCAGCCCCCAACACCTCACATTATCTACTGTAGGACACATTGACCAGCCCCCAACACCTCACATTATCTACTGTAGGACACATTGACCAGCCCCCAACACCTCACATTATCTGCTGTAGGACACATTGACCAGCCCCCAATACCTCACATTATCTACTGTAGGACACATTGACCAGCCCCCAACACCTCACATTATCTACTGTAGGACACATTGACCAGCCCCCAACACATCACATTATCTACTGTAGGACACATTGACCAGCCCCCAACACCTCACATTATCTACTGTAAGACACATTGACCAGCCCCCAACACCTCACATTATCTACTGTAAGACACATTGACCAGCCCCCAACACCTCACATTATCTACTGTAGGACACATTGACCAGCCCCCAACACCTCACATTATCTACTGTAAGACACATTGACCAGCCCCCAACACCGCACATTATCTACTGTAGGACACATTGACCAGCCCCCAACACCTCACATTATCTACTGTAGGACAAATTGACAAACCCCTAACACCTCACATTATCTACTGTAGGACACATTGACAAACCCCTAACACCGCACATTATCTACTGTAGGACAAATTGCCAAACCCCTAACACCGCACATTATCTACTGTAGGACACATTGACCAGCCCCCAACACCTCACATTATCTACTGTAGGACACATTGACCAGCCCCCAACACCTCACATTATCTACTGTAGGACAAATTGACAAACCCCTAACACCTCACATTATCTACTGTAGGACAAATTGACAAACCCCTAACACCGCACATTATCTACTGTAGGACAAATTGCCAAACCCCTAACACCGCACATTATCTACTGTAGAACAAATTGACAAACCCCTAACACCGCACATTATCTACTGTAGGACAAATTGACAAACCCCTAACACCGCACATTATCTACTGTAGGACAAATTGACAAACCCCTAACACCTCACATTATCTATTGTAGGACAAATTGACAAACCTCTAACACCGCACATTATCTACTGTAGGACAAATTGACAAACCCCTAACACCGCACATTATCTACTGTAGGACAAATTGACAAACCCCTAACACCGCACATTATCTACTGTAGGACAAATTAAAAAACCCCTAACACCTCACATTATCTACTGTAGGACACATTGACAAACCCCTAACACCTCACATTATCTACTGTAGGACAAATTGACAAACCCCTAACACCGCACATTATCTACTGTAGGACAAATTGACAAACCCCTAACACCTCACATTATCTACTGTAGGAATAATTGACAAACCCCTAACACCTCACATTATCTACTGTAGGACAAATTGACAAACCCCTAACACCGCACATTATCTACTGTGGGACAAATTGACAAACCCCTAACACCTCACATTATCTACTGTAGGACAAATTGACAAACCCCTAACACCGCACATTATCTACTGTAGGACACATTGACCAGCCCCCAAAACCTCACATTATCTGCTGTAGGACACATTGACCAGCCCCCAATACCTCACATTATCAACTGTAGGACACATTGACCAGCCCCCAACACCTCACATTATCTACTGTAAGACACATTGACCAGCCCCCAACACATCACATTATCTACTGTAGGACACATTGACCAGCCCCCAACACCTCACATTATCTACTGTAGGACACATTGACCAGCCCCCAACACATCACATTATCTACTGTAGGACACATTGACCAGCCCCCAACACCTCACATTATCTACTGTAGAACACATTGACCAGCCCCCAACACCTCACATTATCTACTGTAGGACAAATTGACAAACCCCTAACACCTCACATTATCTACTGTAGGACACATTGACAAACCCCTAACACCGCACATTATCTACTGTAGGACAAATTGACAAACCCCTAACACCGCACATTATCTACTGTAGGATACATTGACCAGCCCCCAACACCTCACATTATCTACTGTAGGACACATTGACCAGCCCCCAACACCTCACATTATCTACTGTAGGACAAATTGACAAACCCCTAACACCGCACATTATCTACTGTAGGACAAATTGACAAACCCCTAACACCTCACATTATCTACTGTAGGACAAATTGATAAACCCCTAACACCGCACATTATCTACTGTAGGACAAATTGACAAACCCCTAACACCGCACATTATCTACTGTAGGATAAATTGACAAACCCCTAACACCGCACATTATCTACTGTAGGACAAATTGACAAACCCCTAACACCTCACATTATCTACTGTAGGACACATTGACAAACCCCTAACACCTCACATTATCTACTGTAGGACAAATTGACAAACCCCTAACACCGCACATTATCTACTGTAGGACAAATTGACAAACCCCTAACACCGCACATTATCTACTGTAGGACAAATTGACAAACCCCTAACACCGCACATTATCTACTGTAGGACAAATTGACAAACCCCTAACACCTCACATTATCTACTGTAGGACACATTGACAAACCCCCTAACACCTCACATTATCTACTGTAGGACAAATTGACAAACCCCTAACACCTCACATTATCTACTGTAGGACAAATTGACAAACCCCTAACACCGCACATTATCTACTGTAGGACAAATTGACAAACCCCTAACACCGCACATTATCTACTGTAGGACAAATTGACAAACCCCTAACACCGCACATTATCTACTGTAGGACAAATTGACAAACCCTTAACACCTCACATTATCTACTGTAGGACACATTGACAAACCCCTAACACCTCACATTATCTACTGTAGGACAAATTGACAAACCCCTAACACCGCACATTATCTACTGTAGGACAAATTGACAAACCCCTAACACCGCACATTATCTACTGTGGGACAAATTGACAAACCCCTAACACCTCACATTATCTACTGTAGGACAAATTGACAAACCCCTAACACCGCACATTATCTACTGTAGGACAAATTGACAAACCTCTAACACCTCACATTATCTATTGTAGGACAAATTGACAAACCTCTAACACCGCACATTATCTACTGTAGGACAAATTGACAAACCTCTAACACCGCACATTATCTACTGTAGGACAAATTGACAAACCCCTAACACCTCACATTATCTACTGTAGGACAAATTGACAAACCCCTAACACCTCACATTATCTACTGTAGGACAAATTGACAAACCCCTAACACCGCACATTATCTACTGTGGGACAAATTGACAAACCCCTAACACCTCACATTATCTACTGTAGGACAAATTGACAAACCCCTAACACCGCACATTATCTACTGTAGGAGAAATTGACAAACCCCTAACACCTCACATTATCAACTGTAGGACACATTGACAAACCCCTAACACCTCACATTATCTACTGTAGGACAAATTGACAAACCCCTAACACCGCACATTATCTACTGTGGGACAAATTGACAAACCCCTAACACCTCACATTATCTACTGTAGGACAAATTGACAAACCCCTAACACCGCACATTATCTACTGTAGGACAAATTGACAAACCCCTAACACCTCACATTATCTACTGTAGGACAAATTGACAAACCTCTAACACCGCACATTATCTACTGTAGGACAAATTGACAAACCTCTAACACCGCACATTATCTACAGTAGGACAAATTGACAAACCCTTAACACCTCACATTATCCACTGTAGGAGAAATTGACAAACCCCTAACACCTCACATTATCTACTGTAGGACAAATTGACAAACCCCTAACACCTCACATTATCTACTGTAGGACAAATTGACAAACCCCTAACACCTCACATTATCTACTGTAGGACAAATTGACAAACCTCTAACACCTCACATTATCTACTGTAGGACAAATTGACAAACCCCTAACACCTCACATTATCTACTGTAGGACAAATTGACAAACCCCTAACACCTCACATTATCTACTGTAGGACAAATTGACAAACCTCTAACACCTCACATTATCTACTGTAGGACAAATTGACAAACCCCTAACACCTCACATTATCTACTGTAGGACAAATTGACAAACCCCTAACACCTCACATTATCTACTGTAGGACAAATTGACAAACCCCTAACACCTCACATTATCTACTGTAGGACAAATTGACAAACCCCTAACACCTCACATTATCTACTGTAGGACAAATTGACAAACCCCTAACACCTCACATTATCTACTGTAGGACAAATTGACAAACCTCTAACACCTCACATTATCTACTGTAGGACAAATTGACAAACCCCTAACACCTCACATTATCTACTGTAGGACATATTGACAAACCCCTAACACCTCACATTATCTACTGTAGGACACATTGACCTCATTGTTTCACCTCCTCCATCGAGTGATCGTGGTTTTCTGTTCATCAATGACGTTTTGCTTAGACAGTCAGAGTGTCATGCGCGGCAAAGACATAGGGTTGTTCCAGAGTTTAGTCATGCTTCTGTGTACTCTGCTTTAAATGGGAACCTTTTTTTAAAGTTATAAAAGCTAAAGCGGTGGTTAAGAGAACTGGTCACTACATCAGAGCAAAATGAAGATTTTAACACTAGATCCCTGACATGAACCTCTTCAATACGACTATATTTAGCTTACCTGTACAGCTGTTTCACGCGAGTGGTGTCCGGCATGGATAGAATTGGACCTTCCAAGTATGTCGTAAAAGGTGAGACAAGATAATTGTGCTTGAAAATGGCAACCTCATCATGTAAGAAAACCACATTGCCACTAAAATCAACTTGGCTACAGGCGTCCTTTAAATGGAGGCCAGCTTTATTTAAAATCTAAGCTTCAGATTGAAGCGAAAATGTGAAGGATTGAACATGCTTGGAAACAAGCTTCCTTTAAATAGTGGCCAGCTGCAGTAGCAGTCTCACGTTGTAACGAAGGACGAATGATTGAATGAATGAATACAGTTTTTAATTTGTTTAGTTATTCGGTTTCTCGTGTATGTTTTGTTGGACTGGTCACTTATACGAGGCATTTCAAAACGATTTGAGATTGCTGTATTTGATTCATAAATTATCAAATTAAGATGTATTTTCCCACAGATATAATGTAGATGTACAAGTTCATTTGCCAATGGTTTTCTGCCATTTAGGAAGGTCCTTCACGAGAGGCTGTCGCGTGGTTGCATAGGGGGTGTAAGTAGCGGTGATTAACATCTTCTACGCTGACCCCCAAGGTCACTGGACCTCACACCATCTGACTTTTTTTTTAAAGGAAAGATCCCATCACGTCATACGTCCCGTATTATTTTGTATCGCACAGCACATAGTGGATGATGTGGTCAGCATCACGCTGGCCGCCTTTACTTCACAGATTTTTCTGGTACCTCATTTCTGTGGCCGACCACAGGAGCCGGTTTGCGATCAGAAATAAAATCCCTGATCGTCTACTGCGGTCCTCGATTCTCTTTAAGGGGATATGTTAAAACAAATTGTCTACAAACCACCACTTCCCCAAGATCCGCGTCAACTGAAAGATCGTATTACCGCTGCAGTGTAAACCATGGATGTCAACATGCTGTTACGCGTCTGGAAAGAGTTAGATTACCGCATTGACATTTGTAGAGTAACAGATTACCGCATTGACATTGGTAGAGTAAAAGATTACCGCATTGACATTGGTAGAGTAACAGATTACCGCATTGACATTGGTAGAGTAACAGATTTTCGCATTGACATTGGTAGAGTAAAAGATTACCGCATTGACATTGGTAGTGTAACATATTACCGCATTGACATTGGTAGAGAAACAGATTACTGCATTGACATTGGTAGAGTAACAGATTACCGCATTGATATTGGTACAGCAACAGATTACCGCATTGACATTGGTAGAGTAACAGATTACCATATTGACATTGGTAGAGTAAAAGATTACCGCATTGACATTGGTAAAGTAACAGATTACCATATTGACATTGGTAGAGTAAAAGATTACCGCATTGACATTGATAGAGTAACAGATTTTAGCATTGACATTGGTAGAGTAACAGATTACGGCATTGAGATTGGTAGAGTTACAGATTACCGCATTGAGATTGGTAGAGTAACAGATTACCGCATTGACATTGGTAGAGTAACAGATTACGGCATTGACATTGGTAGTGTAACAGATTACGGCATTGAGATTGGTAGAGTTACAGATTACCGCATTGACATTGATAGAGTAACAGATTACCGCATTGACATTGGTAGAGTAACAGATTACGGCATTGACATTGGTAAAGTAACAGATTACCGCATTGAGATTGGTAAAGTAACAACAGGCGCTCACATTGAGCATTTGTGAGGTAACTTCGGGATAATCTATTGGCATTTGAACTTGCACAATTACACTATATTTGTGTGAAATGACATCTTAATGTGATAATTTATTAATCAAATGTATCAACCTGAAATCGTTGAAACAATTTTCCAAATGCCCAGTATTGACGACTGTTCAGAGATCAGAGATTGGTGAAGTTAAAGAAAGTCAAATCACAGACTGTGCTTTCGGGATAGGGTGTTAGACACATCGCTATACTTAGCCTCTGTTTTTATGTTGCTGGTTTACCTGTTCCGTTCCCTATCTGTAAGTCGGATGTTCAGTTTGGTAGACTGGAGCATGTCGAGATAATGGATTGAATTCGATCCATTTTGTGGAGAAAGAAGGTGGATGCTAAACTTCAACATTTAACTTCGACTAACAGTGAATTTCTGAGGAGTCCATATCCCGTTGGTGCCTCTGAAAGATTGCGACTGACAAAACCTATTGAATGTGTTCCCCCTTCAGATACTGTTTCAAGTCTCATATTTCTTTATGCTTGTGTCTTCTCATTATAGTCCACTTTTGAGCATAAGAACGCTTCCTAACTGTTTCAACACAGTGACTCCCATTTTGAACCGTCTTCTTATAGTCCAATTACTCTGGCCTGATTATCTACTTTTTTCTTTGCCATTCTCAATATTCTCTTTTTGTTGGTTCTAATTCCCGGGATATACAATTATGTTTCTACGCTGTTTGCGAAGAGTGTACGTCATTGATCTAATCTTTATCTCTTTTATCTGCACTTGTACTGGTTTCTGTCTGGTTCATTTCAACTCTTCATTTGGAGAAGAGTAGTGAACAATGAGTTTCTTCTATAGTGAAGACTAGTCAATAATGTCTCTTCATTTGGTGAAGGGCAGTGAACAATGAGTCTCTTTATTTCGTGAAGGACAGTGAACAATGAGTCTCTTCTATAGTGAAGACTAGTGAACAATGAATCTCTTCTATAGTGAAGACTAGTCAATAATGTCTCTTCATTTGGTGAAGGGTAGTAAACAATGAGTTTTTTCTATAGTGAAGACTGGTGAACAATGAATCTCTTCTATAGTGAAGACTGGTGAACATTGAGTCTCTTCTATAGTGAAGACTAGTGAACATTGAGTCTCTTCTATAGTGAAGACTGGTGAACATTGAGTCTCTTCTATAGTGAAGACTAGTGAACATTGAGTCTCTTCATTTGGAGAAGGGTAGTGAACAATGAATTTCTTCATTTGATGAATGATAGTGAACAATGAGTCTCTTCATTTGATGAATGCTAGTGAACAATGAGTCTCTTCTATAGTGAAGATTAGTGAACAATGAGTCTCTTTATTTAGTAACGGCTAGTGAACAATGAATCGCTTCATTTGGTGACATCTTTCAAAGAGTAAAATCTTCTTTTGATGAAGGCTATTGAAGAAATAAGCTATTAATTGTTGTGTCTCGCTTGAACAAAGAAACGGTAGCTATTCAGATTTAAAGCAATATGAATATAAATCAACAATATAAAAGGATAGTTTTTCATTCGCTATATGGAGTCCTTGGTCCCGATTTCGGGTTTGTGTTTCTTCAGGTTAACTTTAGTCGGGTTTGTGTTACTTCAGGTTAACTTTAGTCGGGTTTATGTTACTTCAGGTTAACTTTAGTCGGGTTTGTGTTACTTCTGGTTAACTTTAGTCGGGTTTGTGTTACTTCTGGTTAACTTAGTCGGGTTTGTGTTACTTCAGGTTAACTTTAGTCGGGTTTGTGTTACTTCAGGTTAACTTAGTCGGGTTTGTGTTACTTCAGGTTAACTTTAGTCGGGTTTGTGTTACTTCAGATTAACTTTAGTCGGGTTTGTGTTACTTCAGGTTAACTTTAGTCGGGTTTGTGTTACTTCAGGTTAACTTTAGTCGAGTTTGTGTTACTTCAGGTTAAATTTAGTCGGGTTTGTGTTACTTCAGGTAAACTTTAGTCGGGTTTGTGTTACTTCAGGTAAACTTTAGTCGGGTTTGTGTTACTTCAGGTTAAATTTAGTCGGGTTTGTGTTTCTTCAGGTTAACTTAGTCGAATTTAGTTTTAAACAATAGAAAAAAATGCCACCTGCCAAGCTTGTCGTGAAGTTGAATAAGAGCGTCAGTCGCGAGACTAGAAACTATAACTTACATCCGTGACAACTGAAACTGTTACTGTCAATTGTGTTGTACAAATGTTATGTAAAGGGACAATCTGTAACGTTGTTCCCGTACGTCACTTGGGGGCGAAAAGGCCAATCAATCAATCACTTCATTTTCTTTTCTGTTGCTTGGTGAACATATTTCCGGATGCTTAAAATAAGATTGTCTTTGCCATTTTTACCGCTACTTTGTTCATAGACTTACTAGTCTCGGTTTGTCCCTGCTTCCTCACTTATATTCTGGAAGGTCTGCAGTTTGGATGTGATACTCTCGTTACATGCCACGTTTCCAAGCTATAGAGTAGCATACATGTTGTATTGATATATCTGTATAGCATGGGTTATACTGAGCACTGTTTCTTCCAGGTTCACGCGATCTGACGAGTTACAGAGACACCTTAGGACACACACAGGAGAAAAACGATTTGCCTGCCCGAAATGCAACAAACGGTAAACTAAATTTGCGGTCTTTGTCAGTCTTTCAATAAATTAACACATCATTTTGACTGGAAATGCTCAACAATTCATCATGCAAGGTTATATCAAAATATTCACACACTATTTTCGCTTGTAATAATAACAAATATTATAATTTGCTGGTTTCAGACAGCATTTCTTAACAGTAGGTCGCTTTTGGAAATAATTCCACATTTACATTTGGTTCACAGAGCAAACAATAATGAGCACAAAGTTGTTCACTTCACTTCTATGTACCATTATTAGACACCTCTTTATTTGTGTGTGTTTTGTATGTGTGTATGTGTGTGTATGTGGTTCTTATCGCGACTGTTATAATTATGATGATTATTATTTCATGTGGAGACATATTCTGCACTTTTATCATGCTTATAACTGCCACCACCGAAGTCTATTTCTACAGTATTCTTTCATCATTATGATTACTACTGCTGACAGTTATCATAACGTCTCTGTGGTCTGTCAATATCAAAACAGTTATGATATGTTCTACATGATTTCTACACATTTTAATTGCACTTTACGAAAATAACATGTAAGTGCCTCTTACGAGCAACAAACGCAATAATTTAGTTGTAATAAAGCAGGTTCGGTTTGTCTTGTAAATTATGTAATAATTTACTCGTACATTAAGTTGTATTTGTCTCTCCTCTTCTGACACGGAAACGTTGTTGTTTTTTTGTCCTTGGCGCTTATAGAGTTCATAGGACGGGGTAAACCACCACATTCTCAACACTACTTAAGCGTCTTACGACAGACTTGGCAGGTTCCTACTGTTTGTTCACTGTTCGGGCTCTGGTTACCCACAGAAGTTGACACACCCCCTTTAACTTATTATCGACGCTTTGATCTCAGCTGAGCATCAGCTCATCTGACGTGTACCTCTCTTGTGGAGGCACCCAGTTGTAGTCAACGTAAACATTGGTCATTCTAATTTAATCAGAACGTCTTATCCATTAACACAGAAGACTGCCATTTATTCATATTTAAATCATTATTTGTAACAACTTTAGATTTCCGTTATTTGTGACGTAATACTAGCTCTACTGCATCTCAACTCATGTTGTAAAAGACGATATCGGAGGGATGTTCATGGGACAAGCACCGTCGTTATATAAAACAGATTTGCAACACAATTTTCAACTGCAAAGAGCTTGAGAAAATTCTTCCTGCTAGGCCCTGCTCACACAGTGGCGACTGTATCCTTCATAAGAATACGATGTGAATAACTACGATATATAGAACAATATATCCAAACTCAGCACAATCTCTGCTCACAGACACAGTTGATGATCTTCTGTGGAGGAAACTGTCAACTTACCAGGAATGTCAGTTAGGTGGGGGGGGGGGGGGGGGGGGAGGTAGTAGAATGACCTCTATTTTAGAAGTTAGCTGTGCGTATAAAATAAACAGCCATGATTTATTTTTTTTTAACAGACGGCCTGCATGTAAGACAAAATTAGGGTGGCACTTCGCAAAACAAAGATGTAACAGGTCAATCGCATGTTTGTCTACAAACTGGGATTATAAGTGTATACAGGAAGAACACAGGTCGGGCCCTAGAGCCCGGGTGACGATTTGCATTTGAAAGAAAAAAAAACAAGGTGGCCCCGACAAGAGAGAAGAGACATCACATTATGCTGGGAACATGAAGAGACTAGTGCCCCACTCAACCCTTAATCAACTTTTCAGATATGATTGATAGGCTGCTGTGGATCTGTTCTTCGTTCCTCACTATACACGTTGTGTCAATACTACTTACGTAAGCCACTGTCGAAGTTTACATTTAACTCCACCACCTGAAGATGTAGAAATGTTATCACTTTGTATGAAATAGTTGTTCACTCATTTGTGTGTGTCTTTCTTTGCCAGATTCATGCGAAGTGACCATCTTAGCAAGCACGTCAAGACACACACACAAAACGAGAAAAAGGACGAAGGAGAATGTACGGACGACGACAGAAAAGTGGACACCTGAAACAACAACCTAACCTAGGCATTCGTAGGCCTAGGAAATATGGCTTGCCCTGGTGCTACACACACATATTTAACCCCAAACGTTATTTTTCAACTACGACATTGAGCGACCAAACGTTCACGCTGTTTTCTAATATCGTTTCAACAGATAAGCTTTTATGCTGTTTTCAAGTATTGCTTTTCAGTATCAAAAATAGCATGTACGAAGGCATAAATGACTTCATTCCGTTTTTGTAACAACATGGTGTTCTGTACACATGTTTTACAGCCACAATCAATTGTTGTTTTAACAGTTTTTATTTAAAAAATCATTTTGTTTTCTGACAGTGATACGTGTTCCTGCCATGTTACATCTCTTTGTGTGGGGAACAATACGAAGTTGTGGTGCTTGTTTATTAGCAATTCTTGTGTTCAAAAATCAAGTCTACAAGCTGTTTATCAAGTTCTATAGCATAAAAACGTTCCCAGTTGTTTTCCTGCAGTTGTTTTGGGTCACACATAAAACTGCTCTAAACATTATTTCTAAAAAAAAAGGATGGCTGCGTGGATTTTTCCAAAATTTCTCGTTGATTTGTCGAGTGTTTGGACAGTTGGCGACAACAATTTAAATTCAACAACTAGATATAAATTGTTCTTCACAAAGCCTAGACCAAGGGATTGTATTCTTTCTTAGAACTGGTCGCTGAAACAGTGAAATAGCATGAATTCAAGAGGATGAAAATCACAAATTCAAGAGAGCAAATAGCACAATTTCAGGAAAAGAAACATGACAAATTCAACAAGTTGAAATAGACGGACTAAGATCCCAACACATCCCACTTAACAAGCACCTGAACATAATCCAACCACAACATACTCCTGAGTGCCAGCTGTGTACACACCCATATGAAATCGTTGATAATTATCTATTTGAGTGCCCAGCGCTCAATGATTTTAGGAAAGTGCATCTTCCTCTGCGGCCAGATACATGGACCACTTTGTATGGCACTAGACAACAGCTGATGAACACATGCAGATACCATTACATGGCATTGGGCTGAAGGGTGAGAGTCAGACCGGATGGTACTGGATCCTGAACAACAACAACAACAACCGCCTTATTATGATAGCAATATTACAGAAGAGAGCGTGCATACTAGGTATGACAAATCCACTCATAAAACAAAACACGAGGTCAATTATTTCAACGTTGTCTCAATAACTATTGTCTGATAAGTCATGAGTTGGGCAGATGTGGATATTTCAAGAAGGGGATGGGTGTGGATATTTCTTGAAAAGGGGGGGGGGGGGATATGGATATTTCGTGATTGTGACAAACGTTGATATTTCATGAGGTGGAGAAATTGCTTTTTCGCAAGAGGCTGATAAGGTTATTTCTAGATAAACACTGCCGTCGTGCCGTGGATGCTTCATGGCGGGGACAAATCACAGCCTTCACGAAGTGTGAGAATGTGGTTGTCTTCATGGCGGGGACAAATCACAGCCTTTACGAAGTGTGAGAATGTGGTTGTATTCATGGCTGGGAAAAATCACAGCCTTTACGAAGTGTGAGAATGTGGTTGTCTTCATGGAAGTGAGAGTTCGTGGGGTTTTCTTTTTCAAGATGTTGACAGATTGCTTATGTCTTGATGTAACATATCTTGTAAGGTAATTAGAGAGAGATATTTTTGTAATCATAAGCGGTTCAAATTATCTTTCCCCAATAATTGAGTGGACAGACTGCTAGGGTCACTACGAACACAGCGTGGTTATGTCAGGAGGGGACATGCTTGGTCATACGTCAGACACTTTGTTTTCTTCGTGAGAAGAAAAAATTGGTTTTTTTTTGTTTGTTCAATAAGTTTTCATATTGCTGGAGTCTGGAGGAGGTGGATACGGATGCTGGGGTCTGGGAGAGTTAGATTCGGATGCTGGGGTCTGGGAGAGTTAGATACGGATGCTGGGGTCTGAGAGAGTTAGATACGGATGCTGGGGTCTGGGAGAGTTTGATACGGATGCTGGGGTCTGGGAGAGTTAGATACGGATGCTGGGGTCTGGGAGAGTTAGATACGGATGCTGGGGTCTGGGAGAGTTAGATACGGATGCTGGGGTCTGGAGGAGGTGGATATGGATGCTGGAGTCTGGGGGAGGTAGATACGGATATTCCACGAAGGGATGAAGAACTAATTCAGTCATAGTCAAGGTAGACTCTTCTTTCGATACAAACAAGTTTGCAAGCCTGACCTGAAAGCGTTGGATATGAACACCTGTAACTGCGAAGAACTGGCCAAAGACAGGAATGGCTGGAAGCTGGTTTTGTGTGTGGGTCTGCAGGCAGGGGAAGACAAGATGTATCAAGACGCAAACTCTAAATGTGTGCCGCGAAAGCAAGGACAACTGACTGTCCTCTCTCTAGCGTGAAGTCCATTGTCTCTCGAGACTGACAGGATGTCAGTCATTCATAGTCGCGAAGTCAACTCATCGTATCTTTCATGTGTCAGAGCAGATGTAAAGATGTGAAAGCAAAATGAAAAAATAATATGAAAAAAAAACTGTTTAAATTATTGTCACTTACCATTTGGACTGTGCATTTAATTCCCTTTTGGACTGTGGATAGCACATGATGTAATTGTAGACATTACCTATGTTACTGTTGGTTGCTTGAGAATATAGCTCTCGGGAACTAGAATAGTTGGCATTATTAGATTTGATGTAATAGTTGAAATAAAGAGCGTTCGTCTGTGTATGAAAATACGTGTAGATAAATAGATGTCAATATATAGGAAGTTGAACAGATGTCAATAAGCTGTTAGAATGATATGTCTTTACATTTGTAGACGTGATTCGTGTATCATGCCTAGATCAAGTGGTATCTGAATTTGTTCTGAAATTAAAGAAACTTGAAGACTTAATGTTGTTTAAAATGTCGTACGACCACGTGTTAGCAACAAATAGTTACACTGTTACCTGCTAGACATGTCGTAAAAAACGGATAAGATGGCTCGGACATGGGACCAGGTAGCCATCGGATAAGATGGCTGGGACATGGGACCAGATAGCCATTGGATAAGATGGCTCGGACATGGGACCAAATAGCCATCAGATAAAATGGCTCGGACTTGGGACCACATAGCCATCAGATAAGATGGTTCAAACATGGGACCACATAGCCATCGGATAAGATGGATCGGACATGAGATCAGACAGCCACCTGAAGAAACTTAAAGCCAGAAGGTAAAGATAACCTCTCTAAACTTCAGGGCGGAAGAGGAGTGAGTAAGAAGCAGAGAAACATGTTCTGTGGCAATGATATGAATCGTATAAATATTTAGTATAGAATTAGCTACAAGAAAACTATACACAGCAGACAACAGGAAAGAAAGTGCAGCGGCTGATAATTTGGATTTGAGCCATGGTTTTCAAGAGGATAAATAATGTTCGCTGCAACGAAAAACAACCCTTAGGAAACTTGGTACTGCCGTACTTGTAAAACTTTGATTTTACGTTGCAATTATATCTGTCTGAATGTCTCTCTGTCTGCCTGCCAATCTATCTATCTAACCTAACTAGCAAGACATCACGGCTACCTATGTAATGTGCATGTGTGTGTCTATGTCTTATCTTCTAGTATTTATATCCGCATATATGGTTCACTATTGCTTTCCGTTATGTTTGTTGCGCACATTACCTTTCTTCTATACCTGTATCAAGTTAGATGTCTCGTCCAAAAACGTTCCTGTGTCGTAGGATTAAGCACATTCACTCATTTGTCAAGTAGATCCTATAGAATATTCAACATATTATTGCATTAATCAGCCACTGTTTATTTTTTTTTATTTTTCTGCGTTCTTTCTTAAACTTCCGCTGCCAGGTCCTAACAGGGCTTTGCATGTTGCAGGACGTTGTCCGGAGAACGGAATTCGTTCTTTTTTTCCCCCATCGTATTCACGATACAAGTACAGCCGATTCTGTGTGTCCGTATTCTCCTCCTTCGTTTATTAAAAACTATCATTTTGCTGCTCGGTCCAATGAACTGGGTCTACACTAGGTTTTATAGAACTGATGCATAAATTCTTCTCACGTATTAAACACGCAGTGAACAACCTAAGTTTTCGTTGCATTCCTTTACAATGGAAGCTAGACTTTATCGAGTTCACGAATCTATACCCCCTTGCTCAAGAGACCGGTACGCAAACCGCTCGGCCTCCAAGTCTTTGTCCATCTTGATAGGAACTTCTTCTTCTTCTTCATCATCTTCGTTTTCTTCTTCGACGTTCGTCTTAATAAAGGGCGCTTTGACGTTGCGTCGTACTTTACAGCCAGGCTGCGATATCTGCGGCTTTCGGTCCAACACATTGGCTTTTTGGGTACTAAGTTTGCTTTCCCACTGAGAACCCTATTCTCCTAGCCAGACTACACTAGTGCAGCCTGTTTCCAGGGCCACCGCTTGGAGGCAGGTTACGGTCTTGGTCAGTTGACACTGATACAAACAGCCAGACACGAGTCGCTGGCTGCTGCTAACTCATTCGATGTGCTGAGGAAATCTTAATCAAGTAATCTTAATTAGATAGTCTTAATCAAGTAATCTTAATTAGATAGTCTTAATCAAGTAATCTTAATTAGATAGTCTTAATCAAGTAATCTTAATTAGATAGTCTTAATCGGGGAATCTTAATTAGATAGTCTTAATCAAGTAATCTTAATTAGATAGTCTTAATCAAGTAATCTTAATTAGATAGTCTTAATCGGGTAATCTTAATTAGATAGTCTTAATCGGGTAATCTTAATTATATAGTCTTAATCGGGTAATCTTAATTAGATAGTCTTAATCGGGTAATCTTAATTTGATAGTCTTAATCCGGTAATCTTAATTATATAGTCTTAATCAAGTAATCTTAATTAGATAGTCTTAATCAAGTAATCTTAATTAGATAGTCTTAATCGGGTAATCTTAATTAGATAGTCTTAATCAAGTAATCTTAATTATATAGTCTTAATCAAGTAATCTTAATTAGATAGTCTTAATCAAGTATTCTTAATTAGATAGTCTTAATCAAGTAATCTTAATTAGATAGTCTTAATGGAGTAATCTCAACTAAGTAAATCAGGGATAACTCAGATGCAAGTCAATAATACTTGTGTAGTGTCAACAATCGCTAGTAACTGCCTTTCGCGTACGAAGATGGCGGCAGCATCAGAATTGTGTGGGCAGACGTGACTGCGTAAAGGTCTGCACGGGGCTGTGCAGTTCTATCCTAGAGCTGCCCAGCCTACCGCACGAGGAGCACACGTGAACGAAGCGGGGCGTCCTGAGACGCGACGTTTAGACGGCTCTTTTCAACCTCGCTGCTCCTGAGATTTTCTGCTCAATCAGGCGAGCACATTGTGTGATTGCAGAGTGTCAGGTTGAGGATCGACGCAAGCGACTTCAAGAGAGGCAACATCATTTGGGGGTTCCTCAAGGATGCCTCTTAATTAATCATTGCACCATTTACATAACCCGCTCGATGAACGGCTGTCCGGCCTGAGTGCTTCACAAAGGAGTCGTCTAGGCAGGCCGTTGTTGGGCATGCAAACAGCAACCCCCTTCCTACCTAACCTGGTCGGTAAGCAACATATTTAGATGCTAGGGAGTTTTGCTCTTTGGAATATTTCATAGTTTGGTACACTATTCTGCCAGTTCATCTCTAGATAAGTCTCGCAAACGTAGAGAGAGAGAGAGAGAGAGAGAGAGAGAGAGAGAGAGAGAGAGAGAGAGAGAGAGAGACGGTATGAACGATGCCACGATGGGCCTGGAACCCGGTCTCTGCACCGATAACCTGCCGATTCCAAACATGCAGGCGGTCAAATGGAGCGGCACCCCAGTCAATCCCATTGTCTCCCTTGGAGTAATTGCACGCTTTTCTGGCCGTGTCACATTGAAATCCACCTACCAGCCACAGATCCTGGGAATTCACCGCGGTAGTCGACCTACTGTAGTGTCTTCCTGGGGCATGCTGGAACAAGACCCCTAGTCCTAGTTGTATTCCCTGTGAGACGAAAATGAGTTTATGCATTTGAAAAGACCTATGGTATGGACCGCAGCTGCAGTTCCATGCCAGCGCCCTGAACGAAGTTATCAGCGAACATGATGTCCGAGATGGCAGAATCCGACACTGCAGCGAGGGACCGCAGGGGCCTTATATTGAAGAGCCATCCGCATATCCTGTGGTTGAGATACCAGTAGCAGTCTTCCCTACAGGCTCAGAGATCATCGCTACAAACATGTTGCTAAACAGTGTGGATGCAATAACACAACATCACAAAGATCGCTAAGACAAGTATGTTCATCACTTGGAAAACAAACACAACACAACGGAAAAGATAATCAAATGATAAACACTCTAGAATTGATGCAGCTCCTTACAAAATATTTCAGTGTAGAGATACAGACAGCAGAACACCTAAACAATGTTACAAGCTCATCTTTTTTTTAGGTGGAGACGCTTTCGTGAACTGGAAGTAGCAGATTCAACTCCAAACGTCGATTCATATATTCAATATATTTGTGTTAGCGGTCAATTCCGTTAAGCGGGTGAAGTTCGCCAGCTTGAAAAGCTGCTCAACCAGGAGAAGGAAAACGTATTCCAAACCACCTTTTGCTTTATAGGTGAAATACTGACATGTCAAAGGCTGTAGAAGCAAAACCGAAGAAAATCTGTCGGAAGGCAATGGAAAACCACTGACTCGTTACTGGGCATGTACGCATTCTCATGGCACCCTCTGTCTGAACATGTACGCATTCTCATGGCACCCTCTGTCTGGACATGTACGCATTCTCATGGCACCCTCTGTCTGGACATGTACGCATTCTCATGGCACCCTCTGTCTGGACATGTACGCATTCTCATGGCACCCTCTGTCTGGACATGTATGCATTCTTCCCACCTTTTTTTCTGGACATGTTGTGCAGCGTGTACAATGATCTGTAGTGCCAATCTTAAACATGGCATAAATACATGTCAGTCTGCTGTGTCGTGTGCGTAAGTCGGAGAATGATGACCTAGAATTCTAATCAGGGGGGCGGCGTGGCCTAGTTGTTAAGTGACACGGCTCACAACCCAAAGGTGCTGTGTTCGTTTCCTAGATTCAGCGCACTCCAGTATACCGAGTTGTAAATGGGTACCAGGCTTATGGAAAGCAGACAGAAAGAGAATTTATCAACGCACCTTAGTGAAAGCTGAAAATTGGTACACTGTGCCTCATGCTGTGAGACGAACATGACCACTGTTTTAAACCTTATCTGCGTCGAATATTTTTTATGAAAACTAGTCAGATAATTGAACATTACTCATTAATCTCGTCCTATGTCTATGGCCAGCAATAGACGTGTTTAAAATAAATGCAGAAAAAGTATCCATTCAACAATCTTAAAATCTGAAGAAAGAGCATTTTATACTTTTACAAATGATCTGGATCCTTTTATACAGCTGTCGATGGCGTAGTGTAAGCTAATTATACTTACTTTCTTATTGCCCACGAAACGCCTAGCGCGTCGGCTAGAATGTTTTTCATAATAGATATTCAACCCAAGTTCTTGTTATTGTGGTGTATGGTTTCTGTCTTGAGACGGTGCTGTTATAATGTATTAATATCGGACTACATTAGGACTACATTAAGTCGTTACGTAACATGTATTATGTAATGAAGATGTAAGGAGAAACTTAATAAAAGATCAACTTTAAACAGCTATAACTCGTCGGAGATGGTTTTCTTCACTTAACTTCATGATCTTCTAAGAATGTTGGAGGAAGGCACATAGCATGACCTCTTTCCATTTTACACTACAGCCAGAGTATAGGGGTACTACTACAGATGACCTCTTTCAGGAAGCCTACGTCAAAGCGACACATTTGTAAATTGCAGTGGTGGTTAATGTAGCGAATTCATTTGCACGATGATATTGCTAGTCCAATGCACAACTCTCTTTAGCCTTAGTCACCTTTTACAACACGCTTGAACGCTGTGGCGCTATTGTTTCGCCTCTAGAAGGAAACCCCGGGATTGACTGGAGGAAACTCCCGTGTGTTGTCATAATAAATGTGTATGATTAGCTTATTTTTTTTAATTATTAAAATGACTTAAATAGTTTTCTAGACTAATATGACTGATATCGTTCGCTAGACTAACACGACTGATATCATTCGCTAGACTAACATGACTGATATCATTCGCTAGACTAACATGACTGATATCATTCGCTAGACTAACATGACTGATATCATTGGCCAGACTAACATGACTGATATCATTCGCTAGACTAACACGACTGATATCATTCGCTAGACTAACATGACTGATATCGTTCGCTAGACTAACATGACTGATATCATTCGCTAGACTAACATGACTGATATCATTGGCCAGACTAACATGACTGATATCATTCGCTAGACTAACATGACTGATATCATATGTTAGACTAACACGACTGATATCGTTCGCTAGACTAACACGACTGATATCATTCTCTAGACTAACATGACTGATATCATTCTCTAGACTAACATGACTGATATCGTTCTCTAGACTAACATGACTGATATCGTTCTCTAGACTAACATGACTGATATCGTTCTCTATACTAGTTTGACTGATATCGTTCCCTAGCCTCGTAGTGTCAAGCATCATTACAAAATAGATCTTGTTCATGTATTCACCATTATCAAACCATCGATATGCTTGTGTCTACATGGCAAAAGCCGCTTTGTTTACACATTTTCTGCTTGGGGTTTTGACATTGATCAGAAGTTCTAATTGATTCTTCCTTCATAAATACTCCATGCTGTTTTGTCCCGCTAGTTTTGCTGACTGTGAGTGGGTTCTAGGACAGTCCTGTTTGCGATAGTGCAAGAGGTTTTGCTACAATATCGTAACGGGTTTCTAACAGTGCAGACTCTTGCCTTCTGTTGAAGACTCCTACAATTATGGCTATGGAGTCCTACCATTCACGAAAACCAAATGCCTGTTAAGCATGAATCAGCCTTCTGGGTTCCAACGAAAGGTCTAGAAACAATACATTGGCCACTTTTGGTACAAGGAAAGCTCTAGAAACAATTCACTGGCCACATTTGGTACAAGGAAAGCTCTAGAAACAATTCACTGGCCACATTTGGTACAAGGAAAGCTCTAGAAACAATTCACTGGCCACATTTGGTACAAGGAAAGCTCTAGAAACAATTCACTGGCCACATTTGGTACAAGGAAAGCTCTAGAAACAAAACCGAACATGTATGGCGCTGTTGTTCTTTTCGAATGCCCACAATGAGTAGGTTACTCTTGTGCGCCCTGAAAAGGCCGTTAAGTGACGGGTTGCAGTAGCTTTCCTCACATCCCGAGCGTGCTGATGGAGGTGGACAGAGCGTCCCCCCCCCCCCGCAGGCGGTTGTGCTATGCTTGGCTTCATCTGCGTGCCGTTCACTACTACGTGGATCACGTCGATCCTTCACCTTGTTAGCCATCCCGTTTCCAGGATCGGTTACCAGGAAGCCTAAGTGAGGGTCTTTTCCAGTATGTTTTGCCTGAACCTGACTAACTTGTCTGATCAGCATATTTGGCCTGACTTTTAGTCTTCCTTCCCGGGTGTCGAGAGAAATAAAACTTCTGCGCTACTCAACATGAATGGCACAATGAAAGTTCTTGCAACAACATTCCCTATGTCGTCAACGTCCGACTTTGTTCCCATTGCTGAAGTAGTTGAGTTGTTTTGAGGACTACCGTCTATACCGCTCATCCACTACTTTCGCACCGTCAGGTTGGTTTATTTCAGCCAAACAGAAAAACAACGGTATCCTTAACGATAATTCGATCCGCTGATCTTCTTGGTGGCAGGCAGGCAGGCATGCGTCCAAACCATTCGGTCACGCGCCAGCTATACGACAGGATTATCTATAAATTGTGATATGATAGCTCTGATTATGTGAAACAGACGTATTTATTAAAACTACTGCTCATCTTATGGCTGCTATAAACCTCGTCTATGCGAGATGGTCTCCTTGGCAGATTGTGACTTCGCTTGGGGCGATTACAGCGCGCCTATTATCAATGGGAAATAAAACCGCTACACAGCTCTAGTGTCTCTTTATGAATTATTCTTGGCTAAGTGTTTGTATGCATGTTTGTTTATTTGTTTGAGCAAAACTATTATCCCGTAAATAGAAAGAACATTAAGGACTAGATATGTTCTACTTCTCCTTCTACTTCTTCTTCTTCTTCTTCTTCTTCTTCTTCTTCTTCTTCTTCTTCTTCTCCTTCTACTTCTACCTATTCTTTCTTCTTCGATATTCACACGAAAAGGACGTTGAGCCTTTTGGCTCGACACATCCGACTTCAGCTATATTTTTTTAGCACCTACTCTGCTGTCTCTATCCCTTGACCGGAATACACGTGACTAGTACACCCTGTTTCAGGGTCGCCACGGGGAGGCAGAATTGGGTTATTTCAGAAGGGTTATATCACGTCCCACGGATCATGTGGGCCATATTTTAGAAGGGTTATATCACGTCCGACTCATTATGTGGGCCATATTTTAGAAGGGTTATATCACGTCCCACGCATCATGTGAGCCATATTTTAGAAGGGTTATATCATGTCCCACGCATCATGTGGGCTATATTTTAGAAGGGTTATATCACGTCCCACTCATTATGTGGGCCATATTTTAGAAGGGTTATATCGCGTCCCACGCATCATGTGAGCCATATTTTAGAAGGGTTATGTCACGTCCCACGCATCATGTGGGCTATATTTTAGAAGTGTTATATCACGTTCCACTCATTATGTGGAATGTATTTGTTTTACCTGAGCTTAAAACGGGCTCAAAGAGTAGTACCCCTGAAAACTGATAGATACGTCGAAAATATAACAAAATAAAGTTGTGCATGGGACTGGCTACGCTTTGCTGTAGAAACTAAGAGCCATAAGAAAAAGATAAGACCTCTGCTCCTCAAAGAAGATGAGCAATAACAAAGAATATGAACAATAACAAAAAAGATGAGTAATAACAAAGAAAATGAGCAATAACAAAGAAGATGAGCAATAACAAAGAAGATGAACAATAAAAAAGAAGATCAACAATAACAAAGAAGATGAACAATAACAAAACTAACTTTAAAATTGGCTGGAGGGAAAATTGAAAATGCTAGTAAAAGTAGTCTCTTAATTTTTTTTTCTTATCGAAAAATACCAACCTACTCATTTCTATTGTTGACTGCTAAGGTAAGGGTTCTTCTGCGTAAACAACATGTACATCGGACCTCCGAGTTTATCGACCGTCACCAAAAGGAGTTGGCACACTATTTCACCTTCCTGGAGACCAGTTGTCGCTTGAAACCTTCGAGATTCGAACACCCACTGTTTCGTTCTTTCGTTCCTTCATTTCTTGAGAGGCGATCGTCTTCGCTTTCCTTTACAGCAGTCGTACATGCTAAAGGAAGAAACGCTTACTTTATTTTTTTTAAAAGGACCTAGTCTGAATTCTAATGCTGTCTGCAGTATTAAACCATCCACACCGAAAGCCAAAGTTCTGGTGGATTCAAAATGTCTAGCATTGCATGAAGCCACATGTTTGCCCCCGCTTCCTTGTCTGTAGACAAACTTCTTAAGGATTTCATGAGATGTAGTTAACCATTTGAAGATAGACCATTCTGACCACCAAAAAATTGTTAATATTGTGCTTTCTGTGAATAATAATAAAACAGATAGAATTCATTGCAGCGATTGTGTCTATTCACTTCTTCTAAATGTAACAGAAAGTAGGTTTCTTTAAATTGTACCATAAGACAGCAACTGTAGCGGAGGTTAACGAAGTACAAAATACACGAGTAGGATGATTGCCGTTCGTCAGAAGTCGGTCCGCGGAGTGATTCGGGATTATCTATTACTTGTTGTGTACATTTTTCTTGTGTATATGTATGTGTGTGTGTATATATATATATATATAAGTATGCGTATATTTGTGGGTGTGTATATATATATATATATATATATATATATATATATATATATATGTGTGCGTGTGTGTATGGGTGTGTCTTTGAATGAATGTCAGTGTGTATTTGTGTCTGTAATCCGAGTGTCTATAATAAGATTCCCTTTGCGATTGTTGTTCTATGTCAGGAAAGGAAACGGGCTCGCACACTATACGAACAGCATAACTCACAAACTGACCCCCAACACCTTATACACCGCAAACACTACACAAACAGCTGACATTTTAAACTTATCCCCACACCATACAAACATCTACCACCTTAAACTTATTTAAACGAGTTACTCCACGATAAATTAGACTATAAAAAGTTTTTTTTTAAATTCAGCCACCCACAATAACACGAGGGCATAGCTACAAGATGACTAAAGAGAGGTCCAGATTAGATATTAGGAAATATTTTTTTAGCCAGAGAGTGGTGTCTGCTTGGAATGCATTGCCAGGGGAGGCGGTGGAGGCAGGGACAGTTAATGCATTTAAGAAAAAACTGGATGTGCATAGCTTTTAGAGCAAGGTGATGTAAATGAAACTGGTTGTATACAGACTCTGCAGGGTCTTCTAAACCAGTATAAAGACGTTAAGTTAAGTTAAGTAATCAACAATGGTATTTGGCACGTCCAACTCTCTGAAATATTCACAAACATGTGGTCCCATAATTCCGGACATAGTCAAGTCAAGTAATTCGCCAAGCCAACCAGAGTCAGTCGCGCTGACCAACCGTGACACTTGTTGATGGTAGATTCGCTTGCTGCAAGCAGGGAAGATGAAGTGGAGGCGATGTATCTCATCCAGTGGTATACAATGCGGTCTGACGACTTATCCGTGACCAGTGTGGTGTTTCAGTCAGTCCATAATGTTCAGGGACAGGTGTAGAAACTGTAGACTCGATACAGGCGAGCAACGTGACCGGAGAAAGAGAGGCGGCGACGATCCAGTGTTGAGGGAATGCGCTCTGTTCTTGTTTCGGTTGTAACACCTCGATATTAATGACTAGGTCTTTTTGGCGAACTCTAAGGATACGTCGCTTGTTGCGCACTTGGAAGTACTTGCACTGCTTCCCACATCCCCGTAATACCGCCCAGGTCTTGAAGCCGTTCAAGAGGAGAGCATCTGCTGTGAACAGACTCTATCAGAGAGTTTACGGGTGATGCCGCTAGACCGATCCTCAGAGTGTTTTCCTAGCCATTTCGTGCATCAGAACTCAGCCTGCTGCCGAGGTAGAGAAAGTCCGAAAAAGTACCACCGCCAAGACTTTGAATCTTGGCTATCGCCCAGGAACTATGCAGTCTCAAATGCGAAATGGGATCAAGATTTTTGAGCAGCGCATGAGTTGCAGTGGTCAGCGACCCATAGCTGACTGCTCGCGTCAGGGCCAGCGAACCAGAGCTGCCAAGACCCTTCTACACCTCCACGCGATGATCCTGGATAACAGGCTGAAGCAGGGCAGACTGGCTAAGGAGAAGGGATCGAAGAGGGAATGCTAACCCGGTACTAAAAAAATGCTTGCTGAATCCCGATGTGTATGACCTTCTTCTTCTTCTTCTTCGTACGCAGTCAGACAGTAACCATTATTTTTTCGAAAAAAGCGGCGATCATCCTGAGGCTCTCGCCACTGCCATAGAGCTTGTCTTGCAGTTCCACTGGTAATGGCCACATCTGCTCTCTCTGATCCTCGTATGTCGGGCAGTTCTGCAGCAGATGTTCAGCGGTCATTTTACCAGTACCGCACGGGCATTCGTCGGTACACCCTATCTTCAATTTGTTGAATAGGTGGTACCTCAGTCTGTTGTGGCCAGTGCGAAGTCTGAAGACAACGACCTGCTCTCTTCGGTTCAACTGGTAATAGGCATCGTTTTTGGTGTAACCAGTATGTTCGGTTTCCCATTTGGTCATGTATCTGGTGATGTGTATGACCGAAAGGTGCAAATATCGCAATCAAGCTGTAAACTACGACACAACACATTCCGTTCTCTGGACTACATTTTGCTACTTAAGCCCTTTCATGGTTTGGTAGTGGGAGATTGAGAACGAACGAAACCAAGCCAAGCAAACCAAATGTGAAACTGGCTGTTCTAAGTTATCTGTCAATGCCTAGGAGCACCGCACTTGGTACAATGACATCGCCTGCATAATCGAGCTCGATCAAGCTCAAGGGTCTACAGAAACTCCAAGATTCTGCGTTTTCATTTGTGCAAGGATCCAATTTGTAACACGGCAGAACAGCGAGGGTGTGAGGGCACATGACTGGTGATGTTGAGAATGTGTCAGTTAGATCCTGGCTGAGGCGAACTCTTTCGCTCGTCTTGTTGTGCAGCGCCTCTATTTATCAAATCAATGTGTCGGGAACTCCCATGCATCTCAAGACCTTCCACAGGACAGATATATCCACAATATCAGAGGCGGCCCTAATGTGAACACATACAAAATGGGGAGATTGATTGAATTCCCGTAGCCTACACGTATAAACAAATATAAGAGAAACAAATAAATAACACATACTTGTACGAGTGCCGCGTGAACGTCACGATCAAATTTGGGGCTAAGAATGTATTTGCTTTGTCATAGACCATGTTTAAATTTTGACATCAAGCAAAGTCTCTACTGAAAATATGTAGGAGGTTTTTAAATAAAACGCAACATTAAGAATTGCTTTAAAAAAATTGATTAAAGAATTTGTTTCAACAACTGACAGTTATATACGACTTAAATATATATATATATATATATATATATATATATATATATATCGGTTTCGTACCAGAAAATTCTATTTTGTTTTAAAATGTTGAAGTTTTACGGTAAATCGACCGTGGCATATCATGTAGTAAGTAATATGGCATAGTTCTGCCACAAATTGAAATGCCAATGTCAAATTATATACATATCTTTTAGCACTTATGTTTTAGCTTCTCGTGGGAATAAGAAGATACAAACGTGTCTTTGCTTCTTGTACTAAAACTCCGAAATAGTCAATTTTAAAATTATGTTCTTTCTTGCAACGTTTTCTGAGTGTACAAAAAAAAAAACAGTGGCTTGCTTCTGAAATAAAAATAAAGATATTCTCTACTCTCCTAACTTGTCATCACTCCTAACTTGTCATCGCCTCTAAATGTTCATCTCTCCTAACTTGTTATCTCTCCTAACTTGTCATCGCCTCTAAATGTTCATCTCTCCTAACTTGTCATCTCTCCTAACTTCTCATCATTCCTAAATGTTCATCTCTCCTAACTTGTCATCACCGCGAAATGTTCAGCTCTCCTAACTTGTCATCACCCCTAAATGTTCATCTCTCCCAACTTGTCATCTCTGCTAACTTTTCATCATCCCTGAATGTTCATCTCTCCGAACTTGTCATCTCTCCTAACTTGTCATCTCACCTTACTTGTCATCACCCCTAAATGTTCATCACCCCTAAATGGTAATCTTTCCTAACTTGTCATCACACCAAACTTGTCATCTATCCTAACTTGTTATCTATCCTAACTTGCCATCTCTCCTAACTTATCATCTTTTCTAATTGGTCATCTCCCCTAACTTGTCCTCTCTCCTAATTTGTCATCTCTCCTAACTTATCATATTTCCTAACTTATTATCTCTCCTAACTTGTCATCTCTTCTAGCTTGCCATCTCTCCTAACTTATCATCTCTCCTAACTTGTCATCTCTCCTAACTTATCATCTCTCCTAACTTGTCATCTCTCCTAACTTATCATCTCTCCTAACTTGTCATCTCTTCTAACTTGCCATCTCTCCTAACTTGTCATCTCTTCTAACTTGTCATCTCTTCTAACTTGTAATCTCTCCTAACTTGTCATCTCTCCTAACTTGTCATTTGCTCTAACTTGTAATCACCTCTAACTTGTCATCTTTTCAAACTTGTCACTACCCCTAACTTGTCATCTCTCCAAACTTGTCATCTCACTTACTTGCTCTACTCTCCTACTTTCACTAATCTCCTACTTTTTCTAACTTACTACTTTCTCTATTCTCCTACTTTCTCTAATCTCCTACTTTCTCTACTCTCCTACGTTATCCACTCTCCTACTAACCTACTTTCTCTACTCTCCTACTTGCCTACTTTCTATAATCTCCTACTTTCTCTACTCTTCTACTGTCTCTACTTTCATACTTTCTTTACTTTCCTACTTTCTCTACTCTCTTACTTTCCTACTTTCTCTACTTTTTTACTTTCTCTACTCTCCTACTTTCTCTACTCTCCTACTTCATCTACTTTTTTGCCGTGTCTACTCTTCTACTTTCTCTACTCTCCTACATTTCTACTTTCTCTACTTTTTCGCAGATAGACAGCTGCTTCTTTTTGACTTAAAATAATCAAGGAAGCTCAGCGTGGGTATCTGGGTGTTAGTCTGTCTGTCTAGCTGTTTTCTATCTGGTTGCCTGTCCGGCTCTGTGTTTATCTGTCTGTCTAGCTGTCTGTGTGGCTATCTGTCTGTCTAGCTGTCTGTGTGGCTGTCTGTCTGACGGTCTATCCTCCTGTCTGTCTAGCTGTCGGTCTATCTGTCTGTCTGTCTGACTGTTTGTCCGGTTGTCTGTCTAGCTGTCGGTCTGGCTGTCTCTTCAGCTGTCTGTCTGGCTGTCTTACTGTCTGTCCAGCTGTCTTTCTAGCTGTTTTGTCTATGCATGTCAAAAGTTGCATTGGTCCTTTTTTTCTGTTGGATGTTCCCTACTAACCTTCATAGAGATTCTTCAAGCTTTACGAATGCAAATAACGTCAGTGTTGTTCGCACGTTCTGAAAAGCGTTTTTATCAACTTGCTGTTCCTCATATGTTTTATTGTTCTTTATTGGAATATTTCAATTGTGTAGTTCGTATGTTTTGACATTTGCTTTTTGAATTATTGCGTTTATCGTCATGTATATTGTGTCGTCGTCTGTAAACATGCTTCCCAGGTATCTGGATTGTCTAATTTGATGAGTTCCTGTGTTTCTAGCCTAGAGATTATACTGGCGTTCGGTGTTTCTAGCCTAGAGATTATTCTGGGGTTCGGTGTTTCTAGCCTAGAGATTATACTGGGGTTCGGTGTTTCTAGCCTAGAGATTATACTTGGGTTTGGTATTTCTAGCCTAGAGATTATACTGGGGCTCGGTGTTTCTAGCCTAGAGATTATACTGGGGTTCGATGTTTCTAGCCTAGAGATTATATTGGGATTCGGTGTTTGTAGCCTAGAGATTATACTGGGGTTCGGTGTTTCTAGCCAATAGATTATACTGAATTCCTGTGTTTCTAGCCTAGAGATTATACTGGGGTCTGGTGTTTTTAGTCTCGAGATTATACTGGGGTTCGGTGTTTCTAGCCTAGATATTATACTGGGGTTTGGTGTTTCTAGCCTAGATATTATACTGGGGTTTAGTGTTTCTAGCCTAGATATTATACTGGGGTCCATGGTTTCTAGTCTATAGATTATACTGGGGTTCGATGTTTCTAGCCTAGAGATTATATTGGGATTCGGTGTTTGTAGCCTAGAGATTATACTGGGGTTCGGTGTTTCTAGCCAATAGATTATACTGAATTCCTGTGTTTCTAGCCTAGAGATTATACTGGGGTCTGATGATTTTAGTCTCGAGATTATACTGGGGTTCGGTGTTTCTAGCCTAGATATTATACTGGGGTTTGGTGTTTCTAGCCTAGATATTATACTGGGGTTTGGTGTTTCTAGCCTAGATATTATACTGGGGTCCATGGTTTCTAGTCTATAGATTATACTGAATTCCTGTGTTTCTAGCCTAGAGATTATTATGGAGTTCTGGATTCAACCAGCCAGAGCAATGCTCAGCGCCAACTAGACAAAAGTTATTTTTTGATCTGCCAATCTATCTGGCCGGCCAGATCCCATATCCCAGATCCCAGAGCCCATAGGTTAGGTATTTTTCAAAAAGATATGAAAACAGTCGGATTAAGATCAATCTGTGTTACAGGTGAAATGTTTTGTTTTTTTTAAACTGGAGGGGTTGAAAGTGGATAAATGTCCATATCAAGATGGTATTCATCAAAAATTTATGTTTAAAATTAGAGACCTACCAGCAAAACTATTGACTATATTATGTTCTCAATCACTTGCGAAAGTGATTGTTCCAGAGCATTGGAAAGATGCAGGACTTCTCCCTTTATTAAAAAATGGCAAACAGATCCAGCAAAATTATAGAACAATGAGCTTAACGAACAGTCTGTAAATTGTTAGTCAATAATCAAAGGAAACAGTGTAACGCATTAGGACAAGGTTTAAGCTAATCAAAAATATTCAGCATGGTTTTATTAAAGGGATGTCGTGCTTAACAAATCTATTAGAATTCAAGGAGAAGGTTACCAAAATGATAGATAAATTGGAGCCCGTGGATGTTATTTATCTAGATTTTGCAAAGGCCTTTGATAGAGTACCTCATCAAAGATTATTTAGGAAGTTAAAATCACATGGAATAGATGGTGAAGTTGCCAAATTGATTGAAAATTGGTTAATGGGAAGAAGTGAGGAGAGGGATGTGAAGTAAAGAGTGGAGAGTCACAGGGTTCGGTTTTGGTCTTGATAAACAATGGGATGAATGAGTACAACATTCGCTGATGACTCAAAACTTTAGGGTCTCATCTAAAGCAGGAGTGGTTATATTAAGGTTGGATTTAGACAAAATTCCAGAATGGTCTGAGAGCTGACAAATGCAGTTTAATGTAGATACATGTACAGTCATCCATATGGGTAGATCCAATATGGAAAATAATTACAGAATGGGCGAGAACAATATTATAAAGATAGAAAAGGAAAGGAACCTATGGTTTTAATAGATCATGCAGGTAAAGTGAGTGAGCAAGTCCAGGTACCAGTGAAAAAGGAAATGCAATGTTAGGTATGATACAAAGAAATGATTAAACATAGGAGCAAGGAAGTGATAGTCAAACAGAATCAATTATTAGTTAGACCTAGATTGGAGTTCTGTGTACAGGTGTAGAGTCCTTATCGTAGATGAGATATAAACATGCCTGTTGACATTCAGCTACCTGCACTATGCCTTTGACGGCGCTGGTAACCGTTAAACTGTCATTGTGTCAAGTCTTGATACATGGCATGTCGTACCATCTCAAGACAAAGCTTGCTGTTGAAGAGAGATCTATAAAGTTTACAAATAACTATGTTCAGGTTCCTCTCCCTGGTTTAGTCTCTCTGTCTCGTACCATCTCAGTGCCCATAACAGTCTTGTAGGAATTATTCGGCTATCTGTGCTGCTTACCCGACATTGATGATATGGCCAATTTTAGTCTGCGACTTCTTCTTCTTCTTCTTCTGCGTTCGTTCTCAATCTCCCACTACTAAGCCCTGAACAGAGTTTTGCAAGTAGCAGGATGTAGTCCGGAGAACGGCATGCGTTGTGTCGCTAGTTTACAGTTTGATTGCAATATTTGCCCCTTTCGGTCCGACACATCCGTCTTCGGCAGAAGTCTGTGACTATTAGTCTAGAATGTCCAGTCTTCTCATGAAACAGGATTCCCTGCGGCAAAACTTGGTGCATGTACTTCAGCTGAGTAGTTTTAGCAGAGTTTCCCCAGTGGATGAACTGATCGTTTTATCTTCCTGATCTGGACAGACAGCATAGATTCTGGCGCCTCCATTCTCCACTGGTTTGGTTGCTGATCCTTCGGTATATACCTGGGTGCGTGCTTCTTTGAGACACAGTTCTTCGATTCCCTTGAATGCTGATGTTTTCCTTGGAGAGTAGTTTAATCTTCCATGGGGCAAGTAGTAATGGATGGTTCTTTTTTGGTTTTTTTTTCTGAACTTGTTATATTGTTTCCATAGGGTTGGAAGGAGTATTGGATTTACCTCCTTAGTGGTGTCTGGTAATTATCTCAGGTTAGTTTATATCTCTGCCCTATAGTTTCTTCTTCTTCTTCTTCTTCTTCTTCTTCTTCTTCTTCTTCTTCGTTCGTTCTCAGTCTCCCACTACCAAACCCTGAAAAGAGCTTAAGTAGCAGAATGTAGTCCAGAGAACGGAATGCATTGTGTCGCAGTTTACAGCTTGGCTGCGATATTTGCACTTTTCGGTCCAACACATCCGACTTTAGCAAGCATTTCTTTAGTACCGGGGTAGCATTCCCTCTGCCCTATAGTTTAATATCTCTATTTTACATCATCCGTGTTAAAGTGAGTTGACTGGGGCGTATCAACAGCTGATCTTGATCTCGCTATCGTTGTCATGAGAACCACGTGCAATAACATCTCTGTAAGTAGTGCACTAGAATGGATCCCATCGCGCTGTAACACTTCTGACAATGTTAAAACGGATCCCATCGCGCTGTAACACTTCTGACAATGTTAAAACGGATCCCATCAATTTGTACGAGGGGCTTCAAATGAAAACCTTCAGTACATTTTTTTGTGTGCAAATTTGTTCTGCAAAAGTGAAACAACTGCATGATATTTTTACGTAGTCACCATTATGTTCGATATAAGTCCCCGAGCGCCTATAAAGTGCATGGATTCCTGTAGATAAACAATTCTCTTGTACGCGTGTGTAACCACGCATGCCTCCACCTGTTGGACCTGAAGGTCTTTCCTCTCAATGCCTCATTTAGTCGTCCAAAAACGTGGAAATTACTTGAGGCTTGGTCTCGTGAATACAGCGGACGTGGTAGACACTGATAGGGGAGGTCTTCGATGGCTGCAGAGGTTGCACTGGCAGTATGGGGACGAGCATTGTGATGTTGCAAAAGGACAACTTTACTTAGAAGTCCACCTCGTTTGGATTTGATTGCGGGTCAAAGATGATTCCTGAAAAGATCTGTGTACGTGGCTCTTGTGACAGTGTTCCCCCTGGACATGTAGCGCTTCTAAAATAACGCCTCGTTCACCCCAAAAGGGTCCGCCTAACCTCCCCTGCCGATTGCTGAGTGCCAAACTTCTTCAGTTTGGTGAGGAGGGATGGCGCCATTCCTTGCTTGCTCTCTTCGTGTCAGGCTCGTGGTAGTGAAACCAGGTTTCATCTCCATTAGCAATTCTTGCTAGGAAACCATTACTTTCTGCTTCAAAGCGCCGCAAACTTTCCTGACAGGCCTCAACCCGTCGTTGTTTCAATTCTAGAATAAGCTGCTGTGGCATCCACCTTGCATACACTTTGTGGTACTGTAGCACATCATGGATAATGTGGTGTGCTGAACCTTGACTGATGTCCAGATGTGTGGAAATTGCATTCACAGTCAATCGGCGATTGTCAACGATTGCAATAAACTCTGAGATTACTACTCGGTGTGCCTGACCCGGTCATGAGCAGTCTGTCACAAAACTCATGCCATATTGGAACTTCCTACTCCACTAAAACACTTGCTGGGGTGAAAGACATGTATCTTCGTTCTGGATCTACATTCCCCAATGAATCGCTCTAGGTCTCACTCTTCCGTTGCACAAAAAACTGATAACAGATCATTGTTCCGCTTTGGTGAATGTCAATAGTGGGACGGCTATCTGCAATTGTGACGTCATGTTGTTCGTCGGTAACGTGGTGGCATTTGCAAGACATTCTGGACATCCATAGCAATAATACTAACAAGTTACAATACAAAGGCGTAGTTTTTAAAATTTATATCCAAGCATGAATGTTCACATAGCAACAACACATATTCAAAAAGCAAAGCGATAGAACCACTTTGGTATGTGAAATGTCCATTTGAAGTCCACTCATAAATTCCCTGGCAATGTTCAAATAAATCTCGTCTCACTATGATGCAGCTGGCAATGTTAAAATTGACCCATTTTCATTGTCACTTTTCTGGCAATGTTAAAATTAAATTCATCTCAATGTTACACACCTGGCAATGTTAAAATTAAATTCATCTCAATGTTACACCCCTGGCAACGTTCATGTGGATACTTTCTCACGACAACTCCCACTGGCAATGTTGTTAAAATAGATTCTGTCTCACTGCAATACCCCTCACTATGTTAAAATTGATCTCACCTCACTGCAACACCACTGAGAATGCAGAGGCTTACATATCTTCAAATAAAGATAGATGGCCATCTCAAATAATACTTGTATAACTTATGAAGAAGCCAAGCGGCTTGCCAGATGTAGATACAAAAATAAGTAGGAAACATAACATCAAGGCCAACAACAACAACAACAAAATGGTAGATACGACCAGTTCAACAGACATCAACACTCGGTAATCTTTAAACTCCGCATAAGTCACAACAGAATGAGGCGCCATCTGTTCAACAAACTTAAAATAGAAAGCACCGATGAATATGATTGTGACACTGATACGATGGCGGGGTAACATCTGCTACAATAGTACACAACATACGTGGGACATAGAATACATACACCGCCATGTTGCTATTGTACACGCGGATTGAGTTATTCACGTGCTGAATTTTCTCTGACGGCGACTCTTCTTATTTCCCGAGGTATTTTGATGAAAGTTGGACCGGAACTCGTGTATCTGGTGTCAGGTTTGGCATATCAATAGACTAAGCATTATGGGGACTTCGGTGTTGTTCTTCACCTCGCTGACCTAGCTGCTGTAATACAACCTGTTTTCAGGGGCACGATCATTATGTTGCCTTTGCCACTGGCGATAGAAAATATGCTCTTACATATAGCTATTGTCGGTACTATTGATTGACAAGTTCTGTGAAGATGATCGAATGGTCTGTATGCCCACTCTGCTCAGCAACAGCCTGACTTCTCATGCTAACACAGAAGCCCCAACTTGATTCGCCACTGCAGACCATTGGCTTATGGTATCTATGACAGCATCAGTATCCTGAGTTTCAGTACATACGAGCTGATAGGCCTCAAACGCATGCATTGCATGATTCTCTGCCTGGAGTTATGATGAATCTGTGGTGATCTGTCCTTCTATGCCCACTGTGAATCCAATTTTCTCCCTCGACTATCGCGGCAACTGTAGCCATATGTCCAATCGTTCTCTCTGTCTGTGTCACTCAAGACATTCTTCTCTTGATTCGTGTTCCCTCTATGCCTGAAGGGTTAATGTACATTGGTCAGCCCCTGTCTGCGACAACTCACATATAGACATACCTGAGCCAGTTTATATCTGGATGTCACAGACCGAAGTCCTAACATTTCAATCAAGCAGTGCTCGTCGCTCCTTTCGGGGCATAAGCCATTGACAACCCTCCTCCAGCAAATTCAATCTTGAGCTGCCCTGTCTGCCTCTTTCTAGGCGAGGCTCAGGGACGGTAGTTCTCTTCCATATGTGTTTCCTGATCTACCTCTCTTCCTCGTCCATCGTGGACTCCCTCACGCAGCATGTCTGGCCACGTTTGATTATGCTGTCCATAGCGTGTGTCCTATCTAACCTCATTTCCTACGTTTGATCTGTTCCTCCGCTGTTTGTTGCTGACTCCTTTGCCACCTGCCATGTATCTCATCTTTATAATCCGGTTATAATCTAGTGCAGGCCAGAATTATTTTTGTAATAAATTCTTTGTACAGAAGACCATTTTGCTAGTCAGATATACCTTAAGTATAATAGGTGATTCCAACAAATTCCAAAGGCTAGTCTTGTATATCAGATCCAAAGCAAGCTTGGAGACAACAGAAAAAAACATGTGAAACTTTCATGATATTTGAACTGTGACATGCATATTTATAATGATTAACTTTGGCCCGATACCAGTTGGGTGTAATCGTGTATGCAGTCAGCAGGATATACTCACAACACTTGAGAACACCCCTTCCTTGTGTTATTAAAGGAAAAATCTTTGAGGGTATCTCACCAGGGGTGAAATCATATGTCACATTGTAATCCTCACTCCATTAAGTGTCTCGAGACCAGGGGAAAACCCCGACCTCCGTACGCTGTCATTCGATACCATAAAGACTTGAATTAGTGTCGGGGATGAGAATGATAGAGAGAAACGGAATGAAGAACGATGAAAAGAGTCTAGAAGCGATGGAAAGATAAGTAGGACATACAAGGACAATTGAGTTTCTGAATGTAAAGTGTAGAGGATTTGAAATTGACAATTAAGAGAAGTTGAAACAGGGGGACATAACTTGAACATTTGGATAGAAATGGAAAACTCGCACACTGGCAGTAACAAGTACTGGAGCGGTGGTTTAAGGTGGTACCACATATACAAATGAGAAAACTTCCTAACTAACTAACTTAGTAACTAACTAATTAACTAACTAACTTACTAGCTAACTAACAGCAATACTAACTAACTGACGGACTATGTGGCTAGCCAACTGACTGACTAACTAGCTAACTAATTTACTAACAAGCTAACAAACCGACTGACATTACAGACAACTAATTGACTATTTAACTAACTAACCAGCTAACGAACTGACTGACTAACTTGCTAACTAACCAACTGCAGAGCTTACTGACTAACTAACTAACCAACAACAAACTGACTGACTAACGAACTAACTAACTGACTAATTAGCTAACTAACTAACTGACTAATTAGCTAACTAACTAACAACAACGGAAAATGCACCATCCACTGCGGTCGGAGCTGACATTATGGAAACTATTTTAACTTAACTTCATTATACCTGTTTAGAAGGCTCTACAGAGTCTGTATACAACCAGTTTTTTTCACTCAACGGATACCAAAAATACTGTGAGTTTCCAATCTAATTTGGAATGCATTAACTGACTTAACTACATCCTGCGGCAATGTATTCCAAGAATTCTCCACTCTCTGACTAAAAAAATATTTCCAAATATCGAATCTAGACCTGTCTTTAAACAATGTGAAGCTGTGCCCTCTTGTTCTTGTAGTCGGATGTACTTTGAAAAACTTGGTATAGTCTAATTTATATATTCCATTTATTAATTAATACATTTGTATTAAGGCAACTTTAAATATGGTAATAGACAGCAGGGGAGGAATCAAAGAGGAGTTAACTGCACGAAGGGCAGCAGCAGGTAGACTGTTCCATGCAATAAACAGAGGTTTCCTCAGCAGAAGAGAAATAAGCAGGAAAACAAAGATGGATGTATACTGCTCGACCTATGTGCCTGTCCTGACATATGGATGTGTCATGGGCAATGACCACAGCCCAAGAAAGGCAATTACAAACTTCAGAAATGAGGTACTTAAGAAAAGCGGTTCAGGTGACGAAAAGGGACAAGATCCGTAACCAGACAATACGTAGCAGTCTTGAAGTTCAATGCCTGCAGACACGAGTGGAGCAGTCCCAACTACAGTGGTTTGGCCATGTCTGTAGAATGGAAGAAGATCGGATACCAAAGCGGTCATGGGAGATCAAAAGTCAAGGACGCAGACACCGAGGACGTCCCAAAGTACGTTGGGAAGACAACATACGACAGTCCCTAAGTGATAGAGGGATGGATTGGAAAGAGGCCAGGAAAAAGACGGCGGATAGAGCAGTGGGGCGTTCTCTTTGGCAAACCTCTACACCTCACGGTAGAAGAGGAGCGACTAAGTCAGTAAGTATTTGTATTAAGTCACCTCGAATTCTTCTTTGTTCTAGACACTAAAGACCAGTTTCTTTTAGTCTTTCCTCATAACTATAATTATGAAATCCCGCGATAATCTGTGTAGCTCTTCTTTGTACCAGATATCGACCTTTGTTTAGAGAGGTAACTAAGTCCTTTCCTCGGTGCCATACCTTCACTAATTGTAAGCCAGATTTACATTTGTAACTAGGTATACTGGATCACTTCAAGACCGGAGTTGAGATGTGAGATTACTAACAACTATCCTACTATCTGAATAAGGAAAATACCGTTTTGACGATATTTGTTGTGTTGTGTTGATATAACGATTGACGGCGTTTTCTAAGTATCAGGTTACAGAGGCTCTTCTTTCTTCCCGAAATGTACTTGGAAGGGGGCACAGGACATTTCTTACTGTTGTGCAATACAAGACACGTCAATACGCTCACCAGTATTGAGATTATTGTGTTGATCCTCCTCTCATTGGCCAAACTGCTGTGACGCAATCTGTTGCCAGTAACACAACCGAAGGCATGAGACGGGGTCTTTATCAGTTTGTTTCTCCGGACCCTGGTGACTCTTTTCTCTCACCTTATCAGTTTGTCTCACAGGACCCTGGTGACTCTTCTCTCTCACCTTTATCAGTATGTCTCACCGGACCCTGGTGACTCTTCTCTCTCACCTTTATCAGTATGTCTCACCGGACCCTGGTGACTCTTCTCTCTCACCTTTATCAGTATGTCTCACCGGACCCTGGTGACTCTTCTCTCTCACCTTATCAGTATGTCTCACCGGACCCTGGTGAATCTTCTCTCTCACCTTTATCAGTATGTCTCACCGGACCCTGGTGACTCTTCTCTCTCACATTTATCAGTATGTCTCACCGGACCCTGGTGACTCTTCTCTCTCACCTTATCAGTATGTTTCACCGGACCCTGGTTACACTTCTCTCTCACCTTATCAGTTTGTCTCACCGGACCCTGGTTATACTTCACTCTCACCTTATCAGTTTGTCTCACCGGACCCTGGTTATACTTCTCTCTCATCTTATCAGTTTGTCTCACCTTACCCTGGTTACTCTTCTCTCTCACCTTATCAGTTTGTCTTACCGGACCCTGGTTTATCTTCTCTCTCACCTTATCAGTATGTCTCCCCTGATCCTGGTTATCTTTGCACCCAGAATGAAACTATAATTCAATATGTGTATATTAAATACATTATCAAAGATATAAATATTGCAAGTAAATTTTTTCACATGTGTAGCTTCGTAGCATCAGAAAGCTTAGTTTTTCAAGGCTAAGGAAAAAAGCGCCGTACCATAGATGGAAGCACCGTAGATCGGTGCACGGCTGTATCCATTATGTGTATTGTAATACTATAGCTTCTGTTCTGTTGTTTATTTCATTTCCTTCAGACTGGCATAGCGATTTGAGTGAGTGTCTCGCTCAGCAACAGAAACAGTTTCGATTCCCGTCTCAGCGTGCTCCAGATAAATGGGTGTTTGACTTACATCTAAGAAAGACAGAACGGCGTGGACAGGAACTAGTCAGCGATCCTCTGATAGCTGAGGCTTCAAACCCTGACAGAAGTGTCTAACATAGGACCATCTCAACGTTGTCACTGTTTTCCCTTGTGACTCAATGGACGACGACAGGTTATTCGATTGTTCATTCATGTATTATACTCTGTAAATTGTTTCTGAAGACTTTTGCAAACAACATAAACACACACACACACACAAAAACAACAACAACAGCACGCTTCTATTAAATCATCCTTCTAGAAAGCTATGGCGATATCTATTTGAACGTCATCGTGAATATATATATATATACTATCATCCACTAATACTGTGAATATTAGCATCCACTTGTCTTGTCTTGTCATGTCTTATCCACTTGTACCGTGAGGCGCCGTGGAGAGTGGTAGTTTTCTGTTCAGGGCCAGACGTGTCGCTGAAGTGGTCGTCATCCCATGACGATTTAGAATATATGCAACATTTCCTATCCATCTAGTTCTCGGTCTGCCACAGTTGCGCGAACCCGCGTTATAGGCGCACACGGGTAGTTGGTCAGGATGCATTCTCATAAGGTGGCTGAACCAATTGATTCTCGCTTCATCAATATATTCAGAGCATGGTCTTGCTTCAACTATTCTTCCCAAGAGAAAAAGCATACAGTAGCGGTTTGAGTGGATCTAGAGAAGGCATTTGACAAGGTATGGAAAGAGGGACTTAAAGTCAAGCTACGAAGAAGTGAAGTATCTGGAAAAATGTGCAGATGGATCAGCCACTACCTCGAAAACAGAACAGCCAGAGTCCAAGTACAAGGGCATATGAGCAAAAAGGTGACACTGGAGCAAGGAGTACTCCAAGTGGGGGGGGGGGGGGGGTACTGTTACCCACACTTTTTCTGGTGTACATAAACAACATCATAGAGAATACACCAAGAATCCACAGCTCTGTGTTTGCAGACCATCTGGCTGTGTGAACCTCTGAAAAAAATCTCACCATAGCAAACAATCGGATGCAGCAGGCCCTAACATCGCTGGAGGAGTGGGCGAAATCATGGCTAGTCAAAATAAATGAAGAAAAAACAACATGTACGATATTCTCCCTTTCAAATAAACCACAGAACACCAAAATAAGTCTTAATGGCAAATATCTGCGGCTAAACGGCAACCCAAACTACTTGATCGGCGCATGACATGGAAAAGTCAGATCGAGAGAAACCTAATGAGAGCAAGACAAAGAATGGCAATCATGAGGAAACTTGCTGGCACAAGCTGGGGAGCAGACGAAAGAATACTGAAGAAACTGTACACTGGAAGATTGAGACCAGTTCTCAAGTATGGCATTGCGGCATGGTCAACAGCAGCAAAGGCGAACTTTGATAAAATTAGCAAACTCCAAAACCAAGCCATGAGAGTTATAACAGGAGGCATGAAGTCAACGCCAATTGTAGTACTTGAAAAGATTACAAATCTGCAATCCATGGCCGACAGAAGAGACTGCAGAGCCCAGCAGCAAGCAGAGAAACTAAGAAGACTGACAGACCATCCAATGCACCAGAGACTAAATAGATTTGGAAAATGGAAACTAAAGCGGAGAAACTTTGCAGAAATAGACAAAGCAAAGATGAGCGAAGACCCTATGAGCACCATAACAACACCAAAGCCCGTCCCTACTGTACGCAAATCCACCTGGAAGCAGCATTTCATTCCAGAGGTGGTAGAAAATATACCAGGTATTGGAAACAAGAACAGTCAGACTGAAACAGAAAGAAGAGACGACATAACCCTGAGATACATAGCGGAAAACTACCCAAGCATGGACTGGACCCATGCAAACACCGACGGTTCTGTAACAAACACAACACAGAATGGGGGGGGGGGGGGGGGGGGGTTATTCCTGAGCCTAACAAATGGTTGAAAAATAACACTGTCAGTGGCAACTGGAAAATTCTCAAGCAATTTCAGATCGGAGGCAGAGACACTGAAGGCTGCAGTAAAAGCAATGCTGACAGGCAAAAGCAATGAAAGCCAGATAGTCCTGTTTACAGATGCTCTGGTCGTAGTTACAGCACTAAAAAGTCAGAAAAATACTGAAATTAATGATTTAACTGTCAACTATGCCAGCAGTCCGCACCAAAAAGAGTAGTGGTACAGTGGGTTCCATCCCACTGCAACATTCAAGGCAACGAGGAGGCAGGCAGACTGGCAAAAGAAGGTGCACGATTACCACAACCAGATTCTAGTGTGACCTACGAAGAGTCCAAAAGGTTTATTAGGGCCAGATACATGGCCAAATGGGAAACAGAACATACTGACTACACAAAAAATTATGCCTATTACCAGTTGAACTAAAAAGAGCAGGTCGTGGTCTTCAGACTCCGCACAGGCCACAACAGACTGAAGTACCATCTATTCAATAAACTGAATTTAGGTGGCACTGACGAATGCACCTGTGGTACAGGGACAATGATCGATGAACATCTGGTGCAAAATTGACCGATATACGAGGACCAGAGAAAGCACATGTGGCCATCACCAGTGCCAACACTAGACGAGCTCAATGGCAGTGTCGACAGCCTCAGGATGACCGCTGCTTTCTTCGAATAAATTCAAGTTGACGTCTGACAGCGTACGAAGAAGAAGAAGCAGAAGAAGAAGAAGAAGAAGAAGAAGAAGAAGAAGAAGAACTATTCTTCTCACATCTTCTCTGATAGTCAAGTTGATAGTTTTTCATATTATCTCACATAACGTGATCTTTCT
This sequence comes from Ariolimax columbianus, assembly GCA_036924085.1. Classification (NCBI taxonomy): domain Eukaryota; kingdom Metazoa; phylum Mollusca; class Gastropoda; order Stylommatophora; family Arionidae; genus Ariolimax; species Ariolimax columbianus. The sequence continues at coordinate 21,749,887 of JAVGWX010000004.1, read as the reverse complement.
CTCTAGAGTTTTTTTAAAGTCCATGTTTGGCTTTGTTAACAGAGAGTTGGCATGAATATACTGTTAATAAGCATTCTTTTTGTGGACATGTTTATGTTGGGGTGTTTCAATAATGGTGACAGCTGGTAAGGAATTGTATTTGCTTTTTGTAATCGTCTTCGTACGCTGTCAGACGTCAACCTAATGTAATTTGATCTCAATCTCTCTTTCTAAACCTCCATCCTTCAGCGACACAGTATATATCATTCCACTAATACTGTAAATATTATTATTCACTAATGTTGTTATTATTATCATCGATTTCCAACTGCTTATGCATCTTTAACGTGCGCGCCACTGCAGACGGGTGTCTGATCTCACTACACAGAGATCAGCAGAAATATTCACCGGATGATCCACGTGAAAAAAATCCCAATGTCTCCACCAGGATTTAAACCCACGACCTCCAGCACCCAAGGCGAACACCTTACTTCGAGACCACAATATGGATATCACCATCCACTTATACAATGGATATCATCCACTATTACCACGAAAGATCACACATAGATAAATATGAGTCTATTACAGGAAGATTATGAAATGACCGTTGCATGTTATTCATTTCTGTCAATGACCCTTTCCATTAAATGGAGACTTTTCCCTTTTTTTAAAATTGTGTTCCGATCTGCTAGGTCTCATCTAACTCCTAAATGTTTGCTTGCTTTCCTTTAATGATTTTAATATATCATTTGTCTCTAAAATTGTCTTCTGCTGCGTGTTCTATTCCCGTGAATTGTTCTTTTTAAAAAATTCTATATTTTGTCTACCTGCCGAATACTTTGGCGATTGCTTACCTTACGGCTTCATACGATTACCTATTGTTAGCTATACATGTTCGCTTTTTTTTGCGAGGCACGATCTATCAATCATTTATATTGTTATTGTCTCAATATCCAGGAGATAAATGTCCAGAGAACCTCCATTGATTGTTTAAATCACTTATAAAATCAATTAATGAGATTGCTTTTGATAATTGCTTGTCATTTTAATCAGTGTCTCCCGTGAGTACAATAGTACAAAATCAACGTCACGTTTTGTATCCCCTATCCGCGATCAGAAGATACATCTAAAATCCTCAGCAATGTTCAAGTAAATGTTTGATTGTTCTTTCCTTCGTTCTCGTGTTCATATCTGTGCTCCCATCACTTCAGAAACTGTACCTCGTGTACGTGATCTGTAATTGTGACAAGATGACATTACCTTTAACTGAGACGGTGAGTAGAAAACGACACCAGGTGCCAGGTACTTGGCACCAACAGAGGCAGGATGCAGGCTCTTGTGTTCCCACCTGAGGGCCGCCCAAGACTGGCATCGATCTTTGTATAAATTAATTAACACGTCTTTCGTATCTGGTTTTCGCGTCAAATGTAGATTGGTTTCCTCATTGTTAAATAAAGTGCTATTCATGTAAGACTGTGTTGAGTTCCAACTGTGTTAGTGTTACTATTTTAATGTAACAATCACTTTTTTTTACTTTACTGATTTCAGTTAATATATCAATATCAGTGTGATGTCTTTGCCATGTGTATTATTTGAAGCAAATGTGTGCGAATTTATTCAACTTTGGTATTGATAGTCTAGGTCCTAGGAGTGGCAGAATGGTTAGTTAAATTGTTTCTTAAGACAAAGGAGCTACATTTTCTATGAGGTATTGATGCACGCTCCAGTATATCCAGATGTAAATAGTGAGCTAGTTTTTCTGACACAAATTAATACTCACACAGGACTAGACTTCTGACATAAGTGAATGCTCATACAGGACTCGACTTATTCTGACACAGGTGAATGCTCATATAAATGCTCAAATTGGACTAGACATTCTGACACAGGTGAGTGTACATACAGGACTAGACTTATTCGGACACAGGTGAATGTGTATAAAGGAGACTTCTGGCCCGAATTAATGCACATGCACAAGTGAATATTGAAATGCAATAGCTTTAATGGTGTATATTTAATGAAAATAGAACTGGCTGTTCTAATAACGTTTCTCTGTTATACAGTGGGTAATATTGTGCTCATTAATATCAACATCGTCCTCATCACATTAACATCCACCTCATCCCCATCAACATCCACCTCATCCCCATTAACATCCACCTCATCACCATTAACATCCACCTCATCCCTATCAACATCCACCTCATCACCATTAACATCCACCTCATCCCCATTAACATCCACCGCATCCCCATAAACATCCACCTCATCACCATCAACATCCACCTCATCACCATCAACATCCACCTCATCCCCATCAACATCCACCTCATCCCCATAACATCCACCTCATCACCATCAACATCCACCTCATCCCCATCAACATCCACCTCATCCCCATCAACATCCCCATCAACATCCACCTCATCCCCATCAACATCCACCTCATCCCCATCAACATCCACCTCATCCCCATCAACATCCACCTCATCCCCATCAACATCCACCTCATCCCCATCAACATCCACCTCATCACCATTAACATCCACCTCATCACCATTAACATCGTCCTCATCCCCATCAGCATCGTCGACATAATCACCATCTTCCTCTTTTGTTCGACAATGCTAATCACGTCTCTTGGCAGACAAGTATCTTATGAACAGTCAGTACTTCAGCTGATCGGTACTCTCGTTATGTCATATCATATTGTCCTGTCCCTTGCTGTCGATCTATTTTGTCGTCACAAAAGTCGACAACCCCATCAATAAACATGTGCCCGTTGCCTTCAGCTCATCTCATGTATGTTTACGTTGTTATCGGTTTTTTAAAAATACATCTTTCTTGCAGTAGTGTGATTTAACTAATCATTCGATTCTTCAGTTGTTCATAGTATGTGTTGGACACTCAATCAATCAACCAATCAATCAATCGAAGGCCGCAGCTCCTCTCGGTACATATGATGAAACTATTTAATCATAGTTCCCTGGCATTTTCTTCTCCGTGTATTTATACCTCTCTCTCTCTCTTTCTCTCTCTCTCTCTATATATATATATTTATCTATCTATCTATCTATCTATCTATCTATCTATCTATCTATCTATCTATCTATCTATCTATATATCTATCTATCTATCTATCTATCTATCTATACATATATATATATATGCGGATCAGATCCATGTGATAATCTGCCTAGCTATGTCATATTCAGTCCCGTTTCCTTCTTTTAATTTGCTGTTCGTGTGGATATTCTTGACTCTTTTTGAAACTCGAAGGTATTAAGTTGATAATGACAATTTTCAGTTGTCGTAGACAGGATACTGGAAATCAAATAAAGAAGGAGCTAATAGCAGCCAGTGACTCATAACTAGCTGCTTGCATCATGTTAGCGAACCAGAGCTGACCAAGGCCCAATTCCACCTCCAAGCGATGACTTCGGAACCAGGCTGCACTAGTGTATTCTGGCTAAGAGAATAGTTATCCCAGCGGAAAGGCAAACAAACCATGCTAAACCAGATGTGTCGGGCGATAACGCAGCCTCGCTGTAAACTAGGACACAACCTCCATTTCAGGATGACCACAGATGTACTGAATTAATTGTTCGGAACGAGCTGCAGCGGTCATCGACCCATAACTGACCCTCCGGGCCAGTGAACCAGAGCTGCAGGGGTCAGCGACCCATAGCTTTCCGTTAGGGCCAGTGAACCAAAGCTGCAGGGGTCAGCGACCCATAGTTGACTTTCAGGGCCAGTGAACCAGAGCTGGAGCGGTCAGCGACCCATAGCTGGCCGTCAGGGCCAGTGAACCAGAGCTGCAGCGGTCAGCGACCCATACCTGACCGTCAGGGCCAGTGAACCAGAATTGCAGCGGTCAGCGACCCATAGCTTACTGTCAGGACCAGTGAACAAGAGCTGCAGCGGTCAGCGACCCATAGCTTACCGTCAGGGCCAGTGAACAAGAGCTGCAGCGGTCAACGACCCATAGCTGACTGCTAGCGTCAGGGCTAGCGAACCAGAACTGCCAAGACCCTTCTACACCTCACGCGGTGATCCTGGATAACAGGCTGCAACAGGGCAGACTGGTTAAGGAGAAGGGATCTAAAAGGGAAGGCAAACAGGTACTCACAAATACTTGCTGAAGTTGGATGTGTTAGACCAAAAGGTGCAAATATCACAGTCAAACTGTAAACTACGACACAAGGTATTCCGTTCTCTGGACTATATTCTGCTACTTAAGCTCTTTTCAGGGTTTGGTAGCTGGAGATGGAGAACGAACGATGAAGAAGAGATTAATGCTTTAAATAATAGATTGGATGCATAGTTATTTTTACTTTTAGGTCAAGTGAATGTAAATGAAACTAATTGTAAACAAACTCTGCGTAGTCTTTTAAACCAGTATTTAGACGTTAAGTTAAGTTAAGTTAAGTTAAGTTAAGTTAGTGTGGCTCAGATACTGCTCCGGGCCAGAAACAAATGTTAGGGACAGGGAACATAATTAATCAAAATGCCGAATACATAACAACAACGAGAAATATAGACAATACGAAACGAAACGAAACATAATAATCTTCTTAAGAGCTACATCTCTTTTGCGGCTGGTTATTTTTTGACTGTCAAGAAATTGTTGGTTGTTTCCTGTTGTCTTAATGTCAACTGTCTTAGATTTATATTGACGGCTTTTATTGCTCCATTATCTATATCATTACCAAGTCACAAGTGGGCTTGAAATATAGTTTTCCATTTCACGTTAATGTCATTTATTTTTTTGAAATAGTTGATATTATCAAATATATGATGTCTTTTATAAAATATTGTACAATGAATCAAACATGAGACAATTCAAGCGCAGAGAAAGAACTGACTTTCGGGGGTGAGTGCAATCTATTCCATGGATAACTAAGAGACGAATTTGAACAAATTTCATGAAAACGTTCACAAAATCATTGCTAACAAAAATGCTAAAATTAATGCAAAAAATATATCGACCACAAACTTACAGAAGTAAGTCTCAACATCGCACTGAACCGAGAACAAAGAAGCAAGTAAAGACAATGGGCTACTTATGCTTTGTTTTGGCTGGTATTTAGGAATTAGAATTACCTTTGGCTACTTATGCTTTGTTTTGGCTGTTGTTTAGGAATTAGAATTACCTTTGTCTACTCATGCTTTGTTTTGGCTGTTGTTTAAGAATTAGAATGTTATTGGGCTACTTATGCTTTGTTATGACTGTTGTTTAGTAATTAGAATGTAATGTGCTACTTATGCTTTGTATTGACTGTTGTTTAGTAATTAGAATTAATTGGGCTACTTATGCTTTGTTTTGACTGTTATTTAGTAATTAGAATGTTATTGGGCTACTTATACTTTGTTTTTGCTGTTGTTTAGTAATTGGAATGTTATTGGGCTACTTATGCTTTGTTCTGACTGTTGTTTAGGAATTGGGCCATTCATCCTTTGATTTGGTTGTTTTATTGGAATGCCAGGCTTCTGTAACATATGCCCCCTGTATTATCTAAGCCAGAACAAAGTTAAAAGGCCTTCTGTAACAAATGTTTCAATGCATTATCTAAGATGAAACAAAATAAGTTATCTTGTGACAGATGCTACTTTTGAGGATGAAATGTTCGAGACTTCTACGAGGTCTTCAGCTTTATTATATCATTGATCCGTTCCCTATCTCGGTGCCCGGTTTGCAGCAATAATAAGTTTCCCTTCTACAGTTTGATGGCTAGGTTACGCTTCCACTACGTTTGCCTTGAGATGTAAACTCTCGTATCGTTCTGCCCCTTGGAAGTACAGCCCCAAAAAGATATTCACCGTGAGCCAAATGCAGGTATCCAGTCCCGATTGTTCTAGAATGTATGTACCCTTCCGTGCGTCAGCAAGGGCACGAGAATAGCTACACAAACTGAAAAATTACTGAGTTATTTCTGGCAGTTTCTGAACGTCATATCGAATGTTGTGACTGGAGATCAATCAATGTCTTGTTGTTTGACATTGAATTGTAGATGTCTATTTTTGTCTTGGCCTACATCTGAGATCTGGGAATTTAAAGACGGGGTCTAATTTAGAATAGTAACATTTTCTTCGTCGTAGTCGTTCGTTTTAATGTAATCATATGCATATGTCTTATAATCACATATATTTGTCTTATAATCACATATTTGTCTTATAATCACATGCATTTGTCTTATAATCACATGTATTTGACTTACAATCACATGTATTTCTCTTATAATCACTATTTGTCTTATAATCACACGTATTTGTCTTATAATCACATTTATGTGTCTTTTAATCACACGTGTGTGTCTTTTAAGCACATGTTTTTCTTATATTCATATATTTTTCTTATTATCCCATGTATCTGTCTTATAATCACATGAATGTATCTTATAATCTTGGTGATCGCAAGCTGAGCTCAGGCTTTTTTCGTCGCCGTACAGTTTATTAATCAACTTTGTCTGAGACAACTAATGTGTCACTATGCCCTGCTCATGGATCCGAGATATATGTAACACACTGTCTACTGCGTCTTTGACTTTCTCATAATGACAGACTTCTGTATGTTTCATGTATATTGTCTGTCTTTCTCATAGTGACAGACGTCTGTATGTTTCATGTTTATTGTCTGTCTTTCTCAAAGTGGCAGACGTCTGTATGTTTCATTTTTATTATCTGTCTTTCTCATAGTGACAGACGTCTGTATGTTTCAAGTTTATTATCTGTCTTTCTCATAGTGACATATGTCTGTATGTTTCAAGTTTATTGTCTGTCTTTCTCAAAGTGACAGACGTCTGTATGTTTCATATTGTCTGTTTTTCTCATTCGAGCAGATGTCTGCATGTCTGATTTTTATTTTCTTGAACTGTTGAACTGTAAACGTGATGAAAGTACAAAATTAATTGTTAATGTTTATTAGAAGAACAAAATTTCCCACAGAAATCAAGTTTTGCTTGCCCCGTGATCTTATTTGTCAGAAATTACTCAACATTCAATAAACTAAGGCCTCCACTTTGTGTGTTTACCATTCCTTTATACTCTATATGCCCTTTATATTGTCCAACTTGGTTGTCGTTTTCGAAATGCTTTGTGGGGCTCGTACAGATGTCCTGTCTTTCCCTTCCTTATCAGTAAACTAGCCTAGAAGCCTAGAAATGTTCCACGATGTAGATTTGTTTAGAATTGACGTATGTAGCTATTAGCTTCATTCTGGCTTAAGGAATGCACTAGATGTATTTTATATAATATAGAAAATATATTCTGCATATTTTCTTTGCATAATATAGAATATACATTCAGCATACCTTTACTACTGCGAGGTATAATATAGAATCTGCATTCAAAGTATCTTCATGTGTACTGATGACTTATATGTGTTTAAATGTATACATATTCCACGCCCTCCACTATGTATCGTGGATTACAAAATAATGTGGGCCTAACACCATATTTCCTATGCGCCGCATGACGCGACATGATCTTTACTTTTTTGCATGTATATAAATTCATTTTAGCTTTTTGTAGAAATAAGTCATGGCTCTTATGCATATTCTGAAATGAAAAAACAAACTTTTCAAGAGATTCATTTCTTCTTCTTCTTCTTCTGCGTACACAGTCAGACAGTAACCATTATTTTCTCGAAAAAAGCGGCGGTCATCCTGAGACTCTCGCCACTACCATAGAGCTTGTCTTGCAGTTCCACTGGCAATGGCCACATCTGCTCTCTCTGATCCTCGTATGTCGGGCAGTTCTGCAGCAGATGTTCAGTGGTCATTTTACGGGCATTCGTCGGTACACCCTATCTTCAATTTGTTGAATAGGTGGTACCTCAGTCTGTTGTGGCCAGTGCGAAGTCTGAAGACAACGACCTGCTCTCTTCGGTTCAACTGGTAATAGGCATCGTTTTTGGTGTAACCAGTATGTTCGGTTTCCCATTTGGTCATGTATCTGGCTTTGATAAGCCGTTTTGACTCTTCGTACGTCATACTGGTATCTGTTTGTGGTAGCCTTGCACCTTCTTTTGCCAGTCTGTCTGCCTCCTCGTTGCCTTGGATGTTGCAGTGGGACGGAACCCACTGTACCACTACCCTTTTTGGTGCGGACTGCTGGCACAGTTTGCAGAGTGCTGCTCTTAAGTCATTAAGCTCAGTGTTTTTCTGGCTTTTTAGCGCTGTGACTACTTCGAGAGCATCTGTCAGCAGGACTATATGGCTCTCATTTTCACTGTGTGTTACCATTTCTTCCACTGCCGCCCTCAGTGCCTCTGCCTCTGCTCTGAAATTGCTTGTGTACTTACCAGTAGCGAATGACAGTGTTATTTTTCTGCCATTTGGTAGGTTCAGGAATGCTCCTGCCCCTCCGTTCTGTGTAGTGTTTGTTACAGAACCGTCGGTGTATGCATGGGTCCAGTCCATGCTTGGGTAGCTTTTCGTTATGAAGCTTATAGTAGTGTCTCTCCTTTCTTTTTCACTCTGGCAGTTTTTGTTTGCAATACCTGGTATATTTTCTACCACCTCTGGAAATATATCCTGCCTCCAAGTAGGTTTTCGTACAGTAGTGATGGGTTTTGGTGTTGTTAGTGCGTTTATGGGATCTTCGTGCATCTTTGCTTTGGCTATTTCTGCAAAGTTTCTCCGCTTTAGTTTCCCATTTCCCAAATTGTTTAGTCTCTGGTACATTGGATGGTCCGTCAGTCTTCTGAGTTTCTCTGACTGCAGCTGGGCTCTGCAGTCTCTTCTATCGGTCATGGATTGCAATTTTGTAATCTTTTCAAGTTCTACAATTGGCGTTGACTTCATGCCACCTGTTAAAATTTTCATGGCTTGGTTTTGAAGTTTGTTAACTTTATCGAAGTTCGCCTTCGCTGCGGTTGTCCATGCCGCAATGCCATACTCGAGAACTGGTCTCACTCTTCCAGTGTACAGTTTCTTTAGTATGCCTTCGTCTGCTCCCCAGCTTGTGCCAGCAAGTTTCCTCATGATCGCCATAAGAGATTCATTTGATAGTGCAGACGTATGCACATCTCTGCAGCAAACTGTTTACTGAAATACATTCAGGACGAGTCTAGAGATAATGAAAAAAACAGAAAAATCAATAAAAGTGCCAGCCAAATCTTAAATGGACTGACACAGTTGGTTGATAATATGCTTGAATGCATCACGGTCGAGCTTTGAAAATCGTGTGTTCTTCTTCTTCTTCATCGTACGCTGTTTACAGCGATATTTACGTTGCACTGCTTTATTTTGTTAAGCCTGTGGCTCAGTGCATCCGATTTCAACAGGCGTTTCTGTAGGGTTGCCCTCCTTAGCCTTTTGCTGTCCCCAGCCTAACTGCAAGGCAGCAGTTGTTTTTGGTCAGATTTGTCTCTCTTTGGGAAGTTGTCTTGCAGGACTAACGAGTCTTCCCCACTCGTGTCTATAGGGTTTGGCAATGATATGATATGATGGACTATGTACTAGTTTGTACTATCCCGGAGGAGAGGCAGTCCAGTGTGACTGTGTCTCAGGATCGTCACGTCCTGCCAGAAACGTAGCATATGCATGTGAGTGAGGTATCTCTTTGCTCCTTGTATTTTATCGGCTCATTTGCATTCCCCGCCACCTGGGCAGAGGGTGCAATGTCCGCTGGACTGTATCTCTTCTGCGTCCATTGGGATGACTGATAGCAGACAGAGGTAAAGAGCAAGGCAGGAGTGCATTTATCCAGGTGCATTTCTGCGGCTCGACCGTGCCGGGCTGAGACGCAAGCCCCAGGTCCCAGCCATGTCGTAGCCACTCATCACAGCGGTGCTGAGATTTAGGAAGGGGTTCTGGCTTAGAGGCGTTCGGCCGTAGTCCCTCAGATGGTAGCTTCGCACCATTGGCTTATCAGCCAAGCACGTGGACTAAATGTCAGCGACCTGTGATTTCTCTCGAAGGAGTGCATTTGACCAGGGGACAAGCCTGGTCACGGCACGGAGATGGTGTTCGCCTGGTGTGCGGACATATCTCATGGTAAAGGGTTGAGTCTCAGCAGTTCGCAGTGAGGTAGCTGATCTACTGCTTAGGACACCCCGACCGAGAACTAAGTCTTCTACAAATGGTTTCATACCTCATCGTCGTATGGGGTGAATATCGAGCAGCTTCCCGCCCGCTTTGATCGGCGGACGGCAGAGACCTCTTTCTGCGGCTCGACCGGGCGGGGCTGGAGCGGGAGCCCCAGGTCCCCACCATGTCGAAGCCTCCCTTTGCAATCGTGCTGAGCTTTTGGGCGGGATTTTGGCTTAGAGGCGTTCGGCCGTAATCCCTCACCTTGTAGCCTCGCGCCGTTGGCTTATCAGCCTAGTTCGTGAAATCGTGTGTTCAATATGGGAGCAATTGGAGAGACCATGGTGGGCATTTTGAATTACTTAATTTGTTAGTCTCTGCTCTCCTACGCTGCGGTGTAGAGGTTTGGTAGTGAGATCCTCAGGCTGTTCCAACTGTCTTTGTTCTGGTCTGATTCCGGTCTAATCATTGGTCTCTCAGAGACTGTCCTATCATCTCATTGAACCTATGCTGTGGGGGAGGGGACCTTGCTGTAGGTTTGTATCTCTGGCTCTTGGCTTTCCCGTCATTGTCGTGGTAGCTTGCATTCGTTCATTTCTCAAACGGGACAAAAACACTGCAGTTGAGATAGCTTCAGTACTTTGAGAAAAAACGAGGTCAGAAAGTTACTGAACATATTTCCACTTGCTGAGATGTCGCACAATGCAGTAAATAAAGCTTTTCTCTACGATAGCCGTGTGTGCTATGGCGCTGTTCTGTTGGTTGGTTGGTTGGTTGGTTGGTTGGTTGGTTGGGGGGTGGGTGGGTGGTTGGTTGGTTGGTGGTTGGTTGGTTGTATGGTTGGTTGGTTGGTTATTTGGTTGGTTAGTTCAAGGCTGGTTAGTTGGTTGGTTGGTTTATTGGTTAGTTGGTTGGTTGGTTAGTTGGTTATTGAAACAGGGGCCTGTTCGCTCTTATTTCTTTTTGCCCTAACACCGACAAGCCTCGTACATTCAGAAATATGTGTTCTGGTTGGATTCTGTTCAAGTGACTGTTGAGTTGAATGTGTTAAGTGTGAAGTCGGAAAATTGTGCTTTGGTCTTTCCTTTTCAGGAGGTTGATGTTGTGTTTGGAATTTTGGATGACCATGTATTTCTAGATTGTTCTCCAAGTATTCCCCATTGCCCATCTATTCAACAGAGCCTCTTTGTTCAGAGTCTTCAGTAGTTGTTTGACTGTTTGTAGGGCTGTTGGTGTGTATTGTTGTTCTTAACTTTATCTCTTCTTACCCACTCTGTCTGCCTTGTCATTGCCAGGAGCATTAGAGTGATCACGAATCCATTGTATAACAATTATGACTTAATGGGATATGATAAGTTGGTTGGTATCTAGGGGTATTTAGGTCAGTTTAGACTTACAATGACCATCATGTTTTAGAGCTTGAAGAGCAGATAATGAGTCTGTAAAGATTACGATGCTTTGGACTTTTGATGGGAAAGCATCAAGTGGTACAGAGCTATTACCAGTGCTTTTATTTCTGCTCATAGTTTGAACATATCTCCCCACGGGCATCAAACAGAGTGGATACTCTCTCTATGTAGACTACATATTCCGCTTTAATGGTGGCCGTAAATGCATATCCATCAGTATAAACATGTATCCATTCTTCTGGGTAGGTGTCAATCGTTCTATTTGATGCTCTCGTAAGATTTACTTGATCAAAACTTCTTTCTGTATTATCTGCTGGTTTTGTTTGAATTGCTGGCATTTTAAAACATGTATGTGGTGGTAAATCTCTTGTTACTCCTGGTGTTTCTTGTCCTTTGTCTGGGAGGTGATATCAGTCTCTAACCTTATTGACATGGTGGAGGACTGACTTTTGTTTAATTCTATGCTTTTTGCTTCTCTTGCCATTTATCTACAAAATCATTTTTTTTGCTCCTCTCATAAACTTCCATTTCGACCATGTCCCTTCGCATTTCAAGGGGTACCACATTCACGTGAATTTCAGTAGTGGATGTTGACCTCATTACTCCACTAATAAAGCACAGGTCAAGAGATGCTACATTGGTCATGTTGTCAAGAGTGCATTGCTGTATTCTAAAGCTTGCGTAAATATCCAAGATCCAAGCCTCTCAGGGTGTCCTTGTCTGTTCGGCTCTGTTCTGTTCTGTTCTGTTCTGCTTTGTTCTGTTCTGCTCTGTTCTGTTTTGTTCTGCTCTGTTTTGTTCTGTTCTGCTCCATATGTGTCGTAACCATTATACTTGCTCAAGAATACAAACTAAATAGCAATAGTGGTGGGAAAGAGAAGTGAAGAATGATCACGTTTATGATAATATTATAATTACCTGCGGCCCATTACAGTTTCAGTTTACTAAAGTAAGGTTCAAGACTACCTGGGAAATAAATAGAGTCCCACACGAGCTTAACAACAGACTTCCACAGCGTATTGTCATCGACAAAATACAGTACTGTAGTGTTAACTTGAAGTCTGCTACGGGCAATGCGTTGATATTTACTTGGCTAACTGTTAAGAAAGGAAGTGCAGTGATAAACGGAACTGGATATCCCACCTAATAATAAGAGCTGGCCTAGTGCTATGACTATTTGGACACTTCATCCCCGACAGCAGTGTCTACATTTATTTAATTGAGGTTGTTGATCGTCACTAAATTGATTTTCCGTTACGGTGTACTGGATCAATATCCCTGTACTTCAGGAAGATCCTAAGGTTCTCAGTTTCTCATTAAATGACGCGGGATATGACTAGGGACTTGTCCATCATATGGACGATCCCATGTGTGTGTAGCTCTTTACCGGGTGGGCTTGTGGATGGCCTTCACATTTACGAGCTGTTTACAAAATGCTTCCTTGTCAGAGTCGGCACCACTCTCGAGGAATTGCAACCAGTCAAACATGCAGTCGTTCTGCGTTCGTACAGAACAATGGACCATATTTCAACCTGTTGCCGCCTTATTGAAGCAGCCCGAGAGTTCCAGACGTCCTTGATACTCACCTGCATCGACTGTTTGTCGTTCACTGTTGGAACAAGGTGTCGATGAAGGTTACATCAGAATTCTGCCCAACAGTTAAACGAAGTGCACTATCACATTTCGTCCTTCTAACGTCCAATTGTGGTACCAATTCAAAAGGGGGTCCCCTAGGAAGATCCTATCTCATTGAACCTGTTCTCATCATGTCTGGAATCAATCATTAGCCGATGCAACTGGGACACTTATGGCAGACGCCTCAATCATCTTCGATTTGCCGATGACAAAGTGCTCATCACAGTCAGCAGCAGAAGCCAACCAAATGAGTAAGCTACTCGATGGAGAGGGCAAGAAAGCGGGTCTGTAGATGAATGTCTCGAAGACCAAAGAGTTGCACAATCGCTTCGTCACTTGTGATCCAGTCTTCCTGGCACTTACCACGCACTGGACTTCCATGGCCCAAGAGGAAGTCGGCTTCAGTCCGAGCAGAAAGGTCCTTGAGTAGTGGCAACCTGGACTGAATTCTGGTGTGCAGTCAAACGGAATGTTGAACTCCATCATGGACTGGTTTCCCACGGCTTCAGCCAGGCATGAAATGCAGAAAAAACTGCATAACCGATCGAAAGCAAATCAATTCCACAGAATAAAGTCCCTGATACCACCTGGTGACGGAGTTGTGAAATATAATCCGAACAGTAACCACTAAAAATCGGAAAACGACACAAACACAGCAGCGAGTCGAGAGCGCAGTAGTTAAGACACGGCCATCTTACTTTTTGCTCCGCATCTAACATCCTGAATATATAAAGACTCACAGTGATCGCTTCATATATAGTTTGCCGGAGGGGAGGGCGTTGTATTTTAAAATACTGAAGATGCAGCACAGTGAATCAGCTGGGAACAGCCATCGATTCTCAGCCGGCTACTTGCATCAAGGTCAGTGAATCACAACTGACCAAGACCTTTTTCAGTCGCTAGAGTCCGCTAGGGACGAAGTTGGGACCCGTAGCTGTGCTGAGGAATGGGTAACCAAGACCAAGATTAAGATATGACTAGTAATAGTTCCCTTAACTCGCTGGTTACGCACAATCCAAATTCGTCATATGAGCCTGTTATATTCGCGTCTGATATCCAGCTTCTATATCCAGCCAGTTTATCCAACAGGTATGCATTGATAGGTTTATTTCTGCTTCGTCTTCTTCTTCGTCCTTGTCTTCTTCTACTGCGTTTCGCTTTGAAAACGTTTTGATATTGTGTCGTAGTTAACAGCAAGGCGGTAATATTTGCGCCGTCTGGCCCAACACATTCGGTTTTAGCCCGACATTTTGGGAACCAGGTTTGCCTTCCCTATGCTAATCCTATTCTCTACCCCAGACTACACTAGCGAAGCCTGTTTTGACGACCATTACTTAGAGACTGAATAGGGTCTTGGTCAGTTGTGATTCACTGACCTTGACGCAAGCAGCCGGCTAAGAATCGATGGCTGTTCCCATTTGATTCACTGTGCTGCATCTTCAGCCCCGGCGTATTTTAATATACAACGCCCTCTCCTCTCGCAAACTATATATGAAGCCGCCACTGTGTTTCTATATATATATTCATGATGTCAGATACGAAGCAAAAAGTAAAACTGTGCTCTCGACTCGCTGCTGTGTTTGTGTCGTTTTCCGATGTTTAGTGGTTCCTGTTCGGATTATATTTCACAACTTCACCAGGTGGTATCTGGGACTTTATTCTGTGCAATTGATTCGCTTTCGATCGGTTATGCTGTTTTTCTGCATATAATGCCTGGATCAAGCCATGAGAAACCAGTCCATGATGGACCTCAACGTTTCGCTTGACTGCACACCAGAATTCAGTCAAGGTTACCACTACTCAAGGACTTTCTGCTCAGACTGAAGCCGACTTCCTTCTGCCCGCCCCTCCCTCCACCGGAAGTTAACTTATCCAACCTCGTGTTCTCAGCACAGCAAGGGGCACGCTGACCAAAAAAGTGGACACAACCAGAAGCCTCGGTGGCGGGACGCGAAAAACAGTGAGTTTGACACGGACAGACACCGAAAAGCCTGACACAAACATTGGTCTAACACACTCCGTGCGGCCCTCATCCCTAGGCAGTGGAGTACTGTAGGGATTTCGGTCGACACGCTAATCACAAACACAGCCTCAGCAGTTGGACATGGTAGTGGTCGATCGACACAGCGAGCCTTTGACTCCTACGCGAACAGTACTATTATTATTATGTCAGCACTCCAGCCTGGCTAGGCCATTGATCTATTTGGTGCACCTTGATTCCCTCTGAACGTTTGTCATGCCAGGACTATGTGTGTTAATGTTCCTCATTGCTTCAAGCCGGCAGTCTAATTGCGTTTAGTGGTCTTCATTACTGTTAAAACCAAAAGGACTGACTCGTTTAAGGAGGTTTTTTCTTGACACTATCCATCTTTCTATTTTTTTTCTGCGCCAAACACGGCACATCAGGCAGAACTGAATTCTCTTTCGGTGTGCAGGTCTTATGTCATTCATGCCTCCTGGATCTTGTTGATAACCATCATAATATCTCTGGAGAATGTCCTACGTAGTGTCTCTCTTGGCTTGTCCCTCTATCTGGTGCCACTCGGTCTCCACATTTTCGCTTGAACTGGAAGTATGTTGCATTTCATGATAAGGACGTGAGATATACGCCCAACGTGTTGTCCTTAAAACCCATACGGATGGTTGGTCTCTAAACTTATTTCTTTTTTCTGTCTTACACTCTTTCAAATCAATTGTCAACATTTATCTAAGACATATATTTCCAAATACATTCAGCCTAGTCGCAAGAATTTTTAACATTTATCTAAGACATATTTCTAAATACATTCCGCCTAGTCTCAAGAATTTTTAACATTTATCTAAGATATATTTCCAAACTTCAGCCTAGTCGCAAGAATGTTGATCATTTTCCAGCATTCACACTAATATGTTAATATTGTTATTGTATTAAAATTGAACCGCCTTGGTTTGATATATTTGCTCAGTTATTTACCAAAACAAATGTGCAGCCTAAAACTAATATCTGAGTGAACGGCGTGATACTAGAACGGGTAGAGCATCTTATTGTACTAAGGCTAGTCTGGCAGATGGTACCGTTAAGATAAAAGACAAAGGCTATTAGAGGTCCATTGCAGCCAATCTTCGTTGCGGAAACGGTACGAATCAGTGTTTTCGACCTCCAGATATTTGTTATTTGATTAAAAGTAAATACTACCAAGATCTCCTGGTAACTGTCAAAAGAAGGAAACGCACTTGGTACGGTCACATATCGAGATCAAATGGTCTTGCAAACACAATCCTCCCCGAGAAGGTGCATGGCAGACGACGAAGAGGCCGGCCCAAAAAGATATGGGAGGACAACATAAAAGAATGGACCAGTCTCCGACCAGAAGAGTCACAGGCAGCGGCATCTGACAGAGAGTGAAGGCGTGGAGTTGTGAGGATGTCTGCATGTGTGCCCCAACGACCTCACCGGTTACGGGATGACCTGACCTGATCTGACTACCAAGACGATTCAAGTTCAGATTTCAGTAGCTGTGTCTTTACTATGTTCCATTATAAGGCCCTAAGTAGGTAAAGTGTTCAAACTTCTGTAATTTAGTTGACATTCAGACCCCTCTTTCTGTCCTGTCGATCATGATAAAATATTAAAGACATTTTCTTGCACTTTGAATTTGATTTTTGAGTTTGTTAAAATTGTTGGGAAGTCAGGTAAACATTTTCCCCTTGGAAAACTAGAATGTGTCATCTGGGGAAGGCACAGCCCTTTTACCACGAGAAACAAGCTCTCTAACCTCTCCGCCACTCAGACGCTTACTACGAGAAGGCTAAACTATTATAGCACAAACACCACGTCTCTCACGAATCGATCATCTATCGACCAGGCAGCTTCCATAAGTACTATCACTGTAAGCGTACACCATCCTTAAACCATCAGCTCTCAATGACAAAATCATCAAGTTTATATATAATTGATAAGCATCGCTGCAAGCTGAAACTCCTAGGATAAGCTCAGATAAAGCTATATAATTCGTTGAGCATTTGAACTATAAGCGTTGTTTCGACCATTCAATTTAAATCCCCATTTTCCCTCGTCCCACCCCCATCCACACCCATTACTAAAAAAACACATTTGCGGAATCTCTCTCGAGATAGTTGATTGATTTTTGTTTTTTTTTGTTTTTGTTTTTGTTTTTGTTTTTTTAAGTAGGCAAAAAAAAGATCGTTTCTATAATTTTGTTAACTGTCCAAAGACGCTACATTTGCCAACCTGTCAGCTGATTCGATCATCAACTCATGTCACCGTATGTTGTTGTAGTTAGTGAGATGGTGCAATCTTCACACTGCACAGGTAACATCTTTGCTGATGTTGTTATTTTGAATCCATGCCTCTGTAGTCTTTTTTTTTTAAACTATTATATTTTTCAATTTTTTTCTTGCACGACGCATGTTGTCTGGTGGTATACATTCGTGCGACAGGTACGTTTGAGTACAATCTAACATCTGTTCAGGATATTTCTAAGAATCGTGTCTGATTATATGTGTTGGCGAGAACAGTTGTTATATTTATAAATACAATATGAGCACAGGCCGAGCATCAGAGAGAATAGAGCTTGTCGCATTCATCAATGTATCGGGTTTGAGTCCCGGCTACGGTACGCTCCAGTTTACCAAGCTTTAAATGGTTTATCGGAGGTGATAGCATAATTATAAAGAGTCTATTGCTTTGATTTATCACTGTGCTCAATGTTGCTGTTTCTGTTTATTGGAATTATGGTTTTACAAATAACTGTGTGATCAAATCAAATATGCCATTTTGTGTGTGTTCTTGTAAATGTTCTTGTAAATGTTTTTGGGAATATTCTTGTGAATGTCCTTTTGAGTCTTCTTCTCTTTCTGCTCGTGCAACATGTTTTTTCCTGGTACTTCTACACGTGAATTCCAGTTTTCTGGATAAAGGTTGACGTAGTGGAGAGTTCTTTAGGGCTTCCAAACAGCTTTGTTTGGAGGCTTGTCTCCGTGGGCCAGTGCTCAGAACCCAATTAACTAAGTATATATCAGTCTTGCAGGATATATTAGGATGTATGTGCTGAATTTACACATTGGCGATTGAACCAATTTTAGCCTGTATACGTTGTAATTCAATGTTCTGTCCCATTCTCAGGTGGTAAAAGATCACTTGTGCCGCTCGTTAAAGACAGGGACACTTTTCTCGAGTTAGGTCGACTTTCCTTATGGCTTAAAAAAGGGTCGACCTTCCTTATGGCATGGATAAGGGTCGACTTTCCTTATGGCTTGGATAAAGGCCGACTTTCCTCATGGCTTGGATAAGGGTCGACTTTCCTTGTGGCTTGGATACGGGTCGACTTTCTTTATGGCTTGGATACGGGTCGACTTTCTTTATGGCTTGGATAGGTGTCTTCTTTTCTTGGAAGGTGAATGTTTGTTAGTTTTATGGTATCCACTGTTGCACTACCCTTCTCTTGACTTTTAATTTGTCCAAGACTTTCTTAAACTCTGACAGTTTATTTATTATTCTTGAGGGCTTCCAAAACTGAAAGGAAAACAGCCTGTAGACATAAACTTGATGTGTTGTTAATCATGCTTGTGAGTGTTCTTGCCAGTGTTCTTATGAATGTTTTTGTGAGTGTTCTTGTGTGTCATTAGAAATCTCCTTACAATTGTTCTTATGAATGTTTATGTGAGTGTTCTTGTGACAGTTCTTGTGTATGGTCTTATGAATATTCTTATTAACATTCTTGTGAGTATTAAGACATCTTTTCTTTACCTAATGTAGACCAAAGCTTCTAATAGCTGATCATGGTCGGATATACAGATACGGAGTCTTGATTGGAGCATGATCACATGTGGGGTCTCGATTAAAACATGTGGGGTCTCGATCAAAACATGTGGGGTCTCTATCAAAACATGTGGGGTCTCGATCAAAACATGTGGGGTCTCCATCAAAACATGTGGGGTCTCTATCAAAACATGTGGGGTCTCTATCAAAACATGTGGGGTTTCCATCAAAACATGTGGGGTCTCTATTAAAACATGTGGGGTCTCTATCAAAACATGTTGGGTCTCGTCAAAACATGTGGGGGTCTCAATCAAAACATGTTGGGTCTCTATTAAAACATGTGGGGTCTCGATCAAAATATGTGGGGTCTCTATCAAAACATGTGGAGTCTCGATGAAAACATGTGGGGTCTCTATCAAAACATGTGGGGTCTCTATAAAAACATGTTGGGTCTCGATCAAAACATGTGGGGTCTCCATCAAAACATGTGGGGTCTCTATCAAAACATGTTGGGTCTCTATCAAAACATGTGGGGTCTCTATCAAAACATGTTGGGGTCTCGATCAAAACATGTTGGGTCTCGATCAAAACATGCTGGATTTCGAACAAAACATGTGGGATCTCTATCAAAACATGTGGGATCTCTATCAAAACATGTGGGGTCTCAATCAAAACATGTTGGGTCTATATCAAAACATGTGGGGTCTCTATCAAAACATGTGGGGTCTCTATCAAAACATGTTGGGTCTCGTCAAAACATGTGGGGTCTCAATCAAAATATGGTGGGTCTCTATCAAAACATGTGAGGCCTCGATCAAAACATGTGGGTTCTCTTTCAAAACATGTGGGGTCTCGATGGAAACATGTGGGGTCTCGATCAAAACATGTGGGGTCTCCATCAAAACATGTGGGGTCTCGATGGAAACATGTGCGGCCTCTATCAAAACATGTTGGGTCTCGATCAAAATATGTGGGGTCTCAATCAAAATATGTGGGGTCTCTATCAAAATATGTGGGGTCTCTATCAAAACATGTGGTGTCTCTATCAAAACATGTGGGGTCTCTATCAAAACATGTTGGGGTCTCGATCAAAACATGTTGGGTCTCGATCAAAACATGTTGGATTTCGATCAAAACATGTGGGATCTCTATCAAAACATGTGGGATCTCTATCAAAACATGTGGGGTCTCAATCAAAACATGTTGGGTCTATATCAAAACATGTAGGGTCTCTATCAAAACATGTGGGGTCTCTATCAAAACATGTGCGGGTCTCGATCAAAACATGTGGGATCTCGATTAGAACATGTGGGGTCTTTATCAAAACATGTGGGGTCTCGATCAAAATATGTGGGGTCTCGATCAGAACATGTGGGGTCTCTATCAAAACAAGTGGGGTCTCTATCAAAACATGTGGGGTCTCTATCAAAACATGTGGGGTCTCTATCAAAACATGTGGGGTCTCTATCAAAACATGTAGGGTCTCTATCAAAACATGTGGGGTCTCTATCAAAACATGTGGGGTCTCGATCAAAACATGTTGGGTCTCAATCAAAACATGTTGGGTCTCTATCAAAACATGTGGGGTCTTGATCAAAACATGTAGGATCTCGATCAAAACATGTGGGATCTCTATCAAAACATGTGTGGTCTCAATCAAAACATGTTGGGTCTCTATCAAAACATGTGGGGTTTCTATCAAAACATGTGGGGTCTCTATCAAAACATGTTGAGGTCTCGATCAAAACATGTTGGGTCTCGATCAAAACATGTGGGGGGAGGGGGGTCTATCAAAACATATGGGGGTCTCTATCAAAACATGTGGGGTCTCTATCAAAACATGTGGGGTCTCGATCAAAACATGTGGGGTCTCAATCAAAACATGTTTGATCTCTATCAAAACATGTTGGGTCTCGATCAAAACATGTGGGATCTCGATCAGAACATGTGGGGTCTCGATCAAAATATGTGGGGTCTCGATCAGAACATGTGGGGTCTCTATCAAAACATGTGGGGTCTCTATCAAAACATGTGGGGTCTCTATCAAAACATGTAGGGTCTCTATCAAAACATATGGGGTCTCTATCAAAACATGTGGGGTCTCGATCAAAACATGTGGGATCTCTATCAAAACATGTGGGATCTCTATCAAAACATGTGGGGTCTCAATCAAAACATGTGGGGTCTATATCAAAACATGTAGGGTCTCTATCAAAACATGTGGGGTCTCTATCAAAACATGTGCGGGTCTCGATCAAAACATGTGGGATCTCGATCAGAACATGTGGGGTCTCTATCAAAACATGTGGGGTCTCTATCAAAACATGTGGGGTCTCGATCAGAACATGTGGGGTCTCTATCAAAACATGTGGGGTCTCTATCAAAACATGTGGGGTCTCTATCAAAACCTGTTGGGTCTCTATCAAAACATGTGGGGTCTCTATCAAAACATGTAGGGTCTCTATCAAAACATGTGGGGTCTCTATCAAAACATGTGGGGTCTCGATCAAAACATGTGGGGTCTCAATCAAAACATGTTGGGTCTCTATCAAAACATGTGGGGTCTTGATCAAAACATGTGGGATCTCGATCAAAACATGTGGGATCTCTATCAAAACATGTGTGGTCTCAATCAAAACATGTTGGGTCTCTATCAAAACATGTGGGGTTTCTATCAAAACATGTGGGGTCTCTATCAAAACATGTTGAGGTCTCGATCAAAACATGTTGGGTCTCGATCAAAACATGTGGGGGGGGGGGGGGGGGGTCTATCAAAACATGTGGGGGTCTCTATCAAAACATGTGGGGTCTCGATCAAAACATGTGGGGTCTCAATCAAAACATGTTTGGTCTCTATCAAAACATGTTGGGTCTCGATCAAAACATGTGGGATCTCGATCAGAACATGTGGGGTCTCGATCAAAATATGTGGGGTCTCGATCAGAACATGTGGGGTCTCTATCAAAACATGTTGGGTCTCTATCAAAACATGTGGGGTCTCTATCAAAACATGTAGGGTCTCTCTCAAAACATGTGGGATCTCTATCAAAACATGTGGGGTCTCGATCAAAACATGTGGGGTCTCAATCAAAACATGTTGGGTCTCTATCAAAACATGTGGGGTCTTGATCAAAACATGTGGGATCTCGATCAAAACATGTGGGATCTCTTTCAAAACATGTGTGGTCTCAATCAAAACATGTTGGGTCTCTATCAAAGCATGTGGGGTTTCTATCAAAACATGTGGGGTCTCTATCAAAACATGTTGGGGTCTCGATCAAAACATGTTGGGTCTCGATCAAAACATGTGGGGGGGGGGGGGGTTCTATCAAAACATGTGGGGGTCTCTATCAAAACATGTGGGTCTCTATCAAAAGATGTGGGTCTCATTCTACTTCTTCTTGTTCTTTGCGTTCGGTTTCGTATGCTCGTCTTATGTCACAAGATGGGCTGCCTCCATGAAGTGACACGTCAGTCGCAGGTCATCAATGGTTCCCCACAGTTTGTCTTGTATGTTTCTCTCCTCGGGTCAGGTCTTCTCACAGGACTCTTGGTGCAGTGGACATGTTTGCAGGATGTGTTCTGGAGTCTGGGATCCTCTCTGACATGTACAGTGTGCAGTCTGTGCTGTTTTCATTATATGCAAGAGTGCATTTAGTCTGCAATGACCGGTTCTGAGGCGAAAAATTGTGGTATACTGTTTCCTATGGTCTCTATCTAAAACATGTGAGATCTTGATCAAAACATATGGGGTCTCTATAAAAACATTTGGGGTCTCTATTAAAACATATTGGGTCTCGATCAAAACATGATGGGTCTCGATGAAAACATGTCGGGTCTCTATCAAAACATGTGGGGTCTCGATCTAAACATATGAGATCTCTAACAAAGCATGTGGGGTCTCGATCAAAACATGGGGGGTCTAGACCAAAGCGTGTTGGGACCTAATTTGAGCATGTTGGTGGAGTCAAATTGAAGCATAACCGTGGCGTCAGATTGACGCATGTTTTTTTGTAGCCAAATCAAAGCATGTTGGTGTGGCCAGATCAAAGCATGTTGGTGTAGCCAGATCAAAGCATGTTGGTGTATCCAGATCAAGGCATGTTGGTGTAGCCAGATCAAGGCATGTTGGTGTAGCCAGATCAAGGCATGTTGGTGTACCCAGATTAAACCATGTTGGTGTACCCATATCAAGGCGTGTTTGTGTAGCCAGATCAAGGCATGTTGGTGAAGCCAGATCAAGGCATGTTGGGTGGCAACAGACTAAAGTATGTTTGTGGAGTTAAATCAAAGTACGTCTGTGCAGTTAAATCAAAGCATGTTTGTATACGGCACATTATCAAATAGGTGTAAATTATTTCACATATACCAATTGTAGTACGGTCCTCATATGGTGTTCCGACTATAAAACACTTCTTGAACTCATTCGAATTTTGGAATAAGATGAAATATCACAGAATATCCGAAGCTGACGTGTCAGCGGCCAGTCACGGCGCTCGACCGGAAGTTACCCAATCATCATTTGATAATGTACCGTATTCTAGTTGTGGTCGAACTTTAAGCTCATCGGTCCCCTATTCCCGACAATGCGAAAGCGCGAAAATGCATACATACTCTCGAGGCATCTTGCTGACACTTAGACCGGAAGTGTGTAGGTCACTCGTTTCCATTGGAGGTGACAAAACGTCTTACCTACCTCGGAGTCCTTGTCAGTGAGAAACCCAAACAAACGTACGGAAAGAAAAGGGGCAATAGAGGTGGTAAAAGAAAAAGTAAGAAGCTAAGAACAGGGAAATGTTTTTTTTTAGAGTTGTCCTGCCTTGCTCAAGCCAGCCAGCTAAGCAGGAAACTCGTCATCAGGCTACCACGACAGTAAATGTGCTGAGCTGTGTGGACCGCACACAACACGGCGATGCACTTGAGCAGCCGTGGTCATCCACTGCACCCGAGTTCATATCCAGTCGTCCTGAATTGTATTGCCACTGGTTCAAGTTTGACTCGGACGAGAGAGTGAGGTCGACGAACTCCGCAACCCTTCCTCACTTAAATCAAATTCATCGCGCAAGTCATTCTCTTTTCATTTATCCAGTACTAACACAGTCAAGCCCTATGACGACGGGTGAGCGGCGAAGCGGAGAGCGTCAGTACGCTGACAAGCTAAACTACAGTAAAAAAATAAGGTGCGTCATTTGCGAGACTCCTGGCTGAGCAATAAAGCGGATGAGATAAATGGATTTGCTGACAATCGTGATCATCGTCTCGCTTCGAGAGACGAACTTTCCCTGCTTTCCCTGCCTGCAAGTATGCAGATCCCAAATCAGACTCGCCAGCCATCTCCGCATCCATCCACAATCCGGATTTACAGAATACTCTAGAAGGACTGGCAAAGTGAAAAAAGAAAAGGTCCTCATCACTCGTGATGAACGAACAACAAAATGTTTGTTTACCCAAATCAAAGCATGCTGGTGCAGTTCAATCAAAGAATGTTTGTAGAGCCAAATCAAAAAGTGTTTGTAAAGCTAAATCAAAGCATTTTTGGTGCAACAAAATCAAAGTATGTGTGGAGCCAAATCAAAGTATGTGTGGAGCCAAATCAAAGAATGTTTATGGAGCCAAATCAAAGTATGTTTGTGGAGCCAAATCAAAGTATGTTTGTGGAGCCAAATCAAAGTATGTGTGTGGAGCCAAATCAAAGTATGTGTGGGGAGCTAAATCATAGAATGTTTGTGGAGCCAAATCAAAGAATGTTTGTGGAGCCAAATCAAAGTATGTGTGTGGAGCAAAATCAAAGTATTGTTCGTGGAGCCAAATCAAAGTATGTTCGTGGAGCCAAATCAAAGTATGTTCGTGGAGCCAAATCAAAGTATGTTTGTGGATCCAAATCAAAGAATGTTCGTGGAGCCAAATCAAAGAATATTCGTGGAGCCAAATCAAAGTATGTTTGTGGAGCCAAATCAAAGTATGTGTGTGGAGCAAAATCAAAGTATTGTTCGTGGATCCAAATCAAAGTATGTTCGTGGAGCCAAATCAAAGTATGTTCGTGGAGCCAAATTAAAGTATGCTTGGGGAGCCAAATCAAAGAATGTTCGTGGAGCCAAATCAAAGAATGTTTGTGGAGCCAAATCAAAGAATGTTTGTGGAGGCAAATCAAAGTATGTGTGTGGAGCCAAATCAAAGTACGTTCGTAGAGCCAAATCAAAGCATATTTGTGGAGCCAAATCAAAGAATGTTCGTGGAGCCAAATCAAAGTACGTTCGCAGAGCCAAATCAAAGTATGTTTGTGGAGCCAAATCAAAGAATGTTTGTGGAGGCAAATCAAAGTATGTGTGTGAAGCCAAATCAAAGTATGTGTGTGGAGCCAAATCAAAGCAGTTTGGGGGAGCCAGGTCAAAACATTTTGGTGAGTTAGATCAAAGACTGTATATGGAGGCAGATAAAAGAATTTTGTTGGAGTCAGATGAAGGGCATGTGGGGGAAGCCAATCTTTCTTTAGTACCTCCTGCTGCTGACCGACGCATGCACACAACATACACACACACACACCCACATATATATATATACACAATGCGCAATACAACATACACACACACACACACACACATATATATACACAATGCGCAATACAACATACACACTTGTAATAATTTGCTCATCATTTAATTTTGTCCACAGAATTCGATCACTCCATTCCTGCAGGAAGAACAAACGTAGGTTCAGCTTAGATCGAATCGTAGTAATCTCGTTTACCGCGATATTAAGTACCCAATATACAAGGGTAATCAGGGGACTGTCAGTTCGTTCGGCTAAATGCTAAACATTGCAAATTCTTGTACAATCAGCAAATAGTAATGCCGCTTAGTTTAATAAGAAAAACCAAAGTTGAACATGTATTTAGTAATTGTTTTGCAATTGACCTTAACTTAGCATGTTTTATAATTGACGTGTATTTAGCGTGTTTTATAATTGACGTGTATTTAGCATGCTCAATAACCAACTAGTTCAGTTTCACCCAGAACGGGACACCTTCCCTTTCCAGGTATCCAAACATGTTCAACACAACTTCACCCTCGGGTGGAACATCAAACGCTAACGATTCACCGGCCGTCAAACGTATAATAACAACTTGTTCAACATTAAGCGTCGGCAGTCCCCGTTTGTCGCGCCGCGCGCAGGTTGTACGTAATCACGGACACCGACGAATGATTACTCGGGAGACTAATCGAAATCAGGGTGTGAGGAGCGAAAAAGGTGTTCGGACTGTCGGTCTGATCTTATCCAGGTGTGGAATTAAAATCAAAACCTATCACCCTTATACAGAAATTCTTCTATCTCGTCTACGACTACTAGGATTGCGGTTTGTAGCCGGAAGCGCTAGTCCATTCTTATAGAAAGGGTTACGTAGAGAAGCGTTCTTTCTTTGACTTTCCTGTCATTATGCCTCTGGTAACTGCCGGAATCTCCAATTTTCCCGTTCTTATATATCTCCGTTGTTTGTTGTCATTCTTTTCAGAACGTTCATTCGTTCCAGCCAGGCTGCTAATCAAAAGTCGGCCTGCCTTTCAAAGAGAATAATTTCGACGGGAAAATTAGGTTAGTCTTGTGAGATATTTTGAAAGATTTGTCGGTAATTTCATGCAAACGTTCCGAAAATCTTGAAACTTCTTCCTCCTTACGTATCATTTTTACAAAACTATGTATAATTAGTCTATTATATCATTTTGTTGTAAATGTATGTGTGTGTGCCTACTTGGGCACTATTCGTATTTCTATTACCTCGACAGGATATGCCACTTTTGTTGTTTTGTTCTGAACCAACTGATTTATAAAACTTCTTCGTCTTCTTTCGTTCGCTTGAAAAATTGTCTATATCTGCAATGTTGTCTCTTGTGTTGGTGTTATTGTTTCGAATGCCCACAATGAGTAGGTTACTCTTATAGGCGCCCTGAAAAGGTCTTTAAGTGACCGGTTGCAGTAGCTTTCCTCACATCTCGAGGGTGCTGGTGAAGGTGAACCGGGGTGCTCTAGGCGGTTGTGCTATGCTTGACTTCATCGGCGTGTCGCTCACTACTACGGAGTTCACGTCAAACCTCATCTTGTTAGCAAGACTGTTTTCCTCGACAACAGCCCGTTCCCAGGACGACCAACGAGGAGGTCAGGTGAGAGTCTTGGCCAGTATATTTCTCCTGAGGCTGGCTAACATTCTCTTATCAGTGTGTTTTGCCTGACCAGACGTTAGCCTCATCGTCCTATGTCTCTTATATAAACTTCATAGTCTTTTATAAATCAAAGTTTCTCTTCCAGTGTTATATCTATGTTCCAGTGAGATTTTCTCTTTTATATCACATTCGGGACAGTTCTGTAGTATGTGTTCTGAGTTCTGGGGTGCCTGTCCCCATGAACGCGCAGTCGAGTTGCCAATCTTCAATTTTGTGTACATGTGACTGCGAAGTCGGTTGTGTCCTGTTCAAAGCATATATATATATATATATATATATATATATATATATATATATACACACACCTGTTTTATATATTTAAACAACACTATACATACACTGTAGACGTAACATGTTTACTTGGAATATATTAGATCTGAAATAGAATTGACCAGTTCTCATGACTATCTTACCTGAAACTGAACATATTTCAGTTTAAAGCACACAAAAATAAGTTGGTGAACCCGTAGTTATCTTACATCGTTTCTGTTGTTCTTTAGAGATCTATCAAACTTTGGAAAACGTGATTTTATCTCAACTACAGTCAGTCTTTTTGGTTATAGCAGTGCCCGTGAGCAATCTAACATTTTCCCATCCAAACCTAAACTAATGATATCTTCCACATCCAGACCTACTCTATTGAAATCTTCCCCATCTAAACCTAAACTATTTAAATCTTCCCCATCCAAACCTAAACTATGGAAATCTTCCCCATCCAAACCTAAACTATTGAAATCTTCCCCATCCAAATCTACACTATTGAAATCTTCCCCATCCAAACCTAAACTATTGGAATCTTCCCCATCCAAATCTACGCTATTGAAATCTTCCCCATCCAAATCTAAACTATTGAAATCTTCCCCATCCAAATCTACACTATTGAAATCTTCCCCATCCAAACCTAAACTATTGGAATCTTCCCCATCAAAATCTACACTATTAAAATCTTCCCCATCCAAACCTAAACTATTGAAATCTTCAGATCTAAATCTAAATTATTAAAATATTCCACATTTAGACCTAATTTATTGAAATCTTCTCACCCAGACCTAATCTATTGAAATCTTACAATTCATACTAAATCTATTGAAATCTTCCCATCCAGGCCTAATCTATTGATATCTTCCCATCAAAACATTAATCTCTTGAAATCTCATCCAAACCTAAACTATTGAAATCTTCCCCATCTAGACCTATTCTATTGAAATCTTCCCATCCATACCTAAGCTTTTTAAATCTCCCCCACTCATTCCTAAACCATTGAAATATCCCCCATCCAGACCTACACTTTGAGTATTGAAAAAGCCTGCGGTCCTAGCGATCCACCGATAACAGTACAGAAGTATTATATGTTACGTCAATAACGGCGATATTGCGTAATTTTCACATTTTCTTTTATCCTCCCAGCCCCGTTCTTTAATTTACATTAAGAGAGATTAAAACTCAGCTGACAAAGATACCCGTAATTTTGCTAAACTTGAGGGAGTCATGTCTACCGGTTTCTGGTTCTTAGAATCGACGTCACTGCACTCCGGGCATACCCATAGGTGCTCAGTCTCTCAACAAATGGCACAGGGTATGGATGATGATAGTCCATGTAGCTCGCTGGTTGTACACTCTCCTACTCCGTCCTCTTATGCGCCAAACTTCGCTCGAACCTCGTTTAGTGTCGAAACTTTGCAGTCTGTGGATTGCTGCTTCATTTATTGCAGTGCCCTTATCTAACAGGTGCACATTGATTGATTTTAAAATGTCAATTCTATCCATCACTAAGGTGCCCATGATGGGAGCATGTGAAGCCATGATGTCAGCTCTTTCAGAACCCCATCATAAGCAGGACAGTAGATCCATGTCAACCCTTGGAGGTTTGAGGCCTTTATTGCTGCTTCCACTCGTACCCAAGCCATCCCTTCTGTACCTTCTGAAGTACGGCTTGTGCGCCTGTCACGATGACTGCCCTTATTATAGAAGTCTCAGATATCCATTTCAGTGCTGAGGTCACTGCTTCCATCTCCATTCTCATACTGGAGGTTGTTGACATGTATGCCCTACTGCGCTCAGCAACAACCTGTTCTCTCACTCTAGCCGAGAAACCCTAGCCTGATGTCCCACTGCGCACGACTGATCCGTGGGTGTATGTGATGGCATCACTCTACTGGGTGTTCTCAGTTATCAGCTGATTCACCTCGTGCTTTGCTCTCACGTCGCCCCATTCTCTGCATTCCTTGTCTAAGGTTATGATGACTCTGGTACTCTATCATTCTATCACCAGTATGGACCCATTCTTCCCTTTTAGCTATCGTCTCAGCTGGAGTGACGTGTCCGATTGTTGTCTTTGCCTGTGCCTCTCTCTTGATCCTTGATGTCTGAGATACTGCTTTTCAGAGGGTGCCGTATGTCTGTCGTAACGCGCATATAGGATTGTGCCAGTTTATGTCTAGATGTCATCGATAACAATTCCAACATGTACCGCATCATCACAATCGGGGTATCTCTAGTGCGGCCCAGAATCAGTCGCGTACCTTCATTCTGGATGCGGTCCAACCTTTCACACTGTGTTGTTGACAGGGTGAGGATGCCCAGTCCATAATCGATAACAGACAAAACGACCTGACGAAATAGGATGAACAGGAGGCGTTGTTCCAAGTTGGCACCAGCTATGGTCCTGAGTGCTCCTAACTCTCGCTTACATCTGTGTACGATTTGGTCAACATGGAAATTATAGGAGAGACTAAGATCAAATGTCACTCCGAGGTTTACAAACCTTTCATGCCTGTCAATGGTGCAACCATCAAATGTGATGCCCGGGAGTTCAGCCTTTACTATAGAATTATCCAAAGAGCATCACATCATGCAGGCCTTGTTCGGATTGATCTTGGAGCTTGAGTCGCCGCACCACTGTGAGATTGCTTGCAAGGTTTCCTGGATGTCCTTGACCAACTCTTGCTTGTCTGAGCCAGTCCTGTACGCTAGGATGTCATCGGCAAATGTCAACGTTGGCCCTGTCCAAATGGGTTGACTATTTGCCACTTTTAATGTGTAGATGTTAAATAGCACTGGTGAAAGCGGAGACCCTTGAGGCAGTTTTGGACATTTTCGCCTCGGTTGAGATGTCCACGATCCCACGCGTAGTGCAACTGTTCTTTCCATCAGGGCAACTGATATCCAAACTAACCAGCCACGGGTTTAAACCACACTGCTTCAGACATGTCATTAAAGTTCCAAAATCAACACGGTTGCATGCATCTTCCAGGTCGAGTGCCACCACGACTGTTTCTTCCATTTACTGAAACCCCTCGTACACATCATACGCGAAAGTTCCAGGGTTACACCAGATCTCCTTCGCTGTTCTGTAGCTGTGCAGCGTATCGAATAGGATGAGCTCCCTTTCTATGTTGGCAGTGTTTTGCTGGTATGTAGGCTATTTCCAACCTCCGCCTCGGAGATAAGGTGAACATAAGTCTGTTCCCTGATGAATAATTTTCAGAATTTACTGACGTGCATCTCTGTTACATTTGTCCGTCTGGGCAACATATCGACTGAAAAAAAAAATCAGAACCTTCTCTTCTACTGTCTTCAGTAAAATTTCTGTGGTGTCTTGAATGTTGGGGATAAGCTGTCTTGTAGTCTTTCCATTCATCTTCCGATGCATGTGCCAGAACTTCTGCAGGGTAATTATCATTACCCACACATGTAATGAACTCCTCCCATCGCTCGCGTTTGAACTCCCCAGCTAACGATTTAAAGGAATTGGTAGCTTTGCTTTGACCTCCTTCTTCTCATTCAACTCACCGACAGTAGTACTAGATCTCTGTCTGGCTTTACGTCAATCCTTTGTTGCCGCCTCCTTTTCTCTCCAGGTCGTATCAACCACTTGATTCCACCAGGATGGTTGGACAAATGGGGATCTAGTGGTCCTGCGTCCGATCCTCAGGTGCAACTTATTCACTACATTATCCTGTTCACAAATGAAACTGAACACACTATTTGGCTTTCTGGTGTGTTGTCCTCTGGGTATAAGTACGACACATGGCAAGTGGTCGCTCTCTTGTGCCCCTAATACGTCCCAGCGTGTGGATGGAGCAACATCACTTGATATAAGAGCCAGGTCGATGAACCCGTCCTTATCCCCCAGTCAAGAGGCTAGTCTAGTTGGACGTCCGTCATTCACGACAGTGAGGTTTGTGTGGACTAATGCCTGGCTCAAGGCGACCCCTTGCCTATTTCCAGTGACATTTCCCCACTCCCTTGACCTAGCATTTAAGTCACCTGCAATGAGGCACTTTTTTGCTTTGCGACTGACTAGTCTGACACAAACCTCCGCTTCACGACCCCGAAGAGGTGATCTACCTAAACGTATACGTTGTATATTCTCTATTTTTGGTTGCTGATTGTCACTACCATCCCTTGCTGCTCAACATCCTCAATTTTACAGGTGCTAGTATCTATCCATGTATGGGGAAGTTCTTGCTTCACATCCATCGCCAGTCGATACTTGTCGGGCCCGCATGGACTACTGTAGCACCTGGTGGCCCGCATGGACTACTGTAGCACCTGGTGGCCCGCATGGACTACTGTAGCACCTGTATCCTGGACACTTGATGGGACCATATTCCTTCAAGCAGGTCTCCTGGATCATGAAGATGTCGAAACTGTACATCAATTTTTAGAGAATCACTTCGCGTTGGGTAGCACTGCGGCAATTCTAGTAGCCTATACGGACATTTTTTAAACCAAGTCTATCTGACTTTCTTCGACAGTTTCTCTTTTCTGCTCTTTTCTTTTTCTCTCCCTCTCTCCTCTTCTCTGCTCTTCCTCTCCTTCTGCATCCACCGTACTTGACCCCATTTGCTGGAATCGAGTTCAGAGCACGATCTCCGTAGCTCCCACGATTACTCTTATGTGGTTTGTCATCAGAGTTTTCCTTCTCCTAGAAGAGTTACCTGCGGGGCTTACAAGTTTCCTTTACTCGGTTTGTGGTCGGTTGTCTACCTGCCTGTCGTTATCTCTCTCTGAGTATAAGCGATGCGGTCACTGAGAGTGACTTTACCTAACAAACACGAGACCGCTCTACCATCATTCATGTTTCGGCTGGAAACATAAACATGACGCATGCGCTTCAGGCAGTTCCGGACGACCGGTCACAGTTCCAAGGAAAAAGTTACACATTTTGCCGACCGTGTCACAAATGGACAAACAGACAGGGGTGTGAAGATCCTATCTCAGTGTTTGATGTGCGCGAAGTCTGATACTGGGTTGGGTGAATCAATTACGAGTGCCGCAGACCTGTTAGAAATAACTTCTGTTGACAGCAGATACAGCTGTCGGGGAGGAAGTGTTAAAGTTGTTACTATACTAAGACTCATCGTTTTAGGAGGCTCGGTGGTCAGTTACTTTCCTTGCTGCATTTTCTTCAGAAACACTAAGTCAGGTATCCATTTACCTAGATTGAACCCAGAAACATTGCCGCGAGCAGCGAATACTCTACCCTTGTCCAACTGAGACACTCTTTCGAAATGCACAAATCTTTATTTACCATTTGTTATCCTTCGCCGCGTCTGTTATCTGTGAAAGCTAGTGTACTAGACATCACGACACACCGCGTTCCAAGTTGGTAACCAGAGCTGGTACTGAGATAAATCATCGTCCATCTATGTACATTTGATCTGTACGGATCAGATGAGGTTCAGGAACAAGTCGCACACCTCACCTCTTTTCTCAGACCACGTTAGTCAGGGCGGGTAATTCACATGCCAGTTTGGAAAATAATTTCACAAACTTTTCCTAGGCCTAGAGTAAAGAAACATTATGGAAGTGATTGATAAAGGAAACAAATCGTTGTTGATTCAATGTAATCTCACTAGTCTCTGCATTCACCTTAGAGAGTGAGGATATTCGTAATTTGGTATGCAATGTGGCTCTCTTTAGCTGTGGTATCTACTGTGGTAATTTGTCCAATAGGTCTCTGCCATCCATGGCTTCCATCTGTTCATGATTGATGCTTGATGCCTGCAGTGTTCATCTGTAGTGGGGGGGGGGGGGGGGGGCTCTTGTTTGCGGCCACTCGTGTATGGTGGCATCTTGTCTGAGGCCACTCGCGTATGGGGGCATCTTGTCTGTGGCCACTCGCGTTTGGGAACATCTTGTCTGTGGCCACTCGTGTATGTGTTGCTCTTGCCTGCGGCCATTCGCGTATGGGGGCATCTTGTCTGTGGCCACTCGCGTATGGGGGCATCTTGTCTGCGGCCACTTGCGTATGGAGGCATCTTGTCTGCGGCCACTTGCGTATGGAGGCATCTTGTCTGCGGCCACTCGTGTATGTGAGCCTCTTGTCTGCGGCCACTCGCGTATGGGGGCATCTTGTCTGTGGCCACTCGCGTATAGGGGCATCTTGTCCGCGACCACTCGAGTATGGAGGCTCTTGTCTGCAACCCCTCACGTATTTGGGGCCTCTTGTATGTAGCTACTTGTGTTTTTCCTGGACAATTGTAAATCTAGATTGCACAGACACAAGTCAAAGCACGCACATCATCAAGACGATTGGGGAGCATCCTTGTTGCGTCCAAAAACCATTAGCATTTATCCGTTCTTCATTGGTTCAAACCGTTGATACTGTGGTCTGGGTGAAGTGAGTATGATCACCCCCCCCCCCTCCCTCCCCCCCCTCCCCCCATCGATAATTGACAGTACCACCCAATTGTATTGGATGAAATCCAGCGGCTGTTTCCCATTTTCCGGTACAATTGTTATCACAAATAGCAGAAACCAAAAGCCAAGGAAGATTACAACGCTTTCAGACAAGCCGCACTAGACCGCCAAAAAAAAAGTTGTGAAAATTGCAAAAAAATATGTTGATGGCCCGTCCCTCAGCGAAGCTGCGGGTCCCAACCTCGTCTGCGATTCGGATGTAGCAGTGTACAGCAAGGGAGTCTGACCAATGCATTGAAGGTCTTCCCCACGGTCTATTCTTACCTCGGGGATACCACACTGCTGTCGCTTTGATCCATCGACCATCGTTTCGTCGTAACATGTGACCTGCCCATTTATGTGAGGGGTAGACCAAGGAAAAGGTGGATAGACAGAGTAAAAGAGATCTGCCGTAAAGTGGGGGTAAGTGTAACCTGGTCTACACGAGAGGCCAAAGACAAATACATACCACGACACTGGTAGAAAGTGAGACGACAAAAAACAAAAGAAGAGGGCTGTCCTGAGACCTGCCAGTTTGCATTGCAGTTTGATTTGACCAGCATGACGCCATTAGGACAGGCTGGGGTCAAATATTACTCGCAGATACCTCAAGCTATTGTGACAATGAGACATCTATCAAGTTTACAATTTGCTTGTATAAAGCTGAACTGGTGTCTGATGTCTAAGTCCAGAAGTGATACGCATAAATACCTTGAACTCCCGTGGCAAAAGATCAGCCTTTGGTACACACAAATGCATTTATCTCCCTTCTGGTCGTTGGGAAAACGAGCAATACGCTCGCATACGATTTGATATATCATACATGGGGCATTGCTTACAAAGCTTTGCTGTTTAAAAAGTCGAAAGTTACGACACACGCTGTAGACATTTGGCACGTGTGGAAGGCGCCAGATTCAATACAAGAGTTGCGAATATTCTACCATTCATGGAATATACCGCGCTCTTGCGACACACTCTCAGTTGAGTTGAGCAGGAGCCCTATTCCCATCTCTGCTACACACATACATACACACATACATACACACATACACACTTACACACATACACACCCACACACGCACGCAGGCACACACATACATTCACATACATACACACATACATACACACATACATACATACACACATATATACATACATACATACATACATACATACATACATACATACATACATACATACATACATACATACATGCATGCATACATACATACATGCATATATACATACATACATACATACATACATACATACATACATACATATATATACACACATACATACGTACATATATACACATAAACATACATACATATATACACACACACAATCAGCCTACGAATCACTATGATAAATGAAGTTATCTAATGTTTAGGTCAGTCTAATCCACAATAACAACATAATCTTATCTGTAGCCGCTATTTTTTTTTTCATTTCTTGACCTCTTTCCATTTCACAAAGAAGATACGCCACTGCCACAAGCAGTGTGTATGGAAATAACTACAAGACACAATTTTCACTTGATGTCAATGAAAATGATACGGGCGATAGCTGTAGTTAATTTGCATCTACGACGGATCAGCGTTCAGCCACCGTTGTTGTGTTGGTGAAACTATATCCCCATATACCAGCTATCTGAGCTTGCCAGCTGTGCATCTTCACACAAAAAACTTCATCGGGTGTGTAGTCTGATAGCTATTGTTAGAAGATATGCGGTAATGGTGTATGGTTAATAATATGTTGATGCGCTTGCAATTTGTTTAATCCTTGTCCTGTTTTCCAAATGTGTCACATACGACACCAGGTGTTGATTTCTTGGGGTAAGTATATCGTTTTATAGCGTAGTCATCAAATTTTCGGCCCCAAATACAATGGATTAAACTTTATCCCAGCTTTGTAGAACATTCTCTTTGCTAGGATTCGATTCTTTCAATCACATACAAAGTCAGTTTGGTTATATCAGGACATCTGAGCCGTTTAAAAAAAAATGAGCATCGAGGCCTCAATTGTTCTGTAACCATTACTGGGGAATCGTGCACTTAGGACAGGTGTGGTTCCAGACCAGGTGTAATAACTCGGAAGCTCTCTTAACTTGAAACACGTTTTTTCCTAATGCCTTGCCCTACAATTTGCCATAACAAATGTAAGTAATGCATTTTTGGTTGTAAGAAACACTGCAGCACCTGAGCACCAGAGTGGTGGATGACTTATGGAACGGCTGAGACCTTATACAGCCAAGTCTCAAACACTACATTCCTAGAAGCAGGGTATCCTAAGTGACTACATTTTCCTGGAAATGGACTGTTTTTGTGACAACCTGGCTAACAAGGTGAGGGATCGACGAGGTCCCTGTAATAGTGAGCGACACGCAGATGAATTTATTTTGCTAGCGCTATTTTTAGTAAGGATTAACTGCTCTACTTGTTATCCTCACTCTCTCGTCTCGAGCCGCACGACCTTAGTGGCAAGTCAAGGACAAGACGACTATGGGGCGACTACGAGATATATGGGACTCTTTTACAAGCACCCGTGTAAAAGACGGCGGAGTCCGGAGTCGAACCCACACCACCTGATCACGAAGCCGACGGCTTAACCACTTCGCCACGGAATTCCCTGAGTCCATAACAGGATGTGATAACCGATTCCTCTAACTGCTACATCACAGCCTGCGATCACACTATGTATGTAACCTGTTGTGGTATGGTCAATTTTTTTCAATTCCATTTTGACCAGAAAATGTAAATACTTTGGCCACATTAAGAGACACAACAGTCTTGCGAAAACAGTGATGGAAGGTATGATGCCAGGCAAAAGAGGCGAGGGTAGACCAAGAAGACGAGGGTACCAAGATATCTAGAAATGTCTGGGTATGACTGTGGCGGAGGCTGGAGTTTTGGAAAGTGAAAGAGTTTCTTTCAGTCAGAATGTGATTGGATGACGTTCTGTAAAGGACATGCTACATGATGATGATGAGATGGTCAATTTAATTTTACACGTGACTATGTTGTAAGTAGTAAGTCTCCTTATATGTATTTATATGTGGAGATGATGGCTCCTGAAATGACCATTTTGTTGAAGCCATTATATTGTCTCTCTCGTCCTTGCTGCTACAGACTTGGTGACTCGCCAGATAAGATCAAGCACTCCAATCGGAATAAGATGGATACTAAGAGGGAATATCAGTAAATACGTCACACATTTTTTTTTAACTAACTAAAAGAGATACGAACTTACTTGAACGCCATTAATTATTGTATTTACACTGTTCCTCATTTTTCAACATAATTTCTATGAATATTGAAACAATTATCCCATTGGTTTATCAGTGTGAGGACCAGGTCCATTTTGTTGATTTCGTGTTCGTCAGTCAGCTGTCTAGTACCTTTCGTGAGCACATATTCGTGAAATTCCATCGATCATGCAATATGATGTAGGCTAAACCATGCAAAAGCCTGAAAGAAGATTCTCTATAGTTACTCGCCTGTCAACTCGATTCATCTCCTACACCTGCGGTAGTGATGCTTCTGTTACAATTTGGGCAGGTGTGGCAGGATCAGGGATCTCAGGGTCATGGATCCCGCAGGTATCTCGATAGGATCAGCGGGAAGACCCCAATCATGATCCCGAACCAAGGGAGCCATTGAAAGCTAATTGTAACTTGGTTGGAAGCAAGGAGATGGGTGAAAAAAACAAAGACTGATATAAGGTTCACAGGTTAAATGTATCGGTCGTTTCGAACAAAGCCGGCTTTGCTCCTATGTGTCCACCCAATCAATAAAAAATTGTAACTGTTGTCCACCCAATCAATTAAAAAATTAGGAACTGTTGCTCATAACTGTTCTGCTGCCCTGTCACTGGGCAAAACTGAGTGATCCTTGACGATGAACAAAACACATCCCCTGCGCCACTTTCTGCATCGTTTGATGGTGTGTACCGTGTGAGTGATTGCACTAGGCATTTCCTTTGTTTGGAATCTTATCTGGTTTCAAATCCACCAGCACCTTCTATGCTCCATACAGGCCATCCTTCTCTGTCCTCTATGTCGTCGTTTTCAGTTGCTAGTCAAATAAGCGCATGCCAAGCACTTGAAGAAGGTGCTCCAGGTAACAAGGTCTGAAACTGGACAATATGTCAATATCTAGGATCCCAGACCCTTAAGACTCGAGTGGACCATTCTTAACCACTATGGTTTTGGAGCATGTCTGTACGATGAAAGACAACCGGCTACCATAACAATCAAATCACATGAATCCAAGAGCCAGGGATTTAGACCCCAAGGGCAACCCAACATCCGCTAGGGTGACAGCGCATGACTATTTCCGGGCATGCGAGGACTAGACTGCAATCGGGCCAGAAGGAAAACAGCTGATAGAGCACTTTGGTACTCTCTCTCACTTACTCTCTCTATCTCTCTTTCTCTCTCTCTCTCTCTCTCTCTCTCTCTCTCTCTCTCTCTCTCTCTGACAGCCCTCTACACCAGGAGATAAGACACGTGCTGTATTTTCTTCTTGTTCTTCTTCGATTTTCGTGCTGAGAAGGACGATGTGACGTTATGCCGCAGTTTACAGCGATGCCGTGGTATCTGCTCCTTTCGGACCGACACATCTGATTTCAGCTGACTTGTTGGTAACGTTTTTGTGTCCCCTCAGCGATCAATATTATCTAAGGCACATTAAACTAGTGCTGTGGTTTGCAGGTCCGTTGCTCGGAGGTGGAAGAGCTCTGGTTGGCTGACCTTCATACAATCAGTCAGCTATGAATGGCTGGCTACTGACAGCTTATTCACTGCTCTGCACCTTCGGCCACAATTGTCAGATTTGACTTGGTTTAGCCTCGTCTCTTCTGTCGTGAGATGTAGAGTCTTCTGTTATGGGTAATGGTACACGCAATATGCGTGTTTCTGTCTTGTGGTCCAAGTATGATGTGTGTGTCCATGCTGTGGTTCACGCATGATGTATGTGTGTGTGTGTCTATGTTGTGGTCCAAGTATGATATGAGTGTCTCATTCTTCTTCTTCTTCCTCTTCTTCTTCTTCTTCTTCTTCTGTGTTCATTCTCAATGTTGAACAGACTTATGCATGTAGCAGGATACAGTCTAGAGAACGGACTAGTCGCCAAGGTACACCTTTACTGCGATATTTGCACCTTTCAGTCTGACACATCCGTATTTGACAGGAAAAAACATGTTGTGGTTCACGCATGATGTGCGTGTCTATGTCTGGGCTGTGGACAAAGTAAAATGTGTATGTCTAACGTCTGGGCTTTGATCAAACTATGATGTGCGTGTCTATGTCTGGGCGGTGATCAAATTATGATGTGTGTGTCTATGTTTGTTCTGTGCTAAAAATATGATGTGTGTGTCTATGTTTGGGCTCTGGTAAAAATATCATGTGTGTGTCTATGTCTAGGCTGTGGTCAAAATATAATGTGTGTGTCTATGCCTGTGCTGTGGTCAAAGTATTTTGTGAGTGTCTAGGCCTAGGCTGTGGTCAAAGTATGATGCACGCGTCTATTCTTAACTGTAGTCTATTAAGGATGTGTGCCTTAAGTACGAAGAACAAAGAACCTACATGGAAGTCAGTTCACTACAACAATATAATGCTGAACACGATATATGACATGACGTACAAGTGAGCCAGCACAAACAATATCACATAACGAGATTATAGACGATGGCGAAATGGTAAATAGATCATTAGAAATAGATTTCAAGAAAGGTTTATCACTTTTTTAAGTGACGTCTCTTCTACGCTTGGGTCTAGAGTTCTGCTGTACCTTGTGGCTACACGTTCTAAGGAAGGCTCACCACTTCACTAAGTGACGTCTCTTCTACACTTGGGTCTAGAGTTCTGCTGTACCTTGTGGAGGTTTTTTTATCTACATGAAGAAGTAGCCGGACTCATGTCTAACCTTTCTTTAGTTGCCTCTCCGACAGGTCAGACAGATTACGGGTGTGTTATTCTTTGATCGAATTCAGGATCTGACAACACACGGGTGCCCGAGGAGACCATGGTATACACAATTGAGAAGATAGAAGGCACTTCAAATACAATGTGAATTAATAATTAATAGATATTCTGACAATAATAAGAATAGGAAAGAGATGTGCAACAAATGATGAACACCAATCTGTAAAGTGAGTAGTTTCTGTATTGGTTTTGTATAATAATATACAAGATTTGAAAAACACGATCAGATATCAATCCAGATATAACTTAAACTTAACTGTCTGTATACAACCACTTGTATTGACATTATCTTGGTATAAAAGCTATGCGCATCCAATATATTCTTTAATCCATTAATTGTCCCTGCCTCCACTACTTCCTGCCGCAATGCATTCCAAGCATTCACGACTGTCTGACTAAAAAATGATTTGCTGATATCAAATCTGGACCTTACTTTAGTTAATTTGTAGCTATGTCATCTTGTTCTTGTAGGCGGTTGTATTTTGAAAAAAACTTGTTATAGTCTAATTTATCCGTTCCTTTGATTATCTTATAAACATGTATTAAGTCACCACGAATTCATCTCTTTTCTAGATACTGTAGGCCGGTTTTTCTGAGTCTTTCCTCATAACTGCAATTCTGGAAACCCACTATCAGCTTTGTTGCTCTTTTGTGTATCCTTCCCAGCATGTTTATATCTCATCTATAATAAGAACCCCACACCTGTACACAGTACTCCAATCTAGGTCTAACTAACGCTTTATACAGTTTGACTATCACTTTCTTGCTCCTATGTTTGATATTTCCCTTTATCATACCCAACATTGCATTTGCCTTATTCGCTGCTAACTGGACTTGCTCACTCACCTTACCTGTATGATCTATTATAACACCTATGTCCCTTTCCTGCTCTATCGTTCTAATATTGTTCTCGTCTATTCTGTAATTATGTTCCATATTGGATTTACCCATGTGGATGACTGTACATTTATCTACATTAAGCTCCATTTGCCAGCTCACAGACCATTCTTGAATTGTATCTAAATCCGACCTCCTATAATAAAATATCCACTTCCGCTTTAGATGAGACACTACTGCATAGTTTTGTGTCATCAGCGAATTTTGCAATCATGGATCCCATATCAATGTCCAAATAGTTTATATTTATCAAGAACAAAATTTGTCCCAAAACCGAGCCCTGTGGCCCACCACTTTTCACTTCACACCACTCAGATCCTTATTTATGCCCACCCTCTGCCTTCTTCCCGTTAACCAATTTTTAATCCATTTGGCAACTTCCCCACCTATTCCATGTGATTTTAACTTTCGAAATAATCTTTGATGAGGTACTCTATCAAAGGCCTTTGCAAAGTCTAGATACATAACATCCACTGGCTCCCCTTTATCTATGATTTTAGTAACCTCCTCCATGAATTATAATAGATTTGTTAAGCATGATCTCCCACTAGTAAACCCTTGCTGGTTATTTCTGATTAGATTAAATTTGTCTAAATGCATTACAATGTTTTATTTGATTATTGACTCTAACAATTTACAGACTAAGCTCGTTAAACTCACTGGTCTATAATTTGCTGGATCTCATTTATTGCCCTTTTTGAACAATGCCTTTTGCAAGTGATTGAGACATAATATAGCCAATGGTTTTGCTAGTTGGTCTCTAATTTCAAACAGCAATTTTGGATGAATATCATCTTGACCTGGACATTTATCCAGTTTCAATCCCTCCAATTTTTTAAAAACCAATACTTCTGTAATACAAATTGATCTTAATCCCGCTATTTCCACGACGCTTTGAAAAATATCTATAGTCTCTGGGATCTTGGAGCATTCCTCTTTTGTGTAGACTGTACCAAAGTGCTGATTGAGTAGATTAGCGGCTTCCCTATTCTCACTTATTATTTTTTCTGTGCTGTCTATGAGAGGGTCTATTTTGTCTTTCGTTCTTTGTTTATTTCTAACATAAGAAAAGAAGCTTTTACTATCAGTCTTGATCCTGCATGCAAATTTTTTTTTTCGAAGTCTGTTTTTATTGTGTTATTCACTTTCTGAGCCATGTTCTGCTTGTCCAAATATTTTTAATGTTTCTTTTGATTTACCTGCCTCTATATATTTTTTTCCATGCTTTATTTTTAGCTCTTCTACATTCAACTACAAATCTAGTTATTCACGTTTTACGCTTGGGGTTTACCTCCCTACATGGAACACATTCCTCTTTTAGCTTTTCTAGAACTGTTTTAAAACTATCCCACTGTTGTTCAACATATGTTCATCCGACAATATCTTCTCAGATTATGTGGCTCGCTGCCATAATGTCATAAAATATGTCATTAAACTATCAGCCAATCATTCACAAGAAATACTAGAAGTTGTGGCTTGGGTGACACAGCAAGATCTGGTTAGAATGATGCCACGTGTCATTGACTAAATGTACTGTGAACAGCAGTTTTGAAAACGTAATGACTTAACACTAAAATAATGAATAATGCTCTTTAACGAAAGTCAAACCTATAAATAAAACTAATGATAATAATCAGGTATAGATTCCGTTCGTTTTCAAATTTCCACATTTTATTTTAGGATAGGAAAACATAGTCAGAACACTGTAAAAGCAAAGCGGTCCATAGTCCTTGGCCATTAATGGCAATACAGTCAAACGACTGTTTTTAAAAAGGATACCGTATTGTCGGACTCTAGGCGGTCAACAAACACAGATGGTGCAAATGTTCATTAACAGATGCCTCCGCAGGATATCGGGTTTGCAATAGTGCGATATGGTTACTAACGTGAACTTGTGCCCTTAAACTGGACAGGTGGTATTCGGCACTCGGTCATGTAATAAACAAAAGTTGAAGATTGATAGAACATACTTTGCGTAAAGGGGTGAAAGTCATTGCGAGACAGTCGCTGTTCTGGAACCCGAAAGGAAAGATACAAAAAGGCCATTCAAGATACGTGTCAAAAAAGAACTTGACAAAATCATGAGGAAGGTGGGACAAATGTGGTATACGTTGAAGACGAGAAGGACAGATGGACAAAATTGGCATGTGTTAGTTGATAGCCTATGCTCCGCAGGGTGTGAAAGAGTTTTGGTTGATTGGTCCATTAATAATTCAGCAGTAAACCTACAGGTGTCATGGTGTCATAGTACATTTATGTTGATGACTTTATTGCACATTTTATACTGTAAGAGAATTAGCTTTTCCAAGAATTTGATCAACAAATTGTGCTATTCTACATCGTATTTGATGTTAAAAGTGGTCTTACATTGTTGTATAGATTTAATTTATTCTTCTTTGAATTCTTTTTTGCTGAATATATGACTCATATAAATAGATAAACAAATGTGTGTATGTGTGTGTGTTTGTGTGATAGTATTGTATATATGCAATGTGTATTAATGTCCCTGTAATCCCCCCCCCCCCTTTCCATTTTCCACCCGTCTTTCGCCTCT
The DNA here is from genome assembly GCA_036924085.1 of Ariolimax columbianus. Lineage (NCBI taxonomy): Eukaryota > Metazoa > Mollusca > Gastropoda > Stylommatophora > Arionidae > Ariolimax > Ariolimax columbianus. The sequence continues at coordinate 21,706,729 of JAVGWX010000004.1, read as the reverse complement.
TCTAACTCGGCCCGACTCATTCCTTTACAAAAACAGAACCTCATACAATGAACTCCTTTCTCCTCACACTCCATCAAATCAGTTGTACGTCACCTTTTTTCCCTCCGACATCAACCACAGAATGAATAACTATTCTGGCGGAACCATTAACACAGCTTTCCTTTATATGGACGCACTTCTGACGTGTCCGATTCAGCCTTCCACATTGTTCGCAACATTTTACCCCGAACCGGCCTTCAAAAGAAAAACATTTTAGCCAAAGGGCACATTCGTAGCCCTTTGAGCGTAAAAAAGCTGAAGAAAGTGGGCAAATTATTTTAGATGAACTTCATCTAAGAGCCTGACCCGTGTCTTCTATTCACAGTTGAAGAAATCGCTGTCCTTTAGAGGTGGAAGCTACGTGGTTTCATGGCTGAAGGAAATCTCTGTCCCATAGAGTTGGAAGCTACGTGGTTTCATGGCTGAAGGCGAGAGAATTTTCACGAAGGATAGGCCAATGTCTTTGACACATTTTTATCTGCGTAGCGAGGATGTCTGGATTGTGTTATACCTTCCAGTACAGTGAGGGACAACACAGGTGTTCCATAACACGCTTGTGATAAGAAAAGGTCTGTTGTCGTTGTGCTCAATTAATAAAATATATGAACACACATTCAGGTGGAAACAGGTTGTGGGTCTGAATAACGTCCTCAAATTGGTTCCCGGCTTCGACGCGCTCCAGTCTACTCAGATGTAAACTACAATTAGGGTAGACACAACGGAAAGGAAAAGTCATACATAATTACTGTCATTTCGTTCACCGCATTTTCGACTCCAAAGCTTTCACGAAAGGTTGGCACAATGCTTTCTGGAATAGTTTACCCCAATACAATCTTTAAAAAGTCATTAAGAGTCTACATTTAAATGCTATTTTGATTAAACTCAACCTTAATCAAATTTTACAATTTTTGTTCATGCTTTTTTTCCTTTATTTAAATGCTTCTAATGCAGTTCTAATCAGTGTAACAATATAAGATGTCCTTAATGCCATGGTTATTGTGATAGAGGGTTGTCTGCCTTTTCAATTTAGATACAGGAACACGTGGACAATAGAGATTCCATGTCAACAACAGAGCTGGCCAAGTGCGCATCCTTAGACTGGCTAAATCAGATTGATACCTTCTATTTCTCAAAGTGAGACTAGAACATTCCAGCAAATGTGTCTGCAGCACTGAGAAAATGATTGCTCGTCGTCTGCTGCAAGGATGTTCTTCTAATTATTAGGAGCTGAGGAAGTACATTTGTCCGTCACCATTATAATTTCCGGACAAACTGAATGGTGATATTAATAATCTCAAGCCGGCCGCTGCATTCTTTAGATATATTCAAGTCTGTGCCTGAAAGCGTAAGCAGAGGAAGAAAATTACTGTTAATGTCCACTTGTACAGAGTTATACATAATGCACTGCAACATTTTTTTATGCATGTACGCATGTGCAAGTACGCATGTGCTTGAACGTATTTGCTTGTACACATGAGCTTAATAATGATATTTTGTATATCAGATAGTCCCATCAAAAGGGAAGCTGCCTACATAGCCCTTGGCTTCCTCTAATCCACCTGTAAGGCAACAGTTGTTTGTTGCCGGGGTTGTCTTTCATAGAAAACCCGTCCTAGTGAAACTTCTTATATCCAAGGTGTTCCTTACAAGGGGGCACAGCACAATGTGTCAGTCGGTCAAGACTGATACCTGGGAATGGCCGCCACCGTCTGAGAGTCACAGGCTGGACTTCGCTGCTTTAAAGTGAACCTACGGTTTGAGCCCCTGCTACAAGTATAATAGTGCGCCTGTTCTCTACAGTAGGTATTTCCCATTTTGTCAGTACGTGTTCCCCAGTCTGACCTTATAAATATGTGTGCTTTCTTAAGTCTATGAGTATAGTGACTTTTGATGAGGGCGTTTTGTGTACTTTTTTTAATGTCTTTGGCACGCAACTAGTTCTGATGTGAAGATTGTTGTGATGTCTTTGATCGATCGATGCCAGGATTCGCTAGGCAAAATTTACAAGTACTTTCCTAAGCCCATTATGGTACCCCAAGGCCTTTTCTAGTGAAAACAAAATGAGACTGATGGAACAAATGTCAAATCTATCCTACAATGTCAGTGAATAACATGACATGTCACGACTGTTGCTCAGAATATTGCTCTCTAACTTCAGGCCTGCTATCCCCTTCGCAGTATTCGTGTCATGCAGCAGGAAGTAATAAGCAATATGAAAAGGTGAGAGGAAATCATAACACAAACCAAACCATCTGATGATGATGACGACAGAGATAAATTGCAGATAAATGTGGTGTATAGTCAGGATAAAACAAGAATTGAAAAAATAACATCCATGTATTAGAACCAACGGGTAGAAGAAAAACTGACAACAATAATCTAGCGAACATTGAACATAGAAGATGAAGATAATGGTAACGCGTGACCAGAGCTAAAAATGAATGCTCACATAAAAAATAGTTGGTGCTCAATAGTTGCTGACTTTTATCAGAAATACGATATCTGACTTATGATAAAGGTCAGGTATGTTCATTATTTATTTCATATTTCTTGGTAACCGCAAAATTTTGTCTTGGTACTAATATGTCACTTTCTTTTGTTTTTTCTTTTTTTGTTTTGTTTTTTGGATAGTTACATTTTCTGAAATAATATTTTCGATTTGCATGTTGTCTATTTTATAATAGTTATTTCTTCTTTTTCGTTCGTTCCCACTACCAAGCCCTGAAAATGACTTTGCAAGTAGCAGGTTTGTTGTCCGGAGAACGGAATGTGTTGTGTTGTAGTTTACAGCTTGACTTCGATATTTGCATCTTCAGCAGGCATTTTTGTGTACCGCGTTAGTCTTCCTTCTTCGATACTTTCTCCCTAACCAGTCCGCTTGCTCTGTTGTATCCTGTTATCCGGAACACCGCGTGGAGGTGTAGAAGGGTCTTTGCAGATCTGGTTGGCTGGCCCAGATACTAGCAGTCAGCTTTTGGTAGCTGATCACTACAGCTCAGCAACTTGTTGCTTACTCAAGTGCTTTACATTTCCGTCCACTTGTTCTGATAAGCGGGATGGGGAAATATTGAACCAAATATGAGGCGCCAGTTGTTTAAGCCAGTTAATGTCTAACATGCGTTAAAAAAACAAGAGATACTTTTCTTTGCAGTACATTGGGCATACCTTGCCATAAAGAGGATGCAGAAGTAAATCTAGAAGAAAACAATTGTAGAATTTTTGTTTGGATCTTCCTTGCATATTCGTGAATTTAGAGTTGTGTGTTTTTACCGTTAGTTACTCTTTTCAGTTTTCAATAATATGTAACAATAAAGCTAAAACAGCCACGGGAGTGAAGGTCAAAGGTCAATTAGAACATCAATATGTATGGACTAGTTACCGCATAGAGACTGAGACAATACGAAGCCCACGTTACGACCACAATGCCTTCGCCAGGGTCTACGAACAACAAGAGTAAAATATGTTATCAGTCTTCTTCCCTGTATATATTCGTCAAACTGAAATATTTGATAGTACACCAGAGTTCTAGGATGTCGTCGGTTCTACATCAACATGAAAGTGCAGATGGGCCGTCCATGTAGATCGCATGACTGTGGATAGAATGTATTTCTGGTGACCCTGACTACAAGCGCCCATTTGGTCGCCGATCAATGTGATGGAAAGATTATCTGCATTACGCATATGGATCATCATGGCACCCTATGGCGAAGGACAGACTCGAATTCAAACAGCGTTTGACTACCTGACATCAGGCATCCAAATTACTACATCCCATCAAAAATTATCCTTTCCAACTCTCTCCTTGAAATCTCACAAAAAGGATAATTGTGTCCATGACAATCGTTTATTATCTTTTCACGCATCTCAAAGAATTCTTCTTGGATGCCAATGACGATGTTGACTATCTTGCTACTATTTTCAGGTAGCGCTCCATAATACGTTCATAGATAAATGATCCCTTCTTGATGTTGTCACTTTGACTCATGTCCACAATGCAGCCCATTTACCAATAGGCTCTGTCAATTGTGAGAATTCCGCCGTTGAGAAGTATATTACCCTCCGATCCATGGCCCATCACCTTTCCAATGTTTTGTTTTCTTATTTTCTGTGGGATAAGGATTTCTCATTTTAATTTTAATTTCTTTCATAAGCTCGTTCTGCTTTCCACGGATGCTTCTATGTTCCATTTTTCACAAAAATCGTATTATATAATGGTACCAGACTGCCGCGCCTGGTAGAATGGTTTCCTAAAACATATATATATATATATATATATGGATCAGTGGCACGATTATTGGTCGAGACGACTGGAGGTAACTCGGGATGCAGGCACACTGGTCTATGAGACCAGGGATCGCTTGAAACTTGCGGGATTCGATCACCCACCATTTCCGTTCATCACTGTAAGAGACGAGTGCCTTAACCTCTTGACTACAGCGACCCCCAATCTATATACTCCCTTAAAAAGTGATCTTAGTGGCAATCTTCCTGTTCCTGGGCGAGATTGATAGGACTAAAGAATAAGGGTCTCTTGCCCCGGACTGGTCTGGTCTGGTTTTTATTTCACTCCCGACAGTAAAAATAAAACTTCGCACTTGTTAGAGTTCGAACCTGTGTTCTTCTGACTAGAAGGGAGGTGTAATATCCACTCTGCCACTCGTCCTTCACTACGCTCCATAGGAAGAGACAAGAGAGAACGTATCCTCTAAAAAATACTTTCCAATAGTATTTAAATATTGTAGTATTATATCATTGATTCATGATGGTGCTGCGTGCTTCCTCTGCGTTTAATCTCCACTGTGTGTTTGTTGAGCAGGTGTTTCCAATGCCGCCTAAGAGGAAAACACCACTTACGCGCGAATGGCGGGAAAGCTGTGGACTTATTGTTGTACACTAATGCAGGATTTAACACAATTAATTAGGTCATTAATTTTGTTTAGCAACCTGCAATCCAATGTTTGCGAACTCGCGCGTTAGATGTTAGGTAACTAACTATAAGAGACATTGTGACTAGATGGTGTGACACCAATTAACACACGTGCTGCCGAGTGGTAACAACAAAGAAGAAAAACGTTACATAGTTTGTAACTTGAAAATAGAAATGTAATCATCATCATCAGATGCCATGCTGACCTCCTTAAGGGGTCGTAGATGGTCCATAACTTTAAGCTCCAGCTGGTATTAGTCAGTACTGCCTGCCGTTGCCAGTCTTCCATGCTTTGATGTTCAACTGAATGTCCCAAGCTTTTTTAAACATGTTGGGGATCAAGATGCTGAGCAGCGCATGAGCTGCAGTGGTCAGCAACCCATAGCTGACTGCTAGCGTCAGAGCCAGCGAACCAGAGCTGGCAAGACCCTTCTACACCTCCACGCGGTGATCCTGGATAACAGGCTGCAGTAGGGCAGACTGGCTAAGGAGAAGGGATCGAAGAGGAAATGCTAACCCGGTACTCAAAAAATGATTGCTGAAGTCGGATGTGTTGGACCGAAAGGTGCAAATATCGCAGTCAAGCTGTAAACTACGACACAACGCATTCCGTTCTCTGGACTACATTCTGCTACTTAAGCCCTTTCAGGGTCTGGTAGCGGGAGATTGAAAACGAACGAAGAAGCAGAAGAAGAAGAAGAAGAAGAAGAAGAAGAAGAAGAAGAAGAAGAAGAATAGCGATAGAGCGGTAGAGTTATAGAGTGATAAAATTGTAGTGTGTTAGAGTGGTAGTGTGTTAGAGTGTTAGAGTGGTAGAACTGTAGAGTGGTAAAGTGGTAGAGTGGTAGAATTATATAGCGATAGAGCGGTAGAATTGTAGTGGTAGAGTCAATGATCTGACAGCAACCATCAATTCATAGCTGGCTACTTGCTTCAGGGTCAGCTGACTAAGGCCTTATTCCCTCTCCAAGGGGCCTCACTGAGAACAGACTACACCCACGCAGTTTCGCTAAGATAACAGGGATCGAAAAGAGAAGGCGAACCTGGACATAGACATAACGTGCTGAATCCGGATTTGTCCGACGCAGATATTGCAACCTCGCTGTAAACTACGGCAGAACATCACAATGCCATTTTCAAGACGAAAGCCGAAGAAGAAAAAGAAGAAGACAAAGAAAAAGAAGAAGAATAAGAAGGTCTATTGAATTCATTTTCTCTAATAAGTTGTAGTTTCTTTCACAATTCAATCAATTGTCTTCAGAAAAAGAAAAGTTGATAGAAAGCAAACATCAGGTTAAGTGGTAATTGATATTGTAAGTTGTCTCTCGTGCAAAACTCTAAACTGCATGTCCTCGAGCGCCCGTTTATTATTCTGGTGAGCTTCAGTGAGAACCTAATATGTGCCTGTGGTTCCCAGAGTAGTTTCCTAGTCAACAAAGTTGGTGTACAGACTTCCGATCTCATTCTAATGGCTGCATTACAATTAATAGCAATGTGGCTATCTGATGTGAGCTTGGTTTGTTTTGTATGAACCATGCTCATTCGGGTTTTTAATTTGTATGAAATGAATTCAATGTTAATATCAGTTTTATCGGTGGCTGCTGTGATTCACAAACCCTCCCATTTGAACCTAGAAGTTTCGTACAGAAGAACAATACAACTAAATTGTTGACCATTTTCAATAGTGAATATGTTTTAATGATCTTAAGTAGATTGGCTTGGCTTCGTTCGTTCCTAATCTCCCTCTACTTTTTTTTTATTTTTGTTTTTTTTATTTTATGTGTTTGCCTCACTAGTTTCTTTCTGTAGTCAAATTGGACGATACTAAGACGCATGAACCAGTGCTTGGATGCGTGTGTGTATCTGTTTGTACCTATTCTGGTATTTCCGTGATGCTCCTCCCGTTGTTCCTTGCTTTTGATGATCCTCGTCCTTCGCATGTATTTACACAAATATGCACAATTGTTTTCCTGGGACTATCAAACCATGAAAGAGCTTAAGTAGCAGAATGTAGTCCAAAGAACGGAATGCGTTGTGTCGTAGTTTACTGCCTGACTGCGATATTTGCACCTTTCGGTCAAACACGTGCGTCTTCAGCAAGGATTTTTGTAGTACCGTGTTAGCATTCCCTCGTCGATACCTTCTCCTTAGCCAGTCTGCCCTACTGCAGCCTGTTATCCAGGATCACCGCGTGGAGATGTAGAAGGGTCTTGGCAGCCCTGGTTCGCTGGCCCTGACGCTAGCAGTCAGCTATGGGTCTCTGAACACTGCAGCTCATGCGCTGCTCAGCTCTGGTTCGCTGGCCCTGACGCTGGCAGTCAGCTATGGGTCGCTGACCCCTGCAGCTCATGCGCTGCTCAGCGTCTTGATCCCTGACCTTGAGTGGTTGGTCATCGCGACATTATCAGCAACAAGCAGACTCACTCACTTGATATGTTGGAGGAGCCAAACGGTTTCAGACAAATAGGTACTTGAGTCTTAATTCACCCCAAACAAATAAAAGAAATCTATATTTTCAGCACTGAACTTGAGGTAGTGACGTCATCGAATAGTCCCGTTTTTAACTGTTGGGTTGTCAAACATTTTGCGAGAATAGACAAGAATTTCCCCTGCTGTCTCCCTTTATTCTGGCAATCTTAGAAAAATGAATTTCTTTAATCTGTCAACTTTGGTCCATGATAAGGAAAGTAGCATCCAGTGTCTACATCAGCATGATATTATCTATGTTGTCAGACGATGTAACAACAACCATGTTATCTAACCCTAAAAAGAACCATAACCCTAACGCTAACCCTTAACCTAACCATAGCCCTAAAATAAACCTAACCCTAAATCTAATCCTAACCCTAAACCTAATCATAACTCTTCGCAAAACTGAATATTACCAACTTTTCTACACGTTATCTGTATCTAAGCCGTTACTTATTTATTTAATTTAAAATTATATCGACCTGTCCTCCCCTAAACCCAAAAATATAATGCCCTGTTACGTACGATGGGAACCCGTGGAACTCTGGATTGAATTAAGACGCAAGTACCGACAAATAGTTTAACCTTCAACAATGGACACGCACAGCAATATGGGTAAGGATCGATGCTTTAAAAGTAACAATTATACATACTGAGTATATAAACAATGAAAAATGGCTAATGGAATAAGGATAATCGGTATCCTCAGATAACGGCGACATTCTTCTTCGTCGTTCGCTTTCAAAGAATCAAATCTTTTTTCCCCACATAAACATAGTTCTTTATCCCAGTCTCCCTCGCTGCTATACAGTTAATATATTAACTGCGTTGGGCAGGCTCATACTGTCTCTATACGTCTCTCGTGGATACGACAGATCTGAAAACCATGTTGGACTGTGTGTTTGTTTTTCCCACATGGGAATATGTCTTCCTGCCCAAATTTTAATTGAACAGATGATTTTTCGGGTGTACAGTGGTCTGTTAGCCGTCTGAATATTGCCACTTGAACTCTTCTTGGAAAGGAAAGGTCAAGGTCAAGCAGACACTGCTGTTGGGGATGAGGTGTTCAATGCTTTATTGTACTAAGCACATCTTGTTTGTGAGGAGGCTGAGATTGGTGGTCAGAGATTAGAGATCGAAGGCAAACCTGACCCCCAAAATGCCTTTCTGAAATCGAATGAGTCGGGGCGAGAAGATCGCAGCCTCGCCGTAAACTGCGACTCAACTTCATAAACGTCATTTTCAGGAGGAAAGCCGAAGAAGAACTCAAGCAGCCAAAAACAACCTGAGTTCTGTGCAGGGACAATCTAAACCTTCGACATACTCCATATACACCGGTGGACACCTGCCAGGTATATAGGTCAAGTTTAGTTCTACCACATCCTGGTCTATTTCGTTACTTGGGTAATTGATGGGGTCGGGGAGAGGGTAGATCTCGACCGTTTAAGTACTCTATCTAAACTACCACTACAAACTACGCCGCAGGAGAATTTGTTGGGTGTTGGAGGACAGATCTCAACCATTTAAGTACTCTACCTTAACTGCTACCACAAACTACGCCACTGGTTAACTTGACGTTTTGGGCGCGCTCGATATAATTCCTTCAGCATGATCTGCACGGAGCAGCATCCAGTGGTTTGAACTAATAATTGAGACGTCGATGCGTCATTTCTTACTGTATCCTATCCTCTAGTATTTTAAAGAGAAATATGGGAAGTGGGAGGAAGAGTAGGAGAGCGTTAGAGGAGGATGGGGTGGAGATGGGGTGTGCTTGTGGGCGGTGTCCGCAAATTCACTCCAAATAAACACGTGACATCGGTTACAGTCACTGTTCGCACTTTGACACCAAAATATAATTTGTGGTTACTCTAGTCTTTCTAGCATGTAACGAACGCATCATTATCTTGAGTATCATAACTGGCGTCTTAACGGAACTGGGTTTAGATTAACATTGGATGGTGGACATCGTGTTCATCAGTGTTCAATAAATAAAATCCTCAAGCTAGTGTACACCTGTGCAATTAGACCAATCATGGAATATACTTCTAGCACTTGGTCAACAGCGGCCAAAACATACACAGGAAAACTAGACCGAGTTGAAAATATGGGTCTCAGAATTACACTTGAGGCATTGAATAACACTCCAATTACAGAGCTGGGAAAAACAGCAAATATTGAGTCCCTTGAATTAAGGAGAAAACATAAATCGCTTACTCAGTTTGAAAAACTAAAGAGGTTTCCTGATCATCCTCTGCACCAGAAGTTCCAAGAGAGAACAACAAACAGACTATTAAGGAAAAACCCCAACCACATGGCCAGAGAAATCCACAGAAAACACGGACATCATTGAAGCTGAAACCAAAAAGTGAGAACTCTGGACATGGAGCCAGGACTGGTCCAAAATAATCTTGGAGATTACAGGGTTAACGATGAATTTTGGGCAGTCGGCAACAGAGCAAAAAATCCACGTTCTACAGGAACTCAAGCGACAGTACCCTAGCGACTCTTGGACACACGTGTACACAATGGGATCTGCATTGGTGAGAGCTGAAAGGTGTTACAGTAGAATCGACATCGAACACTCCAATGGCGACATAGAAAATCACTCCATTCCAGTAGAAGAGACTTGTACCAATTTCAGAGCTGAAGCAAGAGCTGTTAATGCAGCAGCTCATATTCTTATTAGCCAAAACATAAATACAAGGAAAACTGTCGTTCTAGCAGACTCCAGGAGTGTACGCCAAGCCATCTCAAGCCACAAACAAGATTGACTTTCACATAAAATAAAATTCAACATGGGATTGCGGTTTCGAAAAAAACAGATTTAGTCCTACAATGGACGCCGGCCCACAGTGGGATCTATGGAAACGAGAAAGCAGATGAGCTCGCTAAAGCCGGAAGTCTGGCCCGCAGGAGCGACCATGCTCGGAAAGCATTGGGGGGGGGGGGGCAGACAAGACCTGACACGCACTCCTTCTTGAACCTCACCGGACTAGAAGCGGCTTCAGTTGATCGTGAACCTCAACGGACTAGAAGCGGCATCAGTTGATCGTGAACCTCACCGGACTAGAAGCGGCATCAGTTTATCGTGAACCTCACCGGACTAGAAGTGGCATCAGTTGATCGTGAACCTCACCGGACTAGAAGCATAGCATCAGTTGATCATGAACCTCACCGGACTAGAAGCATAGCATCAGTTGATCATGAACCTCACCGGACTAGAAGCATGGCATCAGTTGATCGTAGATCTCACCGGACTAGAAGCGGCATCAGTTGATCGTGGATCTCACCGGACTAGAAGCATGGCATCAGTTGATCGTAGATCTCACCGGACTAGAAGCGGCATCAGTTGATCGTGAACCTCACCGGACTAGAAGCGGCATCAGTTGATCGTGGATCTCACCGGACTAGAAGCGGCATCAGTTGATCGTAAACCTCACCGGACTAGAAGCATGGTATCAGTTGATCGTGAACCTCACCGGACTAGAAGCGGCATCAATTGATCGTGGATCTCACCGGACTAGAAGCGGCATCAGTTGATCGTGAACCTCACTGGACTAGAAGCGGCATCAGTTGATCGTGAACCTCACCGGACTAGAACCGGCATCAGTTGATCGTGAACCTCACCGGACTAGAAGCGGCATCAGTTGATCGTGGATCTCACCGGATTAGAAGTGGCATCAGTTGATCGTGAACCTCACCGGACTAGAAGCATAGCATCAGTTGATCATGAACCTCACCGGACTAGAAGCATGGCATCAGTTGATCGTAGATCTCACCGGACTAGAAGCGGCATCAGTTGATCGTGAACCTCACCGGACTAGAAGCATGGCATCAGTTGATCGTAGATCTCACCGGACTAGAAGCGGCATCAGTTGATCGTGGATCTCACCGGACTAGAAGCATGGCATCAGTTGATCGTAGATCTCACCGGACTAGAAGCGGCATCAGTTGATCGTGAACCTCACCGGACTAGAAGCGGCATCAGTTGATCGTGGATCTCACCGGACTAGAAGCGGCATCAGTTGATCGTGAACCTCACCGGACTAGAACCGGCATCAGTTGATCGTGAACCTCACCGGACTAGAAGCGGCATCAGTTGATCGTGAACCTCACTGGACTAGAAGCGGCATCAGTTGATCGTGAACCTCACCGGACTAGAACCGGCATCAGTTGATCGTGAACCTCACCGGACTAGAACCGGCATCAGTTGATCGTGAACCTCACCGGACTAGAAGCATGGCATCAGTTGATCGTGGATCTCACCGGACTAGAAGCGGCATCAGTTGATCGTGAGCCTCACCGGACTAGAACCGGCATCAGTTGATCGTGAACCTCACCGGACTAGAACCGGCATCAGTTGATCATGAAACTCACCGGACTAGAACCGGCATCAGTTGATCGTGGATCTCACCGGACTAAAAGCATGACATCACTTGATCGTGAACCTCACCGGACTAGAACCGGCATCAGTTGATCGTGAACCTCACCGGACTAGAACCGGCATCAGTTGATCGTGAACCTCACCGGACTAGAAGCGGCATCAGTTGATCGTGAACCTCACCGGACTAGAAGCGGCATCAGTTGATCGTGAACCTCACCGGACTAGAAGCATGGCATCAGTTGATCGTGGATCTCACCGGACTAGAAGCGGCATCAGTTGATCGTGAACCTCACCGGACTAGAAGCGGCATCAGTTGATCGTGAACCTCACCGGACTAGAAGCATGGCATCAGTTGATCGTGAACCTCACCGGACTAGAAGCATGGCATCAGTTGATCGTGGATCTCACCGGACTAGAAGCGGCATCAGTTGATCGTGAACCTCACCGGACTAGAACCAGCATCAGTTGATCGTGGATCTCACAGGACTAGAAGCATGGCATCAGTTGATCGTGAACCTCACCGGACTAGAAGCGGCATCAGTTGATCGTGGATCTCACCGGACTAGAAGCGGCATCAGTTGATCGTGAACCTCACCGGACTAGAAGCGGCATCAGTTGATCGTGGATCTCACCGGACTAGAAGCGGCATCAGTTGATCGTAGATCTCACCGGACTAGAAGCGGCATCAGTTGATCGTGGATCTCACCGGACTAGAACCGGCATCAGTTGATCGTGAACCTCACCGGACTAGAAGCGGCATCAGTTGATCCTGAACCTCACTGGACTAGAACCGGCATCAGTTGATCGTGGATCTCACCGGACTAGAAACGGCATCAGTTGATCGTGAACCTCACCGGACTAGAACCGGCATCAGTTGATCGTGGATTTCACCGGACTAGAACCGGCATCAGTTGATCGTGAACCTCACCGGACTAGAAGCATGGTATCAGTTGATCGTGGATCTCACCGGACTAGAAGCGGCATCAGTTGATCGTGAACCTCACCGGACTAGAAGCATGGCATCAGTTGATCGTGGATCTCACCGGACTAGAAGCGGCATCAGTTGATCGTGGATCTCACCGGACTAGAAGCGGCATCAGTTGATCGTGGATCTCACCGGACTAGAAGCGGCATCAGTTGATCGTGGATCTTACCGGACTAGAAGCGGCATCAGTTGATCGTGCGCCTCACCGGACTAGAAGCAGCATCAGTTGATCGTGAACCTCACCGGACTAGAAGCATGGCATCAGTTGATCGTGGATCTCACCGGACTAGAAGCGGCATCAGTTGATCGTGAACCTCACCGGACTAGAACCGGCATCAGTTGATCGTGGATCTCACAGGACTAGAAGCATGGCATCAGTTGATCGTGGATCTCACCGGACTAGAAGCGGCATCAGTTGATCGTGAACCTCACCGGACTAGAAGCGGCATCAGTTGATCGTGAACCTCACCGGACTAGAAGCGGCATCAGTTGATCGTGGATCTCACCGGACTAGAAGCGGCATCAGTTGATCGTGAACCTCACCGGACTAGAAGCGGCATCAGTTGATCGTGGATCTCACCGGACTAGAACCGGCATCAGTTGATCGTGAACCTCACCGGACTAAAAGCGGCATCAGTTGATCGTGAACCTCACCGGACTAGAACCGGCATCAGTTGATCGTGAACCTCACCGGACTAGAACCGGCATCAGTTGTTCGTGGATCTCACCGGACTAGAAACGGCATCAGTTGATCGTGAACCTCACCGGACTAGAACCGGCATCAGTTGATCGTGGATTTCACCGGACTAGAACCGGCATCAGTTGATCGTGAACCTCACCGGACTAGAAGCGGCATCAGTTGATCGTGAACCTCACCGGACTAGAAGCGGCATCAGTTGATCGTTAACCTCACCGGACTAGAAGCGGCATCAGTTGATCGTTAACCTCACCGGACTAGAAGCGGCATCAGTTGATCGTGAACCTCACCGGACTAGAAGCGGCATCAGTTGATCGTGAACCTCACCGGACTAGAAGCGGCATCAGTTGATCGAAGAAGAAGAAGTAGAAGAATGCCAAGGTCATTCCAGCAATTTTTGACGAATGCAAAGTTCGGTACTTTAGCAAAACAGATGCTTAGACATTCCGAGTCACTCGGAGAGCAATGGAACGACACGTACTAAAAATGTCGATAAGGGATAACATCCGAAACGAAGAAATTCGACATCAATCTTTGTTTCTGGATACTGTTGAAACAGCGGTACCACACCCAAATCGTTGGGCTGGACATGTGGTACGTTTGCCTGACTACAGATGGACACGTAGAACAACGTTTTGGAGGCCATTTGCCTATACACGTCCACGGGGACGTCCATCTATGTGATGGCGGGATGGAATGACCAAAAACCTATGCCTGCATTGGTACAGCGTTGTAATAGATCGGGACGAACATAGAATATTGTTTGAGTCTTCGCTTACGGCATACTTGCTGGACTGACGCCGAGCAAAATCTAAACGAGATGTGTGTGTGGTAAACATCATTACGTCCAAGAAGTTAAAATACTGTGGCCCCATCAAACTCCATAATAGTATGGGAGAAAACTATACTGGAAAATATGTCATCTGGAAAATGAGGAAGAAACAGACCGTGAAGAAGATAGACACACAACATCGACGTCGTTCTGAAAATGATGTGACAGAGGGGAGAGAACTGGCTAAACTGTCATAGAGGATGGCTGTGAAGAGACCAACGTTTTCCAAAGGACATGCTACATGATGATGATCTCAACTGTTGACGCTGCACATTATATGTATACAGCTTTTAACGCGTCAAACAGGACAAGAAAGAATTCAAATTAAGAAAGAGTTCCGAACAACTGAATTAGAGCTTTGCTAAAGCAGAAGCATAATTACAAAAAACGTTCACATTTCCCACTTTAGATGCACACTTAACAGAATTCAACCACAACACACGCCACAGTGCCAGCTGTGTAAACACCCGTACAAAACTGTAGATCATCATCTCTGTGAAGTGCCCGGCAACAAATAAGCCCTTGCAGATCCCATTACATAACATTGAGCCGAATGGCGAGAGACCGAGTAGAAATTAAATAATTCATACTCAAGAAATATTTAGCACTTAAGCAAATACACATATTTAGCAAATTCTGCCACTTTCATTTAAGAAATTAATGGATAATAAAGCCAGATTTAGTTGTTGAAAAAATGTCTTGCAATAATAACTGACTTCACTGAATTCATCTTAAATGTACATTTATATATGTTATTGAATGTTTACTTTTTACAATATCAATAACACTTGTTGGATACATAATAATGCCCGAAATGATGAGCTTACTGTGGAGTTTCACGTTGCACTACACCCAGGAGGGCCCCGGTCTACCTGTTCAAAGTACACCTCCGGATGTAAGAAAAGCCAATGTAACCCGCTAACAATGAAACGTTAAAGAATTTGCGAAACTCAACCCGAGTAGCTTCAAATAACAACAACATACATGACGTTATGATGACATTCTTAACTCAAACTGGTACCTTCCGTGGATGTCATCTATTCCTTCTTCTTTTTCTTCTTCGTTCGCTGTCAGACGTCAACCTGTATTTTTTCGAAAAAAGCAGCGGTCATCCTGAGGCTGTCGACACTGCCATAGAGCTTGTCTAGTGTTGCCACTGGTGATGGCCACATCTGCTTTCTCTTATCCTCATATGTCGGGCAGTTTTGCAGCAAATGTTCAGCGGTAATTTTCCCGGTACCACACGGGCATTCGTCAGTGCAACCTATCGTCAATTTGTTGAATAGGTGGTACCTCAGTCTATTGTCGCCAGTGCGAAGTCTGAAGACCACGACCTGCTCTCTTCTGTTCAACTGGTAATAGGCATCGTTTTTTGTGTAGCCAGTATGTTCAGTTTCCCATTTGGTCATGTATCTAGCTCTAATAAGCCTTTTGGACTCTTCGTAGGTCACACTAGTATCTGGTTGTGGTAGTCTTGCACCTATTTTTGCCAGTCTGTCTGCCTCCTCGTTGCCTTGGATGTTACAGGGGGATGGAACCTACTGTACCACTACTCTTTTTGGTGCGGACTGCTGGCATAGTTGACAGAGTACTGCTCTTAAATCATTAAGTTCAGTATTTTTCTGACTTTTTAGTGCTGTGACTACGGCCAGGGCATATGTAAGCAGGACTATATGGCTTTCATTCCTTTTACCTGTCACCATTTCTTCTACTGCAGCCCTCAGTGCCTCTGCCTCAGCTCTGAAATTGCTTGTGTATTTTCCAGTTGCCACTGATAGTGTTATTTGTCTGCCATTTTGTAGGCTCAAGAATACCCCTGCCCCTCCGTTCTGTGTCGTGTTTGTTACAGAACCGTCGGTGTATACATTGGTCCAGTCCATGCTTGTGTAGTTTTCCGTTATGTACCTCCGGGTTGTATCTCTTCTTTCCTTTTCAGTCTGACTGTTTTTGTTTCCAATACCTGGTATATTTTCTTCCACCTCTAGAAATATATGCTGCCTCCAGGTAGGTTTTCGTACAGTAGGGATGGGCTTTGGTGTTGTTAGTGCGTTCATATGGTCTTCGTTCATCTTTGCTTTGTCTATTTCTGCAAAGTTTCTCCGCTTTAGTTTCCCATTTCCAAAATTTTTAGTCTCTGATGCATTGGATGGTCAGTCAGTCTTCTGAGTTTCTCTGCTTTCTGCTGGGCTCTGCAGTCTCTTCTGTCGGTCATGGATTGCAGTTTTGTAATCTTTTCAAGTTCTACAATTGGTGTTGACTTCATGCCTTCTGTTATAACTCTCATGGCATGGTTTTGAAGTTTGCTAATTTTATCGAAGTTCGCCTTTGCTGCTGTTGTCCATGCCGCAATGCCATACTCGAGAACTGGTCTTACTCATCCAGTGTACAGTTTCGTTAGTTTTCTTTCGTCTGCTCCCCAGCTTGTGCCAGCAAGTTTCCTCATGATTGCCATTCTTTCTCTGGCTCTTATTCGGTTTCTCTCGATCTGACTTTTCCATGTCATGCGCCGATTAAATGTGACTCCCAGGTAGTTTATGTTGTCGTTTGGCCGCAGGTATTTGCCGTTCAGACTTAATTTGGTGTTTTGGGGTTTGTTTGAAAGCGAGAATGTCGTACATGTTGTTTTTTCCTCATTTATTTTGACCAGCCATGAGTTCGCCCACTCCCCCAGCGATGTTAGGGCCTGCTGCATCCGATTACTTGCTATGGTGAGATTCATTTCAGAGGTCCATATAGCCAGATCGATTGCAAACATTGACCTGTGGACTCTTCTTGGTATATTCTCCGTTATGTTATTGATATACACCAGGAAGAGTGTGGGTGACAGTACTCCCCTTGGGGTACTCCCTGCTCAAGTGTCACCTTTTTGCTCATCTGCCCTTATACTTGAACTCTGGCTGTTCTGTTTTTGAGGTAGTGAATGATCCATTTGTACATTTTCCCACAGACTTCACTTCTTCGTAGCTTGACTTTAAGTCCCTCTTTCCAGACCTTGTCAAATGTCTTTTCTAGATCCACCCAACCGCTACTGTGTGTTTTTGCTCCTGGTAAGCATCCTCTATTTCCTGGGCTATGAGGGTGATCTGATCCTCAGTGGATCTGTGCTGCCTAAAGCCTGCTTGCTGTGGAATTAGTATGTGTTTTTCTTCCAGACACCACATCAGTCTGGTGTTTATCATACGTTCCATCAGTTTGCCTACACAGCTCAGTAGGCTGATGGGCCTGTATCCATTTGGATCTTTGTCTTTTCCTTTCTTTGGTACTGGTACAAGTACTGCGTCTTTCCATGGTTGAGGTACAATACCCCTTTTCCAGCTTTGGTTCAGGACTGATAGTAACTTCCTCTTTGCTGTTTGGCCCAGCCCCCATCAGCATTTAGTTTGTTACCCCATCTTTTCCGGGTGATTTCCCTTTCTTTAAAGTTCTCATGGCCTCTTCCAATTCATTCATTGTTAGTTTTGCCATCATATGCTCGTCATCTATTCCAACTCACTTAAGCCTTTGGGTAGAATGGTACCTTCCATGACTGTCATCTATTCCAACTCACTTTAACCTCTGGGTAGAATAGTCAAGCTGATAAAAGATACCACTGTTGTGACTGCAGAGACAAAGGACATCATATTGTTGATACATTGTGTGACAATATGGAGTATCTGTAACAAAGAGCAATACTGTAATTGCTGCTAAGAAATGCATTGGTTCTTTTCACTAAAGAAAGCAATTCACTAAAGAAAGCAATTCACTAAAGAAAGCAATTCACTAAACCTCTACACTTTACCTAGGTGGCTAAGAGCCTTTCATGGATCTCTAACCCCTCGAAACGAATAAGGGTTCAATAGGCACTGCTATTCAAATCCACTCCGCCCCTCCCTCCCCCCTTTTCTCGTCATACGATCTAACATTTGAAGCCTATATATCAATTTCTAGTATTCAACGTATTCTATTTCATACTTCTAAAAGATGTTACATTAGCCAAAAATGAAGAAAAAAAACAGTATATGTTTCAGAAAATTACAAACAGTACATTTAATTGAACAACATATTAATTTGAACATCATATTTGATTTGCTGATTGACAGTGAAGTCTTCACCGGGCGCTAGTGATCCGTGTCCCGTTGCATTGAGAACCGCAACTCAATCCCGTACTCTGCCATAACCAGTTTTGCTTTTCTCGTCCATTTTCTCTAACTAACCTCTGTTCTTCCTTCCTTCCTTCCTTCACATTAATTTAACCAATATATTACGTGACATTCTACCACAGAACAAGACTCCTTCCTTCCTTCCTTCACATTAATTTAACCAATATATTACGTGACATTCTACCACAGAACAAGACTCCTTCCTTCCTTCCTTCACATTAATTTAACCAATATATTACGTGACATTCTACCACAGAACAAGACTCCTTCCTGCCTTCCTTCCTTTCTTCACATTAATTTAACCAATATATTACTTCACATTATACCACAGAACAAGTCACTTTTCTTCCTTCACACTAACCTAATATCTTACCTCACATTCCAGTTCGGGAACAAGTCTCCTTCCTTCCTCCCTTCCTTCCTTCCCTTCTTGCTTCACGCTAACTTAACCAAAATCTTACCTCACTTTATACTACAAAAACAACTCACATTTATCGCGAGCTCAGCATACAACGAAAGTTTGCAAGGACTAGTATAAAACAGCTCGCAGGTCGGATTCATTTTTGACGCAGCCATTTTCGTGTACACCGAGCATCAACAATGAATGACGGGTGCATTATTAACACAATACACCGGAGATAAATAATCCGCCCAGCATATTAATCTTGTCATTTTTCCTTGGGTTTTGAGCGTGTCAAAGCTGAGAATGCGCTTGGACTGTAACTGCCTTGAGGATGGTCGCTGATACTCGTGGATTTGCCGTTACACTAACCCACGCCTGGACTTGGTACCCAGAACAATCTCATAAATACCCCAAAATTATGGCATGTCTTAAACTGTGATAAATGAGCTTCACCCAGCTAATGCTTAGAAGAAAATAGTTGAAAGTCGGTTCAATAGAAATAAAGAAAGGTGAGTTTCTGACACAAGGGAGCTATAAGAATTGAAGACGGAAGACAGCGACATGTAGAACTACAGAAATCGTGGGAAGGAAGACAAACGAGTTATTTTTTTTTTAAAGGATGGCCTTAAAAAGAAATTTAAAACTCTGTTTACAAAGTCTTGCAGAAGTTTTAAAATATATAAAGGTCTTCCAAAAACAGCCAGTGCCGTCTGGAATGAAGTGTTAGAGATTCCATTGTACTCAGTCTCAGCATTCTTATCAAAAGCATAAGCTGAAGTGGTCAGCGACCTATAGCTGACTGCTAGCGTCAGGGCCGGCGAACCAGAGCTGCCAAGACCCTTCTACACCTCCACGGGGTGATCCTGGATAACAGGCTGCAGCAGGACAGATTGGCTAATGAGAATGGATCGAAGAGGGAATGCTAACCCGGTATTCAAAAATTGCTTGCTGAAGTCGGATGTGTTGAACCAAAAGGTGCAAATATCGCAGTCAAGCTGTAAACTACGACACAATGCATTCCTTTCTCTGGACTACATTCTGCTACTTAACCCCTTTCAGGGTTTGGTAGCGGGAGATTGAGAACGAACGAAGCCATGCCACGCCAAATCGTATAACAGGGATGCAAGAGTTACCATGGATGGTTTTAAAATCAACAGCAACAAAATCCTCATAAAACAAAGAATTCTCCAGAGTGTAGTACTGTATCCCACCTTGTTCTTCGTGTCTTTCAACGATTACACTCATGATCTGCCACAAGGGCAAAGAGCCGCTATTTACACAGACGACTTACGCGTGTGATGTCAAACTAACAATTGCAAATAAGCGAATACAAGAAGCAGCAAACTATATAGCAGCATGGGCTGAGAAGTTAATGGCGAGTGGTATCGATATCAATGGTTCACGTTGCTCTCTCTTTGTACACACTTCTCGAGCCGACTGGGACAGGTTTGCAAGCCTGACAGATGGGCTGTGTGAAACCATCAACACACGAAACAACAAAATGAAGCCCATGGTGGAAAGCCTAAGCAAAGCAATAATGCAAACCGCCACTGAAACCATCCCAAGATGGGCAAGGAAAAATTATAAGCCCTATTGGAATGATGAGTTGCAGAAAGCGGAAGACGCAGTCACAAATGCTAGGAACATGGCAGAGCAAGAACAATCTATGGAGGCAAATATCGCCCTCAAAGCCGCAACGACGAAATACAAATACACTCTAAATCAAACAGCAAGAGAAAGCTGGAAAAACAAAACAGAAAGCCTCAATTTAGACAAAGAAGGGAACAAACTATGGAAGCTAGTCAGAGCCATAAATGACGAAACTCCATCAAACAAACAAATTACCATCAAGCAGGGCGAAAACTTGCTCACTGGAAAAAAGGCAGCAAACGCCTTTGTTGAACATTATGACAGAGCAAACCACATAGATGTCCCTGCAAATAGGCATACAGACATTAGTGAAGACCAAAAGCGGCACAACAACATCAATATTGCACCAGAAGAGCATATGATGGCAAAATTAACAATGAACGAAATGGAAGAGGCCATGAGAACATTAAAAAAAAGGAAATCTCCCGGAAAAGACGGGATAACAAACGAAATGCTGATGGGGCTGGGCCAAACAGCAAAGAGGAAACTGCTATCAGTCCCGAACCAAAGCTGGAAAAGGGGTATTGTACCCCAGGCATGGAAAGACGCAGTACTTGTACCAGTACCAAAGAAAGGAAAAGACAAAACAGATCCAAATGGATACAGGCCTACCAACCTACTGAGCTGTGTCGGCAAACTGATGGAACGTATGATAAACACCAGACTGATGTGGCATCTGGAAGAAAAACGGATACTAATTCCACAGCAAGCAGGCTTTAGACAGCACGGATACACTGAGGATCAGATCATCCTCATAGCTAAGGCAATAGAAGATGCCTACCAGGAACAGAAACACACAGTAGCGGTTTGGGTGGACCTGAAAAAGGCATTTGACAAAGTCTGGAAAGATGGACTTAGAGTCAATCTAAGAAGAAGTGATGTGTGTGGGAAAATGTACAAGTGAATCAACCACTACCTAAAAAACAGAACGGCCAGAGTCCAAGTACAAGGGCAGATGAGCAAAAAGGTGACACTCGAGCAGGGAGTACCTCAAGGGGGAGTACTGTCACCCACACTCTTCCTGGTATATATAAACGACATTATAGAGAATATACCAAGAAGAGTTCATAGCTCAATGTTTGCAGACGATCTGGCTATGTGGACCTCTGAAAAGAATCTCACCATAGCAAGAAATCGGATGCAGCTGGCCCTAACATCGCTGGAAGAGTGGGCGAACTCATGGCTGGTCAAAATAAACGAGGACAAAACCACTTGTACAATATTCTCGCTATCAATCAAACCCCAAAACACCAAATTAAGTCTAAACGGAAAATACCTTCAGCCAAATGACAACCCAAACTATCTGGGAGTCACATTTGATCGGCGCATGACATGGAAAAGTCAGATCGAGAGAAACCGAATGAGAGCCAGAGAAAGAATGGCAATCATGAGGAAACTTTCTGGCACAAGCTGGGGAGCAGACGAAAGCATACTAAAGAAACTGTACACTGGAAGAGTGAGACCAGTTCTCGAGTATGGCATTTCGGCATGGACAACAGCAGCAAAGGCGAACTTCGATAAAGTTAGCAAACTCCAAAACCAAGCGATGAGAGTTATAACAGAAGGCATGAAGTCAACGCCAATTGTAGAACTTGAAAAGATTTCAAAACTGCAATCCATAACGGACAGAAGAGACTGCAGAGCCCAGCTGCAATCAGACAACCTCAGAAGACTGACTGACCATCCAATGCACCAGAGACTAAACAATTTCGGAAATGGGAAGCTAAAGCGAAGAAACTTTTCAGAAATAACCAAAGCAAAGATGAACGAAGACCCTATGAACGCATTAACCACACCAAAGCCTATCCCTACTGTACGAAAACCTACCTGGAGGCAGCATATATTTCCAGAGGTGGTAGAAAATATACCAGGTATTGGAAACAAAAACTGAAAGTCTGAAAACGAAAGAAGAGATACTACCCTGAGGTACATAACGGAAAACTACACAAGCATGGACTGGACCCATGCATACACCGACGGCTCCGTAACAAATACAACACAGAACGAGGGGCAGGAGCATTTCGGAACCTACCAAATGGCAGAAAAATAACACTGTCATTCGCTACTGGAAAATGCACAAGCAATTTCAGAGCGGAGGCAGAGACACTGAGGGCGGCAGTGGAAGAAATGGCGACAGGTAAGAGTAATGAAAGCCACATAGTCCTGCTTACAGACGCTCTGGCCGTAGTCACAGCACTTAAAAACGGCTACTTTTTTCTAGAAAAAAAATTGGTTACTGTCTGACTGCGTACGAAGAAGAAGAAGAAGAAGAAGAATACAAGAAGCAGCAAACTATATAGCAGCATGGGCTGAGAAGTGATTCTTCTTCTTCTTACGCTGTCAGACGTCAACCTTTATTTTTTCGAAAAAGCAGCGGTCATCCTGAGGCTGTCGACACTGCCATAGAGCTTGTCTAGTGTTGCCACTGGTGATGGCCACATCTGCTTTCTCTGATCCTCGTATGTTGGGCAGTTTTGCAGCAAATGTTCAGCGCTCATTTTTTGGGTACCACACGAGCATTCGTCAGTGCCACCTATCTTCAATTTGTTGAATAGGTGGTACCTCAGTCTATTGTGGCCAGTGCGAAGTCTGAAGACCACGACCTGCTCTCTTCTGTTCAACTGGTAATAGGCATCGTTTTTTGTGTAGCCAGTATGTTCAGTTTCCCATTTGGTCATGTATCTAGCTCTAATAAGCCTTTTTGACTCTTCGTATGTCACACTAGTATCTGGTTGTGGTAGTCTTGTACCTTCTTTTGCCAGTCTGTCTGCCTCCTCGTTGCCTTGGATGTTACAGTGGGATGGAACCCACTGTACCACGACTTTTTGGTGCGGACTGCTGGCATAGTTGACAGAGTACTGCTCTTAAATCATTAAGTTCAGTATTTGTCTGGCATTTTAGTGCTGTGACTACGGCCAGGGCATCTGTAAACAGGACTATATAGCTTTCATTCCTTTTACCTGTCACCATTTCTTCTACTGCAGCCCTCAGTGCCTCTGCCTTCGCTCTGAAATTGCTTGTGTATTTTCCAGTTGCCACTGACAGTGTTATTTTTCTGCCATTTGGTAAGCTCAGGAATAACCCTGCCCCTCCGTTCTGTGTTGTGTTTGTTACACAACCGTCGGTGTATGCATGGGTCCAGTCCATGCTTGTGTAGTTTTCCGTTATGTACCTCAGGGTTGTATCTCTTCTTTCTTTTTCAGTCTGGCTGTTTTTGTTTCCAATACCTGGTATATTTTCTTCCACCTCTGGAAATATATGCTGCCTCCAGGTAGGTTTTCGTACAGTAGGGATGGGGTTTGATGTAGTTAGTGCGTTCATAGGGTCTTCGTTCATCTTTGCTTTGGCTATTTCTGCAAAGTTTGAGAAGTGATTGAAATGGATCGGCGCTGTAATACCTGCAACAACCTCTCGAAGAAAACAAAAGCAGGACAATTGCGACTCGAAAATATACAGGCTCAAATAGACGGTGAGCCGGTATATCTGGGCATCAAATTGGAAAAGAGAATGAAGTGGATGCCACACGCTGAAATAAACATGTCATGGCAAGGAAGACAGGTACAATACTGAGAGTTGTTGTTTGTTTGCGAATGCCCACAATGAGTAGGTTACTCTTTTGTGCGCCTGAAAAGGACGTTAAGTGGCGGGTTGCAGTAACTTTCCTCACATCCAGAGCGTGCTGATGAAGATGGACTGGGGTCCTCCGGGCGGTTGTGCTATGCTTGGCTTTATCTGCGTGTCGCTCACTACTACGGGGATAAGGTTGAACCTCACCTCGACAGTTTCCAGGACGACCAACGAGGAGGTCAGATGAGGGTCTTGGCCAGTACATTTCTCCTGACCATGGCTAACATTGTCTGATCAGTGTGTTTTGTCTGACCAGACGTTAGACTCATCGTCCCTCAATACTGAGGAAAACAGGTTGATCAAATTGGAAAATTTAGGAAAAGACGCTTAAGAAAATCTATACTGGGGTAATACGACCAACAGTGGACTATTGTTCATCAGATAAGTCGACATCAGCCAAATCACACCATATATATGGCACAAACCAAGCGCTTCTGGTAGACACGGACGCAATGAAGATCACTCAAATAAACTAAATGGAAAATTTATATCAGCCAGTTATGGCACCATCTTTGCTGCTCTAAACAATCCACCTAACACTGGCAGGTGTTATGCCATGTCACACAGCCAGTTGCATCTTACGACATGCTCTCTGTGGGGGCAGTGGTACTATTCTTGTTCTTGTCAAACACAAACATCCCGGCAGACCACTCGGGCACACCTGCTCCATGGGAGAGAAAAAGGCTCTTCAAATAAAAATAGCAGCATGCGACATGATCAAAATCTATACCACAGAGAATCATGATACATACTGATAGTTCAGTAACAAGAGCAATGAAGAATGGAGGCGAAGGAATCTATGTTTTCTACCCAGATAAAAAAAACGAAACCACGAGTTCATCCCCTGGAAAATATTCGAACTACTAGCCCGAAGTACAGGGCCTAATTTTTGCTGCAGAAATGATTAGCAACACAACAAGCAAATATTAGCTGGCTGTACACCTTAAAGATACAATGTCAGCGCTGCAAGCAGTCAGGAATGACAGACTGCAAGAACTTAAAAAGTCTTACTCTTTCTTATTCTACAAGACTGATCTATGCTTAGACAATCACGTACTGAGCACTGACCCACGGCGTTGAACCTCCACCCAAAACTGTTTGGAAGCCTAGCAACCTTCTTCAAGAGAACTGATCTTCACGGATGTGTCGGACCGAAAAGTGCAAATATCGCAGTCACGCTGTAAACTTGCGACACAACGCATTCCGTTCTCCGGACTACACCCTGCTACTTGCAAAGACCTGTTCAGGGCTTGGTAGCGGGAGATTGAGAACGCATGCAGATGAGGAAGAATAAGAAGAAAAAGAAGAAGAAGAAGTGCAGTGAGCAAGAAGATGAAGCAGAAAAAGAAGAAAAGAAGAAGAAGAAGAAGAAGAAGAAGAAGAAGAAGAAGAAGAAGAAGAAGAAGAAGAATGAAGCATTCCTGTATGTGGAGTTCGACTATTGGTCTCCCTGTTCGCGTCCTTTCCTAAACTGTGAAGTCAAGTACTCAATTACAGCTAGGTAGAGCGGATCATGTCAAGGCAAGGTGTGAATCCAGTCCTTTTACTGCAAAAGACAAGTGCTCTAATCGCTCTACCAATTAAGTTCTGATGACATATCATACTTTTGATATTTAGCGACGAGAGAAGACTTTCAAAATAGGATAGGGGACGACGTGGCCTAGTGGTTAAGTGGCACGGCTCACAACCCGAAAGTGCTGGGTTCGATCCCCATCACAGCACCGGCCGTTATCACGGAGAAGCAAACCCTTAGAAAATGCAGGAGGAAGCAGACCCTTACATAAAAATGCATGCTGAAGTCGGATGCACTGGGCCGACAGGCGCAAAGTAAAAACCACAGTGCAACGCACACCGCCTTGGGGATTAGAGAAATAAGGCGAACGCAAAAACAAAAAAAAATGGATAAATCTTGGCATCGCCAGATGAAGTAAATTATATATAAATAACAACAGAGTGTGTAGAGAATGACCACTAAAATATGTAGCACATAATAATCTATTGAAGGTGGTTTATTTGTCAGCATATAACCAAATCATGAAATTAATAATAACCTAATGGAAGTGGTATATGGAGCAACATATAATAAATAGGAATATAGAAAAGTGTACTTTTCTCGGGACAGTGGTACGTTCCAATGAGGGACGGAATGGGACATCAAATCCCGCTTAAATGAGGTCAGGACTGCATTAGCCATGACGATACCGATTTGGAAATCCAATAGAAAATCAGACTTAAGCTATATAATAGAAGTGTCTTACGGGTACTTCTATATGTTTCGAAATGGTGGAGGATGACAAAGAGGAATACCTAGAAATTAAAAGTTGTCCACCATACATGTCTTTGTGGAATTTGTATAGTGTTTTGGTCAGATAAAATATCAAAGATGTAACCAAGTCCTGTTGTAAATGATAATCTATTGAAGAAGTTTTATGTGTCAACATGTAACTAAAACATGTTGTAAATAATAATCTATTGAAGATGTTTTATGTGTCAACATGTAACAAAAACATGTAGCATTTGATAATCTATTGAAGATGTTTTATGTGTCAACATGTAACTAAAACATGCAGCATTTGATAATCTATTGAAGATGTTTTATGTGTCAACATGTAACTAAAACGTGTAGCATTTAATAATCTATTGAAGATGTTTTATGTGTCAACATGTAACTAAAACGTGTAGCATTTAATAATCTATTGAAGATGTTTTATGTGTCAACATGTAACTAAAACATGTAGCATTTAATAATCTATTGAAGATGTTTTATGTGTCAACATGTAACTAAAACATGTAGCATTTAATAATCTATTGAAGATGTTTTATGTGTCAACATGTAACTAAAACATGCAGCATTTGATAATCTATTGAAGATGTTTTATGTGTCAACATGTAACTAAAACATGTAGCATTTAATAATCTATTGAAGATGTTTTATGTGTCAACATGTAACTAAAACATGTTGTAAATAATAATCTTTTGAAGATGTTTTATGTGTCAACATGTAACTAAAACATGTAGCATTTGATAATCTATTGAAGATGTTTTATGTGTCAACATGAAACTAAAACATGCAGCATTTGATAATCTATTGAAGATGTTTTATGTGTCAACATGTAACTAAAACATGCAGCATTTGATAATCTATTGAAGATGTTTTATGTGTCAACATGTAACTAAAACATGTAGCATTTCTTCTTCTTCTTCTTCATCGTACGCTGTTTACAGCGATATACGTTGCACTGTTTTATTTTGTTAAGCCTGTGGCACAGTGCATCCGATTTCAACAGGCGTTTCTGTAGGGATGCCCTCCTTAGCCTTTGGCTGTCCCCAGCCTATCTGCAAGGCAGCAGTTACTTTTGGTCAGAGGTGTCTCTCTTAGGGAAGTTGTCTTGCAGGACTATCGAGTCCTCCCTACTCGTGTCTATAGGGTTTGGCAATGATATGATATGATGGACTATGTACTAGTTTGTACTATCCCGGAAGAGAGGCAGTCCAGTGTGACTGTCTCAGGATCGTCACGTCCTGCCAGAAGCGTAGCATATGCATGTGAGTGAGGTATCTCTTTGCTCCCTTTATTTTCTCGGCTTATCTGCAGTGATGGCACGCCTAGCATTCCCCGCCACCTGGGAGGTTGTCACAATAGGGAAGAGGTACAATGTCCGCTGGATTGCATCTCTTCTGCGTCCATTGGGATGACTGATAGCAGACAGAGCTAAAGAGCGAGGCAGGAGTGCATTTAACCAGGTGCATTTCTGCGGCTCGACCGGGCCGGGCTGAGACGCGAGCCCCAGGTCCCAACCATATCGTAGCCTCCCATCACAGCGGGGCTGAGATTTAGAGCGGGATTCTGACTTGGAGGCGTTCAGCTATAATCCCTCAGGTGGTAGCTTCGCACCATTGGCTTATCAGCCAAGCACGTGGACCAAATGTCAGTGACCTGCGATTCCTCTCGAAGGAGTGCATTTAACCAGGGGACAAGCCTGGTCATGGCACGGGGATGTTGTTCGCCTGGTGTGCGGACATATCTCATGATCAAGGGGTTGCTTCTCAGCAGTTCGCAGTGAGGTAGCCGATCTACTGCTTACGACACCCCGACCGAGAACTAAGTCTTCTACTAGTGGTTTCACGCCTCATCGCCGTATGGGGTGAATATCGAGCAGCTTCCCGCCCACTTTGATCGGCGGACGGCAGAGACCTCTTTCTGCGGCTCGACT
The DNA here is from genome assembly GCA_036924085.1 of Ariolimax columbianus. Lineage (NCBI taxonomy): Eukaryota > Metazoa > Mollusca > Gastropoda > Stylommatophora > Arionidae > Ariolimax > Ariolimax columbianus. The sequence continues at coordinate 21,678,363 of JAVGWX010000004.1, read as the reverse complement.
GGGTGGGGCTGAGGCCTGAGCCCAAGGTCCCGACCATATCGTAGCCTCCCATCGCAGTGGTGCTGAGATTTTGGGCAGGGTTCCGGCTTAGACGCGTTCGGCCGTAATCCCTCACATGGTAGCCTCGCGCCATTGGCGTATCAGCCTAGTACGTGAACCAAATGTCTGCGGCTTCTCTCGAATAGAGCAGGATTACCGTAGCAACGCCCTGTCATTAGTAGGGTAAAACTGACCTGTCTTCCGAGAGTCTAATACCAGCACCCGTTCACTATTAGACCCAACGAATCAATAGAGGGCTTTTTAGTCAGTCAATGATCAAGTGTCTGGAACCTGCGATTTCTGTAGGGTTAAGCAGGATTACCGTAGCAGACGCTCTTTCATTAAGAGGGTAAAAACTTACCTGTCTTCCGTGGGTCTAATACCAGCACACGTTCCCTATTAGACCCAACGAAAGTGCTCTCAGTCTGTCAGTCATTGTACAGTGTTGAGTCAAATTAGACGACCGACCGACCGGGCTCAATCGGGGAGGGATGGCAGCGCTCTGTGCAGAACGGGTCCCAACGGCCCTGGCGATGAATTTCACTGGGACTGGAGACGATTTTTGCCTGCCGGCCTGCATTTTCCCCCAACGGTTGGTCGGGCGAGGACAGGGCCTTTAGGCACAATTCCTGTTTTTCATTTGCCGGTCACCAGCTCTTTGCGAGAGAATGACCACCAGCCAAACGAACTGTCGAGGTCGGCTATAAGCCGTCGAATAACCACCACTGACTGACAAAGTTTCTCGATACGGTCCACAGTAACGCACCGTTGCCAGCGGTACAACGCCACAAATTTTGTCCCGCTAGATGGCCGGGGAAAGGCGGGCGAGCGTGTTAGGCAATCCCGCGCTATCACTCCGTCTGGTGGGACTGAGATCGCTGTACGAATACTGGATGAGAGTCAATCGCGGCGGCGAGAGACCAGCCCTAGCATTTGATAATCTATTGAAGATGTTTTATGTGTCAACATGTAACTAAAACATGTAGCATTTAATAATCTATTGAAGATGTTTTATGTGTCAACATGTAACTAAAACATGTAGCATTTGATAATCTATTGAAGATGTTTTATGTGTCAACATGTAACTAAAACATGTAGCATTTAAAATCGATAAGAGTAAGCTGTTAGTAGCTTTCCTGGTAAACTTCTGAAGAAAAAAATTGAATGAAGTTCCTTTCCAATCCGCATTTACTTTCCCCTAGGCTTAGTCTTCTTCTTCTGCTTCCTTTTTTCTTCTTATTCTTCTTCTTCTGTTTCATCGATCAATTGACTCTTTGATTCTTACCTGGTGAGGTTCACGATGGAGACTGCGTTTCAGGTCTTCGCCGGTTTGCATGGTCGCTCCCTCGGGCTAGACTGCTCTCTCCTTGGTCTGCATAATTGGGACAGTCCTGCAGGGTATCTTTTGGTGTTTCCTTGGGTGCTCTACAAACTCATGTCATGTTGTCTTAAGAACACTTCTGTGGAGGTGGACCAGGTCTGCAATGTGCTGTCTGTTCTGAGTCTGAAGATCTTTATCTGTTGTATGTCCATCTCTGTCAAGTTTGTTAATGCTGATATTTTCTGGTAGAAATTATGTGTGCTGGTCTCTCCATTTCGTACTCGGTTCGTTTTAGAAGTCTTATTTACAGCTCTTTGGATGGGGAGTCTGCGTGCCGCCACTTTCGGCTTTTGCGAGCTCAACTGAATTCTCGTATACAAGTATCACACATTGGGTCGGAATCCACTGTAGGACTAAATCTGTTTATTGGGGCAGAAACCCGATGTTGTACTTTATGTCATGTACAAGTATCTTATTTTGAGCTTGAAATGGCTTGGAGAACGCTCTTGTTGTGTTAGAATGACAGCTTCTCTTTTAGTTTTCATTTGGCTGATAAGAATCTAGGCTGCTATCGGACATAGTAATCCGCAATAAGCAAACATTGCAGAATAAAGAAGGAACTTCAAATAGCTTTCGACTATCCAGCAACAGACATAGACAACATGTTTGAATACGTGGATTGCAAGTATTCAAAGTATCCAATAACTCAAACTATATTCTCTATTCAGTAATTCAAACCATATCCTATATCCAGTAACTCAAACAATATCATATATCAAGTAACTTAAACCATATCTTACATCCAGTAACTCAAATCATATCTTACATCCAGTAACTCAAACCCTATTCTATATCCAGTAACTCAAACCATATCATAATTCCAATAACTCAAACCACATTCTATATCCAGTAACTCAAACCATATCTTACATCCAGTAACTCAAACCATATTCTATATCCAGTAACTCAAACCATATCATAATTCCAATAACTCAAACTATATTCTATATTTGGTAATTCAATCCATATCCTATACCAAGTAACTCAAACCAAATCCTATTTTCAGTAACTTAAACAAACCACATTCTATTTTCAGTAACTCAACCCATATATTATACCCAGTAACTCAAACCATATTTTATAACTTGCTCTCCTTTTAATTAAATTATCATTACGGCGCTGATTTCACTCCTGATGTCCACTGTGAAGATGGATAAGGCTACAGAATAAGTGCCGATGGCATCGGCAGTTTTCATGCAGTGTTAAAGTTTTGTTTTTATTGTATCTACTGTTTAACCCCATTCAGCATTCAAACCAGTCGGCAAGCTCCATCTATTCTTGTTATTGCTTATAAATAACGTTTCTGGTTTTTCTTAGTCTATTTTGACATCTACCAAATAATGATTGTAACAGACTACTGTACTGTCGTTTCGTACATTGTTTGTTACATCACTAAATACTTAATTTAGCCTATTTCATTAATAGTTCTTCCATGTTCAGCTAAGAGTTACACTTTCTTATAAATAAGTAAAATATATTTTTTTTTTTTTGCTTAGATGTTTGCCTCACTAGTTTCTACTGGCGGAGGCGCGCCATTTTCCACCCCAGACCGTAGTCAATTGGGCGATATCAGGACGCATAAACCAGTGCTTGGATGCATGTGTGCATCTGTATGTACCTATGCTAGGTTTGTGCGCCCTCAGAAGCTAGCCCAACCAAAGTGCTATGGAAGGGCTTTACCACGAGGGTGCGTGTGAAAGTTGTGCAAGGGTGTGACTGTAGGACAGAGTCAAATGAAACAGAGTGAGGTGAGAGTAAATAAGTAAAAAGGAACTACTATTCCATTATATAATGGGGAGTTTACGCCTCTGAGAAAGTAGAAAAGTTACGCAAAAGTAGCCCCCAAAGCAGACACTGTAAGAGACTTCACTGTAAGAAGTTACATGGGGTTCGGGAAGCGCAGTGGCCGTTTCTCTTTCTCACGGTCTTACTTTCCATAGCAGTAAGTCTGGTACAGATTTATTTCTGGGTTGACTGGAGCGTCCCAGTAGCGGGATTTGAAACACGTACCTTTGCTACGGAAACGAGTACTCTGTATCACTACGCTAATCAAACGATCTAAACATCTTCGTGCAGTCAAGTGTCCAGTTGGGTTGACGTTGTTGTTGGAGAGTTAATTTAACTCTTGACGAGATTTCTTATGAAGCAGGTTACAGTTGCTCTTCTTGCATCCCGAGATGTACTTTAGAAAGTGAACCGGTGTCTTCCTACCTGTAATGCAATGCGATGCTCCTCGGTAAGCTTACCTCTATTGGGATTACAGTGCCAATCTCCACCTTGTTGGTCAGATTTCTGTGACACAGTCTGTTTCCAGGAGCGCGACGAGGGAGTGAGGTGTGGGTCTTGACCAGTATGTTTCACCTGACCCTAATAATACTCTCCGCTGCCAGTTAGAACTACAAATGGGACCGAACCCATTAACCAGTAGTCGACCTTGAGATTTAGTGCCAGGGAGGTTCCTTGGAGCTTGTTACGCCATCTTCCTTTCCGGATTTATGGGAAAAAAACATGAACAAAAACTAGTAAAAGTTGATTAAGGTTGAGCTTAATCAAAATTTAAAAAATGGGTATGGTCAGATACCGCACCGAGACGAGAACACAAACAAAACCTACGTTACGACCAATAGGCCTTCATCAGGGACAACAACACTGAACTAACAAATCAACATATAAGAAAAAATGGTCAACTCATCTGTTTCAGGTGGGAGACGCTTTCTGTCTAAGCGACCTGTCGTGCCAAGTACTCGATAGAAACTGAAATAGGAGCGGTCAAACAAAAAGTGGCGGAATATGCCTGATAAGCCAAGCGTGGCCAAATAGTGGTCCAGATAGGAGAACAATGAGAAGGCAATATAAGCCGGGAGGGCGGGATATTGATATAAGAGAGGGGGGAAGAGAACTGATGGAAGAATGGGGGGGGGGGAAGGAAGACAAATAGATGGGGGCCAGTGCCGGTGTTACGGTGTTATTGCACCCTGAGTTTATCATCCTGTTTTGTTTTGTTTTTTTTCATCGTGGCGTCGTGGGATCTGAAAAGGGTGTGTTTTTTTGGGCCTAGATTTCGATAATCATTGTTAAATGTGCTATGATAAAAACAACTAAATACCGATATAAAAATTTAACAAAGGGAAAAAAAAAAAATTTAAATCCGCTTTACAATACCAATACAGAGCACTACAATTACGGACCAAATATTCCGACGTATATCAGTTTTACACACAACAAAGAGCGTCGCATTGCAAATCTGTTGGTTAAACCAGAAGTCTAATGTTCTCCTGGCATATATACCCCATTTGAAACACGAGGAACCTATGCATGTGAACTATCAGTACAGGCCAGTGAAGCAGTTCACTAAAGTCAGGAGTGTCTTGTTGACATGTTAGTTTGTTGAATGTTATCATTTTAACATCGGCTTGTCCAAATGTTAGTGTACAGAATTTTTGTATTTTTATTTTGCGTTCGTCTTATTTACTATTCTCGCTCAGGGCAGCTATGCAGATGTTGTATCTAGCCAGTTCCCTGGCGATCAGTGCTGTCCGTCGTTCGGGTCTGTTCGCTTTGGCGTTGTCCAGTAGCGTGCGGACATTCCATGTTGCAAGCGTGATGGGTAGTTTTGGTGATCGTTTTCTGCCTATTCCGCCGCTGTAGTTTGGGGGCCTTTGCCAGTTGCGAGCTGCTAGTCAGGGTGTGATCTGTAGGGTGATGTTGTGAGTTGCGCAATGTGTTTATAGTGAGGGAGATGTGCGCAGGATCTTTCTCACTCTATCGTCCGGACTCAACATGTTCTAGAGGCAAGACATTGTCAAGACTTCTAGTGAAGGGTTCGGATGCAGACAGTTTGGTGTCATGGTGTGCCTCATTTTCTCGGTAGCCCTTCCCTTCTCTTTTATCGTTGGGGTAAAGCTTTGAGGTATCTGTGTCTGAGTGCATTTGTTTATGTATTCTTATCCCACCTCTCATTCCTCTGGTCTTCTGCCTTGATTGTTTACTTGTGAGTTCCGATGCCTCCTCGGTTAGTGTATTTCCAGCAGACGCAACAGATGTAGATCTGAGTTTGAAGGGACGTAGTGTGCTGATCGAAGCGCAATGAGCTCCTTTCTGGAGTACCGTCTATTTGACCTGGCCAGGATGACCTCCGTTTCGGTGTTCATGCTATCTGGGTCACGATACAGCACGGAGCGACACTAGCCTTTGACCGGGTCAAGTTTCGGCCACGCTTTGTCCCATCGAAACTGTACACATTAAGTCTGCATTTCACGACTAAAAATACACTGTTATATACTTCGTCGCATCACTTCTTTCACATTAGTATGCTTAATTCACAAGTCGGCACATTTATATCCAGGAATCACGTTAATAGTCCGAGAGTTATCATAGAAAACACAAACAAAACACCGTTTTATCAAGAGGGAAGTCGACTGCGGCCATGCCCGGCGCCATCTTGACCCATTTAATAGCTGCCCTGAGCGAGACACGACTGGTAGAGGAAGGACAGATCACAGAAGAAGGCGCTGGTTATACCTTCTTCTGGAGCGGCCGCAGCAAAGAAGAACGCCGTGAAGCTGGAGTTGGCTTTGCCATCAAGACCAACATGGTCGCAAAACTCACAAGTATGCCCAGAGGAATTAATGACCGCCTGTATACACTGCGTCTCCCTCTAATAGGAGGGCGCCATGCAACACGTATCAGTGCATACGCACCCACAATGACAAATCCTCAGGAAACAAAAGATAAGTTTTATGAGGACCTTGAGGCGCTCATCGCTACAGTCCCCAAATCTGACAAATTGGTCATCCTCGGTGATTTTAACGCTAGGGTTGGCACAGACCGTACAGCCTGGGAGGGGGCCATTGGCAGACATGGTATCGGAAAATGCAATAGTAACGGACTGCTCCTTCTGAGGACATGTGCCGCAAATGAACTACTCATTACAAACACAGCTTTCTGACTTCCGGTCCGAAATAAAACCACATGGATGCACCCAAGGTCCTGCCACTGGCACCTCATTGACTACATTATCATCAGGCGTAGGGATCGAGCGGATGCTATGGTAACGAAGAGCATGTGTGGTGCAGAATATTGGACCGACCATCGAAATTATTATTAATGGGAGATTTCAACTATCCAGAAATAAAATGGGATATGGCAGAAGCACTTGTAGAGTCAAAACCTTTTGTTAAGTGCATAACTGACAATTTTTTAATTCAACATGTAGAAGCAGCCACCAGAGGTAAAAGCATACTCGACCTAGCTTTTACCACAGAGGAAAATTTGATTGAAAACGTTACCGTTGGGGAACTGTTTGGCTCAAGTGACCATCAAATCATCCGTTGGGATCTTATTGCAGGGAAAGAAGTAAACATAAACACACAAACATATGACTACTCTAAGGCAGATGTTAAGAGGATGAAAGAGGCAGCGAGCCACATAATCTGGAAAGATATTGTTGTAGGAACAGATGTTGAACAGGAGTGGGAAAGTTTTAAAACAGTTCTAGAAACGCTAAAAGAGGAATGTGTTCCATGTAGGGAGGTAAACCCTAAGCGTAAAAAGTGGATAACTAGATTTGTAGTGAAATGTAGAAAAGCAAAAAATAAGGCATGGAAAAAATATATAGAGGCAGGTAAATCAAAAGAAACATATGTCAAACATTTGGACAAGCAGAACATATCTCAGAAAGCGAATAAAACAGCAAAAATAGACTTTGAAAAAAAACTTGCTCAGAGGATCAAGACTGACAGTAAAAGCTTCTTTTCTTATGTTAGAAATAAACAAAGAACGAAAGACAAAGTAGGCCCTCTCATAGACAGTACAGGGGAAATAATAAGTGAGAATATGGAGGCAGCTAATCTGCTCAATCAGTACTTTGGCACAGTCTTCACAAAGGAGGACTGCTCCGAGATCCCAGAGCCTATAAATATTTTTCAAAGAGACATGGATACAGCGGGATTAAGATCAATATGTATTACAGGGGAAAGGGTTTTTAAAAAATTGAAGGGGTTGAAAGTGAATAAATGTCCAGGTCAAGATGGTAATCACCCAAAATTGCTGTATGAAATTAGAGACCAACTAGCAAAACTATTGGCTATATTATGTTCTCAATCACTTACAAAAGGGATTGTTCCACGGGATTGGAAAGATGCAGGAGTGATCCCCTTATTCAAAAAAGGCAAAAAAATCAGATCCAGCAAATTAAAGACCGGTGAGTTTAACGAGCATAGTCTGTAAATTGTTAGAGTCAATAATCAAAGAAAACATTGTAATGCATTTAGACAAATTTAGTCTAATTAGAAATGGTCAGCATGGGTTTACTAGAGGGAGATCATGCTTAACAAATCTATTAGAATTCATGGAGGAGGTTACTAAAATCATAGATAAAGGGGAGCCAGTGGATGTTATTTATCTAGACTTTGCAAAGGCCTTTGATAGAGTACCTCATCAAAGATTATTTCGAAAGTTAAAATCACATGGAATAGGTGGGGAAGTTGCCAAATGGATTGAAAATTGGTTAACGGGAAGAAGGCAGAGGGTGGGCATAAATAAGGAGTACTCTGAGTGGAGTGAAGTGGAAAGTGGTGTGCCACAGGGCTCGGTTTTGGGACCAATTTTGTTCTTGATATATATAAATGATTTGGACATTGATATGAGATCCATGATTGCAAAATTTGCTGATGACACAAAACTATGCAGTAGTGTCTCATCTAAAGCGGAAGTGGATATATTGATGTCGGATTTAGATAAAAATTCGAGAATGGTCTGTAATCTGGCAAATGGAGTTTAATGTAGATAAATGTACAGTCATCCACATGGGTAGATCCAATATGGAACATAATTACAGAATGGGAGAAAACAATATTAGAAAGATAGATAAGGAAAGGGACCTAGGGGTTATAATAGATCATACAGGAAAGGTGAGTGAGCAAGTTAAGGTAGCAGTGAAAAAGGTAAATGCAATGTTAGGTATGATAAAAAGAAATATTAAACATAGGAGCAAGGAAGTAATCGTCAAACTGTATAAAGCTTTAGTTAGACCTAGATTGGAGTACTGTGTACAGGTGTGGAGTCCTTATCATAGAGGGGACATAAACATGATAGAAAGAATACAAAAAAGAGCGACAAAGATGATAGTGGGATTCCAGAATTACAGTTATGAGGAACGACTCAGAAAAACCGGCGTACAGTGTCTCGAAGAGAGAAGAATTCGTGGTGACTTAATACATGTTTATAAGATGATCAGAGGAATCGATAAATTAGACTATAACAAGTTTGTTTTAAATACAGCCACCTATAATAACACGAGGGCATAGCTACAAGCTGACTAAAGAGAGGTCCATGTTAGATATTAGGAAATACTTTTTTAGTCAGAGAGGGGTGTCTGCTTGGAATGCATTGCCAGGGGGGGGGGGGGTAGTGGAGGCAGGGACAGTTAATGCATTTAAGAATAAACTGGATGCGCATAGCTTTTAGAGCAAGGTCATGTAAATGTAACTGGTTGTATACAGACTCTGCAGGGTCTTCTAAACCAGTATAAAGACGTTAAGTTAAGTTAAGTATCATAAGATAATTGTCATTCCTCCTTTGTAACATGTCATCCATATTGCATGTTTCCAGAAAGTTTAGGCAGATCAACAGGTAGTTTGAGTCTTGTGTTGAGAGACTTCGATGTTGATCTAAATCTGTTTTATGATGATAATGCTTCTTTCGTGAAAGGAGCGCGTGGCCGAATGGTTTCGATGCCTGCCTGCCGGCAAGGAGGGCAGCGGTTCGAATCCCCGGTATGGAATATGTTGTTTTTCTGTTGAGGGTGAAATAAACAATCATAGCCAGCACACGACGTGGTGACAGCAGTGGCGAAGCGGCCTGTAGTCCTCAGCCTTCAAAACCCCTCACTACCCCAGCAATGGGAAAAATGTCGAATGACAGTGAAAGGATTGATCGACTTAAAAATCGTTTCCAGAGGATTCTTGATTGTTCTGTTAATTACAATTTACTTTGCCGCTTTATTGTGTGTCCTACAATACAGCTGAAGATGATGAAAACTAAATACAGACAGAAATGATGTATGTTCAGGAAGTAACAGAATTACATAACATAATAGCACCACATTGGAACCCACAAAGGCAGAGAAGAGTAGTTAAGCGAAAGGACATATTCAGGACAGTGAAGTGAAACGCCAAATACAACTTGAATCTCATTAGCGTAACTCAAGACGCGGTTCAGAAATAAAATCTCTGGGGACTGACCTGTTGCAGTCATACGGTCTAATTGGATGCTAAAAGAGATTAATATACAAAACATTATAACGGTCACAGAAATTAACCAAATAAGTCGATGGTCAAAAGTCGATAATAAGATAAACATATATAACTCAAAAGTCGATACTAAACATACATAACTCAAAAGTCGACAATAACTTCTTTTTCTGCGTTCGTTCTCAATATCCCGCTACCAAGCCCTGAACAGGACTTTGCAAGTAGCAGGATGTAGTCCGGAGAACATAATGCGTTGTGTCACTAGTTTACATCTTGACTGCAATATTTGCACCTTTCGGTCCAACACATCCGTCCTCGGCAGGACAATAACAAACGTACATAACTCAAAGTCAATACTAACATAAACATTCATAACTCAAAAGTCGAAAATAACATAAACATACATAACTCAAATATCGACAATAACATGAGCAAACATAACTCAAAAGTCGACAATAGCAACAACATACATAATCCAAAAGCCGACAATAACAAAAGCATATATGACGCAGTTGTATCTAAGCCGTATCTGTTTATGTTTTTATCGATATATATTTTTTTTTATTGTCAATACATACCGAAACATACTTAGTGCAGTGTGGTCGAGCTTGTGAAATAGGTTGTTAGTGTGTTTTTTTTGTGGATTTGCCTGTTAAACTTTTGTCAGTGACTGTGGCTATAAAGTTTCGTTAATTTGAAGCCGCGACACTGATGCATGTATTATGTAGCTTCTATTCTGTAGCTTCTGTCCGTGTAAAATTATTCCTGACTTGTAGAAATACCCTGCTGATATCAAGAATAAGAGTATTAATGTATTAATTATGAAGATCCAGCATAAGGAAATTATTGTTATGTTTTTAAGTAAAACGCTCAGAAAACCAAGAAGAAATGTAACGTAAATAGAAAGCTGTCAAAATAATCGAAAATGTTAAACCCCGTTTAATAAGAAATGAAACATTATACAACTAAATAGTGGGGCAGCGTATATAATCATTTATTAGAGAGGAGTTGTAGTTCTTAGCAGTACAGTTTGTTTGTTTTTTGTCTGAAAAAGGATATGAACATTATAATGAGAGTGACAAGATACGAAACATTAACGGCTTAATTTTGTAATAAGAATTATTTACTCAGTGTGATAGTTGAATATAGGCTTAATAATATGGGGCACGAGTAGCACACACGAGTTCTTTGAAGAACGGTGTAGGTTGTTTTGCAAAATAATATGCAGAGAAGACAGTTAAATAGACCCCTGCCGTACGGGGCTAATACTTTTTAATAGAGAAATTAGAACACATTGTGACAACACGTAAAAAATGTATTCGGGGTGGGTGGGGTGGGAGGGGGGTGGAAGGGAAGAGACAACAGAACAATAGGACAATTCACAATTTTATAACAATGCGCCGGAAGTCATCAACGGCCCTGACAGACACAAAATGGATGATTTTGGAGACAGGTGATTGCTTGAACGAGAGGATGTAGACCGCAGAATATTGAATAATGACTAACAAGCATGCAATGTAACGTAAGTTGAATATTTTCGAAACGTTACATGTCAATGAAATGTGGAAAAATATTTTGTATTGATATGTATTATCTGTCACTACTAGATACAAGTGTACCGTGGACAAGTGACAACACACACAAACAACGTACAAGCAGGCACCGGCAGGAATGCATTTCTTCAAGATAATGCTACATTTACTGTAGACGACTTTGACATCATGATCAAATATTGCAAATACTAAATTGTGTCCAATTGTTAAAATACAATCGCTACTCTAATTACAGAAAATGTGTGGACGGGTGGGGCAAAAAGGTAGCAGCGAATTAATGAGATGGCAGCAACCAGCGACCAGCCAACCAGAGTGGCTGAGGACCCTATTCTGCCTCCACTTGGCGGCCCTGCAAACAGGCTGCACGTCACTAGCGCAGCCTGGCTTAATGATAGGGATCGCAGTTGCAAAGGCAACCCGCTACTCAGTAAAGCCAACTAAAATTGGATGTGTTAGGTCGAACGACGCAGATATCGCAGCTTCGTTGTAAACTACTACACAGCCAGTGTCACCACGAACACCGAAGATGAAGAAAAAGTACAGAAAACATGTTATATTAATTTGGTACGTCAATTAGCAAAAAATGTCCTAGAAAACAATCTACAAACGGAAGAGAATGCTGGTAAAAGAAACACAGTTCGGCAAAACTGTGGTACATCAGTTACATCATGACAAGATACTGGGACAACAATGAGTGGCTGATGGGCTGATATGCTAATGAGGCAGATGGTTGTGGAGAGAATTGACTGTCGATGCCAAGAGACGTATCATAACGATAATAGGGCTAACAACAAAGCCAAGTATATAACAAAAATGGCGGCAAATGAAAGCGGGATAACTGTATGCAAAACAAGAGGAGTGGGAACACGGCACGCGTTTGACAGTCCGGCAGAAAATTAAATGTAACAAGATAAACACCGAAAGCGATCGTACACATACAAAGGGTGAAATAAATCCCGGTATTGTCTCGCCTTTGTGTTGCAAACAAAAGAAGAAAAGATTGGGCACAAACATCCTGGAGCGTCGCGAACAACGGAACATGAGAGTGCCAAAACTTTGAGCACCGCAGGCACATCATTATAGCGTCAATCATAAACTTAATATGTCACAAGGTATGTTATTGCTCCGTCAGTCAAAGCTAACGGCTGAGCTGTTGGGTAAACTAAGAAAGTGAAAACTAAAACCAAACCTAGTTTGTTTAAGCCAGCGACCCTAAATTGATGACGCGATGTGAGATATTCTTTACAGTACCCACAATTGCAATGACTAAATTTTCCAAGCACTACCTTTCGCTTTTAGCGTACGATTATAGGCTGAAGATCGCTTCAGCAAAAATAATAAGGGCAGTTTGAGAAGATGACACAAAGATCGTTTTCTTTAATATATGACGTAACAACGGAGAACGAACAAAGCGAGACACGGGTGCTAAAACAATGACACACTATCCGTGAACCACACACACACCCACACACACACACACACATCTCGTCCTTTTTTAATACAGGAGAAAGGTTTCCGGTGAGGTGTTCGGCTATAATCAGAACTCCAGACAACTTATTGAAATTCAAATAAAGACGTTACGGCCCACCGTATGACAAACAACACAGAGATTATCCTCAAGTACCGACGAGGGATTACATGTAAGACTTGGTGTATGATAATAAGGAGAACATAAGAAATTTGAA